>JAHTLZ010000240.1:4559469-4582620 GCA_023846285.1 Phrynocephalus versicolor
ATTTATTTATTTATTTATTTATTTATTTATTTATTTATTTATTTATTTTTATATTTGTATACCGCACCAGTTTCCCATAGGGAACTCTGGGCGGTTCACATAAAAAGCACAGGAAATCCACAGGATAATAAAAAAAGATTAAAAGATAACAACAATTAAAAATAAGAAGGTACAGTGGACCCTTGTATAACAAACAGCTTGTATAACATAAAATTTGTACAACATCAAAAATTCCGGAGATAGGGGAAATTTGCTTAACATAATCACCTATGGGGAGAATCCGTACAACATAAAAATGGGATCACTCTGTTTTCAATGCATTCCTATGGGAATTTGTATAAAGGAAAATTTGCTTAACATAATTTTATTTGGAATGAATTAATTCCTTTATACAAGGTACCACTGTAATTGGCAAGAGGCATAAAACTAATAATAAATGCAAATTGGGGGGGGGAAACCATGATACAAACCCTAATGATTGCCAAAGGCATCCCTAAACAGCCAGGTTTTAACAGCTTTTTTAAAGGATGCCAAGGAGGGAGCCTGGCCATCTCGCTCAGTAATTTGTTCCAGAGCACCGGGCCGGCCACCAAGAAACAAAAGCAAACCCCAAACAACTTTGCTTCATAACAGATAACTTATTACTGGGAAAATCATGTCCCTTGTTCCACCAGCACCACTGCTTCAGTAACTGTGGGGATAAAGATCCAGTCAAAAGGAGCAAGGAAGCTTGAGATGGGTGCCAGATGATGTGATCATCTCGACTTATCAAAATGGTCTGGAGCTTTGGCCCTATAAGCTCTGGATTCATTACAACACTGGAAGCCAGTAGATTTTTTTTTTCATGGCATGGAAATGATTGCCGACTTATGCTCTAGCTGTGATTGAGTTTTTTGGAACCGAGCAACAGGATTTTCAGTCCCAAAACCAACATTCCTCCAAAATAAGCCACACAGGACTTGAAAAATCAGTCTCAAACAGCGAGCAGCAAAATCTGCAAGGACGGATGTGGGAAAATATTTATTTTGAGAAGTACTTTTTCAAGTTATGCCTCTCATTTGGAAACAAGTTCTCCCATTCCTGTCCAGGGCTGGAAGACTTACCTGCCACTCCTTGATGCTTAAGAGTTTGGATTCCGGGGTGGGGTGGGGGGTGGATCTATGTCAGCCCAGCCTCCGATTTTACTCATTAGGCATAAAACGACCACATTCTCTTCAATACATATGTCCAAATGTTCTGGCACCCCGCTAGACTTACGAAGGTTATATTTTTAAAAGCTGAGTCAAAAATAGCTACCTTCACTTGGCCTTTTGCCATTTTTATACTAGTAATGCAGTACGTCTGGTACATTTCTATTTATTTAACAAGTCATACTAAAAGAACTCTTTTGCTCCCTAAGCCAAGAGCTGCTTTTTATTAAGCAAACAACGCTGACTTATGCTTTGGCCTTTTTGTCCACTTGCAGCCACTTTAAGACTGTTTGAGGTTGATTATATTTTCATTCACGACAAGGCGCTCTCTCCCCTTTCAAGTCGACCTTAACTGGATCTCCTCCAAAAGGAGTCCTGAGCTGGCATTATATATAATCTGTATTTGATTAAATAGCAGAATTTATAATGAAATTTATTTCTCGGGGGGGGGGGGATTTTATTTTTCATACACTACCAATTTCTAATGACAGCTGGATTCATTCTGGGCATTACTTTGTAACACTTCCAGTGTCTGAAGTTACTCTGCAGTCTTCTTTTCCTCAACCACCCTGCAAGGTAGGTGATGATTATTATGTACAGGTAAGGAGGATCTGAGGAAAACGGACATACCATACTCACAGGTCACAATCTTAACTCACTAAGATGGCTGAGACCCAGTGGAACTCACATTAGGTGAGCTGCAGCTGTGCTGAGTCCGAAACTCTGTCATCAAAAGGTCCCTGACCTAGAAGAAATTTGGATGTAGCATAGCAGTTCCTTCATCATCTTGCCATTCTCTGCCTTCTTTATAGGCTCATCTGCGAACAGATCTTCACCTGCACTGTAGTTGTGCTGGCAGATTTCTGAGACCAGCCAACATAAGGGAGTTCTTCCAGCTCAAGATTAGTTTTGCTGGCACAAAGGCCTTTGTACCAGCATAAAAGGCTTCTGCCCATTTCAGACCCACTACAACATATCTTTAAATGAGGATTGCTTTGTAATCAACTATGGTCTGTATCAGCAATATCATGATTCAAAGAGCAAAAAGTGTTCTACTTATATACTGCCACATACCACTTCAAGTAGTCTCTGGACGGTTTACAGTTTAATTACAGTATGCAGGCTACATATTGCCCCTCCCCCAGCAAGCTGGGTACTCATTTTACCAACCTCAGAAGGATCGAAGCCTGAGTCAACCATGAGTCTGCTACCTGGGATTGAACCCTAGGTCATGAGGAGCACAGTTTTACCTGCAGTACAGGCATTTAACCACTACACCAAATAATCCATTTACATTTCTCTGCATGAAAGCAGGTAAACGAACCAAGAAGAGTTTGTGCACTCAAAGAAACTAAAATTCATAAACCATCAAAAGTCTTATTTAAAGCTATGCTAGAGCCATCCCATGTTTGGTTGCAGTTAAATGTAATATCAGGTTTCTTCCTGGTTTGAAGTCCTTTGTGAATTGTGTCATTACAGTTGTGACCGACCCTTTGTGACCCCATGTCCATGGATTTTTCTTGGCAGGAATACTGGAGTGGCTTGCCAGTTCCTACTCCAGGTGCCTACAGCACCTGGTATTCCCTGGTGGTCTCCCATCCAAGTACTAACCAGGTGGTCTCCCATCCAAGTAGTAACCCTGCTTAGCTTCCGAAATCAGGTGAGATCGGATGTCCTACTTGATAAGTAAAGAGTAAAACAAGAGCAATGAGTCTGCCATATAATCATGGGACTCTAGAACCTGTGATGGTGGTAGGGAATTTTCCAGTCTCTGGGAATTGCTCTTCTGCTTGAATTAAAACTGGAACCAAAGGAGAATCCAGGGCTTGCCTTAGAACTCAAACTAGCATTGCCAGTTGCCTCAGTTCATACTTTGCCATGTGATGGCTGAAAGAATCTTCCTCAGATGAGGATCCTAAGGCTCCAGCAACAGATGGCACAAAGATGCCTGATGGTCCATCCCCTCAACCCCTGGAGAGGTAAGGTTGTCGAATCCAGCCCTACAGAATGCATGTCTTCCAACAGAGTAGCATGGGAGAGAAAGGCATGAGCTAGACGGGAGGTAACCTGACATTTGTTTGTTTGTTTGTTTGTTTGTTAACTGCCCGATTTTCCCAAAGGAACTCAGGGCAGTGTACCACATGTTGCAAGAACCACTTGCTCAAACATACATCATACATCAACAAATCAAATACAATAATATAAAATAATAATTAATGTAACAGTATAATTAAAAAATGTAATAAAATAAAAATATGCAAGCTGCATTAGCAGCCAAACTACAGAAACAAACACCGGCAAGACAAGTCAAGAATCAGCAGACAGATGAGCTAAAAACAGGCCACTGAAACCCCAAAGACTACCCAAAACATTTCCTAAAGAGCAAGGTCTTCAATGCCCTTCTAAATGTCGGCAGCGAGTCCAGCTGCCTGATCTCGGCTGGCAGTTTGTTCCACTGTGTTGGGGCGGCCACTGAGAATGCCCGATTCCGAAATGAAACCTTTCGGGCCTCTTTAGGTGTGGCCACCCGAAGTGATAGGGAAAGAGAAGCTCTGGTTGGCCTGGATGCCGATGCCCTCTGGGAGAGCCGCTTGAGTAAAGACATCCTTGAAAATAGACCCCTCCTCCTTCTGGACCAGCCTGATGCTGGAAATGATGCCAGTGAGTCACCTCCTCATGAGCGATCCATGCCTTGTCAATTTTTCACTTGCTTGATCTCCTGGCAGCCCGATGCACCTTCATCTCAGCAATTCAGAAATCTCAAAAGCAAACAGCACAAATGTCCACAAAGGTAATAAAACCAAGAAGAACCTTGCTGGAGTCTGAAAACCTCACCTTGTTAAGAACCTGGCGGCCCCCAGTTTATTACATTCTCCTGGCTACTGCTTGTTTGAACTGACACCACAATAAGATTTACTGTTGTACAGCAAGCTGGTCCGGCTGTTTAGATGTCCTTTGTTGCTTAGCCTTGAGAGCCTGTATCTGTAGCTGATGTGCTCCCCAGCCAACTGGGTGCTGCTAGCTAGAGAACAAGACAATCTCAAACCAAGAGATTACATTGGCTACATCAGTTATCTAGAGTCACAATGGTTGCCAAATTATCCAAGATAGTAAAATACAAGAAATCTATAAGAACCTTTTCAAATGGACTGCGTTGAGTCATAAGTTGCAGCTTGATTGGCAAAAATGAGAAGGACAGAATTTTCTTGATGGTGGCCTCAAGGTTATGGAACCTCTTTCCTGAGCAGTTGAGTCAGAAAGAGGTTCCATAATCTGGTAGCCCACAGGGTGAATACAGCAGAGGCCTTAAGGCAAGGTTTACAGATTCCATGTTTCAGGTAGTATTGCTCTGAGGGCATACTTATGGGTACTCTATTGGTAACTGCTTGGCTATGGAGGGAAACAGGACGTTGGACCAATTTTGGTCTAACTCAGCATGGCTCTTGCTAGGTTCTTGTGTGCTGCTTGGTTTTGAGACTTCCAGGTTGCTTTTGAATGTTTTTTATGGGAATGGGAATTATAGAATGGCTCCATATTTTCAGTCTCAAATTGCTGATCTGTTTCTCAGTGGTTTCAGATATAATTTGCTTCTTGCTGTATCAGCTAGCCAATGCTTACTTAATAAGCCTAAACTTGTGGAAGCAAATAAACAAGGACAAAATAGTGAAGCAAACCCACCATACAATATGAAAACATATGGAGTCTGAATTATATAGGTGACTCTCAACAAAGACTGCAGATAGTTAATTGAAAATGCCATTATTTGATGCAGGCTGAATGCCACGGGACTAATGGTGAGTTCTGTGTTGGATATGCTAGGATCGCTGTTGAAAATAAAATTCATACTCAGGCTACTAGAGCTGGGGAAGTAAGAGCATGAGTGCACTCCTGTCCCACACAAAGTCTGTTACAGTGGAACATGAGAATATCCTTTAGAAAACCAAAGCACCCACCAGTACCATGTTGGGGATTTACAGTAAGTGAAATAGATTGGGTTTGAAAGGCTACCCAGGAATACACTGTTAAGAGATTACACTTACTCTGATTCAATGGTCTTACTCTAATTGTGACTTTACTACTAGATTTCAGCCCAAGTGTTGAAAGTTCCATGTGTCTCGTGTGTGCTAGCCAATAGAATTTCGATTTACAGAGCCAATATAACCTTGAATGCTATTTCTGAGAAGGCAAAACAAAAGTGGAGTGCTGTGTGTTTTCATGCTTTGTTCATGCTGTTCTAGGACCATTCGGATGGGGAATCTCAGTTAGGCCTTGAATGTTATCCAGCCAGGCCCTAAGACTTGTCCTAAATATACAATAGATTAAGGACTGATATATCAATAGCATGCCAGCAAACATTCATATGAAATGACTATAAATACACATAAAAGGGGTGGGTGGGAAACTTAGATCTATCAGGAAACAGATCTGGTCAGTCAATTTCTTTTAAAACATTAATCATTTATTTAATTAAATTCAGGTTTCTTCTGCGAAGCACACAGATACTGAGACAGATGATTCATGAATATCATTGAATGGTCTGGCTGTGTTCCAAATGGCAAATATAACCTCCTTTTTACCATTCGGGCATGAGATTTATGACAGAATGAGCTGGATCATTGCCCTGGCTCCACCATATCCTGTAACCTTATCCACCCTATCAGGGTTACAACATTTGTAGGACGAATATCTGTTTTCTCAATTGGAAACAGCAGTGATTTCTAAAATATTGTGAAATGAGCTTTCACAGAATGGATTTTGGCTAAGACATAACTAAGAATGGAAGATAGGAACCTGCTTTATAGAGATTCAAACATTGGTTGGACTAACTCTGTATTGAGTTCTCAGACTGACTGTGACTCTCTAACCGTTCCAGATATGAGACATTGCGAGCCTTACCTGAAGGTGCTCCAAACTAAAATGAGAACTGTATTTATCAAGGCACAAGCTCTGTTACAGACCAGTAGCTCTTAAAATCAGTGGCCACTCTTTTTCCCACTTACAGGACACTGAAATGTCCACCTAATCAGTTTTACTACATTCTTTCTTCTTTGGCTCTGCCATGGTGGAGCAGTATAGGCAATGGAAGAATGCTGATTTCTAATCTGTAAAAAACCAAAAAATATAAATAGTAAGCTTGCCCTTTAGTTCCATTTTTGTTTTGTTTTGTTTTGTTTTTTCTTTTCTTTTCACTCATTCTTCATGTTTCATCATTTCCTGAGTTTCTGAAGGCTTAGAGTCAAAATAATTCCTATTAACCAGTTTTACAGCATGTCCCAAGTAGCCATCACAAAATATTGATAGCTGTTAAATTAAGGGCTGTTGTGAAACCAAGTAGCCATCACAAAATGTTGATAGCTGTTAAATTAAGGGCTCTTGTGACAAGCTTTTCTTTCATTCAGCTAGTTCTCTGCCATTTAGGAATATGTCCTCACAAGGTAGATTTAAAAAACCCCAATGCAACAGCAGAGCTCTTATCTATGGGGATTGGGGGCAGAGACTGAAAAATCCAGAGCATTGCAAAATTTATGCTAATTGAAATACAGGATGGAAGAGCTGTATTTGCTTTTTTCTCTTTTTCTTATTTCAGAGGTTTTCTTTTCATTTCACTTTCTTCAATATTTTCCTTCCATTGGTACCCAGGCTGGTCCATATATCTGAAGTAGGTGGAATGAGGGCTTTCACCTTCACGAATCAAAAGTTCTTCTCTGAACTGCCGGTGATGTATCTCCCCTGTTGATGTTTCTGTGATATCTCCAAAGCTATACCTTTCATCCCAGAATACTTCTGGCTCTTTCACAAACAGCAAAGCAAAAAAGCAAAGTGTTCTGCTTACATTCCATGCCATATAGCACTTAAAGCACTCTCTGGGCAGCTTACAATTTAATTATGTAGTATACATATTCCGTGCCTCCAATCATCTGGGTCTTCTGTTTCCCAACCTTGAAAGGATGGCAGACTGAGTCAACCTTGAGCCAGCTACCTGGGCCCGTTGGCATCAAACTTAGGTCTTGACGTGTGAGCAGAGTCTTGACTGCAGTATTGCAGTTTAACTCCTGTGTCACAAGGCTCCCTCCCACAAGAATTATAAGATAGCCACCTTAAAAATGTAAATCAAAAAAAGGTACAGCTAGACTTGAAAATGTTCTTACTACAAATTTAACCTGGTTTTATAGTAACCACATCTTTCAAGGAAAACATAATGGTGCTACAGGTCTCCATTACCATCACCAAACTGGTATACCTAGCAAGGATAAGTGTGACAATTAATATAGCACTTGAGTTTAATGTTTTGTTATAGGGACAAACTACATAGGGAGTGGACCTCCCATAAGAGATAAAGTAAGTTTATTATTTCAGTGCACATCTCTGCAAATTGCAAATTAGTTTTCTTTTGACTGGCTGTTGCAAAATGACAGGTTTCATGTGCACATTGATTGCACAGACTCGGAAGCTTTGAAGGAACATATTTTCGAAGGGAACATGTTTCGATTCCTCCTAACTGCAAAGCTTCTTGTATATTTTGGCCTATAGATTACCCTGTTGATTGGAACTAGACCTGCAAAAGCTTAACATTAATCCCTTCCAGTCTTCCATGCCTTCCCTAAGTGTGAAGAAAGACATTGCAAGATTAAATTTTAAAACAAAGCAAATTGTACAAAAGCCAGGGTTTTTATCTTTTAAAGCAAACTTTTAAAGTCTCTGCTGAAAAAAGCTTTAAGCATAAAACATTAACCATTGAGTTGTTTATAGACTGTTAGCAAATTCCTATGAACAAATTGGTTTTATTGGTCCTACTTCTAGTTTATCTCTAGAACGTAATGGATGCCCCTAAATGCAAAAATTATGTACAACAGCTTAACTGGATAAGTAAAAACATATTTGTGAAAATGCAACGTTTTTAAAATAAAATACGTACTGCAAGATATGCATTCAACTCAGCAAGCCACGTTTTCCCTCCCCACTCCCTGCAACTTGGCTGTTCCAAATGACAGAATTATCTAATATCTACAAAAAATCTTTTCCAAAATTAGCATCTGTTCTACATCATAGACTCTCTCGTGGGGGAAAGGAGTCTTTTCTTTTCCTCAGCTGACAAATTATTTAGGACTGAGACTATAAAGATCTAGGCTTGAAACCAATGTCAGGCACCAATCATTCTAAGCAACTTGATGAAGCAAAGTAAGACATAATAAATTTAACAGAGGCTTTGATTCAAGAATTCATTTATAGAATGCACGTCCTCGAAATGCGGCAGTTAACGAAACATTAATTTGCTCCACATGATGTTTAAAAGAGGTTAGAGGACTATAATGTTGATGTCTATCATCAATTACTATGAGAAGGGCCAGTGAAGTACACTGAACAGAGTGAAAAATTAGGACTAAGGAGATCTGTGTTCAAATCTCTGCTCAGCCATGAAAACTGGGGAGTGGCACTGAAAAACAGAATCAAATAATGATATCAGTGACAACCAACCTCCCAGGGCAAGCCTCAGCTACTGGGCAAGTCCATGAGTGGTGAATAGCAGAACAGCCTACAAATTCATAAGCTAATAGCATGAATATATAGAACTGGTCAAACTAAGGCAGCATTATTAGAAAGTTACAGAGGTGCAGCTGGTGGTGAGACTAGACCCATTAAAAACCAAACAGTATATTTCTGTGTATATGGCTATATTTTTGACTGAAATGGTTAGACTAAAAATTGAGGGCCGTCTTACACACGGATGTAAGCCAAGGAGAGAAGCCTGTGGTTGAGCAACTGGGTTGGAAAAGTGGGGGTTGCCTTATACATGGGAGCATCTTATAGATGGAAAATATGGTAAATGCAGTGATGGCACTATGACAAGGCAAGGAAACACCACCATCAACTGAATGCCACCCATGCTGTCTTTCAGGGAAGGGAAGGGTAGCTAAAGGCTAAGGGAATAGAAACCCTGATGGAAAACCACTTGCAACATCTGACCCGGAGAGGGGGGTTCCCCAACGGTACCTGTCCACAGGTTATGGGTGGCCAATTACAGTTCCTGGCTGTAGATAATAAACAGTTACTTGTTTATGTAGTGTATTTCCATCTGAGTGTGAAATCTCAAATAAAATTTTATACTGGCTTTGCTAAGGCCTAGGTTAATAGCTTAAGAGGTGAGTCACTTTGAGGTAGATCTGCTGCATTCTCCCTGTGAAATACCTGTTGCCATCAAGCAGAGACACAGTAATGTTCCTACAGACCAAGGATGTGGTCAGGATCCTTGGGGAGATGAGGGCCACCACATGTCTGTTGGTCCCTTGCCCTTCCTGGCTCATAAAAGCTGCCAGAGAGGAAGAGTAGTGGATGCCTCCTTGCAACAGGGCAGAATTCCAGCATGCTTAAAGGAGGCAATAGTAAAACCACTGTTTAAAAAGCCCCTTTTAGACCCAACAATACTGAACAATTACTGATCAGTATCTTACATCCCATTCTTGGGAAAAGTACTAGGGCAGGTTGTGGCCTTACGGCTCTAGAGATTTCTGGATGAGATAAACTACCTGGATCCAGCTCAATCTGGCTTCAGGCCTGGTTATGGGACTGAGACAGCACTGGTTGCCTGTAGATGGCTACATAGGGAAATGGATAGAGGATCTGTGTCCCTTTTGGTTTTACTGGACCTTTCAGCTGCTTTTGACACTATGGACCACAGCATCCTCCTGGTCCATCTCTCTGAAATGGGACTTGGGGGCAACGTATTACAGTGGCTTCAGTCCTTCCTGAAGGAGAAAATGTAGAAGGTGGTAGGGGACTCATGTTCAACAGCACGGCCACTGACCTATGGGGTTCCTCAGGGTTCTGTTCTGACTCCTATGTTATTTAGCATTTATATGAAAACCGTTCTAAATAAATAAATAAATAAATAAATAAAGCTGTCAATGAAGGCCACAGCTGCCAGGCAAGATCAGGAGTGAGCAACGTCATTGCCCACGATTTTATGCTGGACTAAGACCCAAGCCAAAGTTTGCCGTCAACGCCTGGAGTTCCAAAGGAGGCCACTTTGGAATAAGGACAATGGATACATACAAAAATAACAGGGTGCAAGAAATGGGAAATTTGTGTATTTGTTGTATAGCATTAATTACTGGCAAGACCTAGGAAGACCAGGATGGAGACAAAAAAATGCTACACAGCTGATAAAGATGTATACTAAGGAGTCGCTTTGTCAGAAAAGAACATTATAGACCATGTGGAGAAACAATTATGTCATGCAACTAGAAAGGTAATGCATAAAAAAGGAAATTGGAATATGTTTATTAGACCAAATCATTTTTTCAGAATAATGTGGCACTCTCTTCAGACACAATTATTGTTGTTGTGCAGCTTGCCACTAGGATGCATGGGCTGCCTCTACTCCTGGGAGGCACAGGCGGTTACTTCATGTCCTTCTTTGTTCCACGACTAGTTTTGTACCATGACAGCATTGGTCACGATCACATGGTTTTGTTCCTCTTTCAGTGTTCCCATGGTCATGATAACTTGTCTTGTGACAAGTGTTACCTCACGGTCTTGTACAGTGACAAACACTGAATTAATTTATTTATTTATTTATTTATTTATTTATTTATTTATTTATTTATTTATTTATTTGTTTGTTTGTTTGTTTGTTTGTTTGTTTGTTTCATTTTTATACCACCCATCTTCCAATATGGAACTCTGGGCAGTTTAGAAGATTAAAAAAAACAAAACAGTACAATACAGTAAAACAAGATGGGTCAAAAGGGCGGTAGGAAAAAAATTAAACTAAATAAATTAAATTAAATTAAATTAAATTAAATTAATAAAATAAAATAAAATAAAATTAGGTCGCCATATGCCTCCCTGAAAAGCAAGGTTTTCAAAGTCTTTCTGAAGGCGGGCAGGGACTGTGCAAGGCACAGCTCACTTGGAAGGTGGTTCCATAGAGAGGGGCCCACAACAGAAAAGGCGTGGTTATGTGGGGCCGACTTCCGTGCCTCCCTAGGAGTGGGCACCCTGAGTGAGCGTGCCTGCAAAATTCAAGTGAGTCTGGTCTCGGATGACCTCTGGGAGATACGCTCCAACAGGTATTCAGAACCCAAGCTGTGGAGGGTTTTGAAGACCAAAACCAGGACCTTGAAACTTATCCGGAGGGCCACAGGCAACCAGTGCAAGCAGGCCAGCACTGGGGTGATGTGCTCGTATCGACGAGCACCTACCACCAGTCTGGCCACCGTGTTCTGTACCCGTTGGAGTCTCCGGATAAGGGTCAAGGGCAACCCCAAGTAGAGTGTGTTACAGTAATCAGTCCTCGATATCACAAGGGCCTGCACAACTGTCCTCAGGGAGGACTCATCGAGGTATGGACGGATCTGGGTGATCCTGCTGAGCTTCCTTTTCCCTTATTTGTGGGGGGTTAAAAATTCTTTTTTGATATTTCGCTTCTGAAAAGTAAAAATAAAAAAACGGACACAGTTTTCTGAGAGAAATGAATGTTTTGCTGCATGACAGTCGTTACTACAATGTCTTGTCTCAGAACAGAAAGCGGGAACAAAGAGTGACAAGGGAAAACCTTACCCCAGCACCAGGGACATATTTCAGTAGTTGCGCGATGGACTTGAAGTAACTTTTTTTTTGTACTGCTCCTAAGCGGAACACTAACAGAGACAAAACGGACATGAAGTAACCGCCGTAGTTTCTCACACACTCTGATAACGCTGGATATTGCAGTGGTTTAGGTCACTGGCTGCAGAGCCAGAGGTTGGGAGTTAATTCCCGATTGTGCCTCATTGTTATGGGTTGGACTTTATGATCTGTAGGATCTCTTCCAGTTCTGCCATTCCAATTATTATAATCCTGTTAGGGTCACCATAGGTCAGAGGCAACTTGACGTCCCATAATACACACATGAGTCATGATGCAATTGTTTATTTGGTATGTTTGAATTCCACTTCCCAAGGTTATGTAGGTAGCTCTTTGTACAGTTTATCTTCTGCTACAAATGTGATGTAGAAGAGGTTGATTGTGTGTGTGTGAAGCTATCCAGTCAGTTATAGTGCTCACTGGAGAGTAGAACTGTTTCCCAAATTCCAGCCAAACACTACTCATACTACCTGTTAAGGCCTTTCAGAGAGGTGCCCAGTGTGTTGACAGAAACTATGCCAGTCAACAGGAGTTGCCAGAGAGAAACAATGGAAGTGGCTACGGCATTCAAGCCTTATTAAATGAACATCTGAGAGCAGTGTTGGTGAACCTATGGCATAGGTGCCAAAGTTGGCGCTCAGAGCCCTTTCTGTGGGCACCCGGGCATTGCCCCATCATAGCCACCTGTGTTCAGGTTAAATTGCTTTTATTGGCATTTTGCAAAAAATTAGTGGGTCTTGAATCTCATTTTGGGCACTCCGTCTCCAAAAGGTTTGCCATCACTGACATACAAGAATCTGGATGGCTTTTGTTTTCCAGCCCTTCAAATATTTTTCTCCTTTGCGCAGAGCCAGCGTATGTGGCCTTGAGCAAGCTGCACCATCCCAGGAATGGTCTTAGAAGCAGCAAATGGTAAACCATTTCTGAGTATTGGCTACCTTGAAAATGCCTGAAGAGGGTTGCCATAATTCAGAATTGACTTGACAGCTCATGGTTACAGAACAGGGTACAGTGGTCCCCCGCTTGTCGCGGTTCATATACTGCGGTCTCACTATATTGCAGGACCGCAGTATATGAAAAAAAGGCCCCCTGGGGTAAGGGGGTAAGGCCTGTTTCAGGCCTCCCCTACTTACCCCAGGACTGGCGCTGCCCTGAACGGGCCCTGCGAGGGCCTTCCCATGACTTCTTCAGGCCCCAAAATGGCTTCCCTGTGAACCAGAAGTCACTTCCAGTTTGCAGGGAGGCCCAGGAAGGCCCTCGCAGGCCCATTCAGGGCAACGCCAGGCTAGCGGTAAGTACAAGGGCCCTCAGCTAGGGCCCCCAGGCCCGACCTGACCTGTATCTGCATATCGCGGATTTTCAATTATCGTGGGTCGGGTTTGGTCCCTAACCCCTGCAATAGGTGGGGGGGGGGTCACTGTACTTGACAATTGTCTGCTTTATAAATAGTATTCCATCAGTTTGGTCATCCCAGAGCAGGGACCCTTATCTCGACCCCAGATAATCTGTGGCTTCTCTGACCCCTTTCTCCCCGTAATTACATACTTCCAATCTAATCCTCTTTATCATGACCAGATCTACTACAATGTGCCGGGGTTCTAGAATCTTTGTTCCTTATTTTCTTATTCTGTATTTATAAGCAGACATCACAGTGCTGCTAGCAGAAATGGTAAATAAGACATCTCGTTAAATCATATAATTACAGAAATTCTTAGGAAAAAAGTGAGAAGCTGTCAAGATATGTAAAAGTTGATAAAACATGTTATGTATATTTAACAGAATGTGTAAAGAGAATTGTAAAATGGAGGCAGTTAGATTCTGCAGTGTCATGATGTTAATTCACAAGTGTTAGAGATAAGTAATCACTGGCATGTTAAGCGATGAAGTGCAGGTGGAACTGATTATAACATCATGATTTGTAATGGTTAGATCAGATTGCATCAGATTGTTAATTAGTGATTGCATCAGATCTTATGAGTGCTGAATAGTATAAAAAGCACTAGCTTACCATTTGTTATTGGGGACTGTTATGGTGAGAACAGTTTACCCCACACTCTGTTTGTCTGTTTGCTATATTGTATATAATGCTTGGTTGTTATACTGTGTATATTTTTGTTGGATATATGAATATATGAGTTTTTACTCTATTCATTGTCATTGTCTTTCCGTTAACCTAACTCTGTAACCCTTTATATCAATACTGACATTTTATCTATGTTACTGCTGCACTGCTCTGTGGCAAACACATTTAATTATATATTATATGTAACTGCCCATCCAAGCTAATCTGTTGACAGAAGCAGCTGCTGTACTATACGCTTTCCCATTGTTTTAAAACAAAAGACATCCACAGACAGGCAGAATAACATAACACGGTTAATGACTGGGTTAACATATCATCTTCTTTAAAACAACAAAATATTTCACAGTGATAACTGGTTAACAAAATGCAAGCAATGTTTGTGAGGATAATATTGGCTAACGGAGGCAATCAAATTATCCTCACATTATTTTACACCATATCCTTCCAATGGCTTAAATTTAAAAGAAACAGTTCCTTAAATAACCAAGAGTATTTGTCACATTTGAAAATTTTCCACAGATCCTTTAGGCTGCATATAAGTTTAATTGTTTTGAGATTAGTCTTTGGACATATACATGGTTTCATTTGCAAGTGCAAATGCTGAGGTGTGGAGGTCTTCCCGAATCACATGTGTGGAATACTAATAGATCCAGAGCATATAAAGTCAGCTTATTTATAATGTGTAGTTTCACACTAATTGAATGCATGGTATGAATTCTAAGATAAAAGGGAAACAAAGAAATTGCCATAGTAGCTGTGGCCCACAATATTTAAACCAAGAATACGAAAACACCAACATTATAAATATGTGTTATTTTTATACCAGCTACTGAGTTATGGTTTTTATTAGGATCCAATGGCATACAGCCCTAAGAAAGAATTGAGATTTCTTCTTAAGAGATAGAGATTCTGTAGTGATCTCTAGGGCAGATGAGATTTTTGAGCAGAAATGGGAAACATTTGTGGGTGTTTTTTTAAAATCACAGTTTCCCTTATTTTTAAAGCTAGCTCTGCTAGTTGTGTGATTCTGGGGATTACAGACCTACTCACATGCACATCTCTGGATCTGCCTAGAACACTGCTTACACTGGAATACGACAAGACACTGTTAAAAATTGTATAAATCGAGACTTGAAGTCAAGCAAACTAAGAGCCAGATCACCGACGGAGGCTAAATTAATCCTGTATCAATGCCAGGAATCTAGTCAGATTAAGAACGTTCCTGAGCAATTGAGAGGGGGAGGGGAGTAGAAAAAACAATGCAGACCAAACACTTAAAATGGATTCCTGTCACAGATAAAATATGGCCAGCCTTGGAGCCAGAGGAAGTCTTAACACTGAGGCTCCAGAGGTATGCATGCCTGTGATAAATCTGGCATCAGATGTACTGTAAATGTCTGTTCTGCATATGTGAAAGAATGCGAAAAATGTGGCGTCTATAAGGATAATGCAAAAAACAACATGAGAGCGAGAAAACCTGAAACAAAGAGCTGTTTACACTGGCAGAAACCTATGAAAACTCACATGAGTTTTTCATTGGTATACTGAATCCTTCAGCTGTGTGACTGACAAATAGGATATGGTCCTTCTTATCAAACATGGTTAATATGAAAACTGGTGCAGCCTCATACAATGTCTTAAAATCCTGTGAAGATATCAAATGTGGACTTGAGGATTCAAACACTGTACCAGATCAGTAATAACTCTGAAGATACATATTTCTTAATTTTTGGCAAATCGACTCTGGACCACAGGAATAGGGAGAAGCTTCCCATTTCTGGTAATAATTTAGCCATCCGAATAAATGTGGCACAATTCTTTTTCTTTATTTCTATCAGGGAGTTGCACAATTTAAAATTATAGACATTCAGTGGCCACGGACTCCAAACCCCTCCTGAAGCAGGAAATGATCACATTTGTCTAAACCTACCTAAAAAGTATATTTGGAATATAATCAAACTGCTACTCAAGGAAAGTTCCATGTTTCCCCTTGTCACGTTACTTTTGAAATATGACTGAGTTACCCCCTTTTTAATCCCCTGGGGAACTATTAAAGTACTTCTAATTTGATATTTCCAAGTAGTAGAGGAACTGGATTCTTTAGAACTCATTCAGCAGTTCACTGGGGATATTGTAATGAGAAATCTATCACTCGTCTCCCTATCTTTGTAGGACCCTATTAGATTTTATTTATTTATTTGATTGATTGATGGATATACCACCCATCTGGCAACAGGGCCACTCTATGGAACACATCTAGTGTATTCTGCTGTATCTGCAAGCAGTGCACCCCAATACATACTTAGCAAGACAAGACTTTTTATTTATTCTCAGTGCCCAGTCAGCATCCTGCAAATTAGCTTGGTGTTGTTTTGTAATCCGTCATCTGGAGGACAGTATAGCTTTCTCTGCATGACTGATGTCTCAGGCATGTAAGACTGAGTTTTTCTTTCTCTGGTGGGTTAACGGTTGAAGAGGAGGAAATCTGCTCTTTTGCCTTCATGTCTGATCTTGCTCTTGTTCCATCATTATAGATATCAAAAGTTATTTCAATAGACAGCTGTGTTACATTAGCTACACATGCTACTAGCCACACATGTAAGCCATTATATCTTCAAAAACATTAACAAATCCTTCACATATTTGCTGATGTGGGCTCATAACAGACTATTATTTCTAAAGGAAAACTGGGGCAGTGGACACATACATTTCATGTGCTAGGTTTGCACGGCTTTAGGCTCAGCCAAGGAAGCAGGAGCCTTACAGCACTGTACACTCTCTAGTTTTATTTAAATCCTTCTACTTCATACTCTCTCTCTCTCTCTCTCTCTCTCTCTCTCTCTCTCTCTCTCTCTCTCTCTCTCTCTCTCTGTGTGTGTGTGTGTGTGTGTGTGTGTGTGTGTGTGTGTGTGTGTGTGTGTGTGTGTTTGAGAGAGAGAGCACAAGTGATGACAAATTCCTACCCTCCATAATATTAGGGTATGCTTTCCTCCCTAAAAGCTGCTGCTTTTATACTGTACCCATTCATCATCATCTTGTTCAACATGTACATGCAAAGAGCTTGGAAACACTTGTGGCCATCTGACTAGGATGCATAGTCAGTCATGTGATCATACACCATTAGCACCTCATTGGATCATTACAGCAGCCTGGAGGTGACTTATTTCCCCTTTATTCCAATTGAATAAATTATGATTATGTTGCAAGGGCAACTGCAACATAATCAGCATTTGGCCATATGAGAAATTCACAACTTCCTTTGGATGGTTTAGCATAAATACAAAGAAACTTCAGAGGTTGTACAGCAATGCTGGATATTAAAATTCTAGGTGGGATTAAGCTAAAGAGTCAAATAAGGCCAAATAATAAGCTAATAATGAAGTCATAGGTTTGACTGAGAAAAAAATTGGATGCCATCTTTCCATATCAGCCAGACCACACCCTAACGTCTGAGGAGATACCCTTTGCTATATCACAGCTGTTATGGTGGAGGTACAGTCCATGGAAGGTCTCCTGGTTGCCATACCCAAACTTTGTAATCCTTTCCTTTTAGAGGTTAGGCAGCACCCTCTTTAGAAATATTCAGCTCCATAATAAAGACTTCCCTGCATGGGAAATCTGTTTACTGCATGATTTTAGTGCTTATTATACTTGTCTGTTTTTGTTACATTTTTGTAATGTTATGAATTTTTATCATATTTTAATACTTGTATTGACTGTTATTAGCTGCATTGAAAAGTGAGAGAGAATAAGAAAGGAGGCATATACCATATTTTTCCGTGTATAAGATGCTATCTTTCTCTAAATTTAAGGGGGGGTGTATACACAGAAGTAAGCCATTCCTAAGGGGTGGGGGTGGGGTGTAAGAGATCCCAAACTGCCATTCCTGTTTCCCTTTCTTACTCTCCATGTCTTGAAGACGCCTCTGTGCTTTGTTCTTTTCAGCAGGGAAAGGCCTCGGAGTTGAGCAGCCCACTAAGTACCTTTCCATGCTGAAAAGCACGTTGCAAAAGCAAGCGCTTCCAGAGAGCAAGTGGAACCACTTGGTCATTTTGAGTTCTTCTCCATCCTAACCCCACCCCAGCTGTTTTCTTTTCTTTCCTGCTTGATTTACCTCCACTCTGCTTTTACTTTTTGCAACAATGGTGGGCGGCTCAGTGGACTAAGGCTTCTGAAAACTGTTGGCTGCAAAGTCAGCAGCTCGGCAGCTCGAATCTTGGGTGCCATGCAGCGGAGCGAGTTCCCGCTGATAACCCCAGCTCCTGCCGACCTAGCAGTTCAAAAGCATGTAAATGGAAGTAGATAATAGGTACTGCCGTAAAAAGCGGGAAGGTAAAACAGTGTTCCCTTGCAGCCATGCCGGCCATGTAGCCATGGAGTTGCACAACAATGGTTCTTCAGCTTGAATATGGAGATGAGCACCGCCCTTAGAGTTGGACACAACTAGCATGCATGTGCAGGGGGGACCTTTACTTTTTATCGGAGGAGTCATCTTCAGAATGCGGAAAGGAAAGGAAACATGGGGTGGGGGCAGAGGAGACCTCAAGGAGGATTTATTAATTGCAAAAATGTGTATGGGGGTCTAATATATGGGAGGGCCTTATAGATGGAAAGGTACAGTAAATGCTTTCAGAGAGAGAGAGAGAGAGGTTTTGAGCACTACAGAGGTAGACAGAAATATCTCTCTGGTCTGTCCCAAAACTGCCATAATACAAAGAATATCTTACTTACTGCAATACAAACTTTGTCACATGGAAAAATACTGCAGTCACGTTTAAAAAAACCAACCTAGCTTAAACATTATCTAAAAAATTAAAGCCCAAATTTGGTTTACGGTTTCTTTTTTTAAAGAGATCATTTTAACATTTGTTGAGAATGGCCTCTTCTGCATTTTGGCCTTGAGGTTCACTTGCTTCAGCATACATACCACTCTTTTCCCTGCCACCTCCCAGAAGTAATAAATGTGTGTCTTGGCAGGTTTTGACATTTTTGGCATTCAAGCTGCCTGCTTCCTGCATTTGTTATCCTTAATACCTATGAGTTTTGAATGGGATCCAAGAACGGCCTGCTTTTGACATAAAATAAAAGGGTGTTGATCTTTTCAAATTATGACCAAAATAACCAAGCACCTGTTAAGAACTAGCAACATATAATAATAATATCTGGATAGAAACGCACTTGCAAAAAGAAGAGGAAGTAATACATCCTGTCCAGTTGAGACATCAGTGCTTTACTATTATTTCTTAACAGCAACTAATTCTTCTTTCACTGTTTATCTACAAATATATCCCATTCCTTGTAATCTTGTGGATCTTCAGACTTTTACTTGTAAAAGTGGCTAGGTAAAAGTGGCTAGGGAAATGAGTTTTCTTGTAAATAATAACTGTTTCACCACCGTTTATGACATCACCAGAATTATGTAGCAATGGGATCCAAGTTTCACATTGATTACCCAAGCCATTTTGAACAGCTTGTACAGTACACTGTTTCATCTTTCATGTTTCCAAAGACAGCCTCAGTATTTGGTCGGGCAGTCTCAACATGTTTTCTGTTGGTCTCATATGCGCACATATGTGCCTGTATTTTTCTGTGAT
Organism: Phrynocephalus versicolor; assembly: GCA_023846285.1. Classification (NCBI taxonomy): domain Eukaryota; kingdom Metazoa; phylum Chordata; class Lepidosauria; order Squamata; family Agamidae; genus Phrynocephalus; species Phrynocephalus versicolor. The sequence goes on from JAHTLZ010000240.1 coordinate 4,578,963, forward strand.
TGGCTCCATATGGCGCCTTATTCAGGCATTTTTCCTAAATCCAGTTTGGGCTAAAAGGCAGCGAGTACACTTATAAGCCCTATATCTTATGGTGCCCTCACCCCTCAAAATAAGGCAAACCTGTACATGTTTAACTCACAGATTTATAGCAGAACCAATAAGCCTCTTTATCTGAATGCCTTAACACCATTTCCACAAGGACCCCTGAGTTGAAAACACTTACTGCTTCCATTGCAGAGCTTCACATTAAATACATAAAGGTCCCTCTCCTGACCACAGTTTTAGCTGTGCTGTACTGTATTCAGGAATGTAATCACATTTTGAGTCCTGTCTAGGGAGTTTTCAGAGGGTTGAGTTCTCTGCATTAGCCCCCTGTGTATGGTCCTTCCAGTTGGAGCCTCAGTTAGCATCCCTGGTGGCCCCAGCACAGCACAGCACAGCAAAATGGGGGTGGGCTCTTTTCCTCCACCTGGTGTTTTCCTGTCTCTCACACGGGTGTTTGTGTAACCAGTGCTGCCGCTGTGTGGAGGTGGGCACTGGGCACTAGTGTTCCAGTTGGCCAGAACATCCACCAAGGCATTTTAGGCAGCAGCCATCCCTCTGGAGAAAACAGGACAGGGCCCCCTCTTCCAATAATAATAATAATAATAATAATAATAATAATAATAATAATAATAATAATAATAATAATAATAATAATAATAATAATAATCTTTATTGTCATTGTACAACCAGTGTACAGTGAAATTGGCTGAGCCTCCCTCCCTCTCCCCAAACACAATCCCACTAAAAAGCTACTCAATCTCATTTCACTCTGTGTGCTTGCTGCACAACTCGCCGGCCCCACGAGTCTATGAGTTATCACATCTCATTGAGGCCTCCTTACAAGTTTCTTGCCAGGGAGCTTTCTCACCCTGCACATTACCTCCTCAGAGGCACAACACGCATGGTCCTGCCTACCTCAACAGCATTTCCCTAAGCCCTTTCCTCACCTGAGGTTTCCAACTCTGTCCCTGCCATTCTCTGAGCCCCCATGTTCTCCCATTCCTTTTCCTTTATTCCCTCAGTTACTCCTCACTCCATATTCCTCAGGTGCCTCCTATCAGTGGCTCTTAAGTGGACACCTCTCCTCCAAAAGTATTCTGCTTATATACCGCCCCATACCACTTCAAGTAGTCTCTGGGCGGTTGACAGTTTTTAATTACAGTATGCAGGCTACACATTGCCCCCCGCCCAAGCAAGCTGGGTACTCCTTTTACTGACCTCAGAAGGATGGAAGGCTGAGTCAACCATGAGCCTGCTACCTGGGATTGAACCCCAGGTCGTGAACAGAGTTTTACCTGCAGTATAGGCATTTAACCACTGCACCACGGGGCTCCATCACCCATATTTTCCACCTGACCAGTAACTGGCAGCTTTACTGCACTCCCACAAGGCTGCAGGGTGAGAGGACTTATGGCCCACTCAGGCCACCAGTGGCATCCTCCTCACACCAACTTATGTATTATTTCTAGATTTAAGGTCTTGGGGTGAGGGTACTGCAGTTATTTCACCCTCGTTTACTGCCACTGGCTGGGAGGGACTTTTCTGGGCTGGGGTGACTGTCAAATCAATCCAGCAGCAATCAATTCTTCATGCCTTATCTCTGGTTTTAAAGAGAGCCACCCCTCTCTGCTTTAGTACATTTTCCGCCTCTCTTTATAGTCTGCCAGCTTTTAGTATGAAGTTGGAGATTGGCGAATACAGTTTACAGGAAACAAGCTGTGAGTCTGGTGAGGCCTGCTTCTGTAAGCAGTCATTTTTATGCAGTATGCTGTTTTTGAGCTATGTAAATGTGAGTAAAAGAAACATTTTATACTTTCTCTTACAACTTCTCTGCACAGCTAGAGGTTTTTAATCAAAATTTAAGCCATGCAAGAGAAGGACTGCCAGTTACATGCATATAACTTCATTTCTAACTGACATACTTCAATCTTCCTGTGTTTTGTGGCCCTCCTGCTTGTTCTACTGAGTGGGATTCTCGTCCCTATGTGCTACTCTATGGGGCCATTTTTACAAAGGCAGTGGGGGAAATCTTGACTGCCACACATGCAGTCTTGTTCACCAGGACTCAGCTGTGTTTGTCATACTTGGCTGGAGAATAGTACCTGTGAAAGGACTCTGGGAGTCTTGGTGGACCACAAATTGAACATGAGTCAGCAGTACAATGCGGCGGCCAAGGAGGCCAACGCGATTCTTGGTTGCATCAACAGAAGCATCGTGTCTAGATCAAGAGCACTCTATTCTGCTCTGGTCAGACCCCACCTGGAGTACTGTGTCCAGTTCTGTGTGCCTCAATTTAAAAAGGATGTTGACAACCTCAAGTGGTTGCAGAGGAGGGCGACTAGGATGGTTGAATGTCTGGAAGAAATGTCTTATGAGGAATGGCTTAGGGAACTGGAAATGTTTAGCCTTTCAAAAAGAAAGCTGAGGGGGTATATGATAGCTATGTTTAAATATTTGAAAGGATGTCATATTGAAGAGGGAATAGGTTTGTTTTCAGTGGCTTCAGAGATTAGGACTCGGGGCTAGAGATGGGCACGACTAGGGAAAATGACGTTTTCGAGTTGTCGTGTGTCGGAGGCAGCCTGTTTCGGCTCATTTCCGTTTTTCGCGAAAATTCGCAAAAATTAGTCGGTTCGTTTTTTCGTTTTTTCGTTGTCGTTAGTACTGGTTTGGGGGGGTAGCAGGCTCCTGGAGGCAGCTGCAGGAGTCAGCCAGAGCCACAAGTGACGGACTGGCAGACTCTTTGCACGTGCTGCATTTCACGTACTTGCATGTAGTGCAATGCAAGTAGATCTGGTTTAGGGTTAAGATGGGTTAGCGCAAGGGCTAGGTAGAGTTAGGCTAGTGACAGGTGAGGTTAGGGTGAGTATTGGGGTGCACCTCTGGGTGCCTCTCTGACCCACTTAGAAGGACAGTGTACTGACGTATGAGTTAGGCTTAGGCTTAGGGTTCAGGTTCGGGCTACGATTAGTGGGCTGTTTATGCCCGATTGGCACATCCCAGAAGTCTCTGTGGTCAACCTGGCCAAGTGGCCTTGCGATTGGTGGAAAATTTGCATGTTCCACTCTCATGGGCGAGCCCATCATTGCGAATGCACAGGTGTAAAAAAATAAAATAAAATAAAATAAAATAAAATCAACGGAGACTTTTTTTGCAAGACAAACCCACTGCTGCTACTGTAAAAATTCAAGCATTTAAAATAGCTAATTTTCGCATGTTTCTGTGGTGATTTGGTGGGGTTTTGGACCACGATTTAAAAATAATATTGCGGTCGGCATTTTGGATCCCCCTGCACAGCATGGCAAATGGAGACGCCCTCCCAGCCTGGTTCAGTCAGCAAAACCTGGCCATGCGATTGGTGGAATGGCTCCAAGACTTTGCATGGTCCACTCCCATGGGCGAGCCCATCTTTGCAAATGTGCAGGTGTAAAAAAATAAAATAAAATGAAATAAAATAAAATCAACGGAGACTTTTTTTGCAAGACAAACCCACTGCTGCTACTGTAAAAATTCAAGCATTTAAAATAGCTAATTTTCACATGTTTCTGTGGTGCTTTGGTGGGGTTTTGGACCACGATTTAAAAATAATATTGCAGTCGGCATTTTGGATCCC
>JAHTLZ010000240.1:4582630-4616344 GCA_023846285.1 Phrynocephalus versicolor
ACCCCAAAAAAACCACCCTTCTGGCCTGGTAGGTGCCCTCAGACAGTTTTCGCCTGCTTTTAGGGCCGGGAATCGGGGTTTTTTTACTTTTAAAAACTTTTTTTCTGTGCCGCTTGGCATCGCGCGATCGCGCAACGCAAGTAACGAGCACGACAAATCAGACCAAAATTGTTCGTTCGTCGGTTCGAGCTCGAAGTCTGGGGCAGTAATTCCCGTTACCGTTTCCGTAGAGTAACGGAACCGAGTAACGGAAACGGAAACGGGAATACCGCTAAGTCGTGCCCATTTCTACTCGGGGCAATGGTTTCAAACTACAGGAAAAGAGATTCCATTTGAACATTAGGAAGAACTTCATGACAGTTAGAGCTGTTTGGCAGTGGAATATGCTTCCATGGATTGTGGTGGAGTCTCCTTCTTTGGAGGTTTTTAAGCAGAGGCTGGATAGCCGTCTGTCAGAAATATTGTGATGGGGTTCCTGCATGGCAGGAGGTTGGACTAGATGGTCCTTGAGGTCTCTTCCAACTCTATGATTCTATGATGCTATGATCCAAACTGAAGCTTTCAGTGACATCCGTTGTCTTGATTTGGGCCATAATCTTCTGCTGTGTCAGCCTGATGGGTAAAATTCCATTGGGATGAACAGGATTCATGAGATTTAACCATGCTCAGGATTCAAGCATTTCTGTCCCCCCCCCCCCCGCCACCGCTCTTGCTTCCATCCAGCCCATTTGGCATTTGACATAATAACATTATTTACATTCACCCAAAGTGAATGTAAATTGCACACACCAGTGTTGCTGTTTTTATATGTAAAAAGATCTGTTTATTATTTCAAGCTTAGGAGGTCTTCCTGCCTGCTTCATTTAATTAGCCCAGTAGTGGGGGAAATGATTTGCTAAAAAAAAAAACCAACCCAACACTTAATCCAAGGCCATCTCCTCTCTTTTATGTTAGATTACTTCCCCCTGCTTTAAAGTATTTGTTGTGCATCACAGTCATAGTGATGCTGTGTTTGAATGATTGGTGGGACTGGAGAGCTGTTGAAGGAAAGCAAATCTGTTTCTGCAATGAATCATCACCCATGAACAAACAGATATATTCAACAGCAAAATATTAGGAGGAAAGAAGAACACAAAGGATTTGTGTGCCATTGCTACAATTCATCATTGATAAAGAAGCAGCCAGCAGTATTTTGTTTACTGTGATACATATAAAGGAATAAGGGCTTCTTCATTCATTTCAGGCAATCCAGTGGCATTCCCATTTTTTCAGGATCCCTCTTTCTAGGGGGCAGGGCCAGCAAAGAGCAAAAAGCTGGACTCTTGGTTTCTGCACAAGTTCTGGCCATTAGTCGGTGCTTACTTCTAATTATTTGGGTCAGAATCACACACATCTCCCTTCCTTTGCATTCAGAAGGCTCGGAAATGGGAAGGGATGAATGTGTCAGTCTTGCTTTACCCGAAAAAGACAGAATCAGGTAACTTCACAACTAGGAACAGAGCTGGCTTAAGCAGCAAAATGTGTGTGATTATCCTTTAATGGCTTCAGTAGGTTCTGGTGTGTCCATTTAAGCCTGAATTTGTTCAGCAATGCATGTCTCAAAGGCAGGAATGGTCAACATGGGACCCAGGCCTACATGTAGTCTCTCAAGGGGCCACCAGCATTCCTGAAGAGAGAAATGCCTTGGAAAGGCCATGTCTGCCTTCTGGGGCAATTTTATTATGCTCTCAAACTCACATATTCCCTGAATGGCTCCCTTGACTCCCTTCTTCTCTCTCATCAGGGAAGTCATTCATGTTTCTATTGAAAATCCTTCTCTCAACAGGGATGGGGAACTTAGGCATAACCTCTTCCATATATCATGCTTCCCTTTCATCGATCCCCAGAACCACTTCACACCTCCACACCTCCGCCACTGCTCATGACTCATACTTAATGTCTGTTGGGAAGGTTGCATTGGTGTGACTTTCACACACCCCAGGCCAGTGTCCGTCTGTTTCTAGAGCAGGGGTCCTCAACCTTTTTAAGCAGGGGGCCGGGTCACTGTCCCTCAGACACTGTTGGGGGCCGGACTAGATTTTGAAAAAAATCTCTGTTAAAGACAGAGAGTCTCACTCACATAAAGCCCCTGAAGAAGGCTTCCCAAGCTGCTGGCGGGGGCTGGAGGGGGAGGGATGCCGCCGGGGGGGCCTCCGCTCGGGGCCTGGGAGCGCCAGGAGGAGGAGGAGGAGGAGGGGAAAGGGGTGGGGTGCGACCGAATTTGATGGTGGCTGCAGGGGCCGAGCCGGGCGTGGGTGCGGGACTCCCCCCTTCCCGCTCACAGGAGGAAGAGGAGGAGGAGGGCAGCGGCGGCGTGAGAAGGCCTGCCTCAATCCCCGGGCTTTCGTAGCGGAGCCCCCCCCCCGGCGATGGCGACGGCGGGCGGGAAGAGGGACCCCCCTCCCCCCTTACCTGGGCTTGAGGCTGCTGGCGCCCCACTCGTAGGCCCAGGGCGGCGGTGGCCGGCGGGGAGGAAGAGGAGGAGGAGGAGGCTGCCGGCGGCCGCGGAACGTCGCCGAGGGGCCTCCGCTCGGGGCAGAGTCGAGTCCGGCGGCTGGACAGGCTGCTGCTGCTGCCGCTGCCTCGCCTCACCCTGGCAAGCAGGCAGGAGTGCCTCGATGCCCGGCGCGGCGGCGGCAGAGGACAGATTGCCGCCCCACCAGCCCGACCGGTTCTCGTCCGCTTGCCGCCGCCGCGCCGGAGCGCTGGGCGTGAAAGAGGAGGATGGGTGTGCGGGCGGCCCTTTTAAGGGCTTTGATCCCAGCACACACCGGGATGCAAGGGAGGCTGCAGGGGAGGGAGGGCAGCGGGCGGGCGGGCGGTTCGGCGCGGCCTGGGCGACCAGCGCCTTCTTCTGACACTTTGGCAGCGACGGTGGCGGCGGCAGCTCCCGAGGCAACCGATCGACCGGCCGGCCCCGCGCCTGCTCTGCCTCGCCTCCGCCGCCAAAGTGCCAGAAGAAGGCGCTGGTCGCCCAGGCCACGCCGAACCGCCCGTCCGCCCGCCGCCCTCCCTCACTTGCAGCCTTGGACCCCACCGGCAGGAGGGGAAGGCGCCCCACCAGGAGGAGGAGGCGCTGCCCAGGCTCCTGGGCGCCCCTTTCCGCGGCGAGGCGAGGCGAGGCGCAGAGTCGAGTCCGGCGGCTGGACGGGCTGCTGCTGCTGCTGCTGCTGCCGCCCCGCCAGAGCGCTCGGCGTGAAAGAGGAGGACTGGTGTGCGAGCAGCCTCTGCCCTCAGCGTCTGCCCGCCTCTGCCTTTGCCTCTGCCGCCCGCGTACCAGCAGCGCCCTGCCCACGACATGTTGGCCGCCGCGGGGAGGCGGGAAAGACACCTCCCTCCCTCCTAATAGGCGCCTCCTTCACAAATCTTGCTCTCGAGTCGCCTCCTCTCCCCGCCCCTCCCCTCCCCGGGCGTTGGGGAAAACTACAAGATGGTTTCCCCCAGGAAGCTTTACTGATGGAAGGGCTCGAGCGGCCCCCACGGGGGGTGGCGCGGGGGGGTCTGCTGAGGCTACTCGGGGCCGGATTGAGGGTCACTGGGGGCCGTATCCGGCCCGCGGGCCGTAGGTTGAGGACCCCTGTTCTAGAGCCTCGTGGTGCAGTGGTTAAATGCCTGTACTGCAGGCAAAACTGTGTTCACGACCTGGGGTTCAATCCCAGGTAGCCAGCTCATGGTTGACTAAGACTTTTTTCCTTCCAAGGTCGGTAAATTGAGTACCCAGCTTGCTTGGGGGGGGGAGGTGTAGCCTGCATAATTAGAACACTTTGCTTTAACGGGCCTATTCAGACTAGGTGGGGTGAATCCAAGGTGAACTATAACACTTTCCACCAACTTTTTCTCATACTAAGGAAGCTACTTGGATGAGTAGCAAAACATTTTGAACCCAGAAGAAAAGAATTCCAGTTGCCATGCCAGAAAACCTCACCTTGATGACTGAGAATCTCCACAGACATTAGCCTTTTAGATTCATTGCCACCTGTTTTATCTTTTTTAAAATTATTTTTAATTTTTAATTCTTCATGCTTTTGCTATTTAATGTAACATACCACTTTGCTATGTTACATTTATATTTTATTGCTTTGTGAATCACCCAGACTGACCACAGGTCAGATGGACAGTATACAAATTTGGAATAAATAAATAACAAAAATAATATTTCCAAGAAGTAAATTTTCCCAAGAAGTAATTTATTTCTATATCACATTCCTCATCTGACGATCCCACCCTTCACTTTTGCTGTTGGTTAAAGAATGAACTGTTGTGCACGATCAAACTACAAGAAATGATGTTTAGTGCTCCCCTTGGTATTTGTTACTGGACCATATTCCACATTGTGATGTTGAGATAATGGAGATCAAAGGACTTCCGATTTGCTTTGTATCAGGGAACCAAACACATGTCTAAACCTCTAATCCATGCCCAGAGAATAAGATAATAAAACTTACCTTCATTAGTACCATATGTGGTTAATTTATACGAGATCCTTCTCAGCAACATCACAGCACCTTTGAAGTCCTGTGACGATGTGTTTCCCATTCCCCACAATCACCCAATCTTTCTAACACTTGTCAAGCATTTTCTAAGCTTCCATTGTTGTTCTTAGCAGAGATGTCGTCACACTGGGCCACAACCCAGAACCACAAAGGGCTTGTATTTCCTTTGCTGCATTCTCAACTTCTGCACTGGAAAATTTAGTCAGTGGCTTTTGACGAGGCATTGTAAACAGCGCCCAATTCTTGTAAGAATTTATTGAGCTACATTAAATGGGGTTGCATTTGATAATGAGAGGAAAATAGGTAGGTAGAACAGAGCATCTCATAATAATGAGATGAAAGCTTTACTCATCCTAGCCTCACCCTCTCCCTTGTCCATTTCCTCATGAAGAAGTGACTGTCTGAAGGGGAAACCCTGTTGTAACTGAACATTCAGTAATCGGTACATGACTCAGAAAATGAAAAAATATGAGGACTCTGCCCTGCATGTAGACCCTCCATGGTTTCAGCAAGTTATTTTCTTCAGACAGTTGTTACTGAGTAAGGAAAGTTGTGGAAAAAAGAGGGTCAGGTCTTAAACCTTCCTTTTATTATGTGTGGAATGTGCATGATTTGAAAATACCTAAATAGGTATTTGACAGACACTGAATAAACTCTCAGTGTCTGTCATTCAGTGGTCAGAAGACTTTACTGGGACATACCCACACCAATTGAAAACTACTTTTGGGACTATAGCTCCCAGAACGTAGCTTCTAGGATGATCAGTCATATTTCAAAAAGTAATTTTCCCTAGCATACACCACCAACATAAACTCCAAGCAGATGGTTTTACCTAATCCATGATCTGAACCTACGTATCTACTCTCAGTTTTTCTCCTCCTTTGTTCCCTGCCTTTCTCTTTCTCTCTTTTAAAAGATTTTTTTAAAAAAATCCAAATTCTTAAAAAATAAAAATAAACACACATCTACAAGATGCCAGGGTGTATACTTTATAACAGTGTTGGCGAACCTATGGCACAGGTGCCAAAGCTGGCACTCGGAGCCCTTTCTGTGGGCACCCGACATCTTCCTTTCACAGCCACCTGTATTCAGGTTAAATGGCTGCATTGGCAGTTTGCAAAAAATGAGTGGGTTTTGAATCACAGTTTGGGCACTCGGTCTCTAAAAGGTTCGCCATCATTGCTTTATAATGTATGTCCATCTAACCTCTGCCATGCATTAAGGTAGTACTTAAAAGATTTAATACGTTGTCTGTCTTTCACTATGGTTATAACTGTGTGGCATGAAGAATGGATTGTTATTCTTTCTTCCTCTGTCATGTGTTGTCCACCCTTTCAAACTTTTTGCTACAGGAGTTTCCTTTCATAGTTCTCATTGCCAGCTATGCCCCACCTCTGTGGCATTTGCTACCTTTGTTATATCACATTTGTGTATGGGAGCCCAGATAGACATCAAGGGTTGCCCCTGGGAACAGGGCATTGATTTATTATCAGTTTCACCTGAAGGTATGACAAGAACCAATAGGCGGAAACTCATCGGGGGAGAGCCAACCTGCAAATAATGAGAAATTTCCTGACAGGGAGAGCCATTCAACAATGGGACAGCTTGCCTCCTTGTGTTGTGGGTGCCCCATCAGTGGAGGTTTTCAAGAAAAGATTGGACAGCCATCTGTCCGGGATGGTAGGAAGCCTCCTGCCTTGGGCAAGGGGTTGGACTCAAAGACTTCCAAGGTCCCTTCCAGCCCTACAATGATTCTATGATGATCACGGTGGACTAAAAAGCTGCTGCTGACCCATGGCATGCATTATTTTGAAAACAGCTAAAAAACCCCACTTCCTCTGACACTATTATGTTCAATGATTCTCTGCCATGCTCCAGTTCAATAGATGATATTTTCATAAGAGACTTGCTGTATGTGACGATACTGTGCACATGTTTCTTTCAGAGACACGTGAAAAGTAGACTCTTTGTAAAATGCTATCCCATGGCCACTAAAAAAACGCTTCAAACTGCTTGAAGATGCAGTTAATAAAATAGTGTCCCAACGACCAGCGGACTTTAAAGGGGAAAAAATGTGACCATGCCTACTTAAGCACGACCCAGCGAGTTTTACAAGTACCTGGTCTCGAGGTGGTACAAAGCTTATCTCAGTTGTGATGCAGATTTTAAACCGGTACTTGAGTCCATGGGGACTTGGAAAATCTGCATCAAAACCTTTCCATTCTGCTGTGTTGCGGTTCCTGTTTGTGGGGACTGCATCCATGGGGACAGAGGAACCACGGGGAAGAGTTGTCAGCCCCTTGGATGTTCTCTTGTGGGGTGCCCAGGGGTCGGCAATTTCCCCAATGCTATTTAACATCTATATGAGGCCACTGGCTGAGGTCATTAGGGGATCTGGAGTCTGCTGTCATCATTACGCTGATGACACACAAATTATCTCTCCTTTACTACTTCTGCAGTGGAGGCGGTGCAGACCTTCGACTGCTGCCTGGATATGGTCGTGGAATAAACCAGGACTATCAGGCTCAGGCTCAATCTGGAGAAGCCTGAGGTTCTGTTCTTTAGGATGTCCCCTACTGGGTATACTGGCCCTCTCGCTAGTTTGGAGGGCTCTGTCCAGCTGGAGGATCAAGTGAGAAGTCTTGGATTCGGATCTGACCCTGGAAGCGCAGGTGGCAGCCGTCTCCAAGTCAGCCTTTTTCCATCTTCAGGTGATTGCCCAGAATTGCCCATACCTGGATGAGGCTTCCCTGAAGGAAGATGTGCAGGCGCTTGTGATCTCAAGGATAGATTATTACAACACTCTCTATGTGGGGCTTCCCTTGACCCTTATTCAGAGATTGCAGTGGGTACATAATGTGGCGGCCAATAAATTGAGTTTATTTAACTCAATAAAGCCTGCTTGGAAACATTTACCAATCGGGACACCCATAAGGAATGCCCTCTGTCCACAGTTTGAGGATAATGCCTTTCTTCCTTATCCAGTTGTTGCAGAGATACATGTATGTTATAAAGGTTACAGGGATCATGTATATGAAATATTAGTACCAGTCAAAAGTGCTGGAAAGAAGCCACCACAGTGCTTCTATGACGTCTATACAAAGCATAATTATTTCCTTGCTCCTTGTGAGAATCACTGTGGTTCTAGGCTTTTTAAGTCCTTTGTCTCATGTCTGTGTTGTCTTTGAAACAGGATTGGAGCTGACTTCTGCTCATCTGAATATTCATTAGAACCCTGTACAGTGAGTATCTTTGACCAATTGTTTTCATTGAGAATAAGCCTTTCCCCCTCTGACATGGTATACTTGGTGAATACACTCAATTTTCAATAACACAGACTGCACCTATTATAGACCACCCAGTTCATGATATCCCACCAAGCACAATTAACATTGTTTGAACTTAAAGCCATGGGCATGTTTCCAAAAGGGAGTAAGGTTTTTATTGCATTGGAAGGATGCCACCGTCAGCTTTATCACTCTCTGACTGAGGATTCCTAAAGCAATCCCTGCTTTTGAGAGGGAATTCTAGTGCACAAGACTTCCAGTGTGGGAAGATCTCCTTAATTTTTTAAGTAGACATGTTTAAAAACTGGAATCCTGTGATCTATTAACTGGAAAAATGTGCAGAAGACATATATTTCATATGAAAGAATTACAAGCAAGAGATTTAAAAAGAGTCACCACCCATCCACGCCAAGCCCACTTCTGGTTCTCAGGCTCTCTTGATTAGGCCATGGGTGGGTAAGGTGGGCCCCATGGGGTAGCATACATTGCCAATACTATTTGGGGGGGAGGCAAGCAGACCCCATGACCTCTCCTCCAGATCTCTTGGATAAGCTGGAACATATCTTCTCAGACCATGGTTTGTTTTGCTTCTTGCTTTAGCGCTATGCCTGTTGGCTTGCTTGTCTCCCAAGGATGCGGAGTGGAAGCAGTTAGCACTATGTCATTTCCTGGGTCAAAAAGCTGGGGAAGGGATTGGAGGAGAGGGTCAGAGGAAGCAGATGAGATCCCAGATTTGGGTACTAGGCACTTCATTTTCCCTGTACCCTATGTATCAGGAAATATTTTTGGATGCAAATACAGTTAAATCCTTCACTCCCTGATGCTTTTCAGGAACAAATGCCCCGTCCAGAAGCACTCATGTGCCACTCAGATACTGACTTGTGAATGTATAAATAAATATATGTCTATATGTTTCTGCCTTGTGCTCCCCAAACCATGACGTTCTGAAACATTTTATCTCTTGAGCATACTGAGCTAGATAGAGAACTGGCAATGGCGTAAAAGAAAATGAGACAGGAATGTAAACTTGGATGTTTGTCAAGGTTTTTCCTGCTTCTGCCCAGACATGCTGCCGGGGTGTTGCACTGAATAATGCAGAGGTAGGCAGTTCATGGCCCCTGAACATTCCTACTGCAGCAGAAATGGCAGCATCTACTGCTGTCTGTGCCACCCAAATTGCAGTGTTCCCTTCTTCTCATTTAAGGAAGATATAGATGCTCTACGCTTTTAGTCAAGCAGGACTATATGGGGCAGGGATATCCATTATACAGAGTGACCGAAATTCTGCTGAACCATAACCATGATTTAGCTGCTTTTACCTAATTTTAGAACATAAGAACCTAAGAAGAGCCATGCTGGATCAGGGCAAAGGCCCAACTAGTCCAGCTTCCTGTATCTCACAGTGGCTCTACAACATGCCTCTGGGAGAGCACAAGACTAGATATCTGTCTCCTGCTACCAATTTTGATAGCAATGCCACACCAGAAAACAAGGTGGTCCCCGCTGACTTCTGCAGGCCTCCTGTATGGCCACTTGCACTTAGGAAGTTACGCATTGAGACCCAGGTAGCACTACCTGCAATATAATGAACACGTAACAATTACACAAAAATGGTTTCATATAATTCTTCACAATTTGTAGGCAGAGAAACTGGGAAGACTGTCTCAACAAATTTCTCCAGGAGAATACTAATTCTCTAAAGGTTTCTCAAAGATACCACCATTACCAGAAGTTGTAACTTTCCCCACTGGTTATCTGTCAGAATGGCCCCTACCACAAACAACTGCCCATAAAACATGTTCTTCCCAGGAAGGACATTTGATGGTACATACCCCAAAGGAGCCCTGGAAAATGACTACAAGGAACGGGGCCTTTTCAGTGGTGGCACTATGTATGTAGAAACAGTTACCCTTGGACATCCGCCTGGCCCCCTCTCTGCAGGCTTTCAAAAAACTTGGTTGTATAGATGGGCTTTTCCCTGACTACGGTTGATGTTGATCAAATTTCTGGATAACCTTTTAACACCATCTGTTTTTATCTTTTGTTTTAAGGTTGCTTTTCAGTTTTGATTCACATTTTTATACAGTGGTACCTTGTATAAAGGAATTAATTTGTTCCAAATGAAATTATGTTAAGCAAATTTTCCTTTATACAAATTTCCATAGGAATGCATAGAAAACGGAGTGATCCCATTTTTATGTTGTATGGATTCTCCCCATAGGCGATTACGTTAAGCAAATTTCCCCTATCTCCAGAATTCTTTATGTTGTGCAAATTTTATTTTATACAAGCTGTTTGTTATACAAGGGTCCACTGTATATTGGTAATCATATATCACTGTAGTGTCAAATGTTTATTAATTGTTGTTCTATGAGCCCCGTGGCGGAGTGGTTAAATGCCTGTACAGCAAGTAAAACTGTGCTCACGGCCTGGGGTTCAAACCCAGGTAGCAGGCTCATGGTTGACTCAGCCTTCCATCCTTCCGAGATCGGTAAAATGAGTATCCAGCTTGCTGGGAGGGGGCAATGTGTAACCTGCATACTGTAATTAAACTGTAAACTGCCCAGAGACTACTTGAAGTGGTATGGGGTGGTATAGAAGCAGTACTTTATGTTTATTTATCACTTCATGTGTTGTGTTATTTACATTCAAACTATGTTCACCACCCTGAGTGGCCTCCAATCCAGATGGCAATGGTATATAAGTAAAACAACAACAACAAATAAATTGCTAAGGGCTTTTGGTTTCCCCAATGCCGGTACAAGCAGTTACACTGGTACCTTGTATAAAGGAATTGATTCGTTCCAAATGAAATTATGTTAATCAAATTTTCCTTTATACATATTCCCATAGGAATGCATTGAAAATGGAGTAATCCCATTTTTATGTTGTACGGATTTTCCCCATAGGCAATTATGTTAAGCAAATTTTCCCTATCTCCAGAATTTTTTATGTTGTACAAATTTTATGTTATGCAAGCTGTTTGTTATACAAGGGTCCACTGTATAAAGGTAAAACTGTTGGCAGACTGATTGCCATTTTTATCAGTTTGCAGCTTTCTTGGTTGTCCAACTTTCCTAACTGCTAAAGTCCTATGGAAGGAGCTACTTTCTGGCCCCTTTCCCTGTTCTTCGATTGAAGTGTGGGACATTAAGATGGGCGGCTGCTGACTAGCACAGACATGATGAAGCAATGAGAGACAGGATGTTGCATGCATCCTTGGCCAAATATTAGGTAAAGTAAGCGAAGAAGAGCACAATTCATTCATTTGAATTTCTTCAACATTTCACCTCTCCTGAAATTCTTTTTGGAAGAAAATGTCTTTTCTGTGAGATTCAAAGAGAATGGTCTAATTTCTGAAGGGAGAAATGTTCACCACAGCACTAAAAAGCATATGCTGTAATTTACAAGATAGAATTTTTGTTTAGTGCATATTTCAGAAGTAACATTTTTTACAATACTGTACTCCGTCCAACATTCTGTTCACTGTGTTGCCTTACAGCTGCTCATTGCCACTAATTAATGGGTCCCTGCTTGGCACATTAAGCCAATTCATTAGCCCACAGTGAAGAAGCTAAGCAGGGACTCGTTAATTATTGGAAATAGTTGCCACAAAATAGGTCAGATTTCTTCCAATCCTATGAGACAAGATTTGGGGCCATCGTATAATATTCTTTCCACTTTGACTTTTCTTTTCAAATGTTTGTTCTTTGCCCTCTGTTAAACTTTAAGAGTTGATGAGAGGTTTTGCAACATGAAACCGGAAATTGTAAACTGTCTGCTTCAGCTGTAAATTACAACAACGTCTCATAATTCAGTACTCTTAGATACCACAGCAGAAGGACCCATTGCACAACCCTGCAAGCATCTTCTCAGAAAAGGGATGCAGAACAATTGCAACCTGGAAATGTTTGCATCATCCAGTTGCTAGCAAAGGAAGTGTGAGTATTAGGGTATTAGTACATGACCCCTAAACTCCGCCGCAAATGGCTGCCAGCTCCGGAGCTTACAATTGTTTCCCCACCAGCTCCGGAGTTTGCAGGAAATTAAGTGCGACCACGCCCACCTAAGCGCGTCCCAGTGCACTTTTAATGTACCTGCTCTTGGAGGGTGAAAATCCCCAGATCCGGATGTAATCTGGTGAGTGCCCAGCTCTCCTCGCTTCTGTTTTTTTTTTTTTGCCTCCCACCCCTTTAAGAGAAGGAATCAGGACGACAAGGGGGCTACCGGGCGGCTTCGAAGGTGAGCCTGCATTTTTTCCTCTCTTTTTTCCTCCCTCCCCTCACGCAGACAGGAGCAAGGAAGTGTGGAGGGGTGGGGATGCAGGAAGAGCAACGAACCCCCAAGATCTCTGGTCCGAATTTAAGTGGCCAGCGGATCTTAGGGGTCGTGTGAAAAGGCTCTTAGTCAGTCTTACAGCATTCAACCTAATCTAGAGCAGGTAAAAAGTTATAAGCATGAAAAAGCTCAACACAATACGCTGGCCTTTACTTCTTCTTGTTACAAAATGGAGTGTGAGCCAGGCATACACTGACCTCATTCATGTAAAGGCAACCTTTATGTTTTCCTTCACCCTGACATTGAGAAGCAGGGCTATGAATTTTCTTATTATGTCTGTTTCCTAGTCCTTGACTCTTTTACTAAAGTGACTTAGGGATTAAAGCATACATTGTGTTAAATATACATTACATGGTTGCCTCTTCTGCTTCAGAACAGTTCTAATAACTGGTCATCCAACCAATTCCAATGTATGCTGGCCTTTTTCAGGTATAGCATACTCAGAGGTGCCATAATATTCCCTTCTTCTGGGAAGCAAAAAGGGCATTGAGCCGTGTGGCCATCACAAAACAATTGCAAAAATAGGTTAGAGGCGATAATTTTATAGGCCACTAATAAAAATAAAAAACAAAGGACATTGCAAGCTTTTGAGTGTAAATCACTCTTCTTCAAAGCAACCACTAGGTAATATCACTTTATTTCAATCTGTCTCATAGAGCCATATGGAGATAAGTGAGGGAGTGAGGGCAGCGTATGACCCATGTCCCTTTGTATGAAGACAGCGGGCGTGAAACCCAATGCTTAAGCAGCTTTTACAACTGCCCTCCAACTTCCTGCCTCTAACAAGACTCCTGCCCTGGTAGCAACATCATTTAGCCATGGACTTTAAGAACATCATGTAACCAAGAACTTTAAAAATAACCTCCTGGTAAAGCACATTTTTACCATGTCTGAACTTCTGGGACCTGCTTCGAAGAAGAGTGATTTACACTAGATAACTTGCAATGTTCTTTTTTTTTTTGTATTTATTATTGGCCTATAAAGTTATCACCTGTAACCTTCTTCTGGGGGTAACTTGGGGCTGAGCAATTGGCCCAAGGTGATACAGGCTGGCTCTTCTCCTTGCAGGCTTAATGGGGAATTGAATTGCTAACATCCTTGGCTCTGCAGCCAAATATATAACTCTCTAAGCTACCCAGCCAGCTTAGAATAATTATACGTTGTCCCGATATAGATCAGCAACAAATAACTTTATGATCACAAATCTTTTGTGTGCATTAAAAAGACACGAGTAGAATGAAAAAGAGAAAAAGTTAGTTGGTGGCAATGAGATTTCTTTATTGAGAAACAAAGGAAGAAGGTTTTTAAAAAAATGCAAATGGAGGACTAGCCTCAACCCACCATCTATTATCTGAATGAAAACCACGATGTTTTCCACTGTGTTAAGATCTAATTCACCTGTACTGCTAGATAGCTAGGTGGTTTAAGTATCTGCCTGCAGTCCCAGAACTTGGGCGTTGAATCCTCACTGTTGCTTATTAACTTTTGGTGCAGCAGAAATGCCAACACCATTAATCCACTGGCTGAAATCCAATTGTAAATCACAACTAGAGTAGGTCAGCTGAATCAGTGAGGATTTCATGAGTCAACTGACCTAAGTGATTAAATGCCTGTACTGCAGGTAAAACTGCTCACGACCTGGGGTTCAATCCCAGATAGCAAGCTCAAGGTTCACTCAGCCTTCCATTCTTCTGAGGTCAGTAAAATGAGTACCCAGCTTGTTGGGGGGGATGTGTAGCCTGCATACTGTAATTAAACTGTAAACCACCCAGAGACTACTTGAAGTGGTATGGGGCAGTATACAAGCAGAACACTTCGCTTTTGGAGCCCCGTGGCACAGTGGTTAAATGCTGTACTGCAGGTAAAACTGTGCTCACGACCTGGGGTTCAATCCCAGGTAGCAGGCTGAAGGTTGACTCATCTTTCCATCCTTCTGAGGTCAGTAAAATGAGTACTGTACCCAGCTTCCCAGGGGGGGGAGACAATGTGTAGCCTGCATTACTGTAATTAAAAGCTGTAAACTGCCCAGAGAGTACTTGAAGTGGTATGGGGCGGTATATAAGCAGAACACTTTGCTTCGCTTTGATTCAACAGGTGGACCGTGGTTTAAACCTACTACTTGATTTTAGGCACTACAATATGTCTGTATTTATACAGGGGAACTGTACTACACTATGTGGAACAGGATTTTACACAATTTGTATGAACATTTATTTATTAATAAACATTTAATGTCCCACTTCTTTGACAGAGTTCTGCTGAGATTAAATTGAAACCAGTGTGATTTGTGGCCCAATTTAAGTATATATATCGGGGCTTATGTTGTAAGGAACGCTGATCATGCCAGCAAGATGTTTTTATCTATCATTGGATCATGCCCTTTGCTTGTTTCTCTTACAGTCTCAGCGTAGAACATTCAACTCCTTGACCTTTGTTAACCTTTAACATCCCCTTAGGTCTAACATGTATCAGGAAGAGGAAATAGGTTGATAAGAAGTAACTGCATGACATTTAAGGAAGGAATGACGGCATATTCACATGAGTGATTAAAATAGTGTTTTTCAGAAAGCAAATTATCTGGTATTAGTCAGCAAATGTCTGTTGACTTTTAGGGTAATCAGCAAATTATCTGCCAACCTCAAAGTGCAGAAACAGAAATAAGAACAGAGCAAGAAAAAGCCTCGTGGGACAGTGGTTAAACTGCGGGGCTTCAGCCAAAACTTTGCTCATGACGCAAGTTCAATCTCAGGTAGCCAGGTCAAGGTTCGTTCTGCCTTCCATCCTCCCAAAGTGGGTAAAATATGCAGCTTGCACAACTGCATTGTCAACCACACAGAAAGTGCTTTAAGCACTGTGTAACAATATATAAAGTATATAGTTAGATTAAACCTCAACAATAATAGACAGGCACAGTGTGTGGAAGGAACAGGAAGTCAGGAACCAGGGGAGGGAGTTAAGAGAGTGGTGAACGTGAATGAGTAGGAAAATTGCTAACCTTCCTTGTTGTATATAGCTACTAAAATCAGTTGTTTGCTTTGTGAGCAGCCCTCCTGATTTCACTGAGGGCGCTTTTGCACGACCTCTAAAATCTGAGGCAAAGGGCTCCCAGATCCGAAGCTTAAAATGTTTCCCCACCAGCTCTGGACTTAAAAAAAAAAAGTACAACCACGCCCACCTAAGCACATCCCAGCGCACTTTTCAAGTACCTGGCCTCCAGGAGGTAAAAAATCTTCCGATGTGCATTGTAAAGCTGTGAATGCCGGGCTCCCTCGCCTTCTGTTTGGGTTTTTTTGACCCGCCGCCCCTTTAAGAGACAGGAATCACAACGGGGCAGCTCCGGGTGGCTTGGCAGACGGAGGTGAGCCTGCATTTTTTTCTCCCTCCCCTCACGTAGACAGGAAAAATGGAGTGCGGAGGGGTGGGAACACAGGAAGAGCGACAAGCCCCCACGATCTCTGTTCCGAATTTAAGTTGCAGGCGGATTTTAGAGGTCGTGTAAAAACACCCTGAAAATCTAGCTTGAAACACTCAATTGGGGGGGGTATTTATTTATTTATGTAAAGTGTTTTTACTCCACCTTTCTCCTTGGAAAGGACCCAAGGCAGATTACAGTAATGAGGGACAATATACTATACAATCCAGTACAATTAAGACATATTCAAGTACTGAGAACAGGGAATTGAGGGACATCTTACACTGTAAGCATTAAATGGGAACATTAAAGCTACAAGAGAACACGAGCAGTTAAAGAGAGAGTAAAAATTCCATGTAAAATTTATTTTATTTATTGATTTTAGAGTATTTTTACCCCGCCTTTCTCCTTGGAAAAGGACGCAAGGACAGTTTTTGACAGTTAAAAACTTATAAAGTTATGAGGGATGGAAACTAACATTGAAAACAAAATGTCAATGTAATCACACAAAGTTGTATAAGTGGCTATAAACACAACGTCTATATGATCATGTATAGAAGATTCATAAAAAGACACATAGTAGGTAGTCCATCATTCAGAGAAAGCTTGCCTGAAGAGAAAGTTCTTTGTTTCTGGATAGACAGCAGAGATGGGGCAGTCCTGGCCTCTAGTGGAAGGGAGTTCTAGAGTCTGGGTGCATCTGCCAAGAAGGTCTTTTCATGTGTTCCCACGAGACATACCTGTGAGTGTGGCGGGATGGAAAGCCATCTCCTGATGATCTTAACACCCGAGCCAGTTCATACTGTGAGAGTTGATCTTTGAAGTAGCTAGGACTCAGGTCGTACAGTGCTTTGTAGGTTAAGGTCAGCACTTTGAATTGTGTCCAATAGCTGAATGGTAGCCAGTGGAGCTGCCTTAATCTATAAGCAGCACACTTTACTTTTGCTTTACAAAGAAGCCCATTTCACATGTCAGTCAAATGGAAGGGGTCTTTGTGTGATTGCTGGAGAGTGGGACAGCTAAAGCAGACATACCTTTGGTTGTCCTTCTATGGCAATTTATAGCTGGTGTGAGGAGCATGTGCCCCCACAGGACTTCCTCACATCCTCTAAATATTTAAAATTTATTTTCTGGCCACAAGGGAGGGCAATAGGAGTTTTAATTAAAAACTTTTTTTAAAAAAAGGACATTTTATCAGAAACATCCATTGCAGATGGATGTCATGGGGCTAGATAGAGGTGTCCAGATGTGTGCTTTTGGATTACAATCATGCCTGGGGAGATTCGAGGAGCTGTGGACCCACAAAGTAACTTTTCCAAGCTCTGAATATTAAATGGCTAATGTTTTCTTTTGTGGAAGACAGTCCTCTCTTTGAGGAACTGGTGGAGACCAGTCTTCTGTTTAAAGGCCTGTTAGAAGACTGCTCTCAGCTTGAACAGTGATGTGATCCAAGTTCATTGGAAAGACACGGGGGCCATATGAAGGTAGTGTGAGGGTCTTCTAGTTGTCCAAGAATTTTAAAAAAAATCAAGGCCACCAGCTCACAGTCCTCTCCTCCATGACAAAACACACTATCTACTTGTATTATACAGTAATCATTACTCCGGCATAGGCAATTATGCCAATAAATAAGAAATCGGAAAAATCATCTTCTTCCAAATCTTTTTACACCTTAGTTGCCTTTTGTTTTCAGCTAGGCATTGTCTCTTTTCTACTGAGGCATGGCTGGCCACCCAACAAACATAATTTACCCGATTCACGCTTGATTCACACAGTGGATTCCACACATTTTGTCTAGCTTTTCAGTCACTTGTTTCCTTTTCAAGAAGTCTAAAAAACACACAGTAAAATCTCATTCCAGGACATAGCCTTCTCCCTCTCCGTTCCTCAACCTCTCATGAGACTTAAATATCTCATAATAGTGTGGGAGGTCAAGGAAACGGATAGTTAGTCCCAGCTTTTCATGCTGCATGTGAACAGCTTAATCAGCAGTTAGTTTGGATACCCTCTCACACACATTATATACAGACCTAAAGGAACAAGGAAGCAACTCTTAAAGCAGCGAGATGAGCATGTGTGTGTGGGGGGGGGGAGGAATCACCACAAAACTCTCCCCCCCCCCGCAAACCATTTTATGGCTGGGCTTCCTCTGATTGCACTGAAAGAAAGCTTTGTGCTGTAACTGAACTTTACTGGCAGCTCCAGCAAATATGATACATTTCATTTCATTTTGAAACTTGATTAATATTTTGAAGCTTTGATTAATACAATCTCCATTGTGCATATCAGGAGAATTGTTTTCCGGACGTTAAAAACATGCATCAGCAAAACTTTTGTATTGCATTGTATGGGTACTGTATTCAGTGATCTTTTCAGCACTGTATATTCATTGTTATTAATTTAAATATTCTATGAATTGTTGTAAGCCACCTAGGGTCCTTTTTAAGGAGAAAGGCAGGTCAAGATGACTGACCGACTGACTGACTGACTGAATGAATAAATAATGCAAGCCACTATTTAACAGGGATGCCTTAGGAGAGAGTATTTTTCATGAAGGGGATTCTGGGCATCTGAGGATCCTCAAGTGTGTCAATTTGGTTTGCAGGTCAATCCACCACATGTACAGCAATAGAATGCATTTCTCAATAGGCATGCATTAAGACTTCATCTTTGGTATTTTACAAGATTGAAGAAATGATTCCTAAGTGCCACTTCATCGGCACCAAGTGGAAAATCCCAGTATTTTTATACAGTATATATAAAGTCATGAGCACACAAATTCAAATTATGCTAAATAAACACAATCCACATTACATAAACAAATAAATGATGTGAAATAGAATACAATATAGTAATGATAACTCTTCACCATGGAAGGGAAATCAATAACCGAGAGTGCATCTATATTACAGAGCTAGAAGTTTGATAATGTTTCATCCTACAGAATTCTAGTTTGCTGAAGTACTTACACGAAATAAGTAACTGCTGGATACTCAGGGGTTTAGGGGTCTGACTGTGGAGATGGAGACCGGGAGTTTGATACCCTACTGTGATTCCTTGATAGGAGCTGGACACAATGACCCTCCCTTCCAGCTGTGCAGTTCTAAGATAATGATAACGATGAAAGATCTAGAGTACTGCTACACTCTTTGACAAAGAGCTCCTGTGCTGAAGTTCCGAGGATTGCACAGAGCTCTCCATATCCTATATATGGAAGCGGGACCAGCAGTTGAATCTTGATTTACCCCTTGTAATGGAATCGTGCTCTACGTCGTATCTGACATGGAGGCTGTTTTGTAGGCTCAGGACAGATTTGCGTGTGCTCAAACAGTGCAGAGTTATCAAGGAATTTGAAATAAAAGGCCAGGAGATGGCCACTGCAACTGCTTCCCTCACAGGTGTGAGGCTTTAGAACAGTGGTGTCCAAACTTTGCCCCTCCAGATGTTTTGGACCACAACTCCCAGAGTCCTTTGTCATTGCAATCTAGGCTTGGAATTCTGTGAGTTGTGGCCCAAAACATCTGGAGGGCTGAAGTTTGGACATCCCTACTTTACAAGAATACATTCTGATATCATGTTTCTATTCTGACCTAGTTGTCTGACAGCACAATTCTATGTGTGGCTACCTAGGCCAGGAGTGGATAACTTTGGTGCGTCCAGAGTCCTTTTTTTTTACCCCCCAGGCCCCTTTGAGAAATACTAGGGACACCCAAAATTCCAGCAGATGAGAAGAAAATGAGCTCAAAGTGGGCTGAAGCCCATTTCTGGTTTTGAAAAGGTTTTTTTTTTCAAAATATTAAATGATCCAAGAACCTCTGACCCATTTCAAAAATGGATTCTACCCGGAACACCCACCAATTCTACCTTTTTCCCCTTTTCCCCCCTTTCCTTTCCTTTCCTTTTCCTTTTCCTTTTTCTTCTTTGCTAGGGAAAACTGGCTAAATAGGGCTGAGGGTGATATTAAGGCTGAAGGAGGTAGCATGCAGATCCAGGGCTGTTTTTGTCTTCCCCAACTCCAACACAGCTTTTTCAGAGTTCCATTAATTCCAGGTAACTGCAGGTAAAATATCTAGAGGTTAATAACTTGACAATGCAATAACGATAACGACAGAGAAAGAAGTGCAATGAGAAAATAGAGTATTAAAGATGTAGCATGTCACTCCCCCAATGAACTACTGGAAAGTAAAACTATTTTTAAAGTTGGTTTTTTAATTAATGTATGTTTATTTAAAAACATTATTTATACAGTGTGTTAAAATCTGATGTTTTTTATATTGTAAGATACCTTGGGTCCGCTTTGAGGAGAAAAGTACCATACCGGTATATACAAACAAACAATTGAATAAATAAATTAAAATATGATCATATACAAGCAATCAACCTGAATTTAGACTATAAGTGAGAACGTGGATATGACATAGGATACAATAAATGCCAAAGCCTCACTAGATTCTAGGGACAAAAACCTACTGCAACAGAATAAAATAATGTAAAATCATATTTCTACATTATAGTTTTATTTCTTATAAATGTTTAGCAGCCAACATTCTTCTGGCATAAAATATAGTTTTAAAAACATTACTATTAAAATTCACTGTAGAAGTTAAGCAGTATTCAGAAAGCAACAGCAATATAAAAATTTCAATTACAATATTAAGAAAGTACAAAAATAATTTCAGGACCACAATCCAACCTGTGAAAGCTTGTTAGATGTGTTCATTTCATAGGCTTCCCTTTAAGCTGTTGAAATCAAAATTGGTACATAAATTTGTGATCTAAAAATTAAGGAAATGGAATATATGCATTTTGTTCCATTTGGAACTGGTACAGATTTTATCTTCGTCTCAAAGTGAGAAGAGTGTTGGATCCTTCATCTGAACTCTTAAAAGAATGGTTCTCTAGAATAAAAATATGTTCTTTAAGAAGGATACCTGCAGGTTTGCAGCCACAAAATTTCAGCCAACAAAAGTAAAATTGTGTATTGATGGCTCTGCAAAATTTCAGTGCCATTTTAAGAATGAATTAAGTCAGCCTCCCAAAGCCTGTGATTCACCAAATGGAACACAGCTTAGTACCCAATAGCAAAGTAGATTATTTGTAGGCTTATAATGGAAGGGAAATCATTAAGAACATGCTGTTGTTCCCTTTCTAAAACAACCACATCATTTGACAGGTCACAATGCCTATAACAGGCCTGCCCAACAGATAGACCGCGGGATACTGGTAGCCCATGAAGGGTTCAAAATAGCCCTCCGGCCATCAATAAAAAAGTGAGGGGATAAGTTCTCCCCCCTCCCTCCCCCCATCCCAAGGACCACTACAGCCTCAGCAAAGTTCTGGGTCTGCCAGCCCACTGTCTCAGCCGAGCGGGGTAGTACAAGGGCCATGGCGCATTGAAACCTGTTCCCTCCAGAACATATTTATTGGTTTTCAATGCATTCTTATGGGAAACCACTGCTCTACTTACAAAAGTTTTTAGTTATGAGCACATGCTCGGAACAGATAAAATTCGTAAGTAGAGATTTTAGTGTAGTAGCCCTCAGGCACTTTGGGCTGAAAAAAGTAGACCTTGGCCTGTTCAAAGTTGAATAGCCCTGGCCTATAATAAAGCTTATCTGTAGTGTTGAATACATTTGATGGAGTGGATTTTTGTGTGTGAAGTCAACAAGTCTTTATTTCTCCTTCAAGACCAATCCACCCTGAAATGAATCACAATAAACCATTCATAGGAAAATGTGTGTGTCCTCCCAGCTAGTAGAACAGCACCTAAGCTTGCAGGGGGCAGTTGATGATGTCACAGATCCTGCTACTTGATTCGTGTGGAGTAGGTTCAACAGAAGTTATGTTAAACAGAGAGGAGAAATTGCTTTTTCATAGCATTTGTTAGATCATGGAAAGTTGTCTTCTACTGCAGCTTCCCATGATCTAACAAATGCTATGAACCAGCAATTTCTCCTCTCTATTTAATATAAGTTCTGTTGAACCTACTCTACACGAATCAATTCTTGAAAAGACCAGGGTCTTTGAGGCTGTAAGCCCTGGATCCACTGCACCATTGGGATCTGCAGATGTGTGAGAGGTTAGGAAATTAGTTAACAGTGCATTTCTTCCTTGGTCCATGCTGATTATTTTAGCAGTCTGACAAATAAATGTTCAATGCTGCCATTTCTCTACCACTGCACCACCTTAAACATATCTGATCTCGACCGAGTTTTGGAAAATAAGCAATGCCAGCTCAGGGTAGTACAGTACTTGTATTTGAGTCCATCAGTTCATACCACATGGTCTCTAGCAGGGCTAGGGAATATCCTGCATGAAACTCTGAATTGATAGGCCAAAATCTGATGCAATAGAAGGCAGCTTTCCATAATCTAACAATTGCTATGAATCAGCAATTTCTCCCCTCTGTCTAACATAACTTCTGTTGAACCTACTCCACACGAATCAATTCTGTTTTGAGCTTTTGAGCTGGTAAGCCATAATTTTGGCTCTAGCTCATCAATACATAAGAAGATATGCCCCTCTAGACAAAACCACAGACATAAAGATAATGCTGTAGACTGGATGGCAGCCATACAGATATTCCCTATGGATGAAAGGCTGAAGACCATCTTTTAGAATAACATTCAGCTTAATATCCAAGTCTCATGGTTTCTGATGATAAGAGCATAAAGAAGATAACGTTCGCAGGAGGACGTTTCCAGTGCTACACTTATGTATCAAAATAATCCCAGCTTTGTTTATCTTAACATTCACTTTTAAACTATGCACAAGTCAAAATGATTGTCCAGAATTTGGGGAAAACATCCACATCTTTTTGAAAGCAAGTCAACCCACAATTTGAAATAAGATATAAAATTATTGGCATCAGTATTAAAAATATTGCAATGAAACATAACACATTCCTACATCATTGCAGAAGGAATGCAGCTTCAGGAAATATTCTTTTAAAGCCAGAAAAAAAGCATAATTATGAAACTCTAATCTTCAACATAAAACCCACCATATACAGAATGCAATGTCCCACAACAAGGTTAGTTAGAATTATAACACCAGTGCCCAATGCACACTTTTGCAGACTGCAGACAGATTGCAAGAAGAATGATAAGCAGCTAAGCAGATCACCAAAGCAGATCACAAAGCTGATTGCTGCTCCAGATCACTTGCTGATGCAGATCGCTCTAAATCACCACTCCAGATCACTGACTGGTGAACAATGGGGTCAAAACAGAAGGGGAGTGAGGTGGAGAAGGAGGTTCTGGGGAAGAGGACAAGGAGAGTGCTTCCCTTAAGTGAGAAACTGTGGATCCTGGAATTAATTACCAGAGATTTTAAAAAGCTATGCTGAGGTAACAAGAATGTATGGGAAGAATGAATCATCCATAAGCGAGATTGTGAAGAGAGAAAGAAATCTGTGGAACTCTGGCTGTTTCACCCCAGATCGTAAAAGTGGCAACCACAGTGAGTGAAACACAGTGCGTGAAACAAGTGACGCCAAGGCATCTATTGCAAGCAGGGGCTGGTTGCATCTTCTGGAACAGGTACGGACTGAAAATATAAAACTCACAAGGGAAGCTGCATCTGACAATGCTGAAGCTGCTGCGGCCTTTCCCACAACATTTAAGCAGGTGATCGATGAGAAAAGATATCATCAAAAGCAAGTGAACCAGGGCTGTTCTTGAAGAAAATGTCTGACAGAACCTACATTCATAAAACTGCCAAGCTGTCACCTAGACATAAAGTGTGGAGGGACAGATTAATTTCTGACACTATGTGCCAATGCTGCTGGACATATGATAAAGCCAGCCTTAAGTCTACAAATCAAAGAATCCACAGGCTCTTAAGAACAAGAACACAAATTATTTGCCTGTGTTTTGGCAACATAAGAAGAAAGCTTGGGTGACAGCCGTCTTGTTTTTGGAATGGTTCCAGCAATGCTTCATCCCAGAAGTGAAGAAATATTTGGAACACGAAGAGTTACCATTCAAGGTTATTTTAATAATAGACAAGGGTATCCTGAATCTGTATGCTATGAAGATGAGAATGTTGAGGTTGCCAACACCAATGCAATTATCAAATTTGTGGATGACATGACAGTGGTGGGGTTCATTAATAACAACATTGAGTCTGCTTATAGAAAGGAAGTACAAGGGCTGACACTTGGGTGTAAAGAAAATAATCCCAGAGGGTCACCAGCAGAAGGGAATACTATTAGACCACTTCCAAGTCCATAAAAAACTCTGACAAGGGTTGCCAGTTGCCATAAGTTAGAATGGATCTGGCAGCCCTTTCTTCTTGTTGTTGTTAGCTGTTATATGCCATCAAGTCACTTCCAACATACGGTGACACTAATAAAATTTCTGAGGTAATTCATTCACGGGGTGGTTTATTACAACCATACACACCCAGTTAACTTCCCACAGCTGAGCAAGAATGTGTGTCCCGGTCTGAAACTCGAACCACTGCACCACACTGGCTCTCTCTTTTTTATTAATTACATTTCTATTCTGTCTCTTCTAGTAACATACCTGAGATGTAGGTGAGGCTGAGAGACTATGATGGGCCAAACAGCACCCACTCCATTCTAAGGATCAGTCAGAGCCTAGACCTGGAGGTTCAAAACCTTGGTTTCAGCACACCAACCTGCACATGACAATGGCTCCCAGTGCTACAGCACTGCAGATCAACTGCAAACGAATAAGCAGTGGCCAGGGATGGGCAGAGATAGCAGCACTCCCCCTCGCCACTTCAAGGCAGGTCATACACCCACAGTTCAGATCAATCACCACAATGAAAACACTGCCTTTGAGACAGAATATGGCCTTCCACTTCTCTGTCTCTAGCTGCTCCTAGACGGTATGAGTTCTTGAGCAATATGTGGCAACAGCAGCACTGCAAGCGGAGGAACAGCAAGCCAAGCTGCCCAGTGGGTGCACTCCAGTGCCGATCTCCATGCAAAATTTGGCACACAGGCCACTGTGCCTTCATCCTCATTATTTTCTTTGTACGGTGAGCTCCACAATTAGAGCTTGCAGGTCTCACTGACCTTTTCATTGACCCATCTGGTCTTTTATTTATTAAAAAAAACTTGAAAAAGCATCTTCTAACTTAAGATAAAGAAATGGAAGAAGGAGCCACCGAAATGAGTCAGTAGCCCACACATTTATGAGTAGCTACAATGCCACAAAGGGGTGTGGTGACTCAGTAAGCTAGAGCACTGAAACTGTCGGCTGCAAAGTCGGCAGCTCAGCGGTTCGAATCCCGGGTGCCACGCAGCGGAGCGAGTTCCCGCTGATGACCCCAGCTCCTGCCAACCTAGCAGTTTGAATGCATGTAAATACAAGTAGAAAGATAGGTAGCACCATAAAAAGCGGTAAGGTAAAACAGTGTTCCGTGTGCAGGAATGTGTTCAGCCATGCCGGCCATATGGCCATAGGCTTACACAACACTGGCTCTACGGCTTGAAAATGGAGATGAGCACCACCCCTAAAGTCGGACACAACTAGCACGCATGTGTGGGGGGAACCATTTACCTTTACAATGCCACACAATCCCTGAGGGCTGGGCAAACTGTGCCCCTCCCTCCTATATCTCCCCACTTTCTCATATTTCCCTTTTCTTTTACTTTATGATATAAAAAGCCTTCCACATTCTTGGACTGGGAATAATCCTACTCTATCCCCACCCGCCCACCATTATAGTGTTTGGGAAGCTTTTTTTTCCACAAACCAAGGTCATACATTTGGGGGAGGGGAGCACAGAAGTACATATGGCCCTCTGGGTCCAGAGCACATGTGGTCCCACCAACTAGCATTACTGCCACTTGCTACACCCAGTACTGACTGTGTTTTAAAGTTGGTTTGGTGGCACGGCACTGCTGGATCACTTCTGGGTTGTGATTGCACCAGGTGTTCTGCTGAGGACCTTCTGGAAGGTGAGGTGTTAGAAGTGGAGCAGCAGGCACAAAGCGAAACCGCTCCTGTCCAAGAACCATAACTGGAAGAGCAGTTGTTTTACCGGGTTCTTTTAACAGGGGTGTCACAGTGACAGTCGGAACTGTTACACTCCTCTCTGGAGAAACGCTTGGGCTGCTGGGAGTCGCTACCGTCTGTTCTGCAATGAGAGGTTTGGCCTTCTTTGGCTTGTGATACATCAGGAAGACACAAACAGCAATGGTAGCCATACTGAATAAAGCAGCCACAGAAGCAAGTGGGATGATGATGAACAGGCGGTTATTGCTGCGGGGGGTCTGATCCCAACTGCTTCTGGAACTTGCTTTTACTGTCGTCTCAGCCCACGCTGATCTGCCTCTTGCAATTTCCTCATTCGGCAACATCTTTTCTCTATCACTCCGATGCATCCAGTTACTTTGGTTGGGCCACTGAGTATATGATGGTACTGCCGTGTAAATCTCTGGAGGGGGGAGAGGTCCATCGGTTGCAATGACAGAACCCTTTAAAACACTTGTGCTGCTTAAGACGGGTATTTCTGAAGAAAACATCTGGCTTAATGAAGGTTCATGTGGCACCACAGCAAAGTAAAATTGACCTACGGCAGGTTGGACGCCTTCTGCTCTGAGAATAAACCTGAAGGAATCGTTCAGTACATCAACGGATGTCATATTGGCATCTGCTTGAAGAAACACAGCACCATTGTTGAGGTCAATCTGTGTGAAAATGCTTAATCTTTCACTTGTTGTGTGGCTTAAGGGCCTCTGGAAGAGTCTTCCATACACTGGAGGTGCAATCACTTCAAATGTGGGGTTGCTGTTTGTCAGGTTTGCTAACTCTGTCGCATTCAAGTCACTTCCTTTCATTTGGTAAGGCACCTTATTTGGAATGCTCACATCAAGCCCCATTTGCACCAGGGGTTGCACTGTGATATTTATAACCTGCCCAGTTAGGTTACAGTCCAAGGTGAACACTACGAACTCCACTGTATCTCCAACCCCAGTGAGGTCTGTCATATGATACCACAGCCTTCCTTCATCTATGTCAGCTTGTTGAAACGTAGTTACTTGTTCACCACTGAGGATTAGATGCCCATATTTGAATGGCTGTGTTACTTCAAATTCAGTCATGGTGTTTTTCCCATTTGTTGCAGCTGAAAGCTGTGTGTTGGTGATAGCAACAGTCTTCTGTCCCTGTGGAAGTATCACTTCTGTCAGGTTGACCAAAGTGACAGACGTGGGTATCACTTCAAGGCTAAAGAGTTTGTACAGTGGACGGTGTCTCCCATCTGTTACACTGAAGTAAAAAATTCCAGACAAAGGACTTCCATCTTGTACAAACCAGACTCTGCCGCCATCAACATCAGCTTGAGTAAACTCTTTGATGGACTCACTTAGATGTGTTCCCAGTGCGAAGAAGCCATTTTGAGGGTTATTTATAATAGTGTATTTGATCTCTTCAGGCATGTTATCTAGATCTTCTACTTTCAGATTTTCTGGTCCTAGAACTATAGTATCTCCTTGTAAAACAGTCAAATGCAACACCTTTGTCTTCAGTTCTGGAGGTTGATCATTCACTGGTACTACAGTTATATTAAATGACTCCTCTAAAACACCTGAATGGGGTTTTGTTGCAGACTTGCTCTTTTGGTTTAACCACACAGCAAAACGAAACTGATCAGCGGGTGATTCAGAGTCATCATGCACATAGGTGATTCCATATTTGTTAATGATGTATTGAGAGAAATTAGGCTTCTCTCTTGTAATATTTCTTTCTCCTACAACAATTCTCCCATGCTGGGGTAGACAGATAACTTGATACCAAACTTCAAAGGCAGAACGCTGTGGCTCAGGCAACTTGAAGAGCAAATTTGAACCGTCTAGGTTGCTTTTGTTGATTATAACTTTGCCTCCTTCCTGGACAACAGCACCTAGCAAAAAACAAACAAGCCCAAGGTATTATAAAGTGGTGTGCAAACAATAGGCATTGATTCAGGGGGGGGAAATTCAGAGGACTAACCTAAATCACACATATCACTGCCTGAGACAAACAACAAGATGTGACCATCCCTCCCTTCCATTTTCAGATGCTACTGATACTCCTAGCTTCAGCACTGTCAATGGAAAGCCATCCCCTTGGATACCTCAAAACAGCCAGGGAGGGCAAGTGACACAGCAGAAGCTAGCTTGAGTGACTCAGAGAGGATGGCAGAGAGGCTGCTGCTGCTTCCCCTCCAGTGTCTCTTGCCTATGGCAACTGCCCCACTTTACCTAAAGGTAGGGCTAGCTGCAGCAGACAGAGGGCATAATTCTGCAGAGAACTATGTCCTTCCCCCTGGAGTTTTAGTAATCCTGGACAAGATCTACCAACAGTGATGGTGAACCTTTTAGAGACCGAGAGCCCAAACTGTGATTTAAAACCCACTATTTTTTTTTCAAAGTGCTAATACAGCAATTTAACCTGAATGCAGGTGGCTGTGAAGGGGTGATGTCGGGTGCCCACAGAAAGGACTCCGAGTGACACCTTTGGCACTCATGCCATAGATTCGCCAAAACTGATCTACAAGTTTCTAGGCACAATAAAAGTGGGTTAACTTGTCCAGTGTTTCCTGAACAGAAACCAGGGGGGAAAAAAGAATAAAGGCATGAGCTAAACAGCAAGCTTTGTTGTGGGAAATGTGGAGAAAGACATTCATGAAAACAGCTCCTTTACCACTGGAATTAGGTAGAGACCAACTTTTTTTCTGTATTTGCAGAAAGACTATTGCTACTGAAAAATAATACAGTATAAAGAACAGAGGTGATGTGTTGTAAGGGTACAAAGTTGGACTAGGGGAAAGCTGAGTCCAACTCCTGCCAGTTCTAAAATGCACCTGACAAGTCATGATCTTTCTACATAACCAACTTCACAGGGTTGTTGTATTCAAAAGAATAATACCAGATGAAAGTCCTTCGAGAAAGGGTGGGATACAAATATAATAGGAAAAAGTCTGTTTTACCTGTGTTTGCAAGCAGCTGGCTGCTTCGATCATGCCCTTTGGTTCCATATGATATATTAATGTGAAACACCTGAGGACCCAGAACGGCTGGTGGGGAGGATATAGAAAATGTAAAATAATCTTGGGTGTCCCAATCGACCATTTCCTTATTTGAATGCTCATAGATGACCACCTCTTCATCCACCTGCCCCAAGGAGAACAGAAATGAACACTTACGTATGTCTGATTTCAGTTTATTCTTTGACCAGTAGGAAAAAAATTACTTCATTCATGGAATCTGGCCAGACCTCAGGGTTAAAACCTATAATCCTATAAAAGTGCTGTGGGAACTCCATGACCGACCACAAAAAAACTTAAACTGGTGTGTGATCCAAGAAATTTAAACTCAAGATAGTTAACACATTCATTGATTCACAGAGATGGTCACATGGAGACAATGAACAGGAATATCAGCTCAAACAACACTTTAATGAATAACAATAACATTTTAAATATAGACTGCTGAAGTTATCAACATATTCATGACAGCACATTTTAGATATTCACTTTGCGGTTTTCTCTTCTGCCTTATGCTTTGAAATTAAAATATAACAGGAACAACAAACCAGTACTGCAGGTGAACAATTCTTTCTATGTCCTCCAAAAAGAATCTACAATGGTGATGTTTTTTACAAGAGGAAAGTGAGAGTATATTATAGTTTTACCCCGTTTACAAATTTAACGCAATGTTTTATATTGCGAAAAATTCATAAACCGAAGCATGCATGGGGGCAGTGCTATAATCCTCCCATATGCAATGCATCCTGGGGGAACTTGCTTCATATTGCAAAAAAAAGTTCGTAAACTGAGGCATTAATTTCAGTGGATTTTCATTTGTAAATCGAAAATTACATGAACTGAGGTGGTTCATGAAACGAGGTACTGCTATATAAGCTTTGGTTGTGTGGAAGAAAACGGTGTTTGGATTCAGTTCAGAAACAAGAATAATAATCAGCAATTACAGAGTGATCTAGAATGTTTAAAGCACACCCAGTGTGTATTATGTATCTGCTGGACAGCTCATTGGTATTGGTATCCGAGATTGGGAGTTTGATTCCCACTTTCCCTCTTTGACAAGGCCTGGACTCAGTGGTTCTCAGATTATCTTGCTCTGATGAACCAAAGTAGACTTCAGGTTGTGCTTGTATCTTCTCACCTTCCCCCTTTCACAACTTTGAGTTTAGCACATCCCAAGAGAACACTTTCGACTTATCAGCTAAATTTAGCACCACAAAGTGGACTTCCTCTCTTCTCCTCCCTGCAGCCCTCTATGCACTCCCCAAAAACTCTTCTGGAAGATTTTGCAGCTCTGCAGCGCTGGTGCTGAACACACACTGGTGAAGGCAGAGGGAACAGGAATTGCTTTCCTTTTCGTTCCGCTATCAGAAACAGTTCCAGAATTGGAATCATCACCTCGGATCCTATTTTATGTTCAGCTTAGGACGTAAATGCCACGATTACAAATTGAGATTAATATGACATAATCATGCTGTTACCTCAACTGCCCTTGCCAACAACCTTGTGATTGGTATTATTCATGGTAGGTTGCAATGCTTGGGCAACTTATAAATGAACACTTACTGATCAAAGATCAAATTATTCAATCAGCAGATCTATAATGCCTTTATAGTTGTGTTCAATAAAACACCTTATAAAAACCTTGGAGGTGACCTTTTTGTAAGAAAGACACTGGACACTTTTTTTAAAAGTGCACACAATATCAGTTAACACGAGTATGCTTTTATGTTCAGAATACAAACCTACTTTTATATTTTTGCTAAGATATTTCCTCAACCCTCCACTCCCTTCTCTTTCTTAGATTTAGTAAATGTTGACACTAGCCAAACCCACTTTTATACTGTGTACAGCATACAGTATAATATTGCCCCTGGCAAACCTTTGCATTTACATATCAAATGAAAACTGTAAGAACTTTTATCCTTATGTTCTGTTATACTCTCTTGCAATATGCTAGGAGAACAAAGAACAAACCATGGAGCTACATTGTGTAATAAAGTCACGTTGCTGACGCTCATAGTAAAAGAGGCTCTTACCATTGATTGTGTAAAGCTCGAAATATCCTGTGTTCTGTTATCAGAGAGAATGCTGATGAGTCTTCCAAGGTTTGGGGAATTTGTAACTGTAAAAAGTATTGTTCTGTTTCCGTCCTCCACCACATCGTTCGTTGTGGCTTTCAGACTGAGGGAAGTTATTGTCTTCCTAGAACCTAAGTAATAATCATAACAGGACAGAGTTGCATTAACATCATGACCAAAGTGGGTGTTTCTGTTCTCCTGCCCTTTCAAATCTGACCCTAAGGGTATAGTTGCTTAAACTGCACCATCATATTCAGGTCCTTCATTTGCAGTACAATTGTACACATTATCACTCTAAGATAATTTCCACTGTGAGTCATGGTACTTGTTTGCTAATAAATATGTGTAAGATCCCAGCATGAAGCATTTTAAAGTAAAAGCATGAGCGGCCAACTTGAGGGAGGTGAAACACTGAACTGCCACAACTACATACCACAACCAGTGACAGTAAAACATGTCAGAAAAGTAATTGTGTCCGTCTACATCCATAGCACAAATGTGAACCTAATAAACTGGGGTTTTCACACCTTTTCTTTTGCAAGTGTGGAGAAAGCAGGCAACTTCATACCTTTGTCTGTTACTCTGTGCCACCCAACATGTACAGTGGTCCCCTGCCCTTTCGTGGTTCATATACTGCGGTCCCGCTATATTGCGGGACCATAGTATATGAAAAAGCCCCCCTGGGGTAAGGGCCAAAGACTCTTTCTGGCCTCCCATACTTACCCCAGGACTGGCGCTGCCCTGAATGGGTCTGTGAGGGCCTTCCCAGGGACCTCCAGAAGGCCTGGGAAGGCCTCGCAGGCCTGTTCGGGGCAGCACCAGGCTGGGGGGTAAGTACAAGAGCCCCTAGTTAGACCCCCCAGGCCCGACCTAACCTGCATCCGCATATCACAGATTTTCAATTATCGCAGGTCAGGTCAGGTCCCTAACCCCTGCGATCACTGTACCATTTCTTAGCCCTGTCTGTTCTAACGTTTTTGATGTTGCCCATTCTTATGGAAAAAAAAACACATATGATATATTTATTATTTGCACTGAAGTGGTTCTGACATGAACAAAGGCAGATACAAACGCAGCATACACAACGGGTAAAATGTACATTTAAGTCAGCACACAGTAAAATAAATCCTACATTTCTGAAATCCTCACTCAAAACAGTCAACTATATAGTCATTGGAGCAATTCTGGCTTTCCACAAATGATCAATGCAGACTTCTGACATGAGTAATTTGTTCCGTACCCAGCAGCCTGCCGGATGGGAAGAATGGGAATTAAGGAAGAATAAATGAGAAAGAAATATCAGAAAGACAAAGCAGGGTAACTATGACCTCTCTTTACTCTCCATCTCCCAGTAACTGCTATGCAACACCAAACAGCTTCTTCCCAAAAGAATGCGGCTTTAACAGAAAAAAAGAGGTCTCCTTAAACTTAGTATGCTACATTTTTACCTGCCCACTTGTGGAAGTACTGTACAGTATTAGATTCTGTTGATAGGAGCCTCATGGCATAGAGGTTAAACTGCAGTATTGCAGCCAAAACTCTGCTTGTGGCCTGGGTTAAGTCCTAGGTAACCAGCTCAAGGTTTACATGGCATCTCATTCTTCTGAGGTTAGTAACCTGAGTACCCAGCTCAATGGAGGCACCATATATGTAGCCTGTATAATTCAACTGTAAATTGCCCAGAGCAGGCCTGTCCAACAGGTAGACCGTGGGCTACTAGTAGCCTGCAAAGGGTTCAAAAGTAGCCCGCCAGCCATCAATAAAAAGAGTGAGGGGATAAGTTCTCCATCCCTCCCTCCCCCATCCCAAGGACCACCACTGCCCCAGTAAAGTTCTGGGTCTGCCAGCCCACTATCTCAGCCGAGTGGGGCAGTTCAAGGGCCATAGCGCATTGAAATCTGTTCCCTCCAGAACAGATTAATTAGTTTTCAATGCATTCCTATGGGAAACCGCTGCTCTACTGATAAAGTTTTTACTTATGAGCATGCGCTTGGAACGGATAAAATTCGTAAGTAGAGGTTTTAGTGTAGTAGCCCTCAGGCACTTTGGGCCGGAAAAAGTAGACCTTGGCCTGTTCAAAGTTGAACAGCCCTGGCCCAGAGTATGCATAAAATCATGTGGGCCAGTTTGTGAGCAGCACACTTTGCTTTGTCAAGGGAATTTTTAAACACTTTATAATATGTTTTTAAACATTCAATTTAACCAGTTTTATAGTTTGTTATTAATGTATAACTTACTATGTCTACCAGGCAGATCCTTGGACTGGTATACAAGATACCTTCTAGAAGACAGAAATAAGTCCATTACAGAACTTGTGGCCAAATTCCTTCTCTCAGCCCAAAAAACACGAAAGAGAATTCTGTTGCTTAAAAGTTTCTTTTAATTATTGGAATGTGTACTTGTTGGAATGTGTACTGTATTTTATCGGGCCTTTGGCTGTAAAATAAAAGTGATTGATTGACTATGTTTTAAGTTATATTCTTTTTAATACTGTGAGCTGCCTTGAGTCCCTTTACTGGGAAAAAGGCAAGCTATAAATAAGATAAATAAATAAATAAATAAATAATGCAAAGCATTGAAAACGGCTTGCTTTTTACAAACAGCTTGACTTTCATCGGCAGTCAAAAGCAACAACATGGGATGGCCTTGAGCAGAGATGTTGGCAATTCAACAGCAAGATAAAGTGGCACTAACAGTAGCAATGTCTTTTAGGATATCCTGTGATATCGGAATGGGACCATGACCCTTTTGTTGGTAGAAAGAATACGCAGTACAAATCACTGGGGAGCTAGCACTGAGCACTGTGTTTTAATAGTGTCAGCATTTCCATGGTTTCTGCTTATGGATCTTTTATGATCAGAGCACAAACCTCATGAAATCCATTTTTAGAATGAGTACTCCCTCAAGTGGTAAAAAAGGCACAATTGTGAAAGTGCATTGTAAGAAGAAACGTATCATTGTGTTATCCCTGGATTGTAAACAACCATGTCTTGTGCATACCTTATTTTCTTTTTCTTTCTTTCTTTCTTTCTTTCTTTCTTTCTTTCTTTCTTTCTTTCTTT
>JAHTLZ010000240.1:4616354-4639101 GCA_023846285.1 Phrynocephalus versicolor
TTTCTTTCTTTCTTTCTTTCTTTCTTTCTTTCTTTCTTTCTTTCTTTTTACAACTTATATGCCGCCCACTACCCAAAGGTCAGGCATAAGAACACAGTTCAAAGGTTCTGTTGATCACTCATGACAAACAGCTCAAAATAATTCAATACATCAACAAACTTTGCTGGGGAGAAAAGACTGTAACAGCACAAAAGCTGAACTTCTCTGAGCGTGTGCTTTGGCCTTTAGTAGCGTTGTGTGATACAAAAGATTTTCTAGCACAACTAACTCTTCACAGAATTTTCCATTTGTAACTCCCCGATGTTTTTCGAGCACATTTTCCCTCTCCACAAACACCAGTTCAAGACGAAATGATGGAATAGATAACAATGCCCTTAGGAGCCATTCATTTGGTTACACTCTATCAAGGCTTACCCTTAGAGCAGTGCTTCTCAACCTTCCTAATGCCGTGACCCTTTAATACAGTTCCTCATGTTGTGGTGACCCCCTTGCCCTGCTTGGAAGAGGCCACAAGCCCCCTTTGGCAGGCCACTGCTGCAGGTGTCACTGAGGACTTCCCTCTACAGGCACCCTCAGCCAATTGCAGCCTCTGGTGCCATTGAGTGACATCCCCTCCAGCCTATCAAGCTGTAACTCACTCTTCCCTCCCTTCCCCCCTCCTCATCCAGACCCAAGCCATGTGTGCCTTTGTCTTCACTGGATCATGGTGACCCCTGTGAAATGGTCGTTTGACCCCCAAAGGGATCCCGACCCCTCAGATTGGGAACCACTGCCTTAGAGTGAAGTGGTCACACCAGGCATCAGATGTGGGTGTTACGGAAATGCAGCAAACAGTTGGTTAAAGTATCTGTGGTAGTTGGAATTTTACTGCCTTGCTGGGGTGGGGGGGTGGGGAGATGCATTAGGACAGGTTGCTTCAAATGGTTTTGAAGGTTTGTGATGGGGTATCATTGTCAGAACAGCCCATGACTGAGATCTTTAAAAAAACCCTTGATGGATAAATGGAAGATGTTCTGTCTGCATGGAAAATATGAAAAACTCACCATCTGCCTGTATGTGATGTGGAGAGCGATATGGCTGCCTTACAACTCACTGAATCACAAAGTGAGGTAGTCGCTTCCAGAGAGAAAATTCCCTCTTATTTATCTGATATCACTATATTTTTACTTAGTATCAGGGCTGGGCGGAGATGTTTGTGGCATTTTTCTCCTTCTACTGACCGGCTCTCATACCATGCACCAGGAAGGAGGTCAGGAGTGTGCCATTTACTGACCTGCCTCAGGCCATAAAATGTTTTGGGCGATGTACTCCCTAACGTTTGGTGCTACATCTCGTGCAAATGCATGTTTCCCCCGAGTGGATTCTGTTGTGACCAAAACACTGTTGCACAGGAGAAAAGCACTTCTTGCCAGCAGTTGCCATCTCAGGCAAATGCACAACTCTGCCTAACGATAGGGCCAGTCCAAGTAATGGGAAAGGACCCATTTGCTTCTCGGCAGAGCCCTCCTCTTAAAGTGGAACTATTAACTGCTCCACCAAGAATTCACTTTACCTCCTGGAAAAAAACACAACTTAACTTGCTCTGGATGAATAGTCTAACACCATAATTGCTACTAGCCAATATTTAAATAAGCTAGACTAAAGAAACTCCATCTTGATGAGCTTTTCTTCCTTCACTCAAGAAGAAATGGGCACTGAGCAGATAATCTATTCCACAGAAGTCTTTACATACACATGATCTCCCACAGGTCTCCAATCTGTATGGCCATCCAATGCTTCGGATCGAGGTGACTGAGTGCTCCTTCTAGTTCTGGATTCTTTTGACTTTTGAAGTATCAAGTATATCAACCCTTACCTGGAAAAACCTCTAGTCCATTGTTGTTTTCTAGCCGAACAACCAGAGTTCGAGCTGTAATGCTAAAAATTTGTCGAGGCGCAAAGTTCAAACCATCTGTAACCTGAAAATTGAAGCCTCCAGACATTGCCCCTAAAGGAAGACAGAAATATGATTTTGTAAAGACTAGATTTAAGCAGAAATATTTTACAGTTTTAAGTTGGAAAATAAGAAAAATAGGCACAATTCCATAAATTAGAAATGTAAATGATGGACTTCAACCTAGACCGCCTACTTTCTTACTGTGACAATCATTACAATTCCTTCTTTTAAGTATTCCCTCTGTGAAGAACTATTTCCTTTTATCTCTTCCGTACTGCCTACCAATCAGTTTTATTGGATGACCTAAGTTCTGGTCTGCTTTCTCCACAGTATGCATTAATTTACATGGTACAGTAATAGTCATGTTCCATCTACCTTTTTTCAAGCTTTAAGGCTCCAACCACAAAGCTCTGCTTTAGCTCAGTGTTGGCGAACCTTTGGCACAGTACCAAAGGTAGCGATGTCAGGTGCCCCCTTTCTGGGGGCACCTGACATCGCCCCTTCACAGCCACCTGCATTCAGGCTAAATTGCTATATTGACACTTTGCAAAAAAAAATAGTAGGTTTTGAATCGCAGTTCGAGCACTCAATCTCTAAAAGTCTTGTCACCACTGCTCTAGCATCTTGTAATCTTGCCTGAAGTAACTCCTACCACTTGCTCTTTAGTTGCCTTTCTCTGAACCTCTTCCAGCTCGTATAATAAAGATGCCTGCTGTCAAGTCAGTTTCAACTTATGGCAACTCTTTCCTGGGTTTTCTAGGTAAAGAAGACACAGAAGTGGTTTACCACTCCCTTCCTCTGGGGGGCACCCTGAGACTGTACAGTTTCTCCAAGGCCATGCAGGCTGGCCCTTCCCTCTCCAAGCAAAGTGGAGAAACAATCTTCCAATTCCCAGCTCCTTAAATCACTAAGCTATCCAACCTGCCTTCTAGCTCTACAATTAGATTTGCTTCCAGAACTTCTAATCTGATCACTTTAAAAAGGCTCTCTCCACTGCAGCCAATCTCAGTTAGAGCATGGGCTCTGAGAGTGACCTCAGGAAATCAACATGATGCTAAGGGCTGAAACATACCCCCCCCATCTTATACCTCTGATCTTCCTGCAGCTGTTTTTGGGAAACCCAAGTTCTGGAGCTCCATTTCATGTCTAACTTACACTAAGATCTTGAAAATAAATAAAACCTCAGTAACTCTGACTATTCCACAGAGACAGGGACATACCACTATGGACAAAGACCAATTGTCCTCTGTTGATATGAGCTTGAGTAAAGTTAAGGATGCTTTTGTTTGGAGAAGACTTGAGAGCCAAGTGACCATTGTTGGGCGGCGAAACTGAATATAAGAGTTCTTCAGGAGAGGAATCCTCATCTTCTGCACAGAGATCGTTTGTGGTTATTTCAGTGACAGAACCCACCCAGACCTTAAAGGGAAAAAATTGGGGTGAAAAGGAAAGAGAAAGGAAATATTACACCAAATGATTCTATGTATCTGAAGTTGGTAAATTGTACAGATTTCTCCTGCCACAAGATGTGGTGACGGCATCTGGCTTGGATGCCTTCAAAAGGGGATTGGACAGATTCCGGGTTACAAACCATGAGGGAGATGTATCATCTCCAAGCTTAAAACCAGGGTACCTCAAGGACCAGATGCAGGGGAGTGGTATCAGGAGACAGATATCTAGTCTTGTGTGCTCCCAGACGCATTCGGTGGGCCACTGTGAGATACAGGGCGCTGGACTAGATGGGCCTTTGGCCTGATCCAGTGTGGCTCTTCTTATGTTCTTATGTAAATGAAGCTGGTTTGCAAAGCAATTACATTTTAGGACAGGGATAGATTAGAGATACGCATCTGTGTGATTTACAGTAGATACACAAGGGGGGTTGACTTCCAGTTAAAGAGTTGTCATCCAAGAAGAAATGGTCCCCAGTATACATCAGAATAGTAAAAAAAGAAAAGAAAAGAAAAAGAAAAAAAAGAAAAGAATCAGAGAGAGTGACCTTCACTATAGTAATTACAGGCAACCTCTATGCGCATCAGCAGAAAAACAAGCTATGGAAAAATATTTATAAAATACTAGATTGAGTGTTGATGTGAAAAATGTGAAAGAAAAGGAGGAAAACTGCTTTACTCTATCCACTTGCTCACAATAATAAGCAACTACTTTTGACTACAGAGGATCAGATCCAGGTAACACAGCAGATCCAGATCTTGTGCTACTCTTTTCCTCAGGTCTACTTTTCTTCCACTGCTTCTGCAAGAAGCCCACTTGTTTAAACAATTCTTTGCATGAGGAGTCCAGCTAAAAAAAAGGCCACTGAAGTTTAATTACACCTTGTGTGTTTTGGAAATCCAGTCGCTATATCTTTTATATTGGGGGGGGGGAGCAGAGTTCCTTCCTCTGAGCAAAGTCTTTATTTGTATCAAGGTGTCGCACAATTTAAAAATATGGATATTTATGAAATATAGGTAAAGTTAAAGATAAATTTAAATAGAAAGATAATTAGATTATTTTTGAGCCAAAACAGACTAGTTCAATAGTGATATGCTTTGATCTTACTACTTCACTTGGAAGTCTATTAAGTGACAGTCAACTGAGCATGTCTAAGGGAAGCATGCCTCTTCTTTGGGCTTATTATGATTGAAAAAGATTGCTTCTGCTGTGCAGGCTGGGGACAAAGAGATGAAGGGCATCCTTTTATCTCTCTTGAGTCTACCACTTGCAAGTTCAACGGCTTACCCTGGAAGAAAAAAATCTTCCACATCCACTTTTTTCATAGCTCGCATAATTCTTACACACTTGTGCAGCACACTGTGTGCAAATGAAAAAAGGTCCCCCCCTCAGGTTTTCATCTGCAATTAAACTCTATAAGCCAGCAAACAAGTTACCACAACCAAACTGCATGCTACACAAAAAGTACCACTTATATTTTAATGCTGATGTTTCTTTAAACAAAATATGTAGGCGACTATGGATGTAGATTAACAAAGAGGTATCAGAAACATTGGCCAATGTAGATTAGAGGAGTCTGGTGCAACTGATAAAATACATTCAGTATGTGAGCAAAGACACTTAAAATGAAGAAGTGTGCGGAGAACAATGAGGTGGCTCAGTTTTGTAGAATAATTCACACAGCGGGGACTAAATCACAAGGCTTATTTCAAATTCAACAACTTCACAACAGTCTATTTAAAGACATTTCAAGGACTACTAACACTGATTTGAGTGCCAGAAGATAAATGTAGAAACGTCATAATTGCACAGTGTGGGTAGTGCCAGACAGCTCTCACACATGTGAGAGCAACATGAGGAACTGATGATATCTCCAAAATTCTTTTTACAGATATTGCTTTTCATAACAAAGGGACTATCATAAAACTCAGGGAATGAACATGCATAGAACTCACCCGGAGAATTTTATTCCTCTTTATAATAGGAGCTTCATCGTTTACTGCTGTAATTGTCACATATATCGTTTGAGGCAAACTGTGTTTCCACAGTTCTGTGCTGTTTGCTACGATGGTGAAATTGTCAAGCAACTGTTCACTATCATCATGAATATAGAAGATTAATCCTTGTTCCAACTAAAAAGGAACAAAATAACCAAAATGAGAAATTGTTCTGATAATAATAGTAAAGGAAACTCATTCCAATACTTCAGCAGCTATCATCAAGAATCTTGGCATTCTTGTCCTGTTTAATTTACTTAATTATATTTTTAAAAGGCATGATTGCTTCTTTAAAATATAGCCACTTTCTTATAATTACTACTATACTGCGTTCAATAGAACTCTGATTACAGTATTTTTCCGTGTATAAGGCTACATTTTTGTCTAAACTTATTAGACTAAAAATTGAGAGTCATCTTATACACGGAAATAAGCCAAGGAGAGAACTGTGCAGTTATAAAACTGGGGATTGTCTTATACGCGGGGGTGTCCTATAGATGGGAAAATACAGTACTTTACAGTGGTACCCCGGATTAAGAGGAGCTCTACTTAAGAGCAATTTGACTTAAGAGTGGAAAAGTGTTGGCATTTTAACTGCCCCCTTATAAATTTTAGATATGTTCTGCTCGAATTACAATTTATTTTCCATTTTTTTATTTTTAAACTTATTTTTTTTTCAATTTTTTTAGATAGGAACCCCAACTTAAGAGTAGTTCGACTTAAGAGCATGCATTCGGAACAGATTAAATTTATAAGTTAAGGTAACACTTTGTTATCCAATGTCCAGAGAATAATCAGCATTCTGTTTTTTTAAACCAAAATAAGTTGAAATCAGAATTAAGCCTAAAGAATCTCACCTGTTTCTTGGTAAATTTAGTAAGTGCCACTCCAGGAAAGTGAGAGGTTGAAATGTGTCCATGTTTAGGTGGTTTGATTAAAATGAATTCACAATTGACCCCTGCAAAATGGCTATTAGGAATGTTGAGAAAATCTTCCTCCAGAGCAATTGAACCACCCTCAGCAACTGTGAAGTTCTGTACCTCCAGTGGTATCAACTTTGGGATAATGTCTATTACAATTTGTATCCCACTGACTGTCTGGACACCATTTGTTACATCCAAGGAAAACTGGTCTTGCAACTGTCTGGCAATGGTCTGTACATACTGGATATTCCCATCATTGATATCTTGCTGAGTAAAAGACAAAACAGGATTTTCTTCTGTTCCAAGGTAGCCTTCCTCTAATGCAACCTTCCGAAGGTAGCCGTATGCTGGAGGGGACCCTAATTTGAATTCGATCTCTGAAGGCAAACTGTTGTCATGCGTAACCTGAAAGACCCAATGCAACATGCATTAAATACACCGATAAACAGTGTTGCTCCTCTGTACTATTTTTCAATTTAGGCTTTACTTGTTCACCTGTACTATAACTGACTGAATGAGCCACAGTTTCCTTTTTAGGATGACTTGTTGGGAGAGCAGTGGAAAAACAAACATTCCTGCCATTCCAGAGCTAATAATTATCTTATTTTGGGGAACTATTGCTCCTAAACTATGTGCACAATTTGAATGGTTACAGAACATCAATGTATTCTTTATTTGCGTCAGAGGCACCGACAAATTATACTGACAATGTAGTTTAGCTGGATCAATGTATTGTGCTGATATATTCAACCACACCTGATGTCATCTAGTCTTCTGTCCCTAAAAACTACCTTCTGTCTCTCATTCTTGTAAGACAAGGAAACCCAACTCCACATTCAGGAATATCAATAAAGAGTGGCCCCTGGGCTAGATAGGCGGAATATAAATAAAATAAAATAAAAAAATAAAGAAGGCGTAACTCCCTTGTAGTTAATTGAAGCAACTGAAACAGCCTTGTGGCACAGTGGGTAAACTGCTGTACTGCAGATATAACTGTGTTCACGACCCTAGAGGTTCATTCAGCCTTCCATCTTTCTGAAGTCAGTAAAATGAGTACCCAGCATGCTGGTATGTGTGTGTGTAATGTGTAGCCTGCATAAATAAAATGTAAACTGCTCAGAGAGTGCTTCAGGCACTATGGGTCAGTATATAAGCTGAACACTTTTCTTTTCTTTGCTAAACCTAACCAAAATAAGAACTGAATTAAAACATGATGTAAGTGTCAGCGTACTCAGGAGAACTGAATGTGCGCAGAAGTCATAGAAGGAT
This sequence comes from Phrynocephalus versicolor, assembly GCA_023846285.1. NCBI lineage: Eukaryota > Metazoa > Chordata > Lepidosauria > Squamata > Agamidae > Phrynocephalus > Phrynocephalus versicolor. The sequence goes on from JAHTLZ010000240.1 coordinate 4,623,929, forward strand.
GAGCGTTGATTCAAAAAGAAGATGGAAGGCATGCAGAAGTTCCTTCCAACTTTTAATATCAAGCTCAAATTCTTGGATTTGATTATAATATCTCAAAATATAATCTTAATACCCCTATACATCATGGCTTCAGCAAAAAATACAAACTTAACATCATCCATTCACTTTAAAATGCTTCATCCACTGTACAGGTGTTATCAAAATATTAATCAATGCAGTAATGTGATTTTTGCAGGGAATTGGTTCCAAGTCCATCCTCCTCAGATGCCAAAAACTGTGGAAGTATTGAACACTATATGTTGCATTGTCTCTGGCTCTCTAGAGACTAACAGTAGTTAATATGCACATAAACACCCAGAGGCTGGCATAAAAAGGGGGGAGGGCAGTCTGGGCAGCTGCAACCATAAACACTACTACCACCACACGCCACTGTGTCTGTACCCACAGCAGTGGTGATAAATCAGAAGCCAGAGGCATTTGGGAGAAAGAAGATGGTGGCTCATGTAGAACTACCTAGACTTCTCCCATCACCAGATCTTGGCTTGAAAGGGAAAATGCGTTATGTCAGTCTGAGAGGATGCGCACAGTAGTAGACAAAGGAAAACATATGCAAAACAAATAGTTAAAAGCTAATAGAGAATTCCCGCTTACCAGCAGTTTTCCTTTATTGATTTTAACTGGCTTTCCTTCTTCGACTAGTATGTGGCTATTATGTACGATCGCAGGTGGATGCTGATGACTTTCCAAATATACACGGACATTCATTCCGGCATTCAAATGGACTCCTTTTGCATAGACTGTAAAATTAAATGCATCGAGCAAATTGTTACTGTCGTCGTGCCTGTAAGTCACATGGCCCATCCTGAGATCATGCTGCGTGAAGGTGCCCAGGGCTAAATTATTTACAAAGATTTGTCCGTGCTTTGGAGACAAAAACATCTCAAATGTGATTTCATGATCGCTTCTAATGTCTTGGTTTGTGGCAGCACTCAGATTAGCTGTGGTGATGATCCCCTCGCTTCCTTTCTGAATCAATAACCCTGTATTGTTTGCTAGGCGGATGTAAGGCTCTGAAGCACTCACTTCTAGCAGTGATGAGGTATAGTGTTTCCCATCAGTTATGAACAGCACAAACCGGCCATAGTCTGCTCCACGATGTATGAACAGGACTCGGTTCTCTGCCAGGTCAGCTTGCTTGAACTGATACAATCTGTAAGAAGTTTCATTGACGAGCACGAGATCCCCATTTGGGATGCCACGCCTGGTATACAACAGCTGCATATCATCAAAATCGGTGTCAGGGTCATGATAGCAAAGGTCACTTAGGGTCAACAGTTTCTTTCCGTTCCTAACGACGTGAAACACCTTATCTATCACACGGACTGGCTTCTCATCGTTCTTCAGCTGGACAGAAATGTTGAACTTGATCTCTGCTGTTAAGGGGGATTCTGTTTCCACATCAGAACTCAGCCTTTCCCCAGATTTTATAGCAGTAGCTGTGATGCCAATTTCATCATATTGCGTCTCCGAGTCATCATGGACATACATCAGCCGTTTGCTAATTATATCCTGATTTGAGAAACTAGTAAGATTACTGTTACTTACTGGGGAATCAGAAAAATTAATCAGCGACAACTTTCCGTGGCGAGGACTCTTTGTAACTTGATACTGGAAAGCTTTACTATCAATAGTTTGTGCAAATAATTCCGATTCTGTTATCAGTTTCCCTTCACCCTCAGGAACAGCGAGGCCATTGTTTGTTAAAAGAATGCTTCGTGGGTCTGTTTTGATGTGGATTTTGAAATCATACCTCTCTGACACCACATATTCTGAAGAAATTAAGAACTGAAATGAATCCTGTGTTTCTCCATGGGGCCGACTGGTTAGCTGATATTCTACTTGATTGTGAGAAATGTCCTGCTGGGTGAAGATTGCATTTACTTGAAGCGTAGCATTATTAAGCAGAATGCTTCCTTTCTGGGGCAAGGACTGCAGTTTATAAAACAATTCATTTTCTGGTACTTCTACATCTTTTATCGAAACTAGAAGATTGCTGGCGTTAAGGTACTCACGGCTTGATTTATTAATGACCAATGGCACATGCTTTAGGAAATTATATTTCAACCACTTCACTGTGATGGGAAACAAAAACTCATTACTTATCTTATTGTCAATGCGAACTTTAAATTTAAAATGTTCCAGGACATTATCCAGCTGCACCTCCTTGAAAACAGAAGCGTATCTAATCTGGTCACGCTGAAGGGACTGTTGAGAAAAGGAGTTTGTTTTCTTCCACTCTCCATCAGCATGGCACCTCTGGATTTCTCCATATTTGGGTGGCTCTGTGATCTCATAACACACTTCCAGCTCTTGCTGAGCAGCGTTTGTTTCAGTAGCCAAATGGCTTAGTGTAATCAGAGCCATACTGCCTTGAAGCACATGAAGTCCAGAGTTGTTGACCACTTTATACTCCAAGGGTACAGCCACCACACGCAACACAACTGTGTTGCTGACTTTCTCCCCATCACTAGCTCTCAGAACAATCCTGGAATTCTTAACTCCAGTGTGGACAAAGAACACACGACCATCTTGTAAGTCCTCGTAGGAAAAGACAGTAACAGCTCTGGCAGGAGTGTTGGAATTTTCTATATACCCTGCCTCTGTATTCAGATTTCCAAGAACTGTAACACTGAGATGTGCAGCGCTCGTGTCGCTGTCCGAAATGCTGATTGAATCAACCCCCAGGCATCTCTTGGTATGCTCTAAGAGAAGAAACAAGTTTCCATTGGGCAGTGTGATTTCTGGAGCATCATTCACAGGCCTTACCGTAATGGTGAACATGTACTCTTTCTTTCCCTGTAAATAAGGAGGCATTTCTTTTTTACTGCTTGTAGAAACAGAGAAAGTGAAATAATCATAGCCTTCCTCAGAACCATCGTGGATGTACAGAACTCTGCCTTGCCACAGATCGAGCATCGTAAAAGTAGACTCTTCCTGTTCCGGCTCGACGTCCAACCTCAAATGGCCGTGAGAAGGCTGGTTTCTAATAGTAAACACAATTTGTGACTGACGAATCCCTAGTTTCTTGAATTCCACATTGACTTTAATGTGCTTGGATTCAAGAGTTGCTTGCCCACCTTCTGGAACAATCAAGTTGTTCAACATTACAAAGTTTTCATGGCTTTCTTTCCCATGGAGGCTGGGTACGGCAGTGCCAAGAGCAGAGATGGGACTTTTTGATCCCACTGATTGCTTTTCAGGAGCCACAACAGGGTTTGCACTCAAGCCACTGGCAGTTTTGCAGCCGACTGAAATATCCTTACTTACAAGAGCATTCTTCACAGAACTCCTTTCTAGGCCAATTTTCAGATCCTTCATGCAGCCTCTGAATGATCCTCCGTATTTCCCGGAAACTGAGGCTAACCCTAGTTTTAGCATTTCCGCCCGGACAGCATCATTTACTCCACCTATATAAAGGGCTTCCTCTAGAATAGGGAAGTTACCGTGTGACAGCAGTGTTGTTTTAACTGTTTCTTTTCCTACTGTGAGTTCAATATGTTTTGCAGAAAATTTCAGTCTGATAGTGTGCCACTGGTCACTGTTGATCGGGTGGAGAGAAGAAAGTTGAAACCTCCTCTTATCCTTTCCAATGTGAGCTTTAATAAGACCGTGTTCCATTTCCATTGCAACAAAATCTCCCACCATTCCAGAGCCATAGACCAGCAAGCCTCTTTGAGCTGCAGTTTGTATGGTGTAATCCAAGACTGTCGCTGCCTGAATATTCCATGGAGGAAAAGAAACATAGGACTTGGAACTAAAGAAACTGATGGGTTCCTCGTCACCTGCAAAAAATTCGTCACTGCAGCCCAATGACACTTCATGAATAGTTTTCAGTCTCAAAGACGGTCTCAGGGATGTTAAGATGTCATGGTTGTTAAAGATCACATCATGGATGCATCCTCGAAAATTTATCCATGTAGCATTGACGTAAGGGGCCTTGAAGCTGCCAATCCCACCAACAAAGAGTCCATGTTCCATGTTTAGTTGAGACAAAACATCTGGCAGTTTTATGCTTGCTTGATAGGTTTTGTCAACCCGCAGAGTAATATTATCTTGTTCATGATGGATTTCTACAAGGTGCCAAGTTAAATCGTTTAGGTGTGAAGCCCACTGGGAATGGATGGCATGGTCCCCAGCTCCGAAATGGATTCTCACCTGCAAACAGAGATACAGGCTGAACCATGCGAGTGAGACAAGAAATAAATGAACAAAGGAACTAAACGTAATACTGTACATGCAACCCCCCTTCAATCAATGAATCTGAGAACTAAAATAGATGCCACATAATTTTAAGATGTATATGAATATTCATTATTCAGAATTTTAAAACGAATATGAATGTGTGCCTAGTTCTTATGTAAAGGGAAACCATGGTCTAGTACAGTGGTTCCCAACCTGGGGGTCAGGACCCCTTTAGGGGGCAAACAACCATTTCACAGGGGTCACCATGAGCCAGTGAAGAAAAAGGCACAAACGACTTGGGTATGGAGGGGGAGGGGGAAGAAGGAGGAAACAGCTTGATAGGTTGGAGGGAATGTCAGTCAATGGCACTGGAGGCTGTGATTGGCTAAAGGTGCCTGTAGGGGGAAATTCTCTATGGCACCTGCGGCTGTGGCCTGCCAAAGGGGGCTTGTGGCCTCTTCCAAGCAGGGCAAGGGGTCACCACAACATGAGGAACTGTATCAAAGAACTGAGGCATTAGGAAGGTTGGGAACCACTGGTCTAGTATAATGAAAGCAGGAGAGGGTTATCCTTGAGCTTCTGTGCCTCAAAGCTGTTCTCCTGCCTTGCAGATGAGGAGAAAAAGTGAAATACTTTTTCTCTTAGATCTGAATAAACCAGTTTCCCATAATACCTCAACATGGAAGTTAGTTTATTCCAAATGTGCTTATTTCAGACAAACTGAGCTCAAACCATAGTTTCTGAATCTGATTGTCAACTATCACAGTTATGCTCAACAGAGATGCTGAGAAATAATTAATCGTTCAAAACCAAAAAGGAGAAACTACCAAAAAAAGAATAAGTTGCTTAAGAAAACAAGTTATTTCCTTCAATACCTTACAAAAGTAAAAATATAATTATTTCATATCAGCCAAGAAAAATAGTAAATGCATAAATAATAAAGGAAGCATGGTCTGAATTGCAGTTGTTGGGATTTTAGACTAAGTGACCTGGGAAAAGACTACAGTTTAAAATAATATGTGTAGGATCCAGCTCTTACTCTAACTCTACTAAGTGTAATCTCAGCAGTGCTTTCTTTATAATTTATATCTCTGCATTTACTATCACAATGCTATTTGTTTATGTAGTGCTTTATTCTTGACACACCAAGCATATGTACTAGCATAAAATGCATCCTTCAGCATTTGATTCTTATTGGATAGTTTTTAAAGTAATACCTTTGAATGCAGTAGTACTGAGTTAATATACTAATTGCCTGATTCAATATAAGATTAATTTGTATAATTCATAACCTTACGTGTATATTTCCAGAATGTAACATCACCACAAAACAAGCTTCTTTTCCTGAGCCAAGAAAAAGTAATCCATCCGGTCTACTTGTTAGAAAGTGGAATTTCAGTGAGGTTGTAGATGATTCGGGAATGCTTAATTGCACATAGCTTTCTCCCAAAAACGACACTAAAAGCAAGGAACACAGTAAGTTATTGTACACCTGCAGAGTACAACGTTTTTTGTATGGTCATGCACATCTCGTATATCTAGCAATAAGTATGCATATAATTCATTTTCCTCCCAATATACAATTTTTATGGCTCCAGGAAGACTTATTATGTCATTGTAAAATATAATTGCTGCATTGAAAGTGCTGGTCAATATTTTAAAATTCTAACAGATTTGGAGTCATGGCATACAAAAGATTGCCTTCTGCTGCATGAAATGTATTGTCTGCCAAATGGAGATTCATTTCACAATCCACCACCATCAGAGGCATAAATAATGGGATAAAAGGGGAGGACTTGGTTAGCTACATCACCCACACCTTAACTTAGATACCCAGCATGGCCTTCTGATACAGAGATTCCATAAACAACTGGTTGAAACATATCATTTCATGATACCATTTTTCACAAACACTTTTGATTTTCCTATCACTATAGCTTGTTGTTTTGTCTGTTGTTTGTTGTTATTCAAATTGTACTTTCAATATACCCGTATTTTCCCATCTATAAGACCCCCACCCTTTTCCAGCCAAAAATTACAGTTTCACAACCATTCGGTTCTCTCCTTGGTTTGCTTCCATGTAGAAGACAACCTTCAATTTTTTTGTCTAACAATTTTAGACAAAAATATAGTCTTATACACAGAAAAATGCATTATACTGTATATATGAAAGATTATTCGGTATCCTTGGACAGTTTTTAAATGAAATAATCTTGCTTTATGTTGCCTACAATCCTAAAAGACTTTTGTTAAAAAGTGTGAGCAACAAATCTGGATACTGTACATGTAAATATGTAAATAAAATACCCGGTTTCTGATATAATTATAGAAAACAATAATAATTGTGTGCTGCCAAGTCAGTTCTGAAAATGGTGACCCTTTTAATGGTTTTCTGTATTGTCCAGTGTACTAAAAATGGAATGCTTTTTAATGTCTGTATCTTTACAAAAAGTTCCGTCTGTGATCACCTAAAGAAGCCCAGGACTTGAATGGGTTTAATCAATTAACTGATTTCTATATCACACCATCTGACCCTGAGGCTACTCTGCTAACTTGCAACATACCAAAAATACAGATTATTAAATGATATTGGGGGTGGGATGAGTGGTGTACTCATTAGTAGAGCAGCCACTCTGTACGCAAAAGCTCCCAGATTCAATCTCCAGACAAAATAGGAAAAGAACCTGCCTGCCAAGCTGTACTGCTGCTGCCAGGTATAACAAACTATACTAAGCTGGAAGGACCAATGGTCTGGCTCACTATAAGGCAGCTTCCTGTATTTCCAGGTGCTCAGTTTCCTAGACAGCAGCTGCTATCCAGAAAGACACACTGTTTATTTAAAATGTACATCTTAAGGAGGTTTGCGTATAGTCTTTCTTAAATCAAAATGCAGACAATATACTTCTGCTCGTTAAGAAAGGCCAATACGAAGACTGAGCATGTTAAGATGAAGTATCAGTTAGAATCCTTTTTCTTAGCCTAAGTTTACATTGGTACAACCCACCAACTTCATGGTGAAGTGTTTTACCTCTCTCCTATTTTAATGCAGACACAATCAGATCTTGTAAAGCACTGTGGAGGACAAAGGAGAAAGCAGTGGGAGGGATGGGAATGATTTGAGGTCCTTAAAGATATACTCGTGGCAAGGCAAAAGTTAAAGCAATCCTTGGCCTCAAGCCTGTGTTCACCGGAGCAGGACTGTAGAAATGCTGAAAACCCCTGAAGCAGGAACAAATATATGTATGCTAGGTATTTATTTATTTATTTAATTATTTAATTATATACCGCTCCATCTAGCTACATGGCTACTCTGGGCAGTTATACCTTAGTACCTAAGGTACTACGCTCCTTAAAAAGTTAAAGCAGGATTGTCCAAACTTCGGCCCTCCAGATGTTTTGGACCACAACTCCCACAGTGCTTTGCCATTGGAAATACAGGCTTGGAATTCTGGGAGTTGTGGTCCAAAACATCTGGAAGCCCGAAGTTTGGACATGCCTGAGGTAAAGGTTCCCCCTGCATATGCATGCTAGTCGTGTCCAACTCTAGGGGCGGCACTCATCTCCGTTCCCAAGTCAAAGAGCCAGTGTTGTGCATGTCTCCGGCCATGTGGCCGGCATGGCTGAACGCATTTCTGCACATGGAACACTGTTTACCTCCCCGCTTTTCATGGTGGTACCTATTTATCTACTTCCATTTCCATGCTTTTGAACTGCTAGGTTGGCAGGAGCTGGGGTTCACAGCGGGAGCTCACTCCCTACCCACCACTCCTTGGGTTCACATAATACTAGACGTGTCTGCCTGACTTGGCCGAAAGAACAACTGCTCCCTAAGCTCCCTGCCTCCTTGACAATCAATGCCAACCCAAGTAGTATTTGTTTGGGGTTTTTTAAATACTCGTGTGTTATGGTACCATACACACAAAATAAAGATACAGAGGACCCTCGTATAACAAACGGTTTGTATAACATAAAATCTGTACAACATAAAAATTCCAGAGATAGGGGAAATTTGCTTAACAGAGTCGTCTATGGGGCAAGTATGTACAGGATAAAAACAGTTGCAATTAAGGATTACTCTGTTTTCAATGCATTCCTATGGGAAATTTGTATAAAAGAAAATTTGCTCAGCTTAATTTCATTTGGAACAAATTAATTCCTTTATACAAGGTACCACTGTATGTCACTAGGGTTATTAACACACTGGCAATACTTTCTTACAGAGGAGAGGGACAGGAATGGCCATGGAGAAACCTTAAACTTCATATTTATTGGGATTTGCAGAACTCTTGCTTTAACTCTCCAAGTTTTTTAAATAGCCCTCTCACACACACTCAAGTGCTTTCCTGCAGATAGCTGGATGCTACTCCTACACTAATTCTACCCATCTGGGGGAAAAGAGCCATTAATCTTGCTATTTAGTTCGGCCAAACGGCACAGCCAGAAACTCTAGAATGGTACACTCAAAGTACAGTTGCAAGAAAAAGTATGTGAACCTTTTGGAATTTCACGGTGCTCCACATTAATGTGTCATACAATGTGATCTGATCGTCCTCCAAGGCAAGTGTATTGACAAATATATGTGCCTAAAATAATAACACCAAAAATATTCTGATATCTCATGTCTTTATTGAACAAGCTCATTCAACATTCAAAATGCTAGCGGGAAAAATAACTCCATCTACCCTACAGACTAGTACTACTAATGATGCAAACCACACTGGGTCCTTTTAAGGAAAAAGGTGGGGTAAAATGTTTCTTTTACATAAATACATAAGCAAATTAAATGTATGGAGGCCGCCATAACTGCAACACATTAGAGCTGCTTTTCCAATCAAGGACCCCCTTTCGCTACCTCCGGGGTCCCCTATTATGAAGACCCCTATTAGGAAAGTGTCTCGATCTTTGTTCAAGAGACACACGACCTGTGAAGGCATTCATTTACTCAATAAAAAGCTTAGTTTCTTAGAGCCAGGCCTCCTATCAGCAGCATTCATGGCTTAAATCCAGAAAGCAATTTTTAGAGCATTAAAATGGGGGTTTGCTTGGGAGAGGGGACATATGAAAAAGAGGTGCTAAACTTCAGCCCATTGGAGGTACATACCTCTGGGGTATAGTTCACATCTTATTACACTCAAGTGCAAAAGCTGGCACTGATTTTAATAGTTTTGGTTTGTTTCCGAAGTATTTTAATAACATTTTTTTTAAAAAAAAGCACCTCTACAACATTAAAAACTAATTGATATCCTACAGTTCAGCTTCCACAAACCAGTTCAAACAAGAGTACTTAACTCTAAATAGATGTGACAGAATCAAAGAATGATGGAGTTGGAAGGCCATCAAATCCAGCCCCCTGCTCCATCACAGTAACTGCCAGAAGTTGAATAAGTTATTGTTTGGGTTAGAACTATTACAATTATTCCACCAAAGTAGTATAATGAGAATCTTAAATTCTGAGATTTGCAGCCCAAAAAGCTTCTTTCACCACAGTTCCCAAAATTCCTCAAGCTGTGTCTTGTCGTTGGATGATGGATTCTGAGAATAGTAATCCAAACAATATCTAACAATAAGGGTCATATGGCATGGTATCATTATGAGACAAGTAAAATCCCACAAACATACAGTACCTTTCAAGTTCTGCAGGACTCTTAATTGGGGGAACTCAAAAACCTATGGCTGTTTGTGAGATTTTAGTGTACGCATAGAAGTATCACTAACCCCTTATTTCTGGGTTGCAGGCTAGGGCCACATCAATCAATCAATCAATCAATCAATCAATCAATCAATCTATCTATCTATCTATCTATCTATCTATCTATCTATCTATCTATCTACTGTATCCATCCAACCTGGCCATTCGGCTGCCAAGGCCACTCTGAGTAGTCTACAAAGTAACAAAACAATAATCAATGCCATCAAATTATATAAAATTCATTTAAAATATGTTACAGTATAACTTAAATTTAAATATATGGCACACACAAAACACTTACAGTAAAAGCTACCAAGATGACAGATTGTTGGTTTAAGAGCTGATGAAACTGTTTGGTTGGTTGGTGGGATAGGCCTGTCTGAACAACTAAGTTTTCAGTCATCTTTTCAGTGAAGGGGCCACGCAACTATCAGGCAGCAGTAGATTCCACAAACATGGCACCACCACCAAGAAGGCCTGATTTCTAATATTTTCCTTCCTTGCCTCTCTCAGGGTCAGTATCCTCAACCATTCTGCCTCGGACATATGAATAAGGCGGGCAGAACTCAGTGGAAGAAGGCATTCTGCCTCTCTTTGTGTACAATAGAACCCTTTATCCATGGGATCAGTATCCATTGATTCACTTATCCACGGTCTGGAAATATTTAAAATGATAAAAGAAAAATCCAATACAGTATACTGTATATACAGTACTGTATACATATTTCTAACTATGAAGTTGCCAGGACTGGCCACTATAGGGAGCCAGAGCCTATGCTATACAATACAGTACTGTACTGTATAATTGCTATTATAATGGTGTTCATTAAAATCTGCATTTTTCAGCATCCATGGGGGGGAGGGGGGTTGGAATCCCACAAATATGACAACTATGACAGTCCTACCATACAGTACTGTGTTTTTAAAAACAAATTTTATGTGTTATATGCCAGAAGTCAGAACTGACTTGGGCCATCTCAAGACAATTTCCAATTTTATTTTATCAATTACATTCCTGACACCATAGCCAAGCAAGCTGTTCTGGTTCCGAGGTCAGAGAAGTAACAAAACTAGCTCCATCCCTTTGTGGTGCCCCAAATCCACTGCCTCATTCTACATAATAGCAGAACAGAATCATAGCCCCTGCATAGTGAATTAAAAAAAGGTTTTGCTCGCCTCCGCAAAATAATGTTTTAGGGCATACTAAGATCTGACTTGTGGATTTATTTTGTTCCTAAATGAAAGGATCCACAAGGGACCTTCTTCCACATAAACACACACACCACCACCCCTGATTTTAAAAGCCTTGACCCTCAAGTTTCTTTCTGTCTTCACCACCACACCACCTCTCATGGGTCAAAAACCTGTAGCTTGGTTTAGTAATTACACTAGAATTGGCCCATTGAATGAGTGGGGATTTGGGGAATCACCTCCTCCATAAATTCCACTGAATCAAACAAACAGGGCTGCTCTTAGCTGCAACTACATCTAAGGTCATAAGACCAGAAGAACATAAGAGCCATGCTGGATCAGGACAAAGGCCCATCTAGTCCAGCTTCCTGTATCTCACAGTGGCCCCGCCAAATGTGTCTGGAAACGCACAAGACTAGGTATCTGTCTCCTGATACCACTCCCCTGCATCTGGCCCTTGAAGTACCCCTTTTTTAAACCTGGAGATTACACATCTCCATCATGGTTTGTAACCTGTGAGGGGCTTTTCCTCCAGGAATCTGTCCAATCCTCTTTTGAAGGCATCAAGGCCAAATGCCATCACCACATCCTGTGGCAGAGAGTTCCACAAACTAACAACACCCTGGGTAAAAAAAAAAAATATTTTGTCTGTTCTCACTCTCCCAACCCTCAATTTTAGTGTATGCCCCCTAGTTCTGGTATTTTGTGAGAGGGAGAAGAACGTCCCTCTATCCACTTTACTTATGCCCTGCATTATTTTGTACTCAATCTTATCCCCCCGCCCTCAGGCGCCTTTTTTTTTCAGACTGAAGAGCCGCCAGGTAACTTCTCTGGCATGGGGCAAACATGCAGAAAGAGCAGCAGGTCAAAAGCGCCAAGCGATGCCACCCGTGCGTTCCTTGCATTGCTGGGGGAGCGAAGTAACCAGGGCTAGGGGCCAATTCCTTTTAAAAGACGGCAAAAGGGGCGGAGAACGGAAGCGCAAGGGAGGAGCCGAGCGACGACGACCCCCCCCCCCCAATTTTACGGGCGCCCCGTTTGCATGGCCAGCAGCAGCATCCCCCCCCTCCGCAACCCCCAAAGCCACCTTCCCTTCCCTCCTCCCCGTTTCCAAGCGCTGCACCAGCAACTGGAGGCGCTTTGTCCCTGCGCCCCGCCGACGGGTCGCGCGCGCGCGCGCTCGTGCTTGCTTTGCCGCCGCCGCGTTCTAGTCCGGGCTCCTTCCCGCCCTACCTGCAGCCGCCTCCCCGTGCAAGGCCAGCAGCAGGAGCAACAGGGCGCTTCGGCAACCCCACTCGTCCAGGGCCATGCCGGCCCGGAGGAAAGGGGAGCAGGCGGCGGGCGACCCCCCGGAAAGACGGGCCAGCTCCCCGCGCCAGGCGGCTGGAGCTCCGCCCGCCGACAGCTGCGACGGGCGCGCTGAGCGCTCGGGTCAGGTTACACGCCGTTAGGGAGAGGAAAGGGGGAAGGAAGCAGGCCCGGCGGGGGTTTGGGAGACTCCGTTCGCCCCCACCCCGCCCCCTCGTCCAGGCTTCTGGGCAGAAGGGATCGGCTGTCGATCCTTTTGTCCGCCGTCCCTCATAACGCGGAAGCTGAGGCTGGCCATCGTGAGATTCCTTGGGGAATACAAGAGTGCCAGGAAAGGTGGAAAACAACAGGAAAAGAGGAAGACCATAATAGGCGATGTTCTGATGCCCTAAGGAAGCCACAGGCTTCAGTCTGCAAGAGCCGAGTTTTGCTGTTGAGGACAGGACTTGTGGGAGATCGCTTTCTCATAGGGTCCGCATAAGTCATAAATGAGTTGATGGCACATGAGAACATTATTGTTCAGTCCGGAAGCCGCTAAATTGAATGTTAGTAAGGTCATCTAGTCTGACCCCCTACTGGAGCTGGAGCTGACCCAAGATACCTTGCAGCCTGAGGTAAAGGACAAGATGATGGTGCTGCTAGCTACTAAACTGGCAATGACTGGATGGGCCATGGATGACATAGCCTGAGGCAGGAGGGTAGATCAGGGGGATCATAAGAGCTAGTGCAAGATGGGATAATGACATTTTTCCCCTGGCAGGGGATGGTCCAAAGCTGCCTAGCTACATGGCAGCATAATTCACATGCATAGGCCGTGCTACTGCAGTGCAGTGTTTCTGTTTGTATACACTAAAATGGCTTATTTTATTTTAAGTAGTCCATTTGGGGCATGGTGGCTCAGTGGGCTAGAGCACTAGAAACTGTTGGAAACTGTCAGCCTCATGTAAATGCAAGTACACGTAGATAAATAGCTACTGCCATTAAAAGCAGGAAGGTAAACAGTGTTTCTTTGCAGCCATGCCGACCACATGGCCACAGACTTGCACAACATTGGCTTTTCGTATTGAATACGGGGATGATCACCACCCCTAGAGTCGGGCATGACTAGCACGCATGTGCAGGGAGAATCTTTACCTTTTTTACTGTTCTTTTAATACAAACAGTAATCTGGGCAGTTTGCAGATTAAAACTTAAAACTCCACAAGACCCCACATGACAATGAATTCAACAATATGGTAATTCACAGTTATAGATCCAAAATTCATAAAAAAAATATTAACAGCATCTGAGTCATCAATTAGTGAAGGAAGCTTTGAGTAACTCTGTCTTCACAAAATGTTCATTGGCTGTTGGATGTATGGGACATTTACATACAGTGATTTGACTTGTGTTGTTTTAAGGCTCTGTTGTAAAAAATTATCAGGAGACAAAAACAGTTTCCTGAATATCAGGAGGAATGTGAGATTCAGAGAGAAAAGCCACCTTTGGACACCATCAGGGTAAAGACATGCTTAAAGTGACAGAGAGCAGCTCAGGGCCCAGCTCAATGAGATGGCAGCTTTGCAGTTAGAGGTGAAGCTGCCTTAAGGAATAAAAGACATTCATGATTCTCCAATAGAACAGTTTTACTTTCAGATTTCTGAAGCTGCTGCCTCCAGAGAATGAGAAAAGTCCTTGCCAGCCTATTTTCCAAACAGGTATGTAGAGCACTGAACCTTATGCATGCAGAGCATGTTCCCCTCCACTGAGCATCTCCCATACAGACTGACTGCATTTCTCAGATTGGGGCAGGCAATTTGTGGAGTTTTGAAAATCTCATTGGAAACACAAGGGCTCTGCTGCATTTAATTTAGATATTTTAATTAGCCGATTATAGTGAATGCTGGAAGTCCCTTCTGTCACAGCTACAGTCTTTAGAACCATCTCACTATGTGCTTCGCTTTCAAGTAAAGCTTCAGCACAATTTTTTTTAAAATGAGCTAGAATCCTGTATTGTTTTGATGAAGAACATACTTCTGTCAGCAGGACAGGAGGGGAGGCACTTTTCTCCTGCACCCATATATGCCATCTAAACATGCTCCTGTGGTCTGAGAAATCCTTCTAAATTGGCTTGGTCCAGCAGGTTTTCAATGTGTACTGAAAAACAAATCAGAAAGAGGGGGTCTACTTTGTTCATTTTTGTGGGGAAAGAGATAATCACCATTGTTGATGTTTGCTGCTTTGCTGCTTTTCTATTTTTTTGTTTTTATTGTTTTCTTCATGAATCTGTCAATGGAATGATGGGCTACCATGGCTACACAGACTTGTGTTTATAACCACTTATAACTTTGTGCCTGTATCTTTCCTTGTGGGATTACATTGACACTATGTTATCAATTGTTAGTTCCCATCCCTCATAACTTTTTGATGGCTTACCATACATGATTACATGGAATTTATGCTCTTTGCTTAACTGCTCGCATTCTCTTTTAGCGTTAACGTTGTCTTCTGATGCTGTAAGAAACCCCCCAAATTCCCTTAATTCCCTGCTCTTAAACTTGAATGTGTCTTAATTGTACTGGAGTGTATATTGCCCCTCCATACTGTAAGCTGCCTTGGGTCCTTTTCCAAGGAAAAAAACGGGGTAAAAATACTCATAAAATAAAAATATATGTAAATAGAATTAAAAGCAAATAGTTCCAAATAATTGGAACAACATGATGATGATGATGATGATGATGATGATGATGATGATGATGATGAT
>JAHTLZ010000240.1:4639111-4659005 GCA_023846285.1 Phrynocephalus versicolor
ATGATGATGATGATGATGATGATGATGATGATGATGATGATGATGATGATGATGATTGATGATTGATGATTGATGATGATGATGCAATCCTCCCAGGTATAAGACCCAGAAGTGATTTACCAGCCTCCACTCCTGCAGCACACTGGAACTGCGGTTTGCCCAAGGCCACACAAATGGAAAGACACAGAATTCCATCACCCACATGCTCTGGGTGATCCTGACTAGCCCTTTAATCAGGAAGCATAGTGAGGATTGCAACCGGATGCTCTAACCACCCCACCCCACCCCCGACCTATACCAGCTCACTGTAGCATCATACAATAATAAAAACATCTCCATGCATCAGAAGAAGTGGATTTCAATCCATGAAATGCCAAGTTGAAATAAATCTGTTGCTGTCAGAGAAGCTTCAGTGGGGCTTGTTACGGCGTGCTGAAACCAACTAACACAGCAACCTTGTTGAACATTAAACATTTTTTTTAATCTGTAAACCGCCCAGAGTTCCTTATGGAAGATGGTGCAGTATAAAAGTGAAACAAACAAACAAACAAATACTATTTTTAATAGTCAGACTTCGAAAGCAGTGATCAGCTGATCAGAGCTAGCTTTAATCTCATATGAAGCTACGGCAATGCAATAGTAAAAGAAACTGAGAGTTAATGTTTCCACAAATTAGAAAGCTAAAAAATAAATCGCTAGTGAAACACAGCGGGTTTGTTCTTCCTCAATAAAACAGTAGAAAAAGTGTTAAAAATATTGAAGCCTTTTACAAGCCCTCTGTTAGGAATTGGGAATAACCTGCAGTCTGTAGCTCTGGGCCACCATTTGTCTTAAGTATCAAATTTATCAAATACATTGCTTTCCATAAACCTGTTGCTCCCCCCCCCCAGGTGTTTTGGACTAGAGCCCCCAGCAACATGGCCAAAGGTCAAGGGTAACTGCAACTGCTTAAGACCTAAGTGAGGAAGCACAACAAGTTAACATAGTTTTCTAAAAATATATAAGAATGGACCATTTTTAAAAATCAGCCTATAATATGTGAGCTTTGGGTATATAAGCACCCCTTCATCAGGTTTGTGTCAGTGTGAAGAAGTTGAAGTCCAGAAGTTAATGGCAAGATGGCTTTTGCCAGGAGAGAGATTCTTAAATGTAAAGTCCAAAAGTTCTTGGCACAATAGATTTCACCAAATGCATCTTTCTGAGAGGTAAGTCGAGAGAACTGCAGGAAATAGTGGTTGCTGTTTTGAGATTACAGCTGTGGCAGCCATGGATTGGAAGTCACACCTGAGTTCTTCAAACAACGAAGCACAGGCCATGTGCTTGCACATACCTCACCCTTTGGCCTTTGTTTGAAACAGACATGTTTCTGCTTGGCCAGCACTTTATTGCAGAGTTCTTGGCATAAATCTAGTTTGGAAAATACCTAAGTGAGCAGTCCATGGTATGGAGACCATATAGCCACTGCTGGAATATATATTCTGTCTGTTTAAAAAAAAAGTTTAAAAACTCGTCCCTCTATCCACTTTGCTCATGCCCAGCATAATTTTGTACATCTCAATCATATCCCCCCTCAAGCACCTTTTTCCAGACTAAAGAGCCACAAATGTTTGAGCCTTTCCTCATAAGGGAGGTGCCCCAGCCCAGTAATCGTTTTAGTCGCTCTCATTTGCACCTTTTCCAGTTCCACTATGTCTTTTTTGAAATGCGGTGACCAGAATTGTACACAGTACTCCAGGTGCGGCCTTAATATTGTTTTGTACAAAGGCATTACAATGTTGTCTGTTTCATTTTCAGTCCCCTTTTTGATAATCCCTAGCATGGAAATGGCAGCCTTCACCGCTGCCACACACTGGGTAGAAACCTTCATTGAGCTGTCCACCAGCACATCAAGATCTCTTTTCTGATCCATCACGGATAGCTCAGAGCCCATGAGTTAATAGATAAAGTTTTGATTCCCCCCCCCCCCATATGCATTACTTTTCCTTTCCCTACATTGAAGCACATTTGCCATTTCACAGCCCATTCCCCCAGTTTGGAGAGATCCTTCTGGAGCTCTTCACAATCTTCTCTGGTTTTTACCACACAGAGAAGTTACCACAGCAGATATCCTATGATTTGTATTCCTGGCTTGAACAGAAAGTTGGACTTGAGGGCATTATAGGCTCCCTCCAACTTCATGATTTTATGATTATGTGGGCCCATAGACTTGAGTTTACAAGAGCTGAGTAGGTCTGTTGAGAACAGAACATTTTGGAGACTGATCATTGATAGAGTTGCCGTAAGTCAGAAGGGATTCAACAGAACAACAAAACAACAACAACAGGTGCGTCTCAGAAGAACACATGAAAGAGCCTTCTCTGTTGCTGCTCCCAGACTTTGGAACTCCCTTCCACTGGAGGACAGGACTGCCCCATTTCTGCTGTCTTTTCGGAAGCAGGCAAAGACCTTCCTCTTCAGGCAAACTTTCCCTGAATGAGAGGTCTATTTACTATGTGACTTTTATATTGATTACCATACATGATTGCACTGACTGATTTCATAAGAACAACAATGATTTCCATGTTAGTTTCCACACCCCATAATGGATTTTTTTTTTGTGTGTGTGTTCTTTGTAGCTTTAATGTTACATTTTAATGTTCTAAGATGCCTCTCCTAATTCCCTGTTCTTAATTTGAATATGTCTTAAATATTCTGGGCTGTATATTGCCCCTCTTTATTGTAAGCCACCTTGGGTCCTTTTCCAAGGAGAAAGGTGGGGGTAAAAATATTCAAAATAAATAAACAACATGACTGTTAAACCAGTTTCAGACCTTACTTTCTACCTCTTCTTACACACGACATGAAAGTTATCAGATTGGCCCTTTCCATATTTATGGAACCCTTAAGATATCAGAAATACTTAATGCTGCCCATAAACATTCTCTGATAACAAATATTTATTTATTTGTTTATTTGTTTACTTGATTTTATTTGTATACACTCACTCTGGGTGGTTAACAAAACAGTATAATACATGTTTATATTGATTCAGGGCATGATATAAAGTGGCATAACCACTGGAGGGCAGTAGAAGACTGAAGACAAAAAAGACACACTTAGAAGTTGTTCATCTATGTGTGTCTTGTCAGAAATACTGGAGTGGCTTGCCAGTTCCTACTCCAAGCGCCTACAGCACCTAGTATACCTTGGTGGTCGCCCATCCAAGTACTAACCAGGGCCGACCCTGCTTAGCTTCCGAAATCAGGCGAGATCGGATATACAGTGGTTCCTTGTATAAATGAATTAATTTGTTACAAAGGAAATTCTGTTAAGCAAATTTTTCTTTATACAAATTTCCCATAGGAATGCATTGAAAATAGAGTAATCCCTAATTGCAACCATTTTTAGGTTGTACGGATTTGCCCCATAGGCGATTCTGTTAAGCAAATTTCTCCTATCTCTGGAATGTTTTTATGTTGTACATATTTTATGTTTTATGATATATTTAAGGAGTGGTTTTACTGGGTGCATTCCCCCAGTGAGTTTTCATGACTGAGCCAGGATTTAAGCTTTGTTTGACAGTCTTAGACAATCACTTGATCCACTACACCACACTGGGAATCCCATCATGTCATAGAAGCAAGGGGGGGGACTTGTGAATAGAAACTCTTGATTTGTGGTCTATGTACTAACTTTTCAGACTGTGACAGTACCCAGGAAAGAATCATCCGGTGTAAGTTCTGACAACTGTTAATTCCTTGATTGATAAAAGCAAAGATCCATCACTATTTAGGACACTGAGAAAAAGGTCACACCTCCGAACAAATGGAACCAAGATTTCAGGAATCTGAAAAACTGTTTTTGGTACAACAATAGCTCAGCCTCTTCTCCAGAGCTGGACGCAACACTGTTCCATCATACCTCCCTGTAGACTTTATGGGTAAGAGTATGCCACAAATATCTGCACCAGAGTTCCAATGTACCCACAGCCAACCAACAGAATGTAAAACTGAGGAGACTTTGGGGAAAGAGTTGTATTCTGTCACAAAATTTATCAGGACATTTTTTTCTGAGAAATCTGATTTTCCCTCTGCCGTATACATTCCTAGAAATAATACACCACACTGAAAAACCATCTCCATTGTCCTAACTTTTAAAGCTCCCTACTTGCTCCTTCTTTCTACAGTTTCTTGGAACAATGCTGCGTATGGACATTGTGGAGGATTCAAAATGGCGGCCACGGTACAGACACACTTGCTGTTATTGTCGTCTGTAGTGGCAGCACAAAAAAGAGACTTTGAAGTTTTAAAAAAAGGAACCTCTGCTATAGCCACTCTTAAGAACATAAGAACAGCCTTGCTGGAACAGGCCACAGCCCGTCCAGTCCAGCATTATGTCTCACACAGTGGCTCACCATTTGCTTCAGGATATTCCAAAGCAGATTTCTTAACCTGCTTATGATTCCCCACAAATGCCATTGGGAGATATCCTGCCTATCTCTCCAACCCGGAGGTTGTCCTTAGGCATCCATAATGATAGCCATTGATACCCTTGTTCTCCATGAACCCTAATCCTAACCCTTGCCTTCCATTGTTGTCTGATGGTGCAATGGCCATCCTAGTTGGGTTCTTACTTCTAATGTACTTAAAGAACTCCTTTTTATTTCTTTGAGTGTTTTTAACTATATGCTCCTCGAAGTCTTTCTTTGCTTTCCTGATTGTTGTCTTGTATTTGTTCTGCCAGAATTCATGTTTCTGCCTGTTGTTGTCCTCATTTGGACAAGCCTTCCATCTTCTAAATAAGCTTTCCTTGCTTGTGACCACTTCCTGAACAGCTTCTGAAAGCCACATCAGAGTCCTCTTGGACCTGGCAGTGCCCTATTTCCTTTTGGGTATGCATTCCAATTGCACCTCTCTTGTTTTTGTGAGCAGCCACCATGCCTCTTGGAGTGTTTGGACTCTCTCAATTTTCCCTTTCAGCTTCTTTTTTACTAGTTTCCCTATCTTTGGGAAATTTCCTTTTTGAAAATGTAAGGTCTCTGTGTTAGATTTTATCAGTGATTGGCAATCTATGATTAAGTTAAAAGTAATTGTGTTGTGGTCGCTGTTCCTTATTAGATCAGTCACATTAACATTTTGCACCAGATCCTATGTATTACTCAGAATCAGGTCAAGGATCTTTGTACCTCTAGTTCGGTCTTCAACCATCTGTTCCAGGGAACAATCATTTAGCATATCTAGGAACCTTATCTCTTTATCATGTGCTGAACAAGGGTTCACCCAGTCTATGTGAGGGTAATTGAAATCCCCCATTATAAGCAGGCTTTCCTTTTTGAATGCCTCCTTTACAACATTCTCCAACTGCCAGTCTCCCTCAGGGGCTTGGGTCGGAGGCCGATAGCATATGGCTACTGTTAGACTATCCTTGTGGCCTGCTGCTCTTACCCACATAATTTCTAATGGTGACTCCAAATCACCTAGATATTCCAATTTGTACGATTTTATCACTTCTTTGCCGTACAAGGCTACACCACCTCCCGTTTGCCCCTTCCTGTCCTTCCTGTACAGTTTGTAGCCTGGGATAACTGCATCCCATTAGTTATCATCTGCCCACCAGGTTTCAGTGATGCCAGTAATATCAATATTTTTATCTATTGCTAAGTATTCCAGCACCCCTATTTTGTTCCGGAGGCTTCTGGCATTTGCATACAAGCATTTATAGATACAGTTGCATCATTAGACTGCGTCTTGCATCCTTCTGCTGGAGCGTTGGTGACTAGCTCCCGGCTCTGCTCAGTAATTTTTGCATCCTCCTCACTACTCAAGTAGACACTTTCCGGAACCGGATGCTGCCCAGCTCCCATCGGCTTTCCCCCAGTTATCAGTTTAAAAGCTGCTCTGCAGTCCTTTTGATGTTGAGTGCCAGCAACCTGGTCCCATCATGGTTCAAGTGCAACCCCTCAATCCTGAACAGGTTTAGCTTGTCCCAAAATGTTCTCCAGTTCCCGACAAATCTGAAGCCCTCCTCTTGACACCATTGCCTCATCCACACATTGAGGCTTCTGTGCTCTGCTTGCCTGGTGGGTCCTGCACAAGGAACAGGCAGCACTTCTGAAAATGCTATCTTAGAAGTCCGGGTCTTCAATCTTACAACATGAATTTGGCTTTCAGGACTGACCACTTTGCCTTCCCAACATCATTGGTACCAATGTGTACCATGACCACTGCCTCCTTCCCAGTTCTCTCTAACAGACCATCTAGATTTATTTACTCTTTCTCTTGAGTTGTTATTCTCATTGTCGTGACAGATGTTTGATGCAAGATTTGCATTGTTGTCATATAGAAATGTGAATTTTAAGGTCTACCATGGTTTAATGCTCTTATGTGTTTTTGTAGCACAAGCTACATAATTGTTTTTACTTCATATTTGCTTCTAGAGAGAAATTTCAATGGTAATAAATTTTATTCCAGAATCTGACTTAATTTTTAAAAATCATTATAACAAGCATTTAGCCTTTATTTCATTATAATGGGCCTTTTGCTTCATCCTATTAGCATGCTTTCTATTAGAATGAATAAATCACATTTGGCAGAAAGTAGCTCATAAAAGAAAAATTAGTTCCTTGGGAAAACAAATCATGTGAATTGGATTGTCTCAGTGATTTTTTTAATTAAATTGCCTTTGAAGTGCTGCTTCATTTCATTTTAATAAACAAGCTGGTACCTCACTGTAAAGATGAAATGGTCCCATGGAGCTAATGTTTAATTCGTATTTAATATTAGTGATAATTGGCCAGCTGGTGTAGCTCAGTGGATTGGAGTTCCTGGCTGTGGAGCCAAAGGGTCAAGGGTTCAAATCCCGTCCAAGGGACCAGTCTAGATCATCTTGAATTTGTGTCGCTGATGGGATTTTTGTGCACTGTCCCAGAATGGCTCATAAAAGATGAACTGGCAAACCACTTCTGAATCTTTTATACCCCGAAAACTTTTAGTCATCATCAATAGGAATCAGCTTGATGGCACATATACATATCTATATTCTAAAAGTGATGATACAGTAAATAGTACTTGAGGTGGGTTTGTGTGAAGGGGGCTGGAGCATAGTCATAAAGTATAGATGTACTATATTGTGAATTACGATTGCCTAATGGGAACAGTCTTCCGTGACTGCATTTCTGGTTTAGGTCTACAGTTCTTCTGGTTGATTGGTAATAAAACAAATGTGTTTCTTATATAGTCCTTATATATAGTATAAGGCATGTAGTTCCTATATATGTGCCTTATATACCATAATACAGGCCTGCCCAAAGTCCGCCCCAGGGCCCAAATCCGGCCCGTCAGGCCATTCTGAGTGGCCCGCGGCTGGCTGGACTGCCCCTCCCTCCCCCTCCTTCACCCCATGTTTTTTTAAACAACCTCCCTGTGCTTCCTTTGGTCCCCACCTTCCTTCCTTACTCCCTTCCTTGTTCCCTCCCTCCCTTCCTTCCTCTCTTGGTTTCCACCTTCTTCCCTCCCTTCTTTGGTCCCCGCCTTCCTTCCTGCGGGTGGGGTTGCAAGGGGTCAGTGGGTGGGGCTTGCAGTGGGGTATCAGGGTCGGGGAGCAGCCGGCCCCTGACACATTCTCAGCCACCAAATCTGGCCCTCCTTACAAAAAGTTTGGGCACCCCTGCCATAATAACTTATATATTTTATATATAATTAATATAATTAATGATTTGTGAATAATTATCTCTATCACAGTCTGTTCCTGGTCATGCACGTATGGACATAATTGGGTTTCTCCATCTTCTGCATCCAATTACAAAATATTTTGGATTTCTGTGTTGGCCATCTAATAATGTCTAGATTTACAGTCAACTATTTGGTTGTTTGATGCATATATTTACAGTTAGCAGTTTGTTGGCTTCATAGAATTCTATGAGCTGCTCTTCTGTTTCATTCCTTATTCCTAGACCAGATCCTCTAACAATGTATGGTTTTGCTCCCCCACCCCCATTGATATTTTTCAGTTATCTATGATTATCAGCATATTCTGTTTTGGCATGTCCTTGGTTTCCTGCTGGACACGTGCATTAAAGATCTTAACTTCTTTTTCAGTTCCTGTTGTTCAACATAGGCTTGAATGATACTGATAATTCTTTTCATGAATCTGGTTGCTACTATTTGGGTATACTTTGCATTACAGACCATTGCATTACAGACCATCACTGTTATAGCTGTTCAGTTAATAATTTCTAGAGTAAAACACTTTGAAAGTATCTGGTTCAAATAGGTTCTGTTCCAGTCCACTTTAATTCAGTCACACCAAGTATTATGATGTTGAAGCCAGTTGTTCCATCTTGTGCTTTATAATATTTTGCTGTCCCTCTCTCAGCCTTTTGATATTTCAGATTCCTGTTATATATGCCTTGCAATTTCATAATTCATTTTTGCAACTGTACACATCAGCAGCTGAATGTTCTTTTGGCTTTAGTTCAGTTGTTTTATTAAGAAGAGTAATACTTATCCACAGCTCTTATCTAGAAGCTGACTGAGTGCATTTCAACCTGAGAGTCTTATCATCCAGCATTCTCTCTAGTTTCATCATCGGGGTTTTAAAGTATAAAGCATTCAAAAGTAGTTTAGCATCGATTCTAATTTTTCAAGTCTCACCTGTATGACAAAGACAAGCATCACATAATCATAGTATGAATAATCAGTCATAGTGGATTCTGCATCTTTTAATCATACCACACTACAAAGACAAATGTAACTCCCTGTACCTGAAGTACTAAAATGAATACCAGGACAAAAACAGAAGAAAGCTCACCAGCTGTTTCTGAACATTGTTCAATGACCTTTTTATGTCTTCAACATGTTGATAGACAGGAGGCAATGACATCTATATAAAACATACTGATGGTCTTTTTAGTCCATTGCTGTTAACCCTGACAGAAAACATATATGTTTCCTCTAATTTTTGAACAGTTTTGAATTTGCCATAGGAAATCCAGGTGTTCTAACCAGTTCGGAATGCATCCATTGCAAACACACCATTGATGAAAGGTTGAAACTGTGGTGCCCAATACATTTTTGAAGGCCTCTTCTGCAAAAATATTTATAGGGTAATATTAATTAATGAAGGGTGCCCCATTTAGATTGGGACTCAGGAGGCCTGGATTTGAACTCCCCGTCAGTCAAGGGAGTTCACAGTGGGTGTAGAACTGTAAACCCACCCCTTAAATATATCTCCTTGAAAGCCTTATGACGGTTGTTACAAGTCAGTTCTGACCTGATGACAAACAACAACATGCTTATACAAGTCAACAGAAGTTACAAACCAGTGTGTTATAGCGGTTAAGAGTGTTGGACTGAAATTTGAGAGATACAGGGTCATGTTCAGACTATTTGGGTGACCCATGAGATGTCTTCACATGCCCAGTAAATAACAGCAGCACTGTTTTATGCAGTGCATGTCTAAACTCGTAGCTAGGACACCTGTGTTTACAACAGAAAAGATGTAATATTAATATGGAGGGACAATGTGATGTCAATTGACTTGAATACTGTACTCACCTTTCTTTTTGTTACAATTTCCTCATGATCTGATTTCTACAGAATACCTCAGTAGTCCCCCCCCCCAATCTTGTCTGCCTTCACTTCCAAATGTTCAGGCTTTTAAAACTTTACAAAACTGTTATTCATATTCTCTAAAAGAAACAGTTCCCTTGAAGTGGCCACCCAAAGGATCATGGCTTTGGGGGACCCAATAGATCAGGCCAATGACCTTAGGATAAGATTTTCTTAAAGTTCTTTTCATACAGAAAAAAAAATCCACCGTAAATGTTGACATGGGTTAATTCAGAGAGGCAAAACAATTACTGCTGCCTTTGGGTTAACACTGTAATTCCCTGAAAACCTAGTGAAAGAAAGAGGGGTCAATGGGAAATAAAAAGAAAGCTCTTAAAAACAAACAAACAAAAACAAAACCCCCAACATTTTACTCCAGATATTCTCTCTGAGTCTAATCTGCTTCACAGGGCGGTTCTTAAGATAAAGTGTGGATAATAGGAGCCATGCGCACAACCTCAAGTGCAATAGAGGAATGTGTGATATAAATGTACTGTAACTATTAAGCACAATGTGTTTTTTAAAAGCAATTGAAATAAGCAGTTGCTTGTGAATATTGTTGTATGTTCCTCAGCTGCTAAAACTTGGTGCCGTTCAGAGAATGTTGACTCACTGCTTTGGTACAGAGGGGAAATTCATTCTCGTTCCCCTCATACCCTTGCAAAAACTGTGAATAAAACTCCACTTGCTCAACTGTTGACCTGACCCAAACCGTTTTAGCTTTAAAAGCTGACAAACCAGGCTAAGATTATTTTCTGCCCTTGTTATTATTTTTTTTCCCAGGCTTCTTCATAAGGACTGCATTGTTCTAAGTAGCGTTTACGTAACTACTTGCCTAATTATCTTCAAAATATTTTGGGGAGAGAAGCTGGATAAAACAGTGATGCAAGACCTCTCAGATATTTTCTAATACTTCTTGTTTTGGTATGTAGATGTTGTGGGAACAAAATGATACAGCATAATACCAGAAGAGTTATTCAGTTGTTAAATTGAACCAAGTTGTTTTCACTACACAACTTTTCTTTCTTTCTTTCTTTCTTTCTTTCTTTCTTTCTTTCTTTCTTTCTTTCTTTCTTTCTTTCGTACGTTCGTTCGTTCGTTCAACAAGAAGGAATGCAGAAGACTGCTCTTTTTAGCAGTCCTTTTGAAATGGCTCAAAACTGTGTAATAATCAATATTGCTTAGTTGTTACATGCCATTATGTTCCTAGGAACCCTAATAACGTCTCTGAGACATTTGAAATGTTTATCACCAGGAGGATCATAGCATAGTGCTTAAACCGCAGTAGTGCAGTGAAGACTCTGCTCATGACCTGAGTTTGATCTTGGACTCAGTTAGCTGGCTTAAGGTTGACTTAACCTTCCATTCTTTCAAGGTTGGTAAATTGAATACCCAGTTTGCTAGAAGGGATGGGCAATCTGTGGCCTCCATAATTAAATTGTAAATTGCCCAGAGGGTGACTTAAGCACTGTGGAGTGATATATAAGCAGCAACCATACTGTTGCCACCCAACCTCATTGAGCTTCCATGGCCATGTGGAGATGAAAGCCCATGTCTCATAGGCCCTAGACTTATGCTGTACTTTATAACATCGCATACAAATCAAAACGGTTCTTTGAAAAACAAAATGCATCAAGATTATTATTAATAATCTGTTTACTCATTTTAGAGCCCTAAGTTTTTTCTGAATCAGTTCCAGTGGTCAAAGTACCCTATAAACTCATGCTACTTCATTTCTAATGTTTTGTACCAAGTAAATACATAAAGCCCCACTCTAGATTAAGACCAAGTACACTTTATTGAAACAGCGACACCTACGCTGGCTTGGACACGTTGTGAGAATGGATGACGGCCGGAACCCAAAAGATCTTCTATACGGAGAACTAGTGCAGGGAAAGTGTCCCAGAGGGAGACCAGAGCTGCGGTATAAGGATATCTGTAAGAGGGACCTGAAGGCCTTGGGAATCGACCTCAACAGATGGGAAACCCTGACCTCCGATCGCACTGTCTGGAGGCAAGTCATACAGCATGGCCTACATAAATTTGAAGAGGCATTTGTCCAACAGGCAGAGAAAAAGAGGCAGGCACGGAAAGAACGAAACTCGAGGACCGGGCAAGAAACAGAATACATCTGTCCCCAGTGCGGTAGAGATTGCCATTCCCGAATTGGTCTATTTAGTCACACTAGGTGTTGTTCTTATGATCTCTACTCTAGGCATGATACCATAGTCTTTCGAGACTGAAGGATGCCAATGAAGGGAGCTTACTGCCTTCATTTGATTTTGATTTTGAATTCATATCCCTGTGCAGGGATTCGCTGGGGGATTTCTTCCACAACACTGAAACTGATGAGTTGATTCCAGTGCCAAAGTTTTAATCAGGCAACAAATGAAAGAACGCAAACCTCACCTACTTGTTGTATGTTCAATCTTATGTAACTTGGAACATTGGTCTTCATCCAGATTGGAGCTGCATGCCTACTGTTACAGCAGGAAAACAGATACTGTACAAAGTTGCACGGGATGTGTTAAAAGCTGCATGTAATTAGACTCTAAGGCCGCTATCTTACCTGGGGGAAGATCTGGATATTGTGAAAGTCCAGCTTTTCTTCTTTGTCACATGACTGAAGATGTGGGTTCTCCATTCCCACGTACAAAGATTTTTTAAAAAGCACCGACCAGCTCCAGGGGCCAGCTGGTCAGCGCTAGGTGGGGGAAAGTGCTGACAGCCCGAAGGCCAGCTGGTCATCACTGGAGGGTCAGGGAATAAAAATAAAAACTAAAATAAAGCACCGACCAGCCCCAGGGCCAGCTGGTTGGGGGTAGGAAAAAATAAAAAAATTAAAAAGCACTGACAGCCCAAAGGCCAGCTGGTTAGCACTGGGGGGGGGGATATTTTATTAAAAGCACCAACCAGCCCCAAGGCCAGCTGGTTGGGGGTAGGAAAAAATAACTAATAATTTAAAAAGCACTGACAGCCCAAAGGCCAGTTGGTCAACGCTGGGGGGGGGGGATAAAAATATTTTTTAAAAATGTAAAGCACCCACAAGCTCCAGGGCCAGCTGGTCAGCACTAGGAAAAACTAAAAAAGCAGAAATCCAGATCATATGAACGTTCCCATGACTTCTAGCTCTGGAAAAATGTGGATTTTAAACCGGAACAAAAAAATTCCCAACTTCTCCAGTAGGTCATGGAAAACTCACTAAAGGGGGCGTTACCGGGTGTTATTTTAAAGCCCAGTGGCCATATGGACAAGATTTATGGAAATGATTTATCTGGAAATTTAATCAGGATTTTAAAGGATGTGTGATAGATGTCTTCAAATCTCATTTGTGCCTCATTTGCGAGCTTTGCGCATATGTAGGCTATACTTTGGCATTTGATTGGTACTACCACAAAACCTTGTACAACATATCATATATTATTGTTCTGAGAAAGCTTGTATAAGGACAGGGTTTGTGGCAACACAAAGCATTGTGTGCACATGGGAATAGGTGATGTAAATATGCTTAGCTACTTTTCTTGTACGAGTTTGTCTTTTTTGCCCTTATTTTAACCAGAATTCAGGACCTCTGTATCCTGTCCCTCCAAAGAGGAATCACCTTCTTGTGTCCTGATTACCAAATCACCACCCTTGTCAAGCTATCAAGGAGGATAGAGTTGCATGTATTCTTGGCAGGAAACACAGCCCAGTTCTGAGGCATTCATATTTCAAGATGCATTTGCAAATTTAAGCCGTGTTGGAGCAACCTTTTAGATCTTATCTCAATCACATAGACGGCAAACTGAACACTTCCTGCACTTGTGGATACCCTTCAAAAATTCTTAGAACTCTCCTTAATGACTAACCTGCCTTTATGCTCCAAAGCTACTTCTTCATGGCTATCTCTTCTCAACTCCCAATATGCTTGTCCACAAAGTGCCTGATAAAGCTTCAGTTTGGTTATCAAAACCTGGTGAAGAAAAAAAGTTTCTGATTGTACAGACTGGCTAGTGCAGAATGGATCCATGTGTCCTTTTGGCCTTATAAGCAGGACACCTTAAACTTATTCCTTTATATATAGTTGGGACAAATGTGGTTCAAGGAATAATTCTACCACAACAATATATGTTTCTGTTATGTGCCATCAAGTCACTTCCAACTTATGGCAGAGATCTCCAAACTGTCCTGTCTGCAACCAACCTGTTCAGCTCTTTTAAATTCACGCCTATGGCTTCCTTTAGGAAGTCAGTCCATCTTATATTTGGTCTTCCTCTTTTCCAGCTGCCTTCCACCTTTCCCCGTATTAATGTATTTACCAGAGAATCTTGCCTTCTCACGATGTGCCCAAAGTACAAAAGTATGAAATACCATGTGTATTTTATATGAATGTATGGGTTCACATAGACTTTGTGTTTACGACTACTTAGATCCGTGTTGCTTTAATGTAACGTTGTCTACTAATGCTGTAAGATGTCCCTCAGTTTTAATTGTACTGGACTGTATATTATCCTTCATTACTGTAAGCTGCCTTGGGTCCTTTTCCAAGGAGAAAAGCGGGGTAAAAATACTCTAAAATAAATAAATAAATAAATAAATAAATAAATAAATATTTTGTCATTTTTGCCTCCAGAGAAAGTTCTGGCTTGATTTGAACTAGAATTCACTTGTTTTTCTTTCTTTCTTTTTCTTTTGAGTGTATCCTCAAAGCTGTCCTCCAGCACATTTCAAGTAAATCATCCTCCACTACCTCCACTCCTCAGTCAGCTTTCTTAACTATCCAAACATGGTGATCAGAAATACAAGGGCGTGGATGAGCTCGGCCTTGGTCTCCAGGGATACATCCGTATACTGGATTCCCCCCCCCCTAATTCTTTCATTGCTGCCCTTCAGAGTCTCAGGGTGTTTATACACGACCCCTAAACTCCGGGGCAAATGGCTCCCAGCTCCGGAGCTTAAAAATGTTTCCCCACCAGCTCCGGAGTTTACAGGAAATTAAGTGCGACCACACCCACTTTAGCGCGTCCCAGCGCACCTTTCAAGTACCTGCTCTCTGGAGGTGGAAATTCCTTGATGCGGTGTAACGATAGTGAGTGCGGGGCTCTCCTTGCTTCTGTTTGTTGTTGTTTTTGGCTCCCGCCCCTTTAAGAGCTACTTAAGAGACTGGAATGTTGCCGCGGCAAGAGCGAGAGGCAGAACGGAGGTGAGCCACGTTCTTTCTTCCTTCCCCCCCCTCACGCAGACAGGAGCAAGGAAGTGCGGAGGGGTGGGGACACAGGAAGAGCGACAAGCCCCTAAGATCTCTGGTCCGGATTTAAGTGGCCAGCGGATCTTAGGGGTCGTGTAAAAGCGCCCTCAGTCTTCTTCTGATTTCTTAGCTCCAGTTTCCATTTGGGTTGCTGACTGAAACGAGGTATACAAAATCTCTTCTCTCCTCACCCCCCACCATTGTCAACACTACAATTGTGTAGTTCTTCGCTATTTTTGTCTTCTTAACATTCATTTTAAAGCACTAGATCTGACCATATTCAACCTTAATCAGATGAGTCTGGCTGAGTTCTAGAGGCATATGTGACAATGATTTTTTTCCTTTTTGAATTCCATTACCCAATCATGGGTACAGTGGCCATGATGCCAGAAGAATTCTGGAGGATTTTATCCAAAAATGAATTTTTATGAATCCACTTTAACAAGGTGTCAGTCGGATCATTGTTCCATTTTAATAGCTCAGCTAGTTAGTACTGACAGGACTGCAAACCAGGCCATTCAGAAATAAGAGATGTATTACTATGGATGAAGGAATCTAAAGCTTTAGAGGAGTACAAGCAGTTTGTTAAAAAGAAACAGCAGCTTCAATGATAACAAAAGAATGGTCTGTAATCACAGAACATATATCAGGCAGTTAAGAAAGAAAACCACAACTCAGGAGCTGTGTGGAAAAAATGGGGAATACTCTCATTGGGGTGACTGTTTTTCCATGTATAAGACTATATTATTCTTTAAAATTATTAGACTAAAAAGTGAAGGTTATCTTATACATGGAAGCAATTTGAAGAGAGAACTGCGCAATTGTGAAACTGTAATTTTGGGTTGGAAAAATTTGTGGGGGGGGGTCATCTTACACGGGAGCATCTTATAGATGGGAAAATACGGTAAAATGTGAACAGGAGCACTGATCTCGGTCCCACTTATGAACTCTTAAGGTTGCATATCCAGATCCCACTTATGTATTCTGATAACTGTTACTGCAATTGAGATTTATCACCGCAACTTTGCATTTGTTCAAAATCTGCTTTTGTTGTCCAGACCCATGACCTAGAATTTGTTAGAAACATTCACTCTTTGCCCAACATTTTTTTTTCCACTGACCAAACCACAAGATTCCCACACTGCACTAGGCAAAAAGCCAAGTACAGGATGGTCATGGAAAAACCTGTGCTCCACATGCCACACAAAAATGTCTTGCAGAGGAGTTCTACAGTCTTAATCTACCAATTGTACTTGTGTGCAATTCAATAATTATGTGTGTGCAAACAAAACATTATTTGACCTTATCTCCTCACATCTTAGCATTCCAGCTTTCTAGCATCGATATGTGTGTTTGGGTGTAGGCGCACAGCTATCTAGTCGATACACTGATGGGTTACAATATGTTTTCGGCAGCTGACCCAGACATAACATCATCATTTCCTGATTAGATTGATAGGGGTTTCTATTATTTGCTCTTTCTTTTTTTGCGCCTCGAGAAACAATTCTTTTTTGTTGTTGTACGGTAAACAGCATTGCAAAGCCTATATTAAATCATAATTATTTACCGTGCTGTTTATGCACCTTTGTCCCCTAGGAGTGTGATGACGTGAATTTACAGGAAGATCAGGGTATTTCTCACCAACAGCTTCCTGTTATTGATATGCTTTTGTTTAGTTGTGGTTTTTTTAAAAAGCCTTTCAGATTCCCAAGGGAAAAATAAGCTGACACATTCCATTAATCAAAGTAATGGAGAGATCATAGTTGGGTGTCCAACAAAATAGTTTTATTCTAGGCACTGGATTCCACACAATATTATGTCAAGGTTTAAAAATAAATTGGCGTTTTAAAATAAATTAGTATTTTGTTCAAGCCACATAGGCTTGATGCTCTTGATAGTGTGGAATCCTATGTAAAGACCTGCCAGCATCTACATGCGGGTGTAAAAATGCCTCAATTTCAGTTTTGGTAACAGTTCCCCCACCCCAGTTGTTTGGCAACTCTAAATGTAATGAATTCAGAACACTTTTGATTTAAATCTTCTAGCAGGTATAGACACCCTCTCAGCCATTGGATAGCTCAGAGTTTTAAGATGAGAGCCAGAAGTTGGGAGTTCAAATCCCCACTGCACCTCCTCGACATGATCCGCAGGGTCGCTTACATCTTTGGAGTTGTAACATTTCTATTCTGTTTAACCATCTACTAGGGGTGAGAGAGTATTTGATGTCCCAAATATTTGGGGCTTTGGGGTGTTTTGACATAAGGAAGCACAGATTTGTATAACATGTCTGTATTCCAGTTTATACATTTAATACAGATTCTGAAATTTATTTATTTTTACAACTTATATGCCGCCCACTACCCAAAGGTCTCTGGGCGGCTTACAATCAAAGAATTAAAACAGTTAAAACATCAAATATCAATAAATAATTAAAACAATAATAAAAACCTTACACTAAAATCATTACACTAAAATTGCCATCAAAGGACCCACAGTCTATGTTGTATCAATTAAAAAAACTTCTGGAAAAGGAAGTTTTTTACCTGGCGCCGAAATGTCATCAATGTTGGCGCCAGGCAGATCTCACTTGGGAGGGCATTCCATAGCTTGGGGGCAGCTGCCGAGAAGGCCCTATGGCTACAAGCCATCCCTCTCACCACCTTGAGGGATGGCTCTTTCAAGAGGGCCCCCTGGCTCCATCTTATAATGGATATAATTACAGTGATAATGGATATAATTCCAGGGCACCTCTTCATCAAGTGGAAGGCTGTGATTACATAGCCACAAAATGCCCACTCACTCAACTGGGGCTAATAGGAACTTTCAAGGTTCCTGTTTCTCTCACCTCTTTTGGTGCTTTCTCTTTCAGCTGGTCTGGGATCACAACTCACATTGGGAGTTTCCCTTCTGTGAAGCAATGAGATACATGGAATTGTACCCAGTAATGTCTACTCATATGGTGAAACTGCATTTCAGAAGAATCTATTCCTCCTCTATCTTGCAGCTTTTACCCTCTGGATCTGCTTTGAAGAACCGGGGTTGGGGTGGAGGCTTTGACAGAACTGGGCGATGCATGGATTGATGCAAGGGGCAGCAGAAAAAGCTCTCTGCATAAATAGAAGTCCACCGGATGGATATTGGACACCCCGTGGCACAGTGGTTAAATACCTGTACTGCAGGTAAAACTGTGCTCATGACCTGAGGTTCAATCCCAGGTAGCAGGCTCATGGTTGACTCAGCCTTCCATCCTTCCGAGGTTTTATATATTGGTAATTATATCACTGTTGTGTCAATTGCTTATTAATTGTTGTTTTATGCAGGCTTTCAAAAGCTTTGGTTGTATAGATGGCCTTTTCCCTGATTACGGTTGATGTTGATCAAATTTCTGGATAACCTTTTAACACCATCTGTTTTTATCTTTTGTTTTAAGGTGGCTTTTCAGTTTTGATTGCCATTTTTACATATTGGTAATTATATCACTGTTGTGTCAATTGCTTATTAATTGTTGTTCTATGAGCCCCATGGCACAGTAGTTAAATGCCTGTACCTCCGGTAAAACTGTGCTCACAACCTGGGGTTCAATTCCAGGTAGCAGGCTCATGGTTGACTCAGCCTTCCATGAGTAGCCAGCTTGCTGGGGGGGGAGGGATGTGTAGCCTGAACACTGTAATTAAAACTGTAAACCACCCAGACACTACCTGAAGTGGTGTGGGGCAGTATATAAGTAGAACACTTTTATTCTTGGTTTCCCTAATTCTGAGAAGGAGTGACCTCTCTCTGCAATCATTTTCCACATAGAAAACCCTAGTATTTTATTGATACTGGAATCCAACTTCAGATTCTTCTGGTTTGTACTAGTGTAATACTGCCTGAACTGTGTAGAATTTCAGGCCTAAATTGTTTCCCAGAGTTTTTTTTTAATTATTATTATTACTGTAAAACCATGAATATTAGAAAGCTGAAACACACAAAGAAAATTCCTTAAAAAACCAACAAAGAATGTTAACTTTTGCCAAGACAAACATGTACACCTAAAGTAGCTGGGCTTCCTCTGAAGGAAAGAAAGGAATGTTTGAAATGTGTTGTATAAGGAAGAGGTATAAAGAAGTTAGAGGAAGCACTATGGGAAGCCAAGTGAAATCCAAAATAAAAATCAGGAATAGAAAACTAAAAATAGCCAGGAGGAAGGTGTGTTACAGCTGCAAGCACCCACTGGTATTCTCTACTTTTCTATTGTACTTCAGTCTTAAGAAACATATTAATATTGTTTTTGGATTTCAATAGCTTTTCAGTCTGTTTTTTTTTTTTTTGTTGTCCTGTTTCTTCCAAAACAGATCCTTCTCACATGGGAGGATGAAAAGACTTTCATATTACTTTCAATCTGTTTGTCCCATTTAGAAGTTCATTTCCTAATAGGGTTCGAGGCACAGAGAACCCAACAAAAATTACATCATTTTGAAAATAAGAAATATATCAACCATTTTTCTCATGGTCTTAAAGTGCTCGTTTTGATGAAATGAATATCCTTAAAATGGTCACAGTCTTTCAAGGGTCTTCTTTATTTATTAGGAACTCCAGTTTTCTACAGATAGCCTTTATTATACCTCAGCAATATTAAAACAATACAAATAAAATAACTTGCAGTGTCATAGCTGAAGCCAGTCTTAATATACAGTTCTGTAAATTAGGTGTATATTGGGCCCTTTTAGGAGAAAGGCAGAGTAAAAATATTTTGAACAAATAAATATTTTATTTAAAGGTGTGGATGCCTGAAATAATTATTGCAATCATCATTTAAAGACCTTTGTATTTTATTCCCTCAGGGATTTTTTGGAGGGGATATTTATTTTCTTTTTAAAAAATAGTTTCTAGTTTGTTTCCAACTAATCACTCCTCTAATCCTATTTCACATACAAAGATACAACACAGCACAATTTTATACAGTTGTAATGCATTTTCTGAAGTAGGAAGTTAGAAGGGAGACAAAATATAGTGAGTGTTTTGATAAAAGAATGTGAATGAGGTATGTGCATGGCATTCCGTCGCTTCCATTAAGGCGAACTAGGCAGTTGCCTAGGGC
>JAHTLZ010000240.1:4660355-4724482 GCA_023846285.1 Phrynocephalus versicolor
ACACACACACACACACACACACACACACACACACACACACACCTTGAGAATAAGTGTTATAAACATTTAGGGAATGTTGGCCTTTTCAGAACCATATACTACAGCACTTCAGAGTAAGAGTAATAATTACGAATTCCGTGAAATAAATTCCTTTTCCAAATATTTAAAGTACAATTTACACTTCACTGCCACTGTAACCTAACAACAGATGATTTTACTCCTTTCGTAGTACAGTGGACCCTCATATAACAAATGGTTTGTATAACATAAAATCAATACAACATAAAAAAAAATCTGGTGATAGGGGAAATTTGCTTAACAAAATCGCCTATGTGATGAATCCATACAACATAAAAATGGTCGCAATTAGGGATTATTCCCTTTTCAATGCATTCCGATGGGAAATTTGTATAAATGTTAAGATTTTAAAAAGTGGTGCAATTAAAAGCAGGAAAAGAGGTATCAAAAGTATCTACACCTTATTAAGAAAGATATTGAGAGAGTGCCAGCAGAGAAGGGGACCCTCAGCCCAAGACGTGACCAGCTGACTTCAGTTTCTGAGAACTTGAGGCAAGCTTGTGAGTGAAGTCAGTAAACTGGATATTCCCTCGCCACTGTGGCACTTAACTTTAGCTGTGGTATGAAGTAAAGAATTTGCATTTCATGCAGCATATATAGCCTGGGAATTGTATGCTCATGTTTTTGTTTTTGTTTTCTGCATTTTAACTTTGATTTTGCAACTTATTATTATTTAATATTTGGACTGCATAGGTGGAACTTTCATTTACGCCAGGCCATTGCACATCTAGAGAGCGCTTTCAGGCCATTGTCCACCTAACTAGCCTAATCAGGCCACTGTCCAACTAATAAGCCTATTCAGACCAGGGTGATGTGAAATCAAGGTGAACTAGAAATTGGAGGCCTTGCCACTAACTTTCCTCAGACAGATGAAGCTACTTGGATGAGCAGCAAATTGTTTTAATCTCATATGAAAAGAAGTCCAGCTGCCATGAGTCAACTTCCAGATAACCTCATCTGGATGGCTGAGAATCTTCACAGATGTTAGGACTAGAGATGGGCACAAATCAAACTACGAACCAAACCCCCACCCCAGCAAATTGTGCTGGTTCATAGTTCAGTTTGAAGGTCCCATTCTGCTGAGACAAAACAACACACTGAGATTTTTTTTTTCTGCTTGGCACTTCATTTTTGGCAAAATGGATTCCCCACCTGTTTCCTGCTACCCCTTTGCCTGCCTACCCAGTCCTGCCACCTCCTGTTCTCCAATCTCTGTTTCTGTTATCTTTGGAGACAGCTGATAGACATACACATATGCAGAGACAGCAGGCCTGGATCCTGGAAAAGAGGCTGGGCACTGTTTCAAAATGGCAGCAACAGAGGCCAAAGAGGAGGAGGCCACAAGACCAGGTAGGGGGCAGCAGGAAGGGGGCAAACAGGTGACAGAGAGGTTGGAGGTGTTATGTTCTCCCACAGGCAAAACGCAGGAAAAAAGCCAACCCTGAACCAATTTGATTTTCCAGGGTTGATGGGTGCTTTATGGCTCATGGGTACCCATGAACCACAAACTATTCCCATTTTTCCATTTTTCCATTTTGTACCCGTCTGCAATGGGACAATGTGGGAGAGGGGGAGAGGGGGAAGAGAGAGAATTCCTGAGGGGTTGTTTGGGTTTTGAGTTGTGTCAACGGAAGTTCAATTTAAGGCATTGGTGTCTATTTGTCTTCATTCCCATATTTGGTTTATCTTCCCTTCTTCTTATGTTATCTGGACTGGTGGTGAGTAAATAATCCTGCAAGACTTAGCAGTCTTGCAGAATCAGCAGTAGCTGAACACATCCTGAAACAAACTGGACATGAAATCCTCTTCCAGGACACAGAGGTATGGGACAATACTAGCAATCACTATGTTAGACCAGTGCTCCCCAACCTTTTTGACCCCACGGACCGGAAAATATTTGATGATTTTTCCGTGGCCCGGGGGCGGGGGATGGGGGGAGGGAGGAGGGGGTGCAGGGGGACTTGGAGTGTGTGCCTTGCGGGGGGGCCACGGGAGCGGCGGCGGCGCTCGCCGGCTGGGGGCGTCAGGCTTGCCGCTCCCCCCCGCGCACGGGCGGGGTGGGGGGGAGCCCGGGGCTCCTGGGCAGGCAGGCCCCCGCCTCCTCCTCCTCTTGGCGGCCGCGGCGGCCGGCCGCCGCCACCAGCAGCGGCCTTTGGGCGGGCGGGCGGGCGGGAGGGGGAGGGGAGGGAGGCCGTTGGGGTGGGTGGCGCACACACACACACACACAGAGCTTCTGGAGCCCCCGCCCCGCCCCGCGCGCGCTCCCCCGCCACCAAGACTTGCCCCGCCTCCCGCCAGGTCTCCGGGCCGAGAAGGGGGAGCCCGAGCGCCTCCCACCGCCGCCTCTCTCACCTGCTGCTGGGCAGGGAGCCCAAGCTCCGGCCAGGTGCAAAACTCTCCCAGGGAGGCGGCGATGCGGCCACTGGGGACTGGCGGTAGCGCCTCCTCCTCCTCCTCCTGCCGCCGCCGCCGGAGGAGCAGCAGCAGCAGCGGGGGCGATTGCGGCGGGGGGTCGCGGGGGCAGGGCGGCGGCGACTGCGGGGGGGGTCGCGGCGGCGAAAACACCCGGGCCGGCACGTGACGCCCCCCCAACACAGGTGCGGTCCGGCGGCAGCGGGGGGGCTCCGCCCTGGAGCGCGGCCGCAGGGAGGGGCCAAAGGGCACGCCCCCCGGGGGAGGAGGAGGAGGAGGAGGAGGGGCACCCACCTCCTCTTCTGACTGAGGGCCCCCCCACGCTGCGGCGGCGGTGCGCGCGTGGGGGGGGCTCGCCAGCGCCTCCCGCGCGAACC
Source organism: Phrynocephalus versicolor (assembly GCA_023846285.1). Lineage (NCBI taxonomy): Eukaryota > Metazoa > Chordata > Lepidosauria > Squamata > Agamidae > Phrynocephalus > Phrynocephalus versicolor. The sequence continues at coordinate 4,663,223 of JAHTLZ010000240.1, forward strand.
CCCTCCTCCCCGCCGGCCCCCGCGCGCCCGGCCCCCAGGGCAAGCGGGCCAAACGGGGTTCCTGCTGCTGCTTCTGCTGCTAGTGGAGGGCGAGGAGGAAGAGGGCGGAGGAGGAGGACGCGCCGCCGCCGTGGCTGCTGCTGCTGCTGCTGGTGGAGGGCGAGGAGGAGGAGGGAGGAGGAGGAGGAGGATGTGCCGCCGGCGGCGGCGGGCACAGGAGGAAGGCAAAGGCGGCGGCGGCGGCTCCTCCTGCGCTCCTCTAGCCTTCCTCCTCCACCGGCCGCCCGCGGGAGAGAAGAGGAGGAGGAGGAGGGCGGCGGAGGAAAAGGGGAGGAGCCTCCCCGGCCTCCCCAGGCAGCCCGGTGCCGACCAGTCCACGGACCGGCACCGGTCCGCGGACCGGGGGTTGGAGACCACTGTGTTAGACTACACAGGGAAGCCATTGAAATCAATAAATACAAGCACAACTTCAACAGAAAAGAAGTAAGTCTAAAAATCAACAAAGCCTGGCTTCCAGTACTGAAAACTACAGCCTACAAAAGATTTAAGTTCAATGATTCTCACCCTGCCACAAACACCAGTGATCAGTTCACACAATAGAACAGCTAATGACATCCATCAACCACCAACAACAACAACCCTGATTGCTGTGAAACGTCTTAATCTCTCAACATTACAATACAATGACTAACACCTTTTCTCCTGAGTAGGAGAACTTTCCCATAGTCTCACTCATTCTATACCCCAGAGCCCAGAGGGAACTCCTACTGTAGTTCCCTGAGCTCCTTGCCCTCTGACTTGCGAAACATCAGGAAGAAAAACTTCCAGAACACAGCCAAACAGCCCAAAAAATTCAAAACAGCTATAATTCTTCAAGAAACAATTTACTTTCTTGTTAAACCTCACAAATTATATATTTTTGTATTTCCCCTTCACAATTTTTAAAAAAGAAGCTTTTTTTAAGAAGCTGTAATGCACATTTATTTTCTAAATATGAAGTTATAATGGTTATTAGTTTGCTCCATTGTGGAATCAGAAATATATCACATGACATTTTTTTTAAAAAAATAACTTTCCAGGTTCTGTTACACCATAGTGGCTGAAATCCTATTGTGTATACCAACCATTGCAATGGTGATGCTGTTAGAAGCAGCAGCAAAAGGCAAATGGCCATGTATTAAAATCTTCCTTTGGTGATTTTGGGAAGCACATGACTTCATTACATTGTGTATGACTTTTATATACCCTGAAATTCCTTTTAATGGGCAGTTAAGGTGTTCTAATCCCTCCCTTGGTCCAAATGGCATGAATGTTTTGCACATTTTTCTGATCCTTTTGCTTTAGATTGTGCTGACACACAGCTGGGAGTGGCTGATATTTGTTTTACCACCCTTTTTGTCTCATCCTGCTCTCCTGAAGATTCAGAGACCTGGGGAGGTATAGCAATCTTCTTCTTCAACTACCGTATCCTTGTAGAACGTTGGCGATCAGTAGAATGACCTAGTTTTTATCCAAAGCTATTATAAATAGAGAAGCTGTGCTCACTGCAAACCATTGTGTTAAATTCTACAGCAATCCCCTCAGATTTCAACTGGCACTTAGGAGCTACTAACCCTGAGTGTGGTGTGTTAATTGTTTTTCTGCCTCATATATCTGCTAAGCATGCAATTGCCTAATTAAGTCCCTATTAGCTTTGTAATTGAATGTCAACAGAGGAACCTTTTTTCAATTACATTTTTTAGATTTTAGGAGCTACTGACCCAGAAAGTAACTTTTTCAAACTTCATGTCTAATTCCCAAAACAAGATCTCTCTCCCAACCACCAGTATAAATTTTTCATATAACATCTTTTAAAAACCTGGTCAAGAGAATGTGTGTGTTATTTGGTTAAAACTACTAAGATTTAAGCTAAGTTTGGAACGAAAACAAAAAGATTAAAGAACTGTTTTATCCTAGAGCAGTATCCAGGTTAAGTGCTGTGGTTTAGTGTTATATTAAGCAGAGTAGGATAGGATGTGGTGTTTTTTGTTTTGTTTATTTTTTAAATGTTATGGTACTGCAAAAAGCACATAATTTTGTTGTACATGTTGTATATGTGTGCAATGACAATAAATTGATATCTCTTCTATTTCCAAGGCATTTACTAAGGTTTACTAAGGTTAAAATGTCCCTTACATGCAACCTGTCTGGGGAAGACATCAATTTACAAACCTTTCATGTTGTTTCTAGCCTTTATTATTAATTATTTGTGCTGAATGATCTTTGTACCTGTGTCATCCATAACCTGTGACATTGTATATTGAGACTCTTTTAGGAGGGCTTTATCGTAAAAGACAGTCTACAAATGTATACATTTAATTAATAAAAGTAAATTTGATTCCATTCAGAGTTTTCTATTAATCTGAATCTCAGATACCAACTTCTGAGACACCATGTAATCATGAGGATCTGTTTCTAATATACCACTTCAGATTTTTCTAATAATTTATGTGGCAGCTGGACTCTCAGTTATATGGAAATTGTATTATAGGTCTATTCCATCAGGTCACTTCTGACTTATAACAATTCATGTAAGTGTTTTGAAACAACATGGTTCAACGAATGGTTTACCACTGCCATCCTTGAGTGAATTTTCCCTGGCTGAGGTCTCTTAATCTAACACTTCTGTTCATTGTTGCACACTAGCTCTCTATAAGGCTTTAACTAAAATGATTTAGATACAACATGGCACAAGATAGAACTATATAAGTCCAAACAACAACATCAGCATTAGATTGAATTGCAGTACTGTTGTGACAACTGCTGACACAAAAAAGTCCTTTCTCCTAGTTCCAGCTACACATTTTCAAGCTCATCCTAAAGAATTTGACATTAGGGACTAATTCTACTTAAAAGGCAGTTCTGATATCATTTGAGGTTTCTATTTCTCTGTTTCCCTATACTGCAAAGAAACAAACAACCCAAACCGTGGAAATTTTATGCAAAGTAATATGTTACCTTTGAAGACCTCCAAAATGGCTAGCCACTGTTATGGTTGCTATTTTTAAAAATTACCATATTTCTTTTTCTCAGCATTTATTGAATCGTCAATATTAGATAATTTTTAAAAACTAGGTGTTTCTTCATCCAGGAGCATGAAGCATGGCCCTATCAACACTGTGGAACCAGATGACTCTCCTCTACCATAAAAGTATTATCCCCTCCTTGCCACAACAACTGTATATGCTACAGTTGTTTAAAGTGTGAGTCAAGTAGCATGTACTTCTAAAATTCATGTTAATAAGGTGGCTTGGATTCAGAGGGAGAAATGACAGAAAAGTGTGGGTGAAAGATGGCAACCACTCTACTTCCTTGGCAAAGCCATCCCCAAGCCCCATAAAAACATTAAAAGAAGCCAAGAAAATCCCTATTCCCTCCATTCTGCCTCTACCAGCCATCGTGGTGGGGCTGATGCAGAAGATCAACATACATGGAACATGGGAAGCTGCTTAGAGGGGGGCAGATCACTGATCCACCTAGCCTATTATTTTTAACTCTAACTGAAAGCATTTCTCTGGGGTTCCAGTCACAACATTCCTTCCCTGGAGAGCTTCCCTGGTGGTCTCCCATCCAAGGATTAATCAAGCCTGAGCCTGCAAGGCTTCCAAAATCAGGCAAGATCAGGTATGTTCAGGTTGGAATCATGACAAAGACAGTCTGACTCAGTTCTCATCAGAAGTAAATTTTCACCATGTCTATCACAGCAGATTTTTCTTCAAGGGAGGGTTGATGGAGTGAATAGGAAACAGGACAGGGATCTTCCCTCCATTGGCTTCCACCAAATTTTCTCTGCATTCAAACTACTATAAAGTTTTGCAAGTTATATTTTACTTACACTGATTTTAGCATAGAATGATGGACTTGGAAGAGACCTCAAGGAACCCCTGTCAAAATACTCCCGACAGATGGCCATCTAGCCTCTGCTTAAAAACCTCCAAGAAGGAAACTCCTCAAGACTGATTATAGAAATGCTGGCTTTACAAAACTCAAAAATGAGGGGAAATAAGCTAAATGTACATAGTGTTGTATTAAATATAGCTATCTGAACAGAAATCAGAGTATCAAAACAATATTTTTTTCTTTTTTATTGAGCCATATTAATAATATACTCTTATAATAACAGTTCATTATATGCACATTCAAGGAACTACCATGGTCACAAATATTTGGCAAAGAACAGCAAACAGAAAAGTACAATTTGTGTAAAAATTCACAATGCTGTTAAATAAACTCTCTCATCCTGCCTGTCAAACCAGATGAGCCATTTGCTTGGTTTTTACCCAATTCAACATTACCTGGAGGAGTATCAAATCTGACATACGGCATTTTTAAATGCTCAAATTGCTTTATTTGCACTTCTGTAACATTGATTTCATTGGCACTCTCGATTTGTGCAGTCTGTAGACGCAAGGTTCAGCCTTCCAAATTTAAGCCAGTCTAAAGGCTGGTCAGCTGCAAGGGGAGAACATGGGTTCTGCCCCCAAAAGTTCATCATGAGAAATGTGGCCATCTTTAATTTAACGTTCACACTCTGGTTGCCTGTCGAGTTGTAAAAAGGAGACAGTGCTAGTGAGCACTTGAAAAAAGAAACCAGGGTTCCTATACCTTTAATAGTTGCTAAGGAGAGGAAATGTCAACATCTGCAAGTTGTTTTTTTTTAACATAAGCCACATCTGAAATTTCCCCAACCTTTAAAGGCATTGGTGGTCATACCTGACACAGTTAGAATGAAGCTTAAAATGAAAACCAAGATATAGAAAAACCCCGTGATTCTGAATTATAAGAGCTGTCTTGGGTGCCTTTTACTTTTTTAAAAAAATACCAGTAATAATAATGATCTAACCTCAGAGAAGCCCACCTTTGGTTTCTGCACAAAACATTACTCCAGGCACCTCTCTTGATTGGTAACTATCCCAAGACAGATACTTGGTCAGAGCTGAAATGCCCGTCCTCTTCTGACAACACCATTTATGCGTCAGGAAGAAAGAAACGATTCAATCACATATTGATGCAAAGACAGCCCAAGGTTATTTATTGCTAATTTCAAGGAGGCACGGCCATTAAATCACATAGATTTACTGTAATTACACTGGACAGCATTCTCTCTGCAGGAGTACTGTGAGCTGATAATTGCTTTGTCATTTTCCCCTTTCATGTTTCTCTATGGACACATAAGGCATAGTGGTTATACCATTTTACCTTAAACTGAAAGGAAAGTATGCAATGTAGCTTTTGAATACTTCATCTAACAAAAGAACCACACACTGCCCACAGGTTTAAGAAAAAGTGATTTCTAGAGCAATTATTTGTATGTGCAATCAAGAAAATTACTCCACCGCTAATATCTCTTTTGAGCAAGAATCACTTCTTTTTTAAAAACGTGCAGCAACTCTAGCCAACAGCTGCATATAAAGGATGCTCTTTCTTTTATCCTTTTAAAGCGTAAAGACTCTTTGAGGCCGAAATCCAGTACATGGGCATTTACATCACACTGCACTTGACAGAATTTAAGCAGCCCTTCTCTCTATATAACCACAGTTCTAGATGACAAACCACTGCAGAATTAAGTGGACTTTAGCAGATTTATGCATTTGCACTTGCATTAAGAAAGCAATCATGTGCCACTTAAAGGTGGTTGGGCACAACAGTACCACTACAAGTAAGAAGGGATAGTGGTTCTGTGTTTCAGGTAAAAATCAAAGAAAAACAAAACAAAACAAAACAAAAGACACAAACATGTGGCACCTTAAAGACGATCATATTTTAATGTGACGTTTCGTGCACATGTGCACTTCTTCAGACATATAGCAGCAGAATGAGGTGTGAGATACTGTATAATATGAGATATACTGTATATTTCATACCAAATATTGATTGGCTGTAGTCTAGATAGCTATTGGCTGTAGAGTTGGGGGGGTTGGATAAGGGAGGGGAGGGAGGAGGAGGGGAAAGAAGAGGAGGGAGAGTTAATTAGTAGAAATGGTGAGAAGAGTAAATGGTGAGAAGTATAGGCTAGAGCTGTATAGTTTTATGGCCCATCTCATATTATACAGTATCTCACACCTCATTCTGCTGCTATATGTCTGAAGAAGTGCACATGTGCACGAAACATCACATTAAAATATGAAAATTAGTCTTTAAGGTGCCACATGTTTGTGTCTTTTGTTTTGTTTTGTTTTGTTTTTCTTTGATTTTTGCCTGAAATTCTTGAAAAGACTAACACGGCTACCCTCTCTGAAAATGGTTCTCTGTTGTGGCCATACAGCTTGCTCCTATACAAGGATACATAAAAACGAATCCTGGTGAGTTCAGACTGCCAAGTGAATACACATATGATCTTAAAAATTAAAACTGATTTTAATTCTGTTGCACCTTCCAGTTCTGCATTTTATTATAAATAATATAAAATATAAACAAAATTTGCCAAGGTTATAAACTTTGCATTTTCAAGCGTTTATAGTCAGGCTTTCCCCATGTTTAGAAGAATGATTAGTGTGGGGCTTTCTGAATTCAGATGATTAACTGTTTCAATAATATTTACATTCAATAATTGATAACACATTTAGTATTAAAATGATTATTAATGCATGTTCTAAAAATCATGTACATTGTACATAGCCTCATAATTGAAAGTTCATTCTTTTTCTAAAAGTACACAGATTGGCCTTTTTACACATGACCATCTCCTCTGCTGGAGTGTGACTGTCTTTAAAGTGAGTTGTGAACATTCATCGTAACTCTGAGGTGTCTTTCTTTTGAAAGTCCCACCCATGTAGGCTAATATCAGCGAGGGTTTAGCCATTTCATTATTGGAGAATGCATGTCTTTTTCTTTGACAAAATCCTCTTTGAAAGAATTGCCATCACCTGATCCCATGTCATTCTCTGAAAAACAAAAGAGATAATGTTAAATGTTTAAATGATTCTTACAACAGCTATGCGTCTTACCGATCAGTCAGTTCAGTTTCCGTGTCAGAAACTTTATTGGCATAAAGGTATTGCAAAGTGGTGATAAACATATAACAGTAAACATCTATTAGAGGATATGCAGGGGACATTGTAATATCTCAGTAGTGTATGGGCGCTTTTACACGACCTCTAAAATCTGGAGTCAACTTAAATCCGGAGCAGAGATCGTGGGGGCTTGTCGCTCTTCCTGTGTTCCCACCCCTCCACACTCCCTTGCTCCTGTCTGCGTAAGGGGAGGGAGAAAAAAAGGGAGAGAAAAAATGCAGGCTCACCTCCATCTGCCGGTGGAAGCCGCCCTGAGCCGCCCCGTCGTCGTGATTCCTGTCTCTTAAAGGGGCAGCGGGGACAAAAATACAAACAGAAGGCGAGGGAGCCCGGCATTCACTGCTTTACAATGCGCATTGGAAGACTTTTTACCTCCTGGAGGCCAGGTACTTGAAAAGTGCACTGGGACACACTTAGGTGGGTGTGGTCGTACTTAATTTTTGTTTTAAGTCCGGAGCTGGTAGTAAAACATTTTTAAGCTCCGGATCTGGGAGCCCTTTGCCTCGGATTTTAGGGGTCATGTAAAAGCGCCCATATGTCAACCTAATGCAATGCATCTGGATGATGAGATGGATGTATCTGGCTATTGTCACAATAAATTCTGTATTAGTGCTATCCAGCAGATGCTGGATTTTGCCCAAGTCGTCCCAACTAGGGTGGGAAAAAAGAAAAGCGATCAAGTAATGCTGAAACATATCCTGGTACCAGATTCTTCAACTTTGCCTGGCCTCAGGAACACAAACTCAGCTCTGTGGGTAATCCCCTAAATGTACCCTGCACCAAATTAGAAGGCACAACATTACACCTGGCAAGGGTGAACGCTCAGCAGTCCTGGAGATGACCCCCCCACACACAAAATGAAGGTCAGTATCGCCACCATTATCCACCAAGTCTGTGATCCCTCAATTGTCTTCAGACCTTCCAATAGAATTTATATATTAACAGTGAGTGTCCTCTTTCAGTTGTCTTTGAGCCTAAAGATAGCCCCTCATTGGAAGCAGATCTTAATGTATTAATGTATTAATGAATGTTTTATTATTATAACATAAGCTTGCCTCAATATGTAGGTTGTATGATTGTATGATATGAAGAGGACTCTAGACCACTAAAATTCAGCCAATAATAAATCTACTAGCCTTAATCATAGTTTCTATGTTCTCTTTGGGAATGACTACATTAACTAACAGCTGGACTTTGCCAACTCAGAGTCAATGGCTGAAATCATATTGTATAACTCTGCATGTGCAACAATGATGATGTCATCACTGGTGATAATTTGCTGCTGATTAAAAAATCCCCTTGGCAATGTTGGAATGCAATATGAATTTTTTCATTATATGCAAGCCACATGCACCCTGAAATTGTCTTTTATCAGCAGCAACTTGCCCTGCTCTTGATATTATCATGGTTGTACATGCACAGCTGTTTAACAGCATTTCAATATGTACTCAGACGAAATGCCCCTTCAAGAGAGCACCCACTTATATTTTACAGGACATTATGTAAGTCAAGAAATGAGACAGCAGTAGTTGTGATGAATGTAGTTCCAAGTTCAGGAACTCTTGTGATTATTGTTTTCCCTGGAAGCATGAGCTTGCCTTTTGAGTGAGGTGGCAAAACATTTCTGGCTTACCCTGGTCATGATCCCCATGAAATATTTGAAAGGATGTCATATTGAAGAGGGAACAGGTTTGTTTTCCATGGCTTCAGAGACAGGACTCAGGGCAATGGTTTCAAACTACAGGAAAAGAGATTCCCTTTGAACATTAGGAAGAACCTCATTACAGTTAGAGCTGTTCAGCAGTGGAATATGCTTCCACGGCGGGTGGTGGAATACTGTGATGGGGGTTCCTGCACGGCAGGGGGTTGGACTGGATGGCCCTTGAGGTCTCTTCCAAGTGTATGATTCTATGATTCAAGTTGCACCTAGCAAGGTCCTACCCTGTTGTGCCTTTAAGCAATTAACACTTCTAACATTACCTGTATGGGGAATTAGATTCAGTCGGTTGGGAGGTTTTGATACTGCCAGCTGGAAAAATGAGAACTTTAAACACTTCCCAGTCACTCGGTCACATATGCCAGAAGGGCAGTTGCACGTTCTCCGGCATTCCAAACCATAGGTACCATAAGGACATTCTGTAAGAAAGGAAATGAGACAGCCGTCGTTACAATGAGTGCAGCTCCCAGTTCTGGAAGCCTGTGATCATTATTTTCCCTAATCCTGTCCAGCAGATGAGGTTGCCATCATATCTGCATCCACTGGGTAGGACTTTCCATTGAACACACTAGCGCTTACACTTGCGTTGGTGTGAGCAAAATGTTTTTTTTTTAACCTTTTAAGTGATTTGCAAAGCAACAGGTACATACCTACTCAGATGCAAGCCCCATTGAGTTCACTGGTACTTGCCCCCAAGTAAGTGAGTAAAGTCTTTATGTCTTTGAGTCTAGCTGTTTCATTTTGGATGTAAACCACTCAGACTACTCCGGACATTTAAAACATTCCCCAAGAGCAACTGGAATATCACTGATATCTGTGTTCCTCTCTTTATGTATTTTTCTTGATGGCAAAGGCTTTATTATTTGGGGGGGAAATCATTGGAAAGATTTGGGGTGACATATGCAAAAGGAGACAGAGACCCTGTGCCTTCAAATGCTGAGTGCATAAAAGCATTTCAGCTGGTCTGACAAGCCCACCTGCTGAAATTACCTCTTTTACACAAAAGATAAAAAAAGTACACTCATCCTAGCAATGTTCTGCCAATCTAAACTGAATCTTGATACACGATATGACACAGAGACCCATTTTTGTTGTGTGGTATAGCTTACCACTTAGCGCTGTAGTGGAGCCAGGATTCACAGAGTAGAATTCCCAGTGCTTTCTGATTAGCAGGGACTATAAAGTCATCTGTCCAGCTGAGCTATAACCATTAATGTAACTTAAGCAGAAAATGATTTTCCAGGGAATAGAGTATTGTTTCAGGGAATGGATTTGAGGGTAGTGTGGTTTAGAATGAACCATCATTGGCCATTAGCTTTACAAAAGGCTTGTTCTTTGCATACTGTTAGGGAGCAATCCAGCTGCCTGCCTTTTTTGGACTCTCATGTAGGAACAAGTTATTGAGGATTCATATGATGATTATCTGTATGATTTACCAGTACTTATAACATTAGAGGTTTTAGTGTCAGCAGCAGTTTGCACAGCTGGCTTGGCCATGAGGCAAAGCAAAATGAATACCAGAAGTGGAAAGATAAAATGCCTTGCCTCTTTGGGGCATGGGTTCATCATCTAATATACCAGGCCTGCCTGGTAGCCTGCAAAGAGTTCAAAAGTAGCCCGCTGGCCATCAATAAAAAAGTGAGAGGATAAGTTCTCCACCCCTCCCTCCTCCATCCCAAGGACCACCACTGCCCCAGCAAAGTTCTGGGCCTGCCAGCCCACTGTCTCAGCCGAGTGGGGCAGTTCAAGGGCCATGTGGTACATTGAAATCTGTTCCTTCCAGAACAGATTAATTGGTTTTCAATGAACATGTGCTCGGAACGGATAAAATTTGTAAGTAGAGGTTTTAGTGTAGTAGCCCTCAGGCACTTTGGGCTGGAAAAGTAGACCTTGGCCTGTTCAAAGTTGAACAGCCCTGTAATATACCATTGTTGCCATACTAGAGTTTTCTGCAACAGGATGTGGTACAACTTTAACATGAATTTCTTCTTTGGCATTATGCTATTGCTGTGGTTGCCTGTCGAAAGTGGGGGGGATTGAATATGAGATGGACTGACTTAGTCAAGGAAGTTATAGCCTTGAGTTTGCAATGCCTGTTAACAAGAAGACCACTGGGAGCGTCACTAATTCATAGGATCAGCATCAGTCAGAAGCAATTTAACAGCACAGAAGAAACAACATGGGTGTCAGTTTAAGGACAAGGCTGCATTGTATCTTTAGTAGACCTCTAAAACCTCACAGAAGCTGGGCTTATACTCTGCAGGAGTCTTCATATTACAGGGGATTGCAGAGTGTGACAGGTGTAGATGGGAGTTTCACCTCCTTTTATTTACCTTTCAGAGATATTAAAATCTTTTAAAAGCAAGTTTAACACAGCTGCTAAAGCATTTAAGCAATAGATGACATTTATGGCTCACTAATTTATAATCTAAAGTTATTAATGAATGAATTAATTTAGTTAATAAGTAAGTAAGTAAGTAAGTATTATTTGTAGACTGTCTTTCTCCCAGTGAGAAGTAATGCGGCATCACTGAAAGAGGAAAGGAAGAAAGCAAACATGGTACTGCAGACAGAATTTCCTTCTTTCAACATCGTATGGGTTTTATTTAAATGAATCATGTAATGTGCAAGAGAACAGTTTAATCCATGCCTGTGAATCTATTCAAGTCCTGTGATCCAGCTAATATAAATATACCTGAAGAGGTAGGGTTTTCTCTGTGCAACCTAGATAGAAGTGTGGACTCACTCAAGGGCTCCTCATACATGGATTTCCTTCATACCTTCTCCTGCTAATTATTGGAATTCTGATTTTATGATAAGCAGTGTGGCCCCGTGGCTCGCAAGAGACCTGAGTTCAAATGCCTGCTTGGCCCTAGAATCTCCTGGAGGTGGGGTGCGGGAAGGCAATGGTAAACTACTCCCTTGAACATCTCACATACTTTGACCATGCGATTCAAAGACTAAGTCTGCAATCCTATGCTCACTAACTAGAAAACAACCAAACATCTTTGGATGCTGTGATTTAGCAGACATCTGGAGGGCACCAAACAGGGGAAGGCTGATCTAGAATTTCTCCCTAGTATGTCCATATATGATTGCAGCCTCAGTGGAATGCTTTTTTGTGATCCAGAAATTTGTAGCAACAAAGGCAAATAACTGATTGCTAAGGGTAGAGAAATCTGTTTGATTAGCTTCACGCAGGCTTTGCCACCTGAGCTCTAAATACTTTGGATTTTCCATATCCCTGAATAATATTTTTTCCTTCTGCTTAGGACCCTAAAGATGTGTATATCACTAGACTTGTCAGACTTAAAAATCATGTGTACATATTACACAGAGTAAGACAGTTGATTGGTTGACTGAACTGTATCACTTTAGACTACAGAGGAGGAATGATGTTGCAGTAGTAATTTGGTGCATCTCATCTGTACAGAAAAAACTGTTTAACATAACTTCCTACTTGAGGTATTCATTGTTAGCAATGTGCTGGAACATGTTTTTTTTAAATACAGAAACATGCATTTGAAATTTAAACCTCCATCCATAGGCTGATGTGCTACACTTTAGAATTCTACCATCTTGGTCTGTCAGCTTCTTTGCAACATTTGGGTTGCTTAGTGCCATGCTTCTGCCAATCAGAAGACTTAGGTGTTGTGGAGGAAAGTATGAGCGGCAGGGCACCTGCAGAGAGCCTGAATTAGATGTTACCTGACATCTATCTTGAGGATAGTGGAATAGGAACAGTTGAAACTACATCACTGGGACAGCCAACTTGGCCAAAGAAGACTTATCTGTACTGGAGGATGGAAGGTTCTTTCCAGAACTTGGAAATGTTATTAAAATAGTTAACATTTTATTAAAAGTTTCCAAAGTTGCCTGATGTTGACAGATGATGGGAGCAAAACCAGTAACTTTTCTAGGCTGTAATGTTTCCAACATACTGTAACTCTTCGGTTCAACTATTCCAAAATGCAGATTGCCTTCCCCTCACTAAGCTACTTACTATAATAGCTTTTATATTCTGTTCCTGCTCAGAAATGTAAACATCTGTGCCCATGTCCACCCTTCCTGTGCACCTTCTGGTCAACAGCTGTGTGTTGATTCTGGAGAAGCTGCCTGGATAAAGTTGAGGTAATTCCCAGCAGATATTCCAACAGTAGAGTTAAACTGGTGTCCCCAGCCATAGGCTGGCCATGACCAACAACATTGGTTGATCCTCTCTCCGCCTCATCCTCCTGTTTGCTTAACATAAAAATATGACCTACCTTACAGAATTGTGCAAAAAACCAAGCCTTGTGCATATTAATGATTTAAACAACTGTATGTATTTCTCTCCATTTCTCCACCATGCCGTGATAATTCATAGGTTGATGATATTCTTTTTTTTTAATAAATAAATTATAACTGGGCATTTTGAAGAATAATCCCCAAAGACTAAAACACGAAGAATCATCAGCATTGTCATGACAGGCATTTTATCCAAGGACAATTCTTTACCTTTGCAGATACCAAACTCATCACCAAAATCGTCCTCTTCGGAGAAAAACTGGCACTTCAGCCCGGGCCCACATTTGACACCATCCATTCCCGCGACCGTCCGGTAGCAAGTCTCCCCCAAGGCTGCGGCGCACACACGGCAGCAGCCGCAATCGTCTAGCACCGTTCGCTTACAGTGCAGAGGATTTTTGCATTCGTTGCTGTTGCAGGACTCGGGGCAGTCGACTGCGTATTTCGCACTCCAGGTAGCTCCCCCATCCATCAGCAGTAGTACCAGAAATAAAGCAAAGACCAGAAAAGTGCTCATATTTCTCGGGGATGAAGGCACAATGAGCAGGTTGAAAAAATATTTGAGGCTTGAGGTCTTCAGCTGTGGGATGTAGCTGGGAAGAACCAACAGTAGTGGCTGGAGATCAGCTGACAGGTTTTGGAGCTTTATACAGCCTCCTGGCCGCAAGGCCTGTGGTCGTCCGTTTCCTCAATCTCTCCTCTTGCCAGCCTCCCTTGTTTTACTTTGCGAAATCCAGGATGAAGGTTGGATTAGCACGCTGCTGCCATCCAGGAATTGAAAAGCCTGAGCTGATGTAATCTGTTATGTTTAGTTGGGTTGTTTTCCAATCGGACTGAAAATTCCCTCACATCCGTCTCTCAAATGCTCAAGGGCGTCTGTCAGAAAAGTGCACAAGGGGGGTGGGTGGGAGGGGGTGGGGGCAGAAAGAGCAGTCGTGAGTTTTATACCTTCCTTCAGGACAAGAGTTCTTCTGACTTTGGCTCTATCCCTTCACAAATCATAGGTTTCCTTTAATAAAAGGTTGCTCCACAGTCAGGACGAATTGTCATATATCTTCAGTGTACAACTGCTGTGTTCACTCCACACCCCTTCCATAACCTTAGAAATAAAGGAATATATGATTACCTTACAACAAGCAAGGGGGGGGCAGGGGGAGATGGCAACATGGCTTCTGTAGTTGAAGGAAAGTATTCTTTGAAACAAAATGAATCATCCTTTCAATATTTGGTTAGTTAGATAACTGAGGCATTGCATTCAAGGAGAAATGCCAGAAATAACAGACCTGGGATTTCTTCTTTAGATACCTCCAAAATTTGTCAGTTCCATATCTTTTTCATCTAACTTGCCCTCCTCAGAGGCAGGCCAAATACTTGTGATGAGGGCTTTTTTATTGAAACATTTTTGTTCAGTCCTCTTGTTCCACTGTTCCCCTCACTCTAATGAAGATATTTCCAGCCATCAGCTGGAAAGAGAACCAAGGCTGAAGGTTCATATTTTTGTCCTTATGTTTTCCTGCACTGTGTTTAATCTGTCAAACCCAGCAACAAGAGGAGGAACCAAAAATGCAGGTGTGCAAACCCAGCAGACAAGAAAGGGGTCAAGGGCTTTAACTTATGAGAAACGTTGCACAAATTATATAGGATTTTAAAGATTTGTAATTGTAAATATCCTCTAGTTTTCAGTGGCACCTTATATGGTTTTGAACATGACAGTGATGTGTAGTGAGCTTGAAATGCAAATATTGCAACCATGGGTCCTAGTTTACAGCAGAGGACAATCTTCTGTAGAGCTCTCAGGCATAGGCATTCTCCCCTTGTAGAGGACATGGATTTATTTGAAGAGGACTTTAATCAAAAGATAAATCACAAGAAGCGACAACAAAGACCTTGAATGAGGTGTGCATCAACAGTAAATCAAAAGGCATCCAGGCCACCAGGTCACAGTCTTCCCACTGTGGTGGGATTTGTCACATATCTGTTTAAATAAAAGGAATAATTACCAAAATTACATCTGTACATAAAAGTTGGCATATAGCAACTTTTTGAAAACCTCCCTTTGTCCTCTGCAGAGGTATTGCTTCTCCCTCTTTGACAATACATAAGAGGCCATTCCACATGTTAATGTCTTACACAACTTGCTTCTGGGATTCTCCATGTCATCCAAAAGTCAGCATCTGCATGATCATCCTCTTCCCATAATGAATGTTTGTGGAGCTCTCCAGCAGGAGTGATGCTAAAACTGTATTGTACTCAGAATGAAGAAGTTAGCAAACAGGAAGCATGAGAACTCTGGGATATTTTATTTTCCTGAGTTATCAAGACCCATCTTCTTCTTTGCCCATCCCCCTTTTACTCAACCTTATCAAGGGTTATTTGTATTTTGAGGTATAATAGGAGCATGGCAATATTACAAGCACAATCTTGACATGACACGCTTAGGCATTCAGCTTTCCACATCTGTTGGTTGTTGAGTGCTGATGTCTGTAAATAAACAGTAGAGCACTCATGTTAAGGATGAGTTAAGGTTCTACTGCTGATCTGACTTTGGTGTCATGTGCAAAAGTCCATATATGGGGTTCAGATGGTGGAGCAGCAGCAGTGGAGTAATAAATCTGGAAGTGGAAATGCTCCTCATGTAAGTTGTAACAGCCAAATGTTTCCCAAAAGAGCGTTTAAACTTGCAGGCAACTGTATCCAACCATATCAAGAAATGAGAATTGTCTTTTGTAAATCAAATGGCTCTTGACCACCTATGCAGAATCATGGTGCTCTCAAATCCTTTGCATCACAACAAGGATAGCTTGCACCAATTCCTGAGAGCATCCATTTCTCATGGATAGCTATGGAAGGTGCTGTTGCACTCATGTCCTGCTGATCTTGTTGGTCACTGTGGGGACAAAATGCTGGATTACAGAAAGTGTTGATCTGATAAAGCATGATGTTCATTCTTGTGTCAGTGAACAAATGCTATAATGAATGCATACGGGTTCCTTTACAGAAGTTAATAGTCACTGCCCCAGATTGGGCCATTTGGCAGGTCCTATTCTTCTTTATGCAGATGCCATGGTATTACTTTCATGCACTAAGATAGGTCTAAGATGGTTAATCGCAAAATATGTCAACTATCTCTCCTGTAATAAAATGACCCTTAATTATTGTAAATCTAAAATAGTGGTATTCAGTAAGATGTGGAAAAGCCAACCATGGATATTTCATGGAGAGCAATCCAACAGGGTTAAAGAATTCAAGTACTTAGGACTAAGTTTTCATTATTGTAATTCATGGGCTAGACATTGTCACATAATCACCAATTCGGTAAAGGTGACTATTGAAGCTATTCTTAGTTTTTTCCATGTCTGGGGAAATGCACACCTTCCCAATGCCCTGCGGTTCAAAGCCAAGGACATCTCCCATCTGATGTATGAGATGGAAATCTGGCTGGATGCTTTCAACTCTTCGGTGGAAAGACTCCAGGCTTCTTTTCTTTATAAAAATTTTACTGTGTCCCATTGCATGCCCTATGAAGTTCTGTGTCTGGAGGCTAGATCAACCAGACTGAATATACAAGTGCACTTGAAACAATTCAGGTAGTGGCTAAGAATATGTTTTGTGCTTACTATAAACCTCCTAATAGGTCTTTAAGTGAGGATCCCTTTGGGGGTTGAACAACCATTCCACAGGGGTTGCCATGAGCCAGTGAAGAAAAAGGCACGAACGTCTTGGGTCTGGACAGGGGGGGGGAGGGGAAGGGTGCAAGAGTGAGTTACAGCTGGATGGGTTGGAGGGGATGTCAGTTAATGGCACCGGAGGCTGTGATTCGTTGAGGGTGCCAAAGGGGGCTTCTGGCCTCTTCCAAGCAGGGCAAGGGGTCACCACAACATGAGGAACTGTATTAAAGGGTCACAGCATTAGGAAGGTTGAGAACCACTGCTTTAAATGAACATATCATGCTATTTTATGTTTTGCTATACCATTTTTGTTCTGCATTTTTAGCACCCATGTAATTTTAATTGGGCACATACTCCTTATCTATGTGAGTATTGTTGTCTGTATGCTTTTGTTTGATGCCAACAAAGGTCTTGACTGACTGACTGACTGACTGACTGACTGACTAACCCAGGTATTTTGGTAACTCTCAGGAACCATGACCAGCTCAGCTAGGGATGAAGGCTTCTGGGAGTTGCAGTCCAAGAACACTCGGTTATCCAAGATTGGAAACGACTGCCTTAGTTTGCTAGCATCTCCCCTGACCAGTTGTGGCATTTTTAAAAACATAAGTGGAGGTTAATTTCACTGAATTTCAATCTGTAAATAGATGTGAACAGAGCATTTAACCACTGTTGAGCCCCTACCTCCTCCCTTGATCCTTGCCCAGCCTGGCTTATAAAAGGAACCAGGCCGGTCAAAACTGAGTGGGCTACTGCAATAATTAATGGGTCTGTCCACAAACACAGGGTCTCCCCGGCCAGAAGGAGACACTGAGAAGGCCTATTCAGAAATAAGAATTTGACAATGGATCATATTGCAAATTATAGACTCATTGCCAACATTCCATTCTTGAGCAAGGTCATGGAGAGGGTGGTGGCAGATTAGCTTCAGGTGCTTCTGCATGGAACTGGTGCCCTTGATCCATTCCGGTCCAGGTTCAGGCCTTGTCACAGTATGGAAGCAGCACTAGTTGCCCTGAAAGATGGTCTCTTGAATGCAAGGGTGAGCGATACCTTATTAGACGATTACAAAAACACAAACAGTATTAGCAGTCTAATTATAGTATCACCTGCCATTGTCTTCTGATTGTGTATGAGAACCATACCGTTTCTTTTCTGTATTGATGTACCTTTCCGGTAGTTCAAGGAACACTACTGCAATGTTTTAACACCCCAAACGGCCTATTTTTCAAAATGACAAATGGGTTCCTGGTTGCTCTTGGCTTTCTATTTTCAGTTGTTTGTATTTGTGATGGTGGTTCATGCAGACTGTGGAGGACCCAAGGGACATACAAGTGACCCTCAGATGGATGGAAGTTGGTTTATAGCCATTCACACTCAAATCTGTTTCAGCACTTTGCACACACACCTGTAACATACTGTCTCTCAGACAAGCCCATCTTTGGTCACGAAACAAGTATGGTCAGTTAATATGGAAGATACTTGCCTTCAAAGTCTTTGTTGTGTTGCAGAAATGTCTGGCACCACCGAACCCCTCTTGGCATATTTCTGGAGAGCTGCTTCACTGTGAAGCTTTCACAGGAATGACGGAAGGACTGCCACAGCCCAAAACATTTTAGAGGTTTGACTCTCAGGAGTCAGGATGAAGGCGCTGAGTGTCTGAAGACTCTGCAAATTTGCTCTGGGAGTGCAAGAACGGTTCATTGCTCCACAACGTGGAACTCGAGAAAGAAGCCTCAGCTTCCCTTTGAAAGAAAATAAGTTATCGCCACATCATAGTGGGAAGGAAAACACAAAGAAACAGTTCTGGAATGTCAGGTATGACTCAAAAAATGCAACTTGCTTTCTCCTCCCTTGATTTGTTCTGGTGTGCCAATCCCACATGCTCACCCAGCCTCCAACCCTTCCTCTCCTCCTCTTCTGTTCTGCCTTCTCTTTCATTGCTCCCCAAGTTCCAAAAATATTGGAAAAACTCCCTTTGGAAACTGTGCCAAAACTAAGTGACTATGATAGACAAATTGGATTTTGTTTATATACTTTGTTCTGATTCCAGAATACGCACTCTTGTACTTTCTGGCTCATGGAATCTGGCTGCGTTTGATCAAAAGACATTCCTGGGTGGAGATTTACTTGAGTCCTTGGACACAAATGATATAAAGTGGTACCATTTAGAGAGGGCTTTTCAAAGACCCTACACCAGTGTGAAACGTAGTTCTGTGGGGGTGAATGGCCAGGACTGAGCGTGAGAGGGCGGGCCCATCGGGATTCAACAACCTGACTTGAAAAAATGGGTCTGGGTTGCAACTTAAGTCCCAGGTCCGTCCCCCCCAAAACCTCCAAGCCGAGTCAGAATCGAGAGTGACTCGCAATTTGCAAGTCCCCATCCCTTTGCACTGAGCCATCCCAAAGCATCCTGCATTTGCCTACCATCATGGAGAGCTGATCTCAGAAAGATTTTCATGACTACAGGTCCCAGGATTCTGCATTGGCCATTGCTGGTTAGGTTAGTTTTGTGATGCTGCAGTAACTTTTCCAGGTTCTGCAGCATAGTGACCGGATGTCTTGTGCTGCAGTATTCCTAGCCTCTGACTGATGGCTGTGCTGCCTGTGACATATGGGACTTGTGGGGTGGGGGTGAGGAATCTGAAGTGTGACTGCTAGCAAAGATAAGTACTGACCGATCATGCATACAATGTCAGCAAATTAGCAGGGATTTTATCATAATGGAAGCACTTGTTAACAATAAACAATTTGATTGCTAGGTCTCTGTGTTGTTTATTGTGAATCAGAGCTTGAGAAAATTACTTTCTAGGACTAGAATTCCCAGCTGAATTCCAATTATCTTGTATTGATATAGCATTTTCGACTCCATTTGGGGACTGCAGGTGGGCTGGGGGAAATACAGCAAGAGTGTGCATCTGTCATTTTATAATGGCAAATGGCCAAAGACTGCTGTTGAGCTTCTACATCACCTCCCTGAGCTGATAAGGTTTTACACGACCTCTAAAATCCGCTGGCAACTTACATTCGGACCAGAGATTGTGGGGGGTTGTTCTGCTTCCTGTGTTCCCACCCTTCCGCACTCCATTGCTCTTGTCTGTGTGAGGGGAGGGAGGAAAAAAGGGAGAAAAGAATGCAGGCTCACCTCTGCTCACCTCCGTCTGCCAGTCGGAGCAGCCCCATAAGGATTCTAGGCTGTTAAAGGGGCGGTGGGGACAAAAAAACAAACAGAAGACATCCACAGCTTTATAATCTGCCTCGGAATTTTTTTTACCTCCGGAGACCAGGTACTTCTAAAATGTGCTGGGGCATGTTTAGGTGGACGTGGTCGTACTTAATTTTTTTAAAGTCCGCAGCTGGTGGGAAAACAATTTTAAGTTCTGCATCTGGGAGCCCTTTGCCTCAGATTTTAGGGGTCGTGTAAAAACAGCCTTATTCTACCTAGTGGTGTGCTGGCTTTCCATCAGAGGTTGGAAACAATACAGTGGTTCCTCTGTTTACGAGTTTAATCTGTTCCGAATGCATGCTCATAAGTTGAACAACTAGTAAGTAGAGCAGCCATATCTAAATAAATAAATAAATTGGGGAAAAAAATAAAAAAATGTAAGTATTGCAGACTGCATCTAAAATTTGTAAGGCACCAGTTAAAACGCCAATGGTTTTCCGCTCTTAAGTCAATAAGCTCGTAAGCAGAGGTACCACTGTACATGACATTTAATGTGCTAACATGAATAACTAATTTCAAATATAAAGAATGCATCTAATCTTTTAAAATACAGTATATTTTGAAAATAGCATGAACATGTTTTAAAATGTTGCTTTCAAGGTGTTATTCTCTAGATGCATTAGTTGGCTCGGCCTGTTAATGCAAAAGTAACTACTGTATTTTACTATTAATACATTTCATTTATTGCGTTAATTCCAAGATATGCTGCTCGTGCTCCAGTGGTGCCTGGAGGATGTCAGAGACCACACAGTTAATCATTCAAGAGGAAGCAGAGAACGAAGGAGGACAGGGCAGTGTACCATGTGTATGTATGTGAATAAGTAAATAAATGAAAGAACATCTTCTGTTACGCGCAGTGTGCTGTTCCAGGTTTGTTCTGTAAATATATTTAGGAAGTACTTATTGTGTAAAATACCAAACATTAAATGATAGGATGAAAGCACACTGGCACTTCGAAGTTTCCTTAAGGAAACATCTTAATGAGGTTATTTATAATAACAGAAGTGTTACTTGTAGCAAAAAGGAGAAACCCTTTTTATTTAAAAAAAATAAAATAAAATCAGTGGTAACCTTTTTTTTTGAAACAGATGTAACATTATTTAAAGTGAAAAGTTACTTGTATTGCAAATATTCACAGCAAAAGAAAGCATAGTTATTCTCTGGTAAGGAACAGCAAGATAAAATCATATGTGGAATTAATTACCATTTCCCAAATAATGGAGAATTATTGTCCCTGTGTAGAAAAAGTGCTCTATCATGAATGGTTTTGAAGAGAGGAGTGTCACATTCACAGAATTGCAAGAGATTTCTTGGTGGCTTTGTCCCAAGATGCTACCATATTAACATGGCAGCATCTTGAGATGGAGAAGTAGCTATATATATAAAAGCACTCAGCACTGCCTACACTGATTGTCAGTCATTTTCCAGGTTTTCCACAAAAAAAAAAAACAAAAAAAACCAAAAAAAAACCCCAAAGGTCTTGCCCAGCCTTTTCATGGGAAATAATCTTCAGAACTTCTGTGCATAACATATGGCTATGATCCAATAGATATACCCTTGTATAACAAACAGCTTGTATAACATAAAATCTGTACAACAAAAAAAATTCTGGAGATAGGGGAAATTTGCTTAACATAATCACCTATGGGAAGAATCCGTACAACATAAAAATGGGATTACTCCGTTTTCAATGCATTCCTATGGGAATTTGTATAAAGGAAAATTTGCTTAACATAATGTCATTTGGAACAGATTACAGTGGAACCTTGACTTGCATACTGCTTGACTTACATCATATTTGACTTGCAGCAAGAAGGGGCCTGTTTGACTTGAGTCACAGGCTTTGACTTACATCTCGGAGCCCCGGCGCAAGGCACTGGAATTGGGCAGCAGCCACAACCCAGCATCGCGGCTGCCGCCTCCAAACTGCTCCTGCCTTCTTCCCCTCCTCCGGCAGCGGCGGCTTCAGCGAGGCCAGCTCAGAGCACCTGGAGCTGGTCCTCAGCCTCACCGAAGCCGCTGCTGCTGCCGGAGGAGAAGAAGGGCCGGGAGCTCGCAGCTGGCCTCGCTGGTTAGACAGTCGGCTCAGTCTTGTAAAAAATCTGGCTGCAGAAGTCTGGTCCACAATGGAAGCATTTTAGTTGGGGAGCTGTAAAGTTGTGGGACTCTAATGGTAAGCATAGAGTTGTTCAGAACTTGGAACGTCAGGTTAAAAATCAGTAAAACTTAAATGTTAGACATTGTTGCTATGAACATTAAAAAGTGGAGGCATATAACTTGTGGACTATAATTCCACTACCTCCTCCTCTCTTTGAAAAGACATTTCATTTACATCCCCAGAAGGAATCTCCTATCCTAGTCAAATTTGTGTTAAATTGCTGTTTTCGGGAGTCTTTTTCATCATCTAGAACAGATTAATCTGCTTTCCCATTACTTTCTATGGGAAACGTTCATTTGACTTAAGTCATGTTTGACTTAAGTCTAGACCACTGGAACGGATTAATGACGTAAGTCAAGATTCCACTGTAATTCCTTTATACAAGGTACCACTGTACTGTGGCACTATGTACAATGCCATGGAAGATCCATGGAGTGTTTGAATAACAGTGCCAATCCCAAACGGTGACATGGTAAGTGTGATATTTCAAGAGTGAAAACACACACCCTATTGCTGAAGTTGGCAGCGTTCAAGTTTAAGGTAATGTGACATCAACTCTCGTCCGTAAAACGGAGGAGATTGGTTATTATTTTTCTGCTATGGATTTCACACATAAGCAAACAAATACTGTACTCAAAAATGCATCAAGTATAACATCTACGCCACAGTGTTTGCATACTATCTTTAACACATCCACTTATGTGTTACAACTAAGGCAGAAGACATTCATTTGGACATCTGAAAACCATATTAGCTGATTGCTAAACTTAGACATATTTGAAGAAGCCATTCTCCACATTCCAGAACTCTTCCTGTGGTTTCTTTTACACAAAGCTACAAGCGCAATTCTATATATAATGAACCAGCTTGTCAGGGAAGCTACAATAGGAAGCCAAGCTGTGAATTCCAGAACAAGACACCAGGAATAGGAAGCTAAGAACAACAACAGGGAAGTTAGAACAATCCTCTCCTTTTGTGTTGTTTCTCTCCTGGAGTCTTTACAATGAGATATTGATTGTGCTTTGTTTCATATGGCATTGTGGCTAAAGATGATTTGCTAAAAATAAATGTAAGCCAGGAAGAGGGTTTACTTCCTTTATTGATTTGACCTAAGGCGCCCAGCGAGTCTTGCTGCCAATCATTGACAGCACCATTGATTGTTGTCTGGGGGACCATTTTAGCCTTGGAACAGACCTCCCTTAAACTGATCTATAATGGGCAATTTGGATTGATATTAATGGTGTGTGTATTTGTAGAAAACCTTCAACTACTAGTTCACATGTAAACTCTGGGGCAATTGAGTGTGCAAACTTGCTCCTTTACATGAGTAACTCTCATCCATCCTTGGCTGCATACTTCTGTGCCAACAGCAAGTACAAATGGTAGCAGGGATTGATAGGTGTGGCTATTCTCATTGCTGCTTAACCATAAGAACATAAGAGCCATGCTGGATCAGGCCAAAGGCCCATCTAGTCCAGCTTCCTGTATCTCACAGTGGCCCCACCAAATGGGTCTGGGAGTGCACGAGACTAGATATCTGTCTCAAACATTTCTCAGTTGAATACCTTCTAGATGTTATTAGACCCAAGCTCAACATGGTCTTTGTTTTACATACCCTGTAGTTCAATTTGAAATTATCACTGTTGACTCTGACTTAGGAGATCTTTTCAAAGGTTTGTGGTTTTTTTAGGTATAATACCCTCAGAAGTATTTTATTAGTCCTTCCTTCTGATGGCACTCTGGGACCCATTGCAGCTTGCCCAAGGGTTCCTATGTGGCCCTCTTCTCAAGAAGGAGGATGAATAAATAAATTCCTGAGTGCTCTAACACAGGGTGCTTTTACACGACCCCTAAGATCCGCTGGCAACTTAAATTTGGACCAGAGATCTTGGGGGTTTGCTCCTGTTGCTGTGTTCCCACCCCTCCGCACTCCCTTGCTCCTGTCTGTGTGAGGTGAGGGAGAAAAAAAAGGAAGAAAAGAATGCAGGCTCACCTCTGCTCTGCCATCGGGAGCTGTCCCGGGAACATTCCAGTCTCTTAAAGGGGCGGGGGGCAAAAAAACAGACAAACAAGGCGAGGAGAGCCCGGCACTCACTGCTTTGCAATCCGCATCAGAAATTTGTCACCTTTGGAGACCAGGTACTTGGAAAATGCGCTGGGACGCGCTTAGGTGGGCGTGGGCGTACTTAATTTTTTAAAAAAATCTGGAGCTGGTGGGAAAACAATTTTAAGCTCCGCATCTGGGAGTCCTTCGCCTCGGATTTTAGGGGTCGTGTAAAAGTGCCCACAGAGAGCTATCTAATCAGCTTTCGTCTTCAAGATTAATTTTTTATAGACTTCAGCCAAGTTTTGGTCTGTGTGGATCAAGAGAAACTATGGGTTGCTCTGAAACAAGCAGGTGTGCCTCAGCAGTTGATTATCCTAATGCACAATCTATATTGTATTACTGTTAAGACAGAATATGGAGAGGCAGAAAGGTTTCCTACAGGCAAGGATGTCAGACAAGGCTGCATTTTATCCCCTGTCTGTTCAGTCTAAACACAGAACATATCACATGGAAATCCAAACAAGATTCAGATCAAGGAGGAGTGGTAACTGGTGGAAAAAACAACAGTAATTTAAGATATGCAGATGACACCATTGTACTGGCAGAAACCACATTTACAGAGCAAATGAAAGAAGGAGATGCCAAAGCAGGACTGCAGTTGAACATTAAGACAAAAATCATAACCGTAAAACTAGACAACACTGATATTGACAATGAGGAAATTGAAAATGTTAATAATTTTGTAAACCCTGGTTCACTCGTCAATCAAAATACAGACGGCAGCCAAGAAATCAGAAGATTGAAGCATGGCTGGGCATCAGTGAAGGAATGAGAATGGATCAAGTGTTAGGATGTGTCACTAGAGAAGCAGATCAAAATTAAGCACACTACTGCATTTCTGATGGCCATATACAGTATATGCGTATGAAATCTGGACAGTAGAGTAAAGAACTCTGCCAGGAAAAAAATATTTGTTTAAAAAATGATGTTGTAAGAGAACTTTGCAGATACCCTAGGCTACCAGAAAAACAAACAAGTGGATCCTAAAGCAGATCAAGCCTGTAATATATCTGGAGGCAGAAATGATGAAACTGAATGGGTTATGCTTTGGGCACATCATGAGAAGGCAAGATTCCCTGGAAAAGGCAATACTGCTGGGAAAGGTTGGAGGCAGCAGGAAATGAGGAAAATCATATACAAGATGGATTGACTCCATAAAGAAACCATATGTTTTTTGGCTTCCCAAGAGCTCAGAACTCAACAAAAGAACTTTTGTTGAGGACAAAACATTTTGGAGATTACTCATTCATTGGGTCAGGATACGTCAGAGGCAACATAGCGGCAAGTGGCAAATTAATTTTTTAACCATTTTTAATCTTTTTTTTTTCAAAATTGCCTTTTAAATAATTATTACTGAAACATTTTAATCAGTTGCGATTTTCATTTATTTATTATGTTTTGATCATTAAAGAATGAACATGTACTTAGACATCTTGATCGTACATCAGGAAGAAAGCAGTTGTAGATGTATAACATTTTAAAAAACTAGAAGAGAGAAGAACAGGACAAAATTCAACTTTCCCCCCTGTTTTCTGACTGCAACACTGTTTGTTCTTGCATCTCTGCTCTGTAAACAGCTCTTCTCGTCCCCACAGATCATGTTACCAAAGCGGAAGCATCCCTTGACAGCACGTTTACATGGATAAATGATCCTGTCTTGGACGAAGAAGCAAAAGTTCATCCCAGCAGAAGCAGTCAGGGTCCATTCTCAAAACACCGCTTTTCCTGGCAGAAACCTTTTCTGCATTGTCTATTGAAAGCATTGATGTTTTAACAACAAAAACAAAAGCAGGGACAAGCATTGAGTATGAAGTGCAAACGATCCCACAGAGAGTCAAAGAAAATGTGGAATTGTGCCATCGGCTACCCAGTTTACGAAGGAAACGACAAAATATGCCTCTGTTACCATCAATATTACCATTTTTGTGTCCTGATTCTCACACTCTCCTTTGTAGTGGTCAAGTCATTAAAAGATTATTTAAAAGGACCACAATCCTAAATACAATTAGGCTGCTTAAAACCCATGGAAATTAAGGAACGCTAAGTAGGCTTGTGCAGGATGACAGCCAAGGTAATGAAAGAAGTTTAATGGCATGAATTTCCTTTCTCTTGTTCATATGATTTGTATTTCTTAATGAACCTTCTGCAAAAGGCAGCAACCAGAGTCAAGGTTTGAGAACAAGCAGAAATCCTCCTAGGTGAACACTTAAATGCTACTTTCTCTGTGTTATATTTTTTAAAGGAACTCAAATCATTACTCCTTACATCTTGATAGTCAAGCTGCCACTGCCACTATACTCTGATCATGCAAGTAATGTGTTGTGTTGCAAAGCATATTCTCTGGTTCCCTCCAGTGGCAGATTCTCACATTGTAACTCAATATATTTATAAAAATGCAAAAGACAAGACCAAAATAGACTTACCATTTACAGTATGCAAGAAAATGGATGAAAACTTGGGGATGGGGGAATCTGTCAAAATGCTTCCCAAAAGGCCGTAAAATGACTTTTAAATGTAACTTTTCATTGGCGGTATATGTTACTTATCACACAAGTAACTTAGGGGCACTGTTCATTTCCCAGTAGTAACTGTACTATTAGTAACTTGTTACTTCTAAGCTCAAGAGCATGTGTGTGTTCCTTAAATAATAGTCGTCACATAA
This sequence comes from Phrynocephalus versicolor, assembly GCA_023846285.1. Classification (NCBI taxonomy): domain Eukaryota; kingdom Metazoa; phylum Chordata; class Lepidosauria; order Squamata; family Agamidae; genus Phrynocephalus; species Phrynocephalus versicolor. The sequence goes on from JAHTLZ010000240.1 coordinate 4,690,100, forward strand.
AATTAAGCAAACAAAATATATAATTAAGAAAATGAAATAATATAATGCTGGAACATTAGCATTCCTAAGCCTGGGGTCTTCCAATTTTGTAGGATCTCCCAACAGCCCCAGACAACATGAACTATGCTGGAAGGAAAGAGTTGTAGTCCATCCCAAATATTTGAATGAGACTGGATTAAGAAATGCTGACTTACCACCATCTGTTTAAAAAAAAGCTTACGTTTCAAACCTTAGGAATGATTGCTACCTTTGTAGCTTATTTTGGGAGATGTTTAGTAATACATATTTTCAACTGAGTTGGGGTGCCCTTATTACCTCTCTAATATTTTAGCAAATTTGAGCTCAATTTGTCACCAGATATCTAACACAAAGGATAGTTTATGTCAGTGATGGCGAACATTTTAGAGACCGAGTGGCCAAACTGTGATTCAAAACCCACTAATTTTTCACAAAGTGCCAATACAGCAATTTAACCTGAATACAGGTGGCTGTGAAGGGGCGATGTTGGGTGCCCACAAAAAGGGCTCCAAGTGCCACCTTTGGCACCTGTGCCATAGGTTTGCCAACACTGGTTTATGGTGATCACTGATGTGGCAAATTGGAATCATGACAGAGTAGAGGAGGTGAAAAAGTAAGCCCAGATTCTTGTTTTGGTCTTGTGGATGAACCAGAAACACCTTAAGTAAGAGATCAATGTAAGATTCAAGCATGTCAGAATATGCTGAAACTTTTATTAATGTTGACTTACCACAGCCATCACATCTGTGCATTTAGGGCACAAAAACACCAGCACCTCTGTTTTTGATATCAATTTTAAAAAGTCTCTGACTGCCCTCAAGCAACTGAAATTACTACCAAGGTGACCTTAATTGGAAAGTTCTCAGGCGATAATGTATACCCTGAGGATAAAAGCTGCAAATTTTGAAATACACCTTTTAAATAATATGATTATTTTAAAAAACAAAAGCTTTATCCATTCTCCAACTAGATATGAATTGCTAAAAATAATTAAAATAGAGTGGCATGACTGCTTACACAGTAATATATAAGTGACTACAACAGCCATCTAGTGGACAAAATATATCTGACATTCATGTAAACCAAGGGCACTTTTACACGACCCCTAAAATCCGGGGCAAAGGGCTCCCACATCCGGAGCTGAAAAATGTTTTCCCACCAGCTCCGGACTTTAAACAAAATATAGTACCACCATGCCCACCTAAGCGCGTCCCAGCGCATTTTCCAAGTACCTGGTCTCCGAAGGTGAAAAATTTCTGATGCGGAGGTAAAGCAGTGAGTGTCGGGCTCTCCTCGCCTTGTGTTTGTTTGTTTTTTGCCCCGCCCCTTTAAGAGACTGAAAGAGACTGGAATGGTTCCCGGAGCAGCTCGATGGCAGAGCGGAGGCGAGCTTGCATTTTTTTTCTCCCTTTTTTTCTCCCTCCTCTCACGCAGACAGGAGCAAAGAAGTGTGGAGGGGTGGGAACACAGGAAGAGCGACAAACCCCCAAGATCTCTGGTCCAAATTTAAGTTGCCAGTGAATCTTAGGGGTCGTGTAAAAGCGCCCTAAGATAGCTGAAGATAGCTTTCTTGTAAACCTCCCAGAGTTTAGGATTCAATGCCCCACTTTGCATCCCATAATAGCTAGCCTATATGGGCTTGGACAAACCTCACAGTCCCAGGATTCTCCTAGAAGGAAGGAATGCTAAACCTGTCTATCCAGAAACAACTGAAAAGAGTAACTATAAGTCAGACTTCACTTGACAATTTTTATTATTTACAGAATGTAAACACTATGGAGGTTACTTCACGTACTTCTTTGTTGCGCGACTAGTTTTATACCGTGACAGCATTGGTCACGATCACGTGGTTTTGTCCCTGTTTCAGTGTTCCCATGCCGTGACAAACACTGAATTTGTCTAGCTTCCTTTTTCCTTTTTGGGGAAGCTTACAAAATTCCTTTTCGATATTTCACTTCTGTAAAGTCAAAATAAAAAAAACCCGGACACAGTTTTCTGAGAGAAACGAATGTTTTGTTGCGTGACAGTCATTACTACGCGGTGTCTTGTTTCGGAACAGAAAGCGGGAACAAAGAGTGACAAGGGAAAACCCCACCCCAACACCAGGTACAGTATTGTCACACTTAGCACCTGTTCTGCAGGCATGGTTGAGACAAATTTCAGTAGTTGCGCGATGGACGTGAAGTAACTTTTTTTGTACCGCTCCTAAGTACAACACTAACAGAGACAAAACAGACGTGAAATATCTGTCTATAGGGTACCCAGTGTGAACTGATGGGTTGAATGGTGGAATAGGACTCAGGGGACCTGGGTTTGATTTACTGGCTCTGCCTAGGAGACAGCCTCTGGCAAAGAACGGGTAAACCCAGCCCTTAAATACCTTACCTAATTTAAGTCCGTTTTTTTCACAACTACAAAAAACTTAGAGTCTCTTCTTTAGGTTACAGTCCCAACGCAAAACATCTACTGAAACCCTCACTATTGATGAGGGTGCTGCTGTAGTTCCACATAATGGGCTGTGGCTTCCAAACATATTCCATAACCAACTCATAAGCCAGGATGTTTTCATGTCTTAAGATGAGCAGACAAATAGCAACTATACCTCCCCACCTCTCTCTCTGTGCGCGCAAGGTTTGCAGTACCCAAAATACTCACCTATGACTTAAACATAATTTTCTAAACACATAGGCCACAGTCCAATTAGAAGGAAGTAGACATGTGTACTATGTATTCCTATCCCCAGGGATTCAAAGCAAAAGCCTAGTGTGCTGCTTATATACCGCCCCCTAGTACTTAGCAGGCTACACATTGTGCCCCCGCCACCCGCTCCCCATCAACCTGAGGATTCAATTTACAGAGATCAGGAGGGCAGAAGGCTGAGTCAACCTTGAGGCACCTGGGATTGAGCTCCAGATCATGATAGCAGTTTTGGCTGCAGTACAGCAGCTTAACCATTGCACCACAAGAATATGAAACCAAAGTGGCCAGGTCTAGAAGAAAGCCATTCATCCTGCAGCAGATTTTCCCCTCTTGCAGGTCCTCACATGCAACTGCTTACACAACCAGTTCTGGAACCAGTGAAAGGCTGGGAATGCAAAGGGGAACCTGCCAGACAGGAGGAACTCTTGCAGTTACTTAAATGAATAGGATTCCGTCCCTGGTTGAATGTCCAGCAAAAGGCACGAAAATGAGCAGTTGCTGAAACTTTTATCCTGATTCAAGGGTTGTGGAAGTCCAAAGAAATCGCTGGTTAAAATGTTGGTCTGACATATCTTTAAAAAGTGAAAATATGCATTGTGAGGTGCAGAGCCAGAGTGGCAGACTAGAAGCAGGGGTGGAAACCCTTGCTCCCCGCCACTGTCTCCCAAAAATAAATAAACACATAATTCACTTCATCAAAGCAGCAGTTTGGATCAAAGGGGACACTCCCCTTAGGGGAAAAATGTTCTATCTCTAACAGAAAATAATAAAATGTCTGCAAAAAAAAAGAAAAAGAAAAAGAAAAAAGCAAAGAATAGATTCTTCAAATGGTTGAGTCATTGTGGGAAGATGGATGTCTAAAATTATAAATTTGCCATAAATATAAAATAATATTGTTCAAATGTGAAAAGTTAGCAATTCAGATGTTATGCTCTCATTTCTTTCCCTATCAGTTTTCTAACTCAAAAGTGTCTCACCCTACACATGTGATGTGAGCACTGAGAACTCCTCTCTCAACAGAGGTGGGGGGCTCAGGCACAGTCATTCTATCACTTACCGGGCTGTGATTTCAACAATACCTAGAAAAATAAAAAATACATCACACCTTCACCACCAAGGCCATAGCTAACGACATTATGGGTTTCAGCACTTTAAGCCATTGTTCACCTTAAGGGTATTGAGGTGACAAGAGGTCAAAGTGAGCTATAAAATGGAGGGCTCACAACGAGCTTTTTTCAGACTGATAAAGCTGTTTGGATGAGCAGTGAAATATTTCACTCTCTCAAGAAAAAGAAGTCCAGTTGCCATGACAGGACAGCAATGGTTTACTGGAGACGGATGCTATTTTAAAACAATATAATTGATCTATTTGCCAAGACACAAATAGAATGTAAGAAGAAACAAACAGAACTTTACAAGGCTCATAGTAAAGAGAGCAAATCAGATTGTTCCTGAACTACATAATCATATGTTGCCTTTAATGTGCTTTGTCTCATAACTTGTCAATGGAAGGTAAATAAGGACTTCATTTGCAAGTCCTTCAGAAATAGGTGGAGATTCCAATCTGCTGCAGAATTATCCAGAAATTTCTAACAGGAATGTTGCATGTATTCAAAGAGACACTCTCAAAAAAGTAAGAAGTCCTGTAATGATCACGAGAAAACCAAGAAGAATACAGCCTTCTTCTCTTGCCCATGCAAAGTTGTAATCACTAGCACATTTTGTGCTCCACAGCCCAGACAGGAGACAAAAAAACAATAAAAGTCCCTTTTAAAATCTGGATCAAACATCTTTCTCTGCCAGGAATGCACCTGGGGCAACCAATTCTAGATTACTAGATGGAGCCAGGGTTGTGATAGCACCACAGCTCAAAGGGTTGAAGTCTCAGGACTTTCTGAGTAGCAAGGACACTGACATTATCTGCTATCACTATCTGTCTTTCCTGTTCTACCTGAGCTAGTCAGCTGGAAACCTCAAAGAAGCTGAAGGATAAATTGTTTTCTCCAAAAATAATACATCGTTGTAGGCTATCCCTGTTGCAATGCAAAATATTTGAAAGGTGATGTGGTCTTGAATGAGCCACTAAGTTTACAAAAGACGGTCTCTCATTTGTTAATATGACCTCCCTGTTCAAGTTACCAGCATTTTTGAACTTTCCTATGGGGAGAGCAGGCATGTGCACTTTCAAATTTGCTGCCACATTTCTGCTTGTGTAGAAATTGAAGCTCAAACAAAATAGCACAGAAATAGGTAATTAGGAACAGAACCTTTAAAAAAAAGATGGCTGTGTCTGCTAGATTTTTTCTCAGCTCCATGTGTTACAAATTAGTCAACTTTTCCTTTGTGATTTGTTGCTGAGAGATAAACATGGGCATCATTTCCATGATTTCTCAGGCAGAGGTTTGAAGGAATTGCTGAAAATTGCTGTTGCCCAGATGACTTTTCCAGTGTTGATGATTTTCAGTATCCCTTGTGGGCCCCAAGACTGGAAGAGGAAACATTGATTTTTTTTAAAAAAAATACCCTCCTTCACAACATAATCAGCCATATGCCACAAAACTTACTACGGATGCTGGGAAGTCTTAAGTCTGAGTCTTTGGTACCAAGTCTCAAGTCTAAGTCCTTATTCGATGGCAGCTTTCCCCGTCCCCAGAAAAACAGAGGGGTTGGTGGGTTCTGAGGCATGAGTCGAGTCTCTGGGAAAAACATCAGTTGAGTCTGAGTTGTGTTACCCATGCAATTTAAAGCATACTTGATGTTGAGTCCCACAATTCAGGCCTCCATCCTTGGGACTTACACGAGCAGGCCTTCTGCCTATGTTTCATTTTTTTCAAAAACAAATGCATAACTGAAAGCTCTAACACCAACAGCTTGATTGTATATTGTAGGAAATATTTGTTCCGACACATCTGCTCTGGAGAAAGTATCTTCTCTATCTAATACAGCTATGACTGAGGAATTCTAGGTTGTCCAAGTTTGATGACATGCAGTTTCATAGTATAGAGCACTTGGTGGTTGTTATTTGCAAGAATGTTTATGAGTAATAAGTTGTTTTAAAATGATTGTACTGAAACCTTAATTTTCTTTTTAATGAGACATTTCAGAACTGCTTCCTTTTTCCTTGGGCCCTAACTTCTTCTATTATAGCAAGACTTGATGAATTTCTATATCCAGGTGAGTTTATTTGGAAGTTGAGTCATGGCAACTGGACTTCTTTTTCTTGGAAGATTGAAACATTTTGCTGCTCATCCAAACAGCTTCGTCAGTCTGACTGATGAAGCTGTTTGGATGAGCAGCAAAATGTTTCAAATCAGTCTCTCAAGAAAAAGAAGTTGAGTTGCCATGACCCAACTTCCAGATTCTATAAGTATATATGAAATCAACACAAGTTGACTATTGAAAAACATTTTAGTTCCTTCTCATTTCTGATTTCAGGTGATGTTTCTTTCCATAGATTCTTCACGCTGTCTCTCAAGCTAACACAAGCATTCTTCTGACTCAGCAGGAAAAAGTCCCACATGTGCCCACAACGTTCCACTCATCTTAGTCATCTGAGCCCTTCACGCAGTTTTTGCACAGTAACCTCAGCTGTGACAGGAAATATTGTCTCTCCACTAGAACACACGCACGATAAAGCTATGTTATGCCTGAGAAAATAAGAAAACCCCACCACCTCCCTCTGTCTTTTACTCCGCACCTCATTGGCCAGATAAAATGCCACAAATTCTGTGCCTAAGAATGAAAAATAATTGACTTTCAGAAATCACGTGGGAGTGTTTCACGTTTTTCATTTTTTTAAAAATAAAAAAGCTTGCAAGAGCTTGAAACCACTTCCTTTAGATGTCTTATATATGTTAGATGCGTTCTTGTGGGGGACTATTAGGCATCAGAGATGGGTCTTCTTGTTGCTTCATGGCTCTCAGTTGCCATTTTTCTCCTCAGGATCCCCAGAGGTAAGTGTAGCATTACACCCGTTTTTCCTCCCCAACACATTGTCTATAGAGATTGGATATGCAAATATTATACTGTATAATGAATGGTTTTCCAAGTCTTGTGTATTTTATTTGCCTCAATGTGTTTGATGTATTTCTGATTAAATTATAGTTCATTTCTAAATTTGCTGTATCGCTATCATCTAGCGAATCTGCAATTTGCAAATAGACAAAATTGATGCAAATCTGTACCTAACTAACATCCTGGTATTCCCCAATGACACGTACAGTGATCAGTCCTCAGTTTTGTTGGCTGCCAAGCTTTTTTTCGTAGCATTATCAAAGCCTGGAGATTTGGCTTCTAATTCCAGAACCTCTCAGCCAGCATCACCTGTGGTGAGGAGGCCTGCAGGATTCTAAGAATTACAATTAACTTATAGGATCAGGGCCTGAAGTTTAAACATGAACTTCTTTGTTCCAAGTAATGCTGGCTGTGTAGCTCAGTGAGTTAGGTCTCTGGCTGTGGAGCCTTCCAGAAGAGGCCACCCCTGTGGCTTTGAACAAGCTGTACAGTCACATGTTGCACCTAGAAGAAGGGAATGGGTGGTGGTGGTCCAGGAATGATTATCCTCTATTTTGTCCTACAAAAAGAGAGACAAAAATGTGTTCCTTGTATGCACTGTGGAGACAAAGATGGATAATAAATGCATTTTTAAAAACTATTTTTGAAAGGAATCCTTTATGGAAACTTTTATATTTGTTTTCTGAAAGTTGAGTCACATGGCCACTGGACTTCTTTTCTTGAGAGATTGAAACGTTTTGATGCTCATCCAAACACCTTCATCAGTCTGTGGGAAGTAAGTGGTGAGGCCTCCAATTTATAATTCACCTTGATTTCACATCATGTCTGGTCTGAATAGGCTCACTGGTGGACAATGGCCTGAATAGGCTCGTTAGATGTACAATGGGCTGGAGTGTGTGAAAGTCCCACTTATTCAACCCTTCCGAATACCTATTAAGTATGGGTCATTAGCTGTGGCATTGCTGGAGGTGTGTGAAGTGCTTCTGATTTGCCTGGGAATGGCTGAAAGAGCAGGTTACATTTGTGTTACACATTCATTATTTAAATTCCACCCACAGCTCTAGGGTACTTATCTTGAGGAACACTTGGACAGGACTAAAAACTAGCTTATATTTGCAGTCTGTTTCTAATGGAAAGGCACCTTGGGTCCTTTCAGGGAGAAAGACAGGATATAAATATATTAAATAAATAAATAAATAAATAAATAAATAAATAAATAAATAAATAATCCATCAACATAGCCTTCATGCCCTAGTCCATGTGATCCATTTGACTAACAAGGTTTATTTCCTTCCATTTAGATCATTCTGCAAATATAATTGGTGGGAAAGAATCAGTTCCACATTCAAGACCTTTTATGGCTTTAATTGGAGGAGGAGACTTTATTTGCGGAGGAACACTGATCAAACCAAACTGGGTGTTAACAGCAGCCCACTGCAATTTGTAAGTTCAAAACAAAGCTTCTCTCTTGCTTTTCACCAAGTTAATGAACATAATGTGGTGACAGGAATCACCAACCCGTTATGCTACTGACAAACTCATGTGGAAATTCTCAGCGAGGTAGCAAAGTGCGTCCATCTTCCCCTGCAGGATTGGATACTCTGAAATCTCCAGGCTTAAAACCAGGGCACTTCAAGGCCCAGATGCAGGGAAGTGGTATCAGAAGACAGATATCTAGTCTTGTGTGCTCCCAGACACATTTGGTGGGGCCACTGTGAGATACAGGAAGCTGGACTAGATGGGCCTTTGGCCTGATCCAGCATGGCTCTTCTTATGTTCTTATGTTAAGCCCTCAAGGTGAATCCAACCATTCTGGGGTCTCTCAGGTTCTCCCTTTTCTGTGACATCCTTGTTGAGGTCCCAGCTTTTGTACGAGTTCTTTTTTCCTTCCATTCTCAAAGATTGAAGGTCTTCGCTTAAAGCTTGATTACAGTGAATGAGAGCTTTACATTAACATGTGCTGGCTTTGTCGGTATTACATTTTGCCTTCAGGTCCACCCACTACAGTAATATAGGTCTGAGTACTTATCTGAAAATAAATTGGGCTGATTGCATCTTCTTCTATTGTTAGTCACAAGTATACACCAGTAGCATGTAACGTTGGTCCCTGCCTTTGACTGGTCCATCTATGTCTTTTGGACCTGTTCTGCACTTTCTTGGACCACTGTCCCAGTGTCCTGTTATTTTGGTGCAGGTTGGAAGACTCGAGTAAAGTCTGTTCCCAGAGAGTACAAGAACGAACCAATTACAGTACAGCCTTCTGGTATCAATTTCTGATTCCCTGAAGTGTTTTATGAGCCTGTTCAGGATTTTAGAAATTGAAATACTTCCCTGGATCATCAGGGGAAGTGATTTGTGTTTGTTCGCTGAGGTCCTTGCCCTCTGAAGATGCCAGCCACAGAGTCTGGCGAAACGCCAGGAAGAAAAACTTCCAGAACATGGCCAAACAGTCTGAAAAACTCACACCAATTATCAGATCCTGGCTGTGAAAGCCTTCAAGAATACATTTTTGTTTGTTTTGTTTTGTTTTGTTGGAGGTTTTTTAAAATATTTGCAAGATCATCAATAATACACGACTCCTGTTTAATTTAAAACATTATTTGCCTGTCCATGTATTCCCAATTTAGAAACTACACCCCAGCTATCACTTCTCTTTCCCTCCATTTCTTTCCTTCCCTCTCTGCAACTTGCCAAACATTGTTCCCTGCCAAAGCATCTCCAAGTGCAGGTCTGTTTGTAAATTGCTAGGGTAAAGGGCAGGACAACAAAAGCTGCAACTTACACAGAGAGAAACTGAGAAACGTGTAATGCAATCTCACCTCCATAGCTGTAGGCAGTTTCTCCATCGGCAATACACAGACAGGCAAACACATTAGTATCATACTAATGTATTTTACGCAGATCCCTTTGCCTCAGTGAATTGTGGATGTCTGGATACAAAATTAATTATAGCAGTGCTGATGTTATTATGAAATGTTGAAAGGTAAAAAAATGTTCTATGTCTGCATATGTGTGTTTGTAATTTTTAATACACCCAAGAATGGGACTGAAAGTTTTCAATTGGCAGTACATGCATCCTCTACCAATGTGTATTTGGTGACTCCACTAAAGTGATGTTGCAGTTGACAATTTGTGCACAATGTTATGAAAGAACGCCCATAATTCGGCAGTCTGAAATGCACTATATAAGGAGTAAGCAGCATTAACCCCAGGGACCAGAATCCGCTGGGAATCATGGGGTGTGAACTGGTAATCATAGACATGGGATGTGTGCTCTTACATGGCATCTACTGCTCACTGGAACATGTCCAAGTCATTCCATCGGTCTTGGTTCTGGGCATATGACAGATAGGGTGCTTTTACACGACCCCTAAAATCCGAGGCAAAGGGCTCCCAGATCCGGAGCTTAAAAATGTTTTCCCACCAGCTCTGGACTTTAAAAACAATTAAGTACGACCATGCCCACCTAAGCACGTCCCAGCGCACTTTTCAAGTACCTGGCCTCCAGGAGGTAAAAAATCTTCCAATGCGAATTGTAGCCAGGCTCCCTCGCCTTCTGATTGTTTTTCTGTCCCCGCCGCCCCTTTAAGAGACAGGAATCACTACGGGGCGACTCGGGGCAGCTTTGACCAGCAGACGGAGGTGAGCCTGCATTTTTTTCTCCCTTTTTTTCTCCCTCCCCTCACACAGACAGGAACAATGGAGTGTGGACAGGTGGGAACACAGGAAGAGCGACAAGCCCCCACAATCTCTAGTCCGAATTTAAGTTGCAGGCGGATTTTAGAGGTCGTGTAAAAGCGCCCATAGTTGATAAAATTCAAAATCGACTTTCACAGCTACCCTTTATGATTACCTCCTGCCTGGCTGCTGGCAATGTAGGCTTGCCCTATGAATTAGTGGCCTCCCAAAAAGGCCTGTTGTCAACAGCTCTACTCAGTTCTTCAGAATTCAAGACGGTGGATTCCTTTAATGAGTCAAACCATTCCTTATTTGGTCTTCTTGTTTTTCTGTTGTCACCCCTTCCCACCATTACTACCTTTTCTAGTGAGTTTTGTCTTCTTGTGGTGTGCCCAAAGAATAATGGCCTCAGGTTAGTTACTTTCATTACAATTGCCCTTAAATGGCATTTGGCAAGGGGAGTTGAATTTACCATTACTCAGCACTGCAGCAACCTGTTCAGGCAGCATGAAGAGATACTGACCCAAACGATGCATGATCAAATTGGGAGAGAATGTTGGTATCCTGCTAGCAAGAGCCAGAGTTTTGTTATCTGCAGTTCTTTAACCTATCTGTCTTTTTATCTTTATAGGGGCAAAAATCCCACCGTGACTCTCGGAGGTCATTCATTTAAAAAGGATGAGCCTTCAAAACAGACATTGGCAGTTGCTAAACAGATTCCTCACCCATGCTTTGATCCTGAGACGAAAGAAAATGACCTCATGCTTCTTCAGGTACACTTTTAAAAGGCATATATGCTGATGTGATGCAGGGAGCTCCCAGACACAAAGCCAGACTCTTGCACGTCAATTAGGGATGGCAAACATATACCCGTTGCCTGTAAACAGAACAAAGGTTGACAGCTGGCAGGCCCCGTAGGAGATCAGGCAAGAAGTGAAGGAGTAGGGTAGCCACATATTCTCTTCTGGAGAAGGCAGTCCTCTATTTGAAGGGATTCCAGAAGAGAATATTCCTTCAGGAAAAAGAAAAACATCCTCCTGTACAATCTGAAGACAAGAAAGGTGATGCCTCTGTTTTAGATCAGTCAAAAATCACAAATCTAAGCTAGTTTTCAATCCTGTATAAGTCTTCATCAGCCTGGACACTACAGACCTCTATGGTGTCCTGCCTGATGAACACTTGTGTAGAGCTGAAAGCTAACTTAATGTTTGTGATATGTTATTTTTTTAATTTAGTGGTCCAGGTATTGCCCACCCCTGCATGCAGACTCCCTCTGCAGTTGGTCTCTATTTGAAAAATGGTCTAATCCAATATTTAGTTAAATATAAATAATCATGTAGGGAAGGATTGTGGACTTTGACATTATACACAGGCCCATGGGTAGCTAGCCCATTAATCTTAGATGTCAAACTTATCAGGCATGCAAGTCCCTATTAAAAATGAACTTTTTTTCACCATGGAAAAAAGAGATGGGTTGGTGAGTTTCAAGTCACAATTCAATTCTGAATCATTGGGTGGGGGTGGGGGGTAAAAAACCCCAATGAATTGAGTCCACGTCAGATTGCTGGGGTGACATAAGTCTGACTTGATAGTGAATCCTGTCGATTCCAGTGGATTCCAGTAGCCGGCTGAATACTGACTCAGCTTTTCATCCTTCTTAGGTTGGCAAAATAAGTGCCCACCTTCTAGGGAGGGGGAAGCTGTTTGCATAATTATGCTACAAACCACGCAGAAAGTGCTTTATCACTGTGGGGCAGTATATAAGTCTCAACTACCACCACCAGCCCCGCTACAACAGTTAATAGCAATGGTTGTTCTTTTTCCTTTCTCATTCCCACCTAAGCTTAACAAAGCAGCCAAGATCAACAATGAAGTGTCACCTATTAAACTTGGCCAAAGTTTTGACGACCTCAAGGCAGGAACAGCGTGTCTTGTAACTGGGTGGGGAGTTGTGGCTAACGGACAAAGGAAACCAGCCGATGCACTGCGTGAAGTCAACGTCACCATCATAGATAGAAGCATCTGCAACGACAAGCAGCACTATAATTTCCATCCTATTGTGACAAAGAATATGATATGCGCAGGCAGCAAAAAAGGAGGGAAGGATGCATGTGTGGTAAGACACTTGACATACCAGTTCTACACTCTTGCAGGGCAAAAACATATTTAGGATATTTTTGTGACTGACACTCTGCTCTAATTTTACAGAAGTTATGGATTTGTAGTTAAGATATTAAAAATTCTTTGGTAGAATCTACTACTATTAAAGTGTGGTAAATTACTTTCTCTTTCAGAGAAAACATTACAGAAACATATTTTTATAATACTTTTTTTCCTGGATCAAATACCATATTTTTCCATTTACAGTGGTACCGTGTATAAAGGAATTAATTCGTTCCAAAGGAAAGTCTGTTAAGCAAATTTTCCTTTATACAAATTTCCCATAGGAATGCATTGAAAACAGAGTAATCCCTAATTGCGACCATTTTTATGTTGTACGGATGCGCCCCATAGGCGATTCTGTTAAGCAAATTCCCCCTATCTCAGGAATTTTTTATGTTGTACAGATTTTATGCTATACAAACCGTTTGTTATTCAAGGGTCCACTGTAGTTCTTGCTCCTGATGCCATAGGGACACAGGTGGCCCTGCGGGTTAGAGAGCTGAGCTGCAGGGCTTGTTGATCGAAACGTCAGCAGTCTGAATTTGTGAGATGAGGAGAGTTCCCGTTGCTTGTCCCAGCTCCTGGCATTTCGAAAAAGCACATAAAAATGCAAGTAGATAAAGAGCTGCCACCTAGGTGGGAAAGTAAAGGGGTTCCTCATGCTTGCATGTTTAGTCATGCCAGCCACATGACCATGGAAATATGTCTACAGACAAACACTGGCTCTTCAGCTTACACATGGAGATGAGCACCAGCCCATAGAGTTGGCAACAACGGGAGTTACCGTAATTCTCAGGGGGAATCTTTACCTTTACTTTTCAGTGAGTCCCTAGATGTCCCTGGACTACAACTCCCAGAAGTCTTCATCACTAGCTGAGCTGGCCAGGATTTCTGGGAGTTGCAGTCCAGGAACATCTGGGGACTCAGGTTGAGAACCACTACTGATGCCACGGTGATTTTCTTCCTCATACCTATGCTGCTCCATAGAAAGAGTTCCATTTTAACTATTATCTTGGCAGCAATTCTGATCACATGGGCTTTTAAGCAGGATCAAGAAATAAAGCTTTTTCTAAAGTAAACCAATTCAGGTTGTAGCTTAGCGCAACATGGGAGCCAAATTTTAGATTTTTACTGACTATTTGTGCATGCATTTCAGTCATGTGCTGCATAATAAGAAACACTGACATAAGTTCAATTGGCATGACTCACAGGTAAATGAATGTGGGATCATAATTTCCCTCACGCACGGTTTCAGGAATCTATAGTTTCCTCTTTCTTTTCATACTGTTTCAATATACAGTACCTTGTCACTTAAAACTATTAAAAAGAAATAACTGTGTTCGGGAACTATATAATTAACAATATTCCTTTTGATTCTAATATTTTCATACAATAACCATTCCGTTTAAAAAGTGTTCCCAACTACCCTATTTCCCCAAAAATAAGACATCCCCTGAAAATAAGACCTACTTACAGTTTTGCCTCTCGCTGAAATATAAGGCATCCCCTGAAAATAAGGCCTCCCCAAAAATAAGATAATAATAAATGTGTTCTGTATTCTTCTTCATGGAAAAATAAGACATCCCCTGAAAATAAGACCTAGTGCATCTTTGGGAACAAAAATTAATATAAGACACTGTCTTATTTGGGGGGAAACACGGTATAAATTGGGGCTCTGATTTATTTCCTAACTGGGCATTAATCCTTTAATTTTTTCCCTTTTTTGACTACACTATACAGTACCGTGTATTTGCAGAATACATCATAGAACATATTTGCTGAATAGTTTTATACACTACCAAAAAAAAATGCAAACATTGGAATCTTGGTGCTTTGCCAGCATCTGACTTCATCCACAGGGGATAAACAGCAGTCAGAACTATAAAAGTAAAAACAATATGCGAAGTCCATGTGCGCCCACATATATGCCTCCACTCAAGTGTTATTTGACACACCCTCTATTAAAAATGACTTTCCACTCTGTTCAATCAAAAGTCCATTTTGACTGAGCTCCAGGCAGGCCTATCCTGTGACAAGGAAGGTCTGATCTATCTGGATGCCACCATCACTTGCTTGAGTTCAGGGCCAGAAGCTGGGTCATCAAACCTCATGTAGATGGGTACTCCAATAAAAATATCTTTACTTATGGTGGAACACCAGGCCACCCTACGCTAGTGAATGCCCTTCACATGTGGCACCCTGGATCAATGTTCCTGTTGCTGCACTGTAACTTATACCCTGCCTTATGTGTACTCTTTCTCCCTTTTCTTCAACAGGGTGACTCTGGTGGTCCTTTAATCTGCAATGGGCAACAAAGAGGCATCGTCTCCTTCGGCAAAGACTTAAAATGTGGCAATAGTCACTTTCCTGGTGTTTACACTCGCCTCACAAAGAAGTTTCTTGTCTGGATAAAGAAAACTATAGGCAGTGACTTATAGCATGCTCATTCATTCATTCATTTAGTATGCCTAAAGCCATCTTCTTAGCTTACATTTGTGCCATTCATCCTTATAGGGCAGTGGTGGCGAAACTTTGGCACTCCAGATGTTTTGGACCACAATTCCCACAGTCCTTTGTCACTGACAATATAGGCTTAGAATTCTGGGAGTTGTTATCCAAAACATCTGGAGTGCCGAAGATTCGCCACCACCTATCTAGGGAGTCCACCATGCACATCAGCTCTATGACTATCACCCCTCATAACAGAGACCACTTGGTAGTGGGGCAGCTAATTATTTTTGTAAATGAATAAATAAGTAACAGATCTAGTCAGTTAATTTGACAGATTTTAATTCAACTATTAATCCAAGCGCATAGTTTTGCATGTGAATAATATGACATTCATATATCAAAATTATGACAATTAGGTAGCACAGGAGATCAATTATGTTCTCAGAAGGTTCTGGGAATTTTACTCCATAAAATAAAATAAAATAAAATAAAATAAAATAAAATAAAATAAAAATGATTTTCATTCTTTGGGAAGGGCGCCTCAGAACTGAGTCAGAACTCTTTGATCCCTGTTCAAACAATTAATAGATTTTTGTTGGGCAGGAATAGAGCACTCGGTTGTTTACTGTTATATATAATCTGTCATTCTTGGGTCATTTGGTATCTTGTGATCTCTCCATTCCTTATATAGTACTTATAGCTTTTGAGTAGATTTAGGATATTAAAACAACAGATACTCTTATGGGACCTTAAAGGCTAAGATATATATTATTCAGACATACATTTTCATACACTACTGTCCATTCAAGGCTAGCAGTACCCTTGGGTAGACAGAGGCAATCTGCTCAAGTACAGATGCTGGAGGCACAGCAGTATTCCTCCAGCGTGATTTTGGCTGTTTCCCTCCATTTGAGCACAGAGTTATGTTTGCTATACAGGAATGGTTTCCAACCTTGCATAACTGAAATAATCTTAGACTACAATTCGCCGAAGACTTCATAGCAGCTGTGCTAGCTAGGGTGTCTCCGAATAGCAGTTGAGGAACCACTGTTATATGGGGTTTTCTTAAATTGCTTTAACAATAAACATGTATTGACACAATTGGAAATCCTTGAACTGTTTATGCAGAGTAAAGGTTGTCTGACAACAAGGCTGTAATTGATTTATTTCCTTCCCCCCCCCACATGTTATCAAATAATCTTATCTCTCTAATTCAAAGACCGTTTGTGTTCATTCTAGAAGTTCAAGAAAATAAACTTCTCTTGTATGTCTCTATTTTTTTCATATTATTTTATTAACCTGGTCTTTGTTTGGCAGCCATTTTGAGCTCTCCTGCACATATCCTCCTCAGAGGTCCAGCAGAACTAACAGGGACACACATAGCCTGTTCAGTTCCATCCATCAAGGAGACCAAACCAGTTTCTGGGCTGGCACATAACTGGCCTGAAACCAGATTGAAATGGATCAAAGTAATTTGTCTCATCCAGGAACCCTTAAAGCTGAGAACAGTGAAGTTGAAAAGGGCCTATAAGGCCATTGAGTCCAACCCCCTGTTCAAGGCAGGAATACAAATCATAGGAATTCTGTTAGGTAGTAGCCCCAATTTCTCTTGAATGCCTCCAGTGTTGGAGCACTCACCACCTCTTCTTAAGGTAATTGGTTCCATTGCCGTACTGCTCTAACAATTAGGAGGTTTTTCCTGATATTCAGCCAAAAGTTGCATTCTCATAACTTGAGCCCCCAGAGTCTTGCGTTCTGGGCTGGTGGTGATCAGGACACCGGCTTTCCCAGCAGTGGAGATGGGCTAAACAAAAGGCCATCTTTATCACACATGAGAGTAATTTCTAGCCTGAAGCTGCATTATGATGATACTGAAAAGGTTACGTCCGTGACCACAACGGAAACTGAATCAGAAACATTCTGTTCTGACAAACAGGTTTCTTTGTAATTTCAATATTAACCATCAAAGCAATTTTATTTTCTCGCTCACTTTGAAATAAAACCACAGAGGAAGCCCAAGAAACCAAATTCTCTATGCTTTGTTCTAATATAGAGATGGTTGTGACATGACAAAGCAATTAAAACAAGCATTTTTGCAGCATCATTAGGGAACAAGCCTTTTTATTAGACAAGTGTGCCTTGTCTTTTAAGAAATAATTATTTTCCATTTATTTTATCTTATTTTTTGTTATTTATAAATATTTATTTTAAATATTTATTATTTTATTTTAAATAAAAGATTTTAAATATGTGATCGGAACAGTTCTCCTTGCAAAGTTATGTTGCACTTGTTCATAGTCCTGTCTTCTTCCACACATAGGCCAGCTCATCGACCATAACCAAAAAGTTCCTTTTTCCTAGCCAGCTCAATGTTATATCCGGAACACTTGGGTGGTTACTTCACGTCCTTCCTCGAGCCGAGGTGAACTTGCCTCTGTGTTGAAATCGGTTTTCAACACGGATCAAGAAGTGGATTGAAAAGATTCCCGAGCTCCAGGATGGGAATCTCTCACCCCGCTTGGAGCGCAGTTCAGGGGGCGTGGCTGGGGTGAACTCGGATTGACCCCACAAGGAAGTGAGATTCCGTTCCTTTGAACTCGGATTGACCCCACAAGGACGTGAGGTTGTGTTCCTTCGAACCGGTCTCCAGCGGGGCCACGAACTGCAGCGAGAGGGACGTGAAGTATCAGCCTTGCTTTGTGAGGCTCATTTGAGGTTTAACAATGAGGAATTATTTTTGGAATGAAGGAGATTACATATTCTGCTGATTTTACAACAATTGCTAATACAAACTACAAAGATAGCTACATATTTAAATAAAATGGTAAGAGAAAATCCATAATATAAGCAATGCTAGAAATAGTATTTATACATTACAAATAGAACCTAAACACTCTAATAGCCACAAGGGGAAATATAAACAATCTGAGAACTGCTAGGCCTTAAAAGAAGAGCAGTGAGAAAGATATAAGAGACCTTTGGGTAGTGGGCGGCATACAAGCTAAATAAATAATAAATAATAATAAATAATAATAATCTGAGGTGACATTTATCAGATTATGAGGGCAAATGTCTGGATTGATAACAAAAAAATAATAAGGCGCAATGTCCTTATTATTTATTCCACAAGAGGGACTCAAGGTGGCTTAAGAAACTGATACAGTAAAGACAAAATATTACAATGTTAGAGCACAGCTGAACAACCATAATACAAAATGAAAAATTAAAAGTATACAGTATACAGTGGCACCTCGACTTACAAATTTAATCCATTCGAAATGCATGCTCTTAAATCAAACTACTCTTAAATCAGGGTACCTATCTAAAAAATTTTTTTAAAGTTAAAAAATAAAAAATATTTGTAAGTCGAGCAGACCATATCTAAAATTTGTAAGGTGGCAGTTAAAATGCCAACAGTTTTTTCGGCTCTTAAGTCAAGCTGCTCTTAAGTCGGGGTACCACTGTATTGATAAAAAAGTACTGCACCCATTTGTTCAAAGCTCTTCAGAGCTTTAACTTTGTTTTTTGTAATGGCTTTGTAAGTTGAAATAAAAACATAGCTACTAGTAGATCTGAATGACAGAACAAATGAATGAAATGAATGAAAGCACAGCCTCCAAGATAATCAGACAGACAGAAATACATTGAGACTCTGAACCATTTGGGCCCGTTCATAAGAAATTTAACCATCTTGAGGCTGTAAGGAATTAGAAGGATGATATCCTAAATTTATTTCTGGAAGTTACAGAAAGCCAGATTTTGGTTGAATATCAGGGAAAACGTCCTAACTGTTAGAGCAGTACTGTATGGCAATGGAACCAATTCCTTCAAGAGGTGATGAGTGCTCCAGCACTGGAGACATTCAAGAGAAATTTAGACAACCAACTGGCAGAGATCCTCTGATTTTTATTTCTGCACTGAGAAGGGATGGGTTGGACTCAATGGCCTTATAGGCCACTTCCAACTTCATGATTCTATGATTCTTTGACTCTATGATTCACTTTTGTAAGTCAACAATATGAACTGAGGTATCTATAACATATAAACAACTACCCCATCATTCCATTCCAGCAGGCCCCAGGGACAGAATAGGAGTGATGTCATAATCACATTAACCAATAATGTGTGTTCCCAGTACCACTTCAGGATTGCCATTTTCAACCAACTTATATGTGCTTTATAATTAAGATTGTAGCTGATAGAGTAATTATCTGAGTAACTGAAGCATGAAGAAACACCCAAATTCTAATGCCCAAAAATGAGACCCTTCTCCACAAAACTCAGAAGCCTCACTCATGGTTTTTCACATTTTTGACGTTATGAAAGAATGCCCTTAGGAGGAAGAAATGAAATCCTGCTTCCTTTATTTATTCAGTGTATATTAGACGTCTCGTTGTGGAGAAATACCAAACAGCAGTTATTGGGGTTTTCTTTGTTTTGCGCTTTTTTACTGCCTTTTTCCTCCTCCCAGTATAAAGGTAAGTGCAGTTTTATATTTGTTAATCGGCCTTCTTTACTACCTACCACCTGCAGGTGACTTGTGATCAAACAAAAATTTCAGAGAGGAAGAAAAATAGAGGGGGGAAAAAAGAAAAAAAGGAAAATAAATAAAGAGAGAGCTAATGCCAAATGCCCTGCTAAATAAGAATACATACAAAACCATAACACTCCCAAGACTGTGTTCTATAGTCTCTACTAGATACTTTGTGTGGTGTAGTGGATACAGTGTACACACTAGGAACTCAGGGGGCTAGGTTAAAAACTCAGGTAAGCCATGGAAGCTCACAGGGGAAATGGAACTAATCATTTCTTAACTACGTCGCTTACTTTGAGGGTTGCTAGAAAGTCAGTTTTGACTTGAGGGCACATAACAACATCTCATCATACCCCCCACATAACAACATCCCATAAAGAGTGACAAAGCTGCTTGGATGAGCAGTGAAATATTTTGATCCCACAAGAAAAAAAGTCCAGTTGCCATGATTCAACTTTCAGATAACCTCACCTGGATGACTGAGACTCTTCACAGACACATAACAACAGCAATATACAGTGGTAACTCAGTTTAAGTAATTAATTCATTCTCTGGGCTGTTTTGCATTGTGAAAAATTCTTAAATCAAAACATGGTTTCCCATAGGGATGCATTGAAAACCAATTAATTTGTTCCAGAGGTCAGAGAAAAGGCAATCTGGGGCATCCCATTTAATTTTTTCTTAAACCGAGGCATCCCCATTCTTTTCATCAGGCGAACATCACACATCAACTTTTAATGCCTAATTAAAAAAACTTAAACAGGCATTCCATTGGAAAAAAATTAAACTGAAGCATCCCCATTTCCAATAATTTATTTTCTTAAACCGAGTTCTTCTTTAACGAAGACATTCTTAAACCGAGGTACTGTTGTACTTGCCATTTTACAAGTTGTAATACCTCTACTCATCAGAAGATTAAACAGAGGTGCTTTTTCCTTGCTATACTTTTTGACAATCCCATAAAATACAATCTATTGTCTTTTGCACTTGACACAGATCATGTAAATCAGAATCAACTTGCTCAAGACCAAAGAGAGCACTATGAGCTGGACAATGTGCAGATAATTTATTTAATTATTTTATTTATTTATTTGATTTATATATCACAACCATCTAGCAAAAAAGCGACTCTGGGCAGTTTACATACATAAGCAAAATACAAAAACAGATTAAACAATTTACCATAGTATATAAAAAAAACCTAATCAATCAGACCAACATGAGGTAAATAATCAAATCATAATAATAAAAAGAACAAATAAGCAAATAAGCACAAATATGATAAATCAAAACCATTTAACAATTCAAAATAAGAACAGATGGAAAAAATAAAGAACTAATAGAAAATTGTCATAAGGCGGGGAGAAATAATTGTGCCCTATTTATATAAGGAGGTTGGAACAGAATGATCAGGGAAGGCCAACCTATAAAGCCAGGTTTTCAGTGATTTCTTGAAGGCTTGTAATGAGAGCACCAGGCGAATCTCTTGCGGAACCTGGTTCCAGGTGGATGTGACCACCGCGAAGGCTCATTTCCTTGTTGTTACTTTCCGGGCATCCCTCAGGGTCAGTACCTGCAGATAACCCACCTGGCTTGAACAAGTGATCCTGGCAGTTCTTTTTTTTTGTGGGGGGGAGCCGTTCTGTCAGATACTGAGGTCCCAAACCATTTAGGGCTTTGTATGTTAATACCACAACCTTGAAGTCAGTGCGGTAGCAAATAGGCAGCCAGTGCAGAGCGGCCAGGACAGGGCTAATATGCTGGAACCATTTTAACCCTGCTAAACAATCTGGCCGCTGTATTCTGCACTAGTGGCAATCTCCACATTAACCTCATAGGAAGCCCCACATAGAGAGCACTATAGTAGTCTAATCTCGAGACTACGAGTGCATGAATCAGCGTGTTCGGCGCCCTGATGTCCAGGAAGGCCCGCAGCTGGGCAATCCTCTGCAGATGGTAATGAGCGGTACAGACCACTGATGTCACCTGGGTCTCCATGGTGAGCGCCGGGTCCAACAAGACAGCCAAACTGCGGATCCCATCCTTCGCAGAGAAGTTACTTCCCCAAATAGGAGGGAGCTTCCCAAACAACAGACATCAGGGTTCCCCACCCGCAGGATCTCCATCTTGACCGGGTTCAGCCTTAGTCTATTAGCCCCCATCCAGTCCAGCATGGCACCCAGGCAGTGCTCAAGGGATGGAACAGCATCCGCTGCAGAAGATGGAAAGGAGATATAGAGCTGGGTGTCATCTGCATATTGGTGACTTTGACCCTGAGAGCTGAAATGAAAATAAATCTGTTTGCCCAAGAAGCATTTTTTTTACAACGTGAACTGCATGAGCTGCAAGAAACTAACTAGTGAGAACAGAACAGATATAGGGATGGAATTCAACTCTTTCCACACCTACATTCTCAAGATAAATGTTTATTTTGAACCTATTAGTTGGCTTAAGGTTAAGACTTCAGTGAGAGCTGCTTGCCTGCACCAAGAGGCAAGGTGGCACACACACCCTTCCTTGTGTGAGTATCCATAGGCTTGCCACTGGAAAGGCGAGGTAACTCTAGTTTTATTGGGAAGGAACCAGACTTGTTTCATTACCAAAAAAAAAAAAAACCTCCCTCCTGCTTTCAAGAAACTGAGATGAGTTTCCATTTCCTGTGTCCCCCTGAGGTCCAACATTATCCAGGTCTAACAGGCCTTCCTGGGGGTGCTGGCTATTTTCATACAGCCTCCTTAAGGTGCTGGCCACGATTACTCCTACTGCCCCAAGCCACTAGCTCAAGGCAATACAGTTGATTTAATATCTGAGCAAAGATTTGAATCAAATTTGCCTCCATTCTACACTCCACAGTACTGGTCACATTGGTTCTCTTGGCTGACTCCAACAAACTTGGAATATTCTGAGCATGCCAAAAAACGTACTGCCAAAAGGGCAAAATATAACTAATACAAGTGTCTGAATCTTAGTGCTGAGTTCCTTCAGAAGAGTTTATTTATTTATTTATTTATTGTTGGCTTTATACCCCGCCCATCTTCCCTAAGGAACTCTGGGCGGCTTACAAAACAGATCAAAACAGATCAGATCAACAGATATACATAGCACAAATACAAAACAACAATAAATTAAAACAATACGTTAAAACAATACACCCTGATCAAACTGATATAGCTTGATAAAATCATACAGGTAGGGCTAACCAAAAAGCAGATGGCAGCGGGAAAAAGGAGGGAAAAAAATTAAATTAAATCAAACTTGGTCTCCAAAGGCCTCACGAAAGAGAAAGGTTTTCAAAGCTCTGCGGAAGGCCAGCAGGGACTCTGCAGAGCGCACTTCGCTGGGGAGGCTGTTCCACATTGAGGGGTCAGCTACCGAGAAGGCCCGGTAGCGGGTTGAGGTTCTACGGGCCTCCCGGGGGGTGGCAACCCAAAGCGAGTGCACTCGCGACTGCTGAACTGGTCGGGCCAAAGTTGATCTCTGGGCGATCCGCTCTGCTAGGTAGTCCGGTCCCAAGCCATGGAGGGTTTTATAAACTAAAACCAAGACCTTGAATCTGATCCGGGACGCAACGGGCAACCAATGCAGGCGAGCCAAGACTGGGGTGATGCGATCATAACGATGAGCACCCACCACCAGCCTGGCCGCTGCATTTTGTACCCGCTGCAGACGCTGGAGGAGAGTCAAGGGCAACCCCATGTAGAGGGCGTTGCAGTAGTCCAACCTCGAGATCACGAGTGCTTGCACCACTGTTCTCAGGGAGTCCCCATCTAGGTATGGGCGGATCTGGGCAAATTGGCGAAGATGATAAAATTCGGTCCGGGTCACGGCAGCCACCTGGGCATCCAGAGATAGCGCCGGATCCAGGACCACGCCCAGATTCCGAACCCTGTCCGACAGCTGGAGGGAAACTCCCCCCAAGCTGGGGACAGGGCCTCCGCATCCAGATGGAGAACTCCTGAAGAACATCACCTCAGTCTTCTCGGGGTTGAGTTTGAGCCTGTTGGCCCTGGTCCAAGCCATGACCGCCTCCAGGCACTGGTCGAGAGTCCGGACAGCTTCCACTGCAGTAGTGGAAAAGGAGAGATAGAACTGCGTGTCATCAGCGTACTGATGACAGCAGACTCCAAATCTCCTAATGACCCCAGCCAGCGGTCTTACATAGATAGTTGTTCTGTGGGGAACACTGGCTATGTTGCTAGTTCCCACAACAGCTACTGGATTATTCCACAAATGTACATATTATGTGCCTTATTTTTGTTAGATTGATATGCAGAAGATGATGGGAATAAGAAATCCATAAAGGCAATTCTCAAATTTCCTTAACACTTCACTATTGCCAGGTTCTGTTTGAAATATTTTAGCATGTCTGACCTTAACAATCAATTGCTTTACAACTTGTATTCTTGAAGGCTTTCACGCCCAGGGTCTGACAGTTGTGAGTTTTTCAGATTGTTTGGATGTGTTCTGGAAGTTTTTCATCCTGATGTTTTGCTAGACTCTGTGGCTGGCATCTTCAGAGGGCAAGAGGCTCAGGGAACTAGGAGTTATCTCTGTTGTCGGGGGTTGCCCTCTTAAAATGGCAGCCACAGAGTGTGGCCAAATGTCAGGAAGAAAAACTTTCAGAACATGGCCAAACAGCCTGAAAAACTCACAACAACTATGGTTTGCAACTTACCAGGAGAATTCTGGCCTATAAATTAAACAAAATTAATTAATGAAATATAATTATCCATCATACTCCTGTCATATTGCATGGAAGCAACCATACCAATGGCACTTTGGGGGAATTTACTGTACACTGTTTATCATGGATTAACCCACAACTCACTGTGTATATGGTCCAAGAGATCCAACCTACAATGTCTTATTTCCTTTCTGTTAATCTGAAGAGGTCATTGAAAACGAAGAAACAAATTCACCTTCAAGACCATACATGGTTGCTCTCTTCAGAAGAAGAAAGTTCTTGTGTGGAGGAAGCTTAATCAAAGAGAACTGGGTGTTAACGGCAGCCCAATGTTTTCCGTAAGTTTTGAGAAATATTAATGCCTTTCATCAGTTATCAAGGGCATTTAAGGGAAGTGCATTGGGTATTATTTGGTTGGTAACTGGCATGTATTCTCTAGTGTCAGCCACTAATACCAAATCTCTAGAATTCAAGAAGGTAAACTGGGAAAAGAAACTTGTATAACTTGGTCAAGGATCAAAGAGATTTTTTTTAAAACTCATTAGGGATGGAAAACAATAAGTCAGTTCAATATGGGAGACTGAAAGCTGTCTTACAAAAACAATATAGTGTGGGAAATCTCTCTCTGTGTGTGTGTGTGTGTGTGTGTGAATATCCCACTTTTATTACATTGAGAGATCCGAGGTGGATCAAAATTATTAACATCCTTAGTTCAGCCAAATTGGCAAAATTAGTATATCTCAAGCACTACATGCTCTATGAGTTATTAGTCTTGTATGGTTATCAGGTGTGTGATGTTGTCGTTGAGTCTATGGAGAATGCATCTCAGAATTCAAATATAGCATGGTGGACCTAGTATTCTAATGTTAAATGTGTGGGGGTTTTTTTTGGGGGGGGGGACCCTAACAAGAACTAGGGTATAATCATAGGAGGAAACAGCTTGCATTTTCAACTGCTTTGTGGCACTGTGCAAACTCTTTTCCAGCAATCACACAATGCACAAGAGAGGGCGAACAGACTAACCCTACTCTCTGCCCAAACTGGACCATTGTGGTCGGGAGGGGGGCAGAATGGAACAATTCCTGCATGGATGGAAGGATGGATTCAAGGGAGCTGGCTCCCAGTGAAGAAGCTGATTCCTATGTGATCAGATGTAATATTTTATTACCATCTGATACATCAGTGTTGACATGGGTTCTGAAGAAAGCACATATGAGTCCATGTTCCCCTCCACAAACAGAAAGGGACCAATAACTCCCTTTGGAAGCTACATTTATGCTAGGTAGCCCAACTTTGACCTTGTGAAGACATTAAGTCAATAAATATCGGGTAAAGTGTGTAAATTCAAGCATTACAGAAAGTACCTACAAATGTGGTGAATTTATTTGTACTGTTTATCCTTTCAGGGATGAACAAACATACATTATTCTTGGAGCCAAATCGCGAACTAAGAGAGAGAAAGAAAAACGTGTTGCTAACATTACTGAAATATTTTCGTACCCAGGCTTTAATCGAAAGACGCTTGAGAATGACATTATGCTTTTGAAGGTAAATTTTCAAAGTAGACATGAGGCACAAAACCTAATTTGACATGCTCTGTTTGAGTATCCCCATCATCAAAGGAACAGTACATTCACCATTAAAGAACTATGCAGTTCTGTACTTTCCATTTTAGTTGAAATGAAAAGTAAAGTATAGAGCTGTCTTAACATTTGTAATGTCAGTAACAAACATGAAACAATTTCAGGTTTATTAAGTCTCTTATGTCAGTCATTCACCTTCTGCCTCTTGAACCATGTAGCCTGAAAAACAGGATGCAATTTAGGGAAAACACAATAAAGTAATTAATCAAAAACAATAAACAATAACACTAGCAAGATCAGATGACACCATCAAACAACATGGGGTCAAACAGAAGTCAAAGAAAGATCTACTCTATGCCCTTACCATAGACACACAAAGAGATACAGTGGTACCTTGTATAAAAGAATTATTTCATTCCAAATGAAATTCTGTTAAGCAAATGTTATTTTATACAAATTTCTCATTGGAATGCATTTAAAACAGAGTAATCCCTAATCACGACCATTTTTATGTTGTACAGATTTGCCCCATAGGCAATTCTGTTAAGCAAATTTGCCCTATCTCCGGAATTTTTATGTTGTACAGATTTTATGTTATACAAACTGTTATACGAAGGCCCACTGTAAAGTGACACATGAATCTGCATGGGGCTACCCTTGAAGATTATTCTGAATCTACAGCTGGTCCAGAACACAGCACTGTGGGTTATTCTCGGTGGCCCAAGATTGGCACACATGACACCTTTGCTTTGCGAACTGCACTGTTTGCCAGTACGCTTCCGGATCCAATTCAAGGTGTTGGCTGTCACCTTTAAAGCTTTACATGGCTTAGGGACAGGTTACCTGAGGGACCACCTCACCCCCATTACATCAACCCATCCCACCCTATAATGCTGGGAGGGCATGCTGCAGACCTCGTCAACAAGATAATTTCAATTGACAGAGTCTAGGAGATGAGCCTTCTCTCCAGTGGCCCCAGCTCTCTGGAACAGCATGCCCCCGAGCTGAGACAGGCCTCCCTCACTACTGATCTTCCGGAAGAGGTTGAAGACTGGCTCTGCCAGCTTGACTGGGGTAGAACAAGTAACCATCAATCATGGATATGGCTAACATCATAGAATTAATCTTTTTCTTAAAGCCACGCTGCCTATCCCAATAATTATTTATATGTATACTGTCAGTTTTAGATTTTTAAAATAAATTTTAATATTTATTATCAATCGCCCAGAGTCCCCCTGTGCGGAGATGGGTGGTGACAAAGCTAAAAAGAAAGAAAGAAAGAAAGAAAGAAAGAAAGAAAGAAAGAAATGAGTCAGTATAGATTGCATTGGCAAATTCTAGTATACTTGTAGTATGCAGCTACTTGAGCATGAAAAATGGGAAATAACAGCCATGTGGAGACTTTCTAGACTGCTATTTACGCAGTAAGGAATGGGTAAGTTGGCTGTTATAGCTGTTGCTGAAAGGTACATGTAAATTCTACTTGTGAGCTTCCCCAATTCTTCCCCAGAAACCACCATAAGAAGCATTCCCACCTCATACAAAGTTTTCATTTTCATTATATAGAAGATATCCTTTGATTTGAAATCCTTCATTGAGCAGTAGGTTGGGCCTTATAACTTTATAGGCCCCTTCCAACTTCATTACTGTATGATTCTATTGTATGGTTCTAAGCCTGTGATTGTATTTGAGCCACTTCTTAAAATGAGCAGTTAAGAAGATGGGATAGCACCAGCTCCATTCAGTCGAGAGTTCTAAATTTGAACTTTGTCTTTGGAAATGTATCGCCACGGCATTTTGGTGATGAGGTGGCCATCCCTTTCTGGTTGTTGTCTGCATGTGTTAAGCAGGTTATATTGCTTATGAACTTTAGGAGCTATTGTAACAAACAATCCTCCTCAAATTCATCATTTTATAAAATAAACAAGAGAGTAGCCGTTATCACATTTAGTATTGAATTCTGTAAGTGGGCAGGACCTATTTCTATGCCTGCCCTCACTCTGACCCAGATGGGATGGCGTGGAACAAGAAAACACTTATTCCTCCTGTCAGCCTGGTAGGATTTCCCCATATATAGGGCTGCATGCATGAGCTCCATCATAGGTAGGTGCAGATCATGTGCCCAATTACCCTGGTAATGAACAGAAATTAGCATGACAGAGACCTATACCTATTAGATTTATATACAAGATCAATATTCAAAAAGAATCCCTGCACCAGGGAGGTTAAATGAGTGGGCCAAATGTATTGGTAGGAAAAATGCAGCTTTGGTCCCGCCACCACAAGGATAGGATGGATTAAAGGGCCTTTTCACATGACCCCTAAGATCCGCTGGGGGTTCGTTGCTCTTCCTGTGCCCCCACCCCTCCGCACTTCTTTGATCCCTCCCCTTTGCGTGAGGGGAGGGAGAAAAAAGGGGACAAAAGAATGCAGGCTCATCTCCCTTTGCCGGTCCAAGCCTCCCCGCCCCGTAGTCATCCTGATTCCTTCTCTTAAAGGGGCGGGAGGCAAAAAAACCCACCAACAAACAGAAGCGAGGAGAGCCGGGCACTCACTCCTTTACATCCGGATCTGGGATTTTTCACCCTCCAAGAGCAGGTACTTGAAAAGTGCGCTGGGACGCGCTTAGGTGGGCCGTACTTAATTTTCTGTAAACTCCGGAGCTGGTGAGGAAACAATTTTAAGCTCCGGAGCTGGGAGCCATTTGCGGCGGAGTTTAGGGGTCGTGTACAAATACCCAAAGAGAGGTATCAATTACGCTTCCCCATTACATATATTTCAAAGGAAATTGTGTTCCAGTGACCAAAATCTATGACTGACTGTCCTTTCTAAGTATCAATGTCTCCTTTTTGTGACTCCTTCAGATTCAAACAAGGCGGAGGATCAAGCTAAGTATAAAACCCATTCCACTTCCCAAAACTTCTGATGACATCAAGCCAGGAACCCGCTGTATAGTAGCCGGATGGGGAACTGTTCATAAAAACAGGGGATCTGATACTTTGCGTGAAGAAAACATCACCATCATTGACAGAAGAATCTGTAATGACAAGAAGCATTATAATTCTCACCTTGTGACAGTCAACATGGTGTGTGGCGGTGACAAGAAAGGAGGAATGGAAAAATGTTGGGTAAGGGCTATTTTTAGCAACAGTTCTCACACACAGAATTCACATTAGCGCTGTTCACCTATGATAACCAATTCAAACAATATTAATATTTTTACAAATTGGCAGAGGATACAATTGAGTTTGAATATATTTTTATTTCACCAAGTGCTATTTTAAGTTGAAGAGTAGGACCACTTGAAATTTATCATAGCTTTGAAGGATCCTCCTACCCCCCAGGACATTGATCCAAAAAAGCCCTATTGCAGTAACAATGTGAGATCATAATCTGAACAGTCACAGTTGGCATTTTGTCCAGCAGATCTAGAAATTCAACCCCATTGCTAAGGGCAGCTTTTTCTGGTGTCATTTTGAGAAATTTTACCACCTTCAAAGTGTGGTGAGCTGCTATATTGCAGTGGCTAGGACCAAAATCTTTTTGGTTTTTTAACATGTATACTTTTCTGCACACAGAGATGGTCTTTTCCTGCTGGGGAGATATTCACTAATCTTGCACAAGTAGAAAATTTGAATAGAGCAATACTGGTCCTTTATAACTTCATATGAAAGGCACTTCATGATTTTCTGGTTTAGAAATTAAGAGCTTTAGGCGGCAGATTTGAGTGTTGCAAAGGTAAAACAAATAAATTATTTATTTTCTTGTTGACATATTTTACTGATAGCAATGTACAGAAGTGCTTGAAAGATTGGCCGGCCCAATTAACTTTGTTGGCTTTGGGTGCTGGGCGCTTCGACTTGTGAAGGGCAGACTGCTCTTTGTAGTTCCACCTCAGGTGGCAAAAAGTCTCAGATGGCCTTGATGTGAGGTGATTTTTTTTTACTCCTTCCTCACAGAATTTAATAAAGAACATAAAATAAAGCTAAGTCTCATGTCAAAGTGCCTCACTGGATCCAGCCTCACTGGATCCAGGAAACTGATGTGAAGATCTCGGTCAGAGAAGAAAGAAGAAAATTGCTTTTCTTTCTTCTTCCTGGTTGTGTGACTGAGGGGAAGGAAGTGGGTCTTGAATTCACATCTTTGGCCCCAGCTTAGAGTAAATGTGCTACTGATCCCAGACCCATGAGAAAGATAAGAGTATATTTCCGTGAACGGTTTGAAACAAAGGGGTTCAGTGAGAAAGATATTCAGCAGGGTTGAACTATTTTGACACCACAGATTTTCATTCTGACTCATGCCTTTCTGAGGCAAAATGTCATGTTTTTTTTCCTTCCCTCTTCCCATTCATTCTGGATACTGAGGTTCAAAATCGATAAAATACATTTTTAAAGTATTATAAAAATGAAGCAAACTCTAATGATTTTTCTTTCCATTTTGCTTAAATAATTGTTTATTCAAAAGAATCATTCAAAATGAGCAATTTTGAGTGGTTCAAAGGGATGTACAGAAAGTAGTTCAAAACAAGACACAGCTGCTGTGCCTGTGTATTGTGGAGGGGTGGGGAAATTGGTTCCACCTAACGTGAGGATCACCGCTGAATTTAGTGGGCACAGGAAAGCCTGACGGTGGGAAAGGGAAATGATCCCATTAGCCCTGGTAATCAAAATGTCTCTGGGCAGCAACTTGTTCCACTGTAATATTCCTTAAAACAACAATTATATATAACAATAACAATATAATAATAACAAAGCACCCCTCCCAGAACATCAAGGAAAATGTTCTAGACAAGATCTTACATTTATATCTTAACATTTATGGATTTACATGAAAATTGTAATGATATTCTTTGCCGTTCTTTGTCGATATGAATTGCAATGTAAGGATCGCAACCTTAGTCCAACATGTCTCAGTCATCCAGGTGAGTTTATCTGGAAGTTGAATCATGGCAAATGGACTTCTTTTCTTGAGAGACTGAAACGTTTCACTGCTCAACCAAACAGCTTTGTCAGCCTGAGGAAAGCTAGTTGTGAGTCCTCCATGTTATAATTCACTTTGACCTCATGTCACCCTAGTCTGAAGTAGACTCCTAAAATGGGCAATGGCCTGAATAGGCTCATTAGGTGGACAGTAGTCTCAATAGGCTCATTAGGTGGACAATGGCCTAAGTTGGGTGAAAGTCCCACCTTTACAACCTTCCCTACACCCATAAAGTATGAGTCATTAGCCCTGCCCTTGCTGGTGGTTATGACTCTTATCCATACCACCTGATGCCTCACTTTCCTACTTGCTTTTGGAGGACACCCTTCACTGTTCATTTAGCAATTAGTTCTGAACCATTAATACCATCATCTAGAGCCAAAATGGCTACTTTCTAAGAACATTTTTAATAACCTGCCACACTAGATCACACCATGACTGCCCTAACATTTTCACTGCTAATACTAGGGACTCAAATCCCACTCACAGGTACACTGAATAAAGTCATTAAAAACTGAGCTTCCTTTATTTTCCATAATTGCAAAAATAGGTTACAGGCAATACCTTTATAGGTCACTATTAAAAATAAAAAACAAGGAACATTGAGACAGCAGTCTTAATAGCCTAAGGTGTACAGTGACCTAAATTACTGAAACCCATAATGTATGGGTTGTTAGCTATGGTCGAGGTGGTGAAGGCGTGAAGTATTTTTGATTTGTCTAGGTATTGTTGAAATCACAGCCTGATAAGTGGCAGATAGACAGAGCCTGAGCCCCAAACCTCTCTTGAGAGAGGAGTTTTCAATACTCACATGAATGGTTTCCCTGACCCCCCTCTCAAACCACCTATAGTCTCTGTCTATTATGTGTGCATCCTCATCTTTGAATGAATGCCCTTTGTCCTTCAAGTGGAGGTATACTGCTGATTCTTGTCCTGAGCTGTTGCCCCTCCTATGGTGGGCCATCCTTCTGTTTAATGGTTGTTGAGTTTCTCCAATGTAGAGGTCTGCACACTCCTCACTGCATTGGACCACATATACTATATTGCTCCTTTTGTGTTCCTTCTTAGTAAATGTGTGGTGCTCAGGATTTTTTTAAAGTGTATATTTTGTATGTAATTATTGCCTATAAGTCTTCTCACTCTTTTCAGGCTCCCAAAAATGTGTTGAATCCATTGCTTCTGAATAGTATTGTGAAGTGTTCTGCTCCATGAGCTGCCTTAAATAAAAGCTTGCTAAACTCATTAACAGAAAAAAATGGATTGCCCCCCCCATATCTTATTCATTGCTGTGGCATTAGCATTCAACATATTACTTGCTTTAAACATAACAAGTTAACATACCCTCTTGTTTCCTTCTCCTCCAGGGTGACTCTGGTGGCCCTTTGATATGCAATGAGGAACAAAAAGGTGTTGTCTCTTTTGTTAAAACCTGTGGTGACAACAGATACCCCGGAGTCTATACTCGACTTACAAAAGACTACCTCTCCTGGATACAAGCAATCACAACAAATAACACTAATTCACACTGATTTTTATCCCACTTTTTTCTTGACATTCATAGATGAAACTTTTCTAGTTTTCTTATCTTACTATGTTAGTTTATGTTCATCTCATTCATTCATATAATGGAATTATAGTTGTATTCTCACTGATGGTGGAGAGATAAACATTTTCATAAATCATAAATGCTTAGCTGGGACCAGAATTTCCATCTTCTTCTTAAGTGCCAATCTTCAATCTGTTGGCATTGCAGTGGTCTTCTCCAATAAGAAGGAACTCATCAAATACTCAGTGCCTGTGAACCAGACATGGTGCTGGAAAGTTTATTAGCCTTCACCCTAAAGGGCTGATTGCCCTCTGGTGTCCAACCCCAGCAGCGAAGACCTTAGTTGCAAGACAAATCTACTTCTCCCACACATTACAATCCTAGCAGTTAAAGCATTGAGACTAGGGATGGGCACAAAATAGAAAACTGGTGCAGACTGGGCCAGGTTTAAAGGTCTCCAGCTATTGACAGCTCAGCAAGAGTCCGAAAATGATGGAATGAAATGTTTTGTTTCAATCGAAAAGCGACCGTTTCGTTTCATCTATAAAGAAATGCTGCTTCCTTAGTGCAATTGCGCAGAACTGCCTACCCAATCATTTTCTGAGGGCTCCTGCTGACCTGTCAATAACTGGACCCCTTTATACCTGGCCCAATTGGCAGGGCGTTCTCCTGGTGCCAACTGGGCCAGGTTTAAAGGGCTCCAGCCATTGACAGCTGTGCAGGAGCCCTCTGAAAATGGTTGGGTAGGCAGTTCTGTGCGATCACGCTGCCTACCTGACCATTTTTCCGCCAATCTATCAATGGCTGAACCTCTTTAAACCTGGCCCAGTCGGTACCAGAGGGCCCCCCTGGTGCTGACTGGGCCAGGTTTAAATGGGTCCAGCCATTGACAGCTCGGCAACAGCCCGAAAACAATGGAATGAAATGGTTCATTTCAATGGAAAAGTGACCATTCTGTTTCATCTGTAACGAATTGCTGCTTCCTCATTTTGTTTTTTGTTTCGTTACATAACAAAATGACCAAAAGCATTTTGTTTTTTTGGTTCCTGTCCATCCCTAATTGAGACATAAACCTGAGGATGATTTGCATATCTGTGAGATTTGCTATTTGGGGAGGGATTGAGGGGGCCCCCTGTCATTCATGGCCCTCAATCATAGCTGCTAAAATCATATCATCACCCATCTGAAAGAGATTAGCTAAATTTAGAAAGGAATCTACTGTTTCTTTTTTATTTTGCCAGGGGTTTGTAAAGTGTGATTTTCTTTGTGTTTTATGGGTCAATTTAACCTAGTGCAAATTAGGTTTAAATTGGCTAGTTTTAAACTTGGATATACTTTGAGATGAAGATTCTAGCATAATTCTGATTAAGCAATTGAAAAGTATTTTCTATATTTATGAATCAAAGCTTTGGAACATAGGGCATGATGCTTGGGGGGCAGAGAAGAACCCAATTTTTGCCCAATAATTCCCAGAATATATGACTTAGTAACACTATATGCAAGAAGAATCTTGAAACTGTTGTAAATCACAAGCTGACTATAGAGCCAACAGCGTAATGTGCCTGCAAAATATGTTATTTTAGGTATAGTCTCCAAGGCACATGAAGTAATGCTAGGTTGGATACACAACTACAGATTTCTCAGGCCATGTGATAATACTTTAAGAAGCCTACCTGTAAACAAAACATATCAAAACATCCTCCAAGAAGGCCTATATACAACTCAAGCCTCCCATAATGTCTTCCAACTGCAGTTTCTTTCATTGGACTGGTGACCTCCTATACCAGTGGTGGTGAATTCCAGATATTTTGAACCACAACTCCCACAGTCATCCAGATGTTTTGAACCAAAACTCCCACACAGGCTTGGAATTCTGGGAGTTGTGGTCCAAAACATCTGGATTCGCCACCACTATCCCATACTGATCCCTAAACTTTGGGAACTATTTTTTGAGAGTCACAATAGAAAGTCACAATTGAACAAATGCATCTATCTATCTATCTATCTATCTATCTATCTATCTATCTATCTA
>JAHTLZ010000240.1:4724492-4748957 GCA_023846285.1 Phrynocephalus versicolor
TTTCAATTTATACTTCAAAGGGGATTCTTGCTTACCTGGCAGACAATTAATCACTCTAGCAATAGAATGATATTTATGTAAATGATAATTTCATAAATAGAATCATAGAGTTGGAAGAAACCTCAAGGGCCATCCAATCCACCCCCCCACACACACACACCATGCAGGAGCCCCCATCAAGGTACTCCTGACAGATGGAAATCCAACCTTTGCTTTAAAAGCTCCAAAGAAGGAGACTCCAACACCCTCCGTGGTGGCAGTATATTCCACTGCCGGACAGCTCTAACAATCAGGAAGTTCTTCCTAATGTTCAGATGCAATTAGCATTCTCAACATTCATTAGTTATTAATAACAGAGTTAGATACACTATGCTTGACACTTTTGTGTCCTTTTAGTGTGTTTTAGTGAGAAAAACCTAGATGCATGTTTTAACATTACCATATTTAACAGTGTTTTAATGGGTAACGTTTTAATTCTTGTTCATCTTAACGAGGTTGTGATCTGTCTTGAGATTCCCCCTCCCAACAAGAGAAAGGCACCATAAAAATCAATTAAAAATAAAAATAAAAATAAATCAATTAAGTAAATAATGGTTTTGTAATTCAGAAATGAATACACGGAGGCATCGGGCTTGGCTTCGAGATGCCATCCTCTGCTTCTGCTCAAGCAACCGTGGTAATTCTGCCATTGCCCTGATCAGTGGAAATAGAGGAATAAATAAAACAGAGAGCAAATAAAATAGGTCTGCTTGCTTGTGCTTTTCCCCACTTCTGCTCTTCATATCCAATAAGACTCTAGTTAAGCGTGGGGCTGTAATTTCTTTATTTTAATCAGACCAAAGAACACCTAAGCAAAAGCATCAAGTTTTCTTTTTAACCACATCTTCTGACCCCACCTCTTCACACCACAAAGGCGTTTGTGCCCAATATTTCCTCTAAAGATTCAGGATGGTATGACTATCTAAAGAGGAAGTGGCTTTTGACGTTAACTATGCATAGCTGTCTGCTTTGGGACACATGACCATAGACTTTTTATAACGAAACAGACACAAACTAATCTTTTCAAGAAAGCAACTTGAGCTTATTCCCCCATCCTCCTCCCCCATGGTGTCCAGATTTTCCCCCGCCCCAAACAAGCAAAGGTATGAAACCAACAAGAAATGTGTACTGAACATTTATGATCAGGTCATTCTGCTTCTGAGGTGAACCCAAGAGGTACCTTCAAAAACTCAAGGCAGACCCAACTTTCAATGGCAACAATTCGTCTTTGAGAATGTTTTGCTTTGAAAAATGCAGTCTTCCACCTTACATTGATTTGGCATCATTTTGAAAACCCTCACAAGTGTCGTGTACCTAATTAATCTTATGGTTCTCCACATAAAGGGGGTGGGGAGAGAAAATCTGTGTTTCAGGCAGCAAAAGGTCAAGAGTGAAATCAGATTAATCATAAGACAATCATCGACTGGCATCTTGTTAGCAGCAATTTGCTGCTGCAGTTTAGGTGATTTCTCTCATTCACAGATTCTTGCCAGTAATCATGGCCTGGCTCTCCTCCTCCTCCTCCTCCTCACTGTCACTGCTGCCATATTGGGATGGCACCCAGATGTTGCCCTGCAGGCTTTCAAGATAGTGGTGGCAGTAGTCGAGAAGGAAGAACTGAGCCAGGCATGAGGGAGGGAGGAAGGAAGCAGAGGGATGCCTGGTACCCTGCTGACACTGCCACCAAGTCCCTGGGCAGATGCCCCTGGCCTGTACAGCTGGGAGCCCTTTGTCATCGTGGCCAGAAGTGGTATCCAGGCCACACTATGGACCTGCGTTGGGCCTCCAGGTGTTGTTGCAGGCCCGGCACTGACTGAAAGTGGCATCTTGACCTTGTTGCAAGCCCGGCACTGACTAGAGGTGGTGTCTAGGCCATGCTGTGGGACCAAGTTGGGCCTCCGGGCCTCATTGTGGGCCTGGCGTTGACCAGAAATGGAGTCTGGGCCACATGGTGGGGGGCCCTGCCAGGCCGCCAGGCCCCATTGTGAGTCCTGGCCACTGCAACTGCCAGTTCCTCTATATTAAAAGAAATTTCCTCTTAGGAAATAATGGCAACTGGGACTCCAGAACAAATCAGGTAATTTTCCTTTATTACCTATGGGGGAATTTGCTTTGATATACAGTGGTGCCTCGGATAACGACAGTAATTCGTTCTCCGAGGTTAGTTGTTATCTGAAACATGTCGTTATCCGAAACACAGTTTCCCATAGGAATGAATGGGAAACCGTTTAATCCGTTCTGGAGCCTAGGAAAAAGGCACAGACACCTGTTTTTTTTGCCCAAAACTCTTTAAAAAGTGCACTTTAAAGGTACAGATGCAATGTCACCTGGGATAACTTTTTTACTGATGCATGCTGGAAATTCATTATCTGAGGCAGTCCATAGGGAAAATTCGTTATCCGAGGCAGCCCATAGGAAGATTCGTTATCCAAGGCAGCCCATAGAGAAAATTCGTTCTCCAAGGCAGACCTATACCTAGGAATTGTGATTCGTTATCCGAGGCAGCCCATAGGGAAAATTCGTTATCAGAGTCAGCCCTGTACCCGGAAATTTGCAGTTGTTATCTGAATTATTCGTTATCCAGGGCAGTTGTTATCCGAGGTACCACTGGACGAGTATTTTGGTTTACAAGCATACTTCTGGAACAAAACCAAGATACCACACTGTAAAGTCATGTTGGGTCTATATGTTATAAAAATGAAAAATGGAAAAAGAATTTTATGCTAGTAATTCTGCTCTTCTGGTAAGGACCTCTTTAAAAAGGAGTAAAACACAACAGAGAGAATAATTGATGCTAGTAAAGGAGGATTCATTTGAGATAAATAAAGAATAAAAAGGAATAAAAAACAAAAGGAGTATAAAATATAAACATAGATAAATAGATAATAAATAAAAAATAATAAAATAATAAAAAATAAATAAAAATACTTGAAAGACAGGAGCTGATTTACCAGAAAAGGTAAAATCAGACTCAGCTCTCCATGTTTATATGGACAGTTTTTACAAGTAACATATTTCAGTAGAAAATAACAATAATAGAAGGGCTTTGTTTTCCCCCAATGCCCCAAATTCTAATGATGCTTCATTTAAACTCACATTTGCAAGCTTCAACATCTGGCACCTTTCTGACTGAGATGTTAGTCATCACTAAGAAACAATCAAAAGAACTTTTGAGTCATGTTGGTCGTCATTGTTTGTGTCAAGGAGTTTTACTCATACAGTTGTTACAATCTGCTGACTGCTAAAGGAGAAAGATAAAGCTTACTGTTATATTTCTAGAGTGAGCTACTTTGAAGCTGCTCTCTGGTTATGTTTTCAAGTGCAGTATATGTATAAAAAGGTAGAATGTGTATAGATATTTGAGAAAATATATTTGTAAATGATTTTCTTTGTTTAGTCTTATTGCAATTGAAAGTATATATCTTCCACATTCCCAACTTAATAGAAAATAAAATACAGTGGACCCTTGTATAACAAACAGCTTGTATAACATAAAATTTGTACAACATAAAATATTCCGGAGATAGGGGAAATTTGCTTAACATAATTGCCTATGGGGAAAATTTGTACAACATAAAAATGGGATTACTCCATTTTCAATGCATTCCTATGGGAATTTGTGTAAAGGAAAATTTGCTTAACATAATTTCATTTGGGATGAATTAATT
The DNA here is from genome assembly GCA_023846285.1 of Phrynocephalus versicolor. NCBI lineage: Eukaryota > Metazoa > Chordata > Lepidosauria > Squamata > Agamidae > Phrynocephalus > Phrynocephalus versicolor. Next base: position 4,728,200 of record JAHTLZ010000240.1, read on the forward strand.
CCTTTATACGAGGTACCACTGTATTAAAGTTTATACTTCCTTCTACAGAGTTGTAGGTTAAGAACTCCGTATTCACTTGTTTTACTAAGAGAGGAGAGTAGCTGAAAATATCCTATACTGTATTTCAACTCGGTAGTTAACCTAAAAACTCTTGCGAGTTATTCTAATGCTGCCTCTACTAGATTTCTTGCAAAAGCACGTCCTTAGGCTGTGAAAAACTGAAAACAAGCTTGCTGCACACATGGGAAAATGTTGATCAAATGTGCAAACCAACACACTCGCAGTTGTTATCAACATGCTTACCATGAAGTGCTGCTGAATTTGAAAGAGCAGGATATTTCCAGACGTTCATCATATTCTGTGGATGGCTTTGCCCAGTAATGATTTCTTTGGTGTTTGGAAGCCAAAGCAGGGAGCACACCTAGAATATTATTTTTTTAAAATGTTTGTTTCATTTTTGTAGAAGGACATAACTCATATTCTAGTCTTGGCTAAAATCTCAATTTGAATCCTGGCCACACATCACGGAATACATTGGGCAGCGGATAATTATTTTTAATTCTCCATAATTCCTCTAATCAGCAATGTGTGGATGGAGAATGACACCTTGTGGCTCGTATATGCAATAGGGTTCTGTCACCATTTTGTTCTGCTTCATTTTTTAAAAGAGAAAAACAGTTTTTGGGGGAAGCGATCTGTTTAGAGAAGCAGAAGAGAGAATATATGGCCAATGCCCTTTCTACCTGTTGTTTCTTCCATCTGAGGGATCCCCACTTCCATCTTTGCTGAGTCCTAAGGAGTACTTGGTGCTGCCTAGATGTCCTAAGCACATCCGATCTCGTCTGATTTCAGAAGCTAAGCAAGGTCGGCCCTGGTTAGTACTTGGATGGGCGACCACCAGGGAATACCAGGTGCTTGTAAGCACCTGGAGTAGGAACTGGCAAACCACTCTAATATTCCTGCCAAGAAAACTCCATGGGCATCAGATCACAAAGGGTCGGTCACGACTGTAATGACACAACATACACACACACACAAGGAGTACTTGATGGGGCTTTGAACTCTGCATTAAAGGGGAAATCTACTGTTTCCATGCAATTAGAGCATGAAAACATTGGGTTGGGAAATGGTTAAGCACTGGTGGCTGGTGCCCACTGTGACATCCTGTATCACTCCTTTAAAGTTCAGATTAAAACCATGAATGGTTTTGCAGCTACTACACAGCATTGGAATCCCCAGCTTTCGGTAGCCAGAGAAATAACATCTCTGGGCTGGGAAAAGTAATGCCCCACTTCCCCTAAAGCACGAGCAATTTCAGGCTTAAGCACTCCATCCTTGCAACTACTGTGGCTCACCCTAGCCCCATGCTGAAACCAGTTTGCTAAGAAAAGAACACCAAAACAACCCTTGTTATACACATTTGGAACAAGTTCAGAGCAGGGTGAACACAGATGAACAGGGGCTGGAAACCAAGCCCTATGATTTATTTTATTTTATTTTAGAGTAATTTTACATCACCTTTATCGTTGGAAAATGGTCCAAGGTGGCAAGAGAAAAGACTGAATGAACTGAGCATATTTAGCCTGGAGAAAAGAAGAATGAAGGTTTCTATAGTAGCACTTTTCAAATATTTGAAGGGCTGTCATACAGAGGAGGGACAGGATCTGTTCTCAATCATCCCAGAGTGCAGGATGCACAACAATGGGCTCAAGAGAGCCTAGTTTTTGGCAGAGTATCAGGGAAAAACTTCCTAACTCTTAAAGCAGGACAGCAATCAAACCAATTACCTGAAGAGAAGGGGAGTGCTCCAACACTGGAGGGATTCAAGAGGAATTTGGACAACCACCTGGCAGATATCCTTGTACTGTATATGTATTCCTGCATGAAGCAGGGAGTTGGATGTTATAGCCTTGTAGGCCCCTTCCAAATTTACTATTCTATGATTCTATTATAATAAGCTCATGTTGTGTTGCATTGCTTTAAAGATAGTACGACACATGGGCAATAAGGAAGGGCCTTCTCTGTTGCTGCTCCCAGACTTTGGAACTCCCTGCTGCTTGAGGGCAGGAGTATCCCATCTCTGCTGTTTTTCCAGAAGCAGGCAAAGACCTTTCTTTTCAGGCAAGCTTCCCCTGAATTGTGGACTACCTATTTTGTGACTTTTAGATGGATTACCATGCATGATTGCTTTGACTGAATTCATAAGAACACCTGTGCTTTCCTAGTTAGTTTTCATCTCTCAAATGGGTTTTTTTTCTTTTAACTGTTTTTGTGGTCTTTTTAGCTTTAATGTTGCCTTTTAATGTTTTAAGGTGCCTCTTCTAACTCCCTGTTCTTAAACCTAAATATGTCTTAAAAGTTCTGGGCTGTAAATTGTCCCTCAGTAGTGTAAGCCACCTTGGGTCCTTTTCCAAGGAGAAAGGGTGTGTGTAAAATACTCTAAAATAAATAAATTAAATAAATTGGGTCCTTTTACAAGGAGAAAGGTGGGGCAAATAAATTCTAAATAAATAAATATACAAGGCTAAAAGGTGGAGGCTGATTCCACCATAGTGTATCTGTAGCTCCCTACTCAACAACAATTACTCCAGGGTTATTTAGATGCAGAAAAGGAATGAAAGGAAAGAGGGAAGCAAACAAGGTTAGGGGGGAAGTTGAATGATGGGTGTGGAATGCAAGGGAGGTTTCAACAATCTGCAACCCAGGATACATGGGTGAAGAAGGAACCAACAAACCAAGAGATCTAGAAATCAACTATAGGAGTTTCAGAAGAAAATTAAACCTTTTATATCATTCATCATGGTGGACAAAATTTGTATGACTTGCAAGCAGTTCAACATGTGTCATCCCTCAAGTATGAAGCTAGCCAGATGCATCGGAAGAAAAACTGATGGGTAGGAGGCGGTTCATTTCATAACAATATACAGTAGACATTGGATGCTCCCAGTGTATACTGTCTGATCGCAACATTCACGCAGTATCCTGATCTCTCGTTTGCTTTAGCTGAGACTTTATATTGCAAGCAGAGTTTGATCTTATAGGATAAGCTGGTAGTCTTGTGGACATGGAAGTACATATATTAATTGTCCTTACGTTCTTTTTTAGGTTGAGTTGTTGGGTGTGTTTGATTTTGTTCTGTTGCTTGTTAATTTTTTAAGAGAGCTTGTTATTTTACGGTGTTGTATACCGCCCAGAGTGGCCTTTTAGTCAGATGGGCGGTATAACAATGAAATAAATAAAACTATAAGCAGGTTGCCTGGAAAGCTGAAGAATGCCGAACACACACATTATGCTTTTACCTGAGATTTTGTATCTGCAGTTTCAAGGTTTCTTGCGCTGCTTGCATTCCAAATGCGTAACAATCTGTCGTGCATTCCACCTCCTGTAGCAATGAATGCAGGCTGCCACGGACACCACTTCATGGCCTAATGAGAGGGGAATTAGCATTGACATGGCTTCAAAGCGACCATTCTCTCCTCCGCTGGCAACAAACAAGGCCAACTGCCAGTATACAGCATTGTCTGCTTTCCAATGGCTATGATGCAGCACTGATGTAAACTCTGACAGAAGTACACCATCTGAAATGTGCAAATGAAAGTGGAAGGCCTCCACTTCACCCTACCTTTACAGCTGAGGAGTGGAATAAGGTGAGCAGTGGTGTACCCTGTACAGTCCCACCGAGATCGTTAGACCAAATATTCAGCAGGCCATCACTAGAACCACACGCCAGCAGTTTATTGTCTGGAGACCACTGCAAACTACAGACACTCTGTTTGCTTTGCTGAGCCTTCCCAATGTGATGCTGAGCTGCTCGGATGTCGTGATGATGAATATATCCTAGCCTTGAGCCACTGTAGACAATAAGACACAACACTACTTAAGGTCAATGAATTTCATCATCTAATACTGTACCAGAAATGCACAAGGTTTCAGAGTGTCTTTGCATGCCAATAAATTCGTAATTTGCATTCTTTTGGTACAAAATGTGTCAGCTAGGCTGCTTAGAAGTATAGGGTAACATGAGCACATCACTCTGATTCTGAAACATCAGCCCTGGTTGCTAATCTGTTTCCAACCTTGTCTGACTACTGATGATGGGACTGCCAGTTTCAGTATGAATCTACTTGGTTATTAGGATCAACAAAAAGACATTATGAAGAAAAAAAAGAATAAAGATAATCTTTGAACTGGATCATCAATTCCAGAATGGTCAGGGAGGCAAGGAGGGGAATTATATCCCGAACTTCTGGCTCCACCGCCAGATATCTAAAACAATGAGCTATGCAGTCTGCCAACATGTACAGTACAGGTCTATGTGTTTAGTATGGGGGAGGGTCTTTTCCTGCATTGCTCCCCAACTATGGAACGCAGTCCACAACTGTCCTCAACATTCTTCTCATTTAAAAAGAGTCAAGGCACATTTTTAAACCTACACCTTTCTATTGTTGCTATACAGTGGACCCTCATATAACAAGCGGTTTGTTTAACAGAAAATCTGCTTAAAGGAAAAAAAATCCAGTGATAGGGGGAAAACACTTAACAATCGCCTATGGGGCGAATCTGTACAACATAAAATGGTCACAATTAGGGATTAATCCATTTTCAATGCATTCCTATGGGAAATTTGTCCAAAGGAAAATTTGCTTAACAGAATTTCATTTGGAACGAATTAATTCCTTTATACAAGGTACCACTGTAGTTCTTAATGTTGCTTTTATTGTTTTCTTATATTTTATTCTGCTTGTTGATGTATAGGTTAAGTCTTTTCATGGATTTCAAAAAGGTGGTCCATAAATAAATAAATAAATAAATAAATAAATAAATAAATAAATAAATCTAAGTACATTTGCAGTTGTACATTGTATGCTGAAAAGTTAAACCCCCCCCCCGCCTGCCCAAAATGACCAGCATTCCTCAACTAGCATGATCAATGGGGTGGGATGGGGTGGACACCAGGAGTTCTTGGTGGTGGTGGTGGTGGTGGTTTTAAAGTAGTTTTGTCTCCAATTCATCAGAAAAAAGTACCAAAGAATTGGCAGAAAAGAAGCTCAAGAGGCACAGTATACTAAATAAAACAAAAAGCCCTAACTCTGTTGAAGAATCTGTGCACAACCATTGTTGTCCAAAGAGTATCGTGCCCTCTGGATGCCTACTGTGCAATTCAATGTCTGCTGTTCATGATGGACAGCCTTCTTGAATGTCTACTCTCTCTGTGATACTACCATTGCACACAGTAACAGCATTCTGCCACCTCCTCCAAAGATTCTGGCCTTACTATTTATTAATAGAGGGATTCTGTACTGTAAAGTCTTCATTCTGCTCTTTCGGGGCAGCACAAAAGAAACAGAACCGAGGCTTTATGAAAAAAAGCAAAGCAAAGCAAAGTGTTCTGCTTCAAGTAGTCTCTGGGCGGTTTACAGTTTAATTACAGTATGCAGGCTACACGTTGCCCCCCCCCCGCAAGCTGAGTACTCATTTTACTGACCTCAGAAGGGTGGAAGGCTGAGCCAACTATGAACCCCAGATCGTGAGCACAGTTTTACCTGCAGTACAGGCATTTAACCACTGCACCACAAAGCAAGAAAGGAAAACTTTGGGAAAACAGGCAAGGTTCCCAGTGATAAAGAAAACATACGCATTATTATCAATGTCACATTTCCAACTAAACCAGAAAAAATAAAAGAGCACCAGTTTCTGTCCACACAAATCCTCTGGTGGTAGATTTCAAGAGCATCTGAAATTTACACAGGAAAAGCCAAAACTAGAGAATGACATCAGTGTTAAGAGTCATCCTATGGCTTAACTGTTGGTGGATTCCTACCACATGCTGTGATCAAGGCAGTTATTTCCCCTGGCACTGTAATAACAGGAAATGCCACTCACTGCCCTGCAACAGGCCAATTCTTGCATTGCTTTTCTCCAAGGTAATGTGAGACCTGGGGATGGTTGGGTCTCCTTTTACTGAACAAAATCTTGTGCAAACCTAACTTTTAATTCAAGACATAGTAAATGACACAGATTATAATGATTTAATACATGGCATTATCCAAAACAAACCAATCTTTATAATAATTCAAGTATTTAAATAATTCAAGTATTAAAAAAACAGTTTATGGATGTGGGTTATTATGCTTCTGCATCCACAATTCATAGCAGCAGGAAATGGTCTAATATTGCTGCACAATATTGTGCTCACGCTGTCACCAGGTAAAAGAATGCCAAGTTTTACATGGCAAAGGGTAGCCAGAATGTTAACAAAACCAATGGCAGCACTCAAGATGGTCTACGACAGCTATTCTCCATGGGGGTAGTTTTAAAGGGGGGGCACACATTGAATAATGTGAGAAGGTGATTTCTGTTCATCAGTTTGGGTTGCATCCTTGTTTCATTGGGGGAGGGCTGGAACCTGGGAAGAGCTCCAAAAAGGGATGTGCCCCCCAAAATGGTTGAGAACGGCTGGTCTACAGGTTAACCTCTGGTTCTCACTACCATTCACAAAAAAGTGACACCAGAGAAAGGACAATCCCAAAAGCAGACTCCTTTTTCACCAGTTAACCACCTCCCACCCAAACACCAAGCAATTGCCAGGCTTGTTTTTCAACAAGCCTAGATGGTAGCGAGCACAAGAGATAATTACAAATCGCTTTCCTGTTTATACCTGCCTCACCACCCTTTACTATTTCTTTTGCAATGAATTCATGGAAATTGTGGTAAAGACCTATCCTTACACACTCTACAAAGTGTTGCCACGTCACACTCCTGCCATAAGAGAAACTGAGAAATGGAGCAGGGGAAGACACACCACTTGGATCGAGCCTAGAATTTGGTTTATCTGTTGGACAGGCCCTTATCTTCCTGAACTTTGTTTGCCTTTTTTGCAACTCTCAATTTGCTCCCTGTGGACTCTGGGACATGTTAGTAGTCTGCTGAAGCTTGCTGAAGAACATTTTGTGCAGTGTATTCTTGAAGGTTTTCACGGCCGAGATCTGATAACTGTTGTGAGGTGTTTTTGTTTGTTTGTTTGTTTGTTTGCTGTTTGGCCGTGTTCTAGAAGTTTTTCTTCCTGATGTTTCACCAGTCTCTGTGGCCAGCATCTTCAGAGGGCAAGGAGCTCAGAGAACTAGGAGTTCTCTCTGAGCACAAGAAAGTTTTTCAGAAAAAAGAAACCTTCCAGAACACGGCCAAACAGCCCAAAAAAATCACAACAGCTATTCTGTTTAGTGCCTTCTCTGATATTCACAATGAAACAAGTCACATGAATGTATTTTGTTGCTCACCTGCTAAGTATATATCCACTCCAGCTCATGGCTCCAATTACAGACATATGGCCAAACATACGCCTTACGCTTGTCTGAGTTTCAATGTCCCACAGCTGACAAAAATAATAAAAATAATTGTCAAAACATTATATGCTCGCTGGCACATATTTCATTTCAGCTTGATATCAACTAATATGATTGTTCACATGAATACTGCTTGGAAGACTTCAGAAGGAGGTTCATTTTAATCCTGGAATAATCCTCTGTTGCAGAATTCACATAAAACCATACACACAAGATAAACTTTTCCCAGCAGATTTGTTCAAAGAGTTTTAAACAGTGTCCTCAGATTTCAGCCACTTGCCACATGCACCTTAACTTTTATCAGTATTATTTATTCATTGATTTATTATTTGTTGCACTTATTGACCGCACCGACTTTCCCAATGGGTAAAAAACATTGGGGGCAGAAACCATTCCTCTCTATCTATGGCATACTGCCAATGGGGTAAATCTTTTGCTTCAGTCATTATGGTGTACTGGAACAAAACAGAACCTATACCATTTTCAGCAAGTCACAATGCCATGAATCAGCAACAGTCTATTCTGGCTGTCATTAGGCTTTCTTTATTATGACCAAGGAGAGCTTGCTTGGTGGGAGAGAGCAATGTGTAGCATGCATAATTATTTGCAAACTGCCCAGAGAGTGCTTTAAGCACTATTGGGGTGGTATATAAGCAGCACACTTTGCGCTTTTTTTTTTTTACCAGATGCATTGGTCGATTCAGGAAACACCAGTCTTTGATAACCCAAACCTCCCCACCATTCCTATTGTAAATTGTTCTGCTAATCCTTTATACACAGGAATTCCCTCCGGGGTCAAAAATATTCCAGAAGTCCCTTAGTGTAAATTTGTTTATCTGTCTGGATGAGGATTGTGTGTGTGTGTGTTGTGTCGTTACCGTCGTGACCGACTCTTCGTGACTCCATGTCCATGGAGTTTTCTTGGCAGGAATACTGGAGTGGTTTGCCAGTTCCTACTCCAGGCACCTACAGCCGCTGGTATTCCCTGGTGATCTCCCATCCAAGTACTAACCAGGGCCGACCCTGCTTAGCTTCCGAAATCAGGAGAGATTGGATGTGTTTAGGGCATCTAGGTAGCTGGGATGAGGATTAAGCACTAATTTTATTTCAACTGTAAAACAATATGGGACACTATCAATCCCTTCAACAGATACAAAATAATCTCTAACAACCCTCGTCTGTCTACTAGGGATGGGCCTTTTGTGTTTTACTAAAAGACCCCCAGCATGAAAGAGGATTTATGTCATGTAGTTCATATTTTTCCCCATTGAGTACCCAGAGAGCCATAAATACAAAACAAGCTGTGGTTTTTCATGTTACCTCTTTCAATCAATCTTTTGGTGCCCTTGATAAGACAAATTGCCAGATATTTTTTTTTCATTGATAACATTATGAGGGGTGCTGTGTGCAGCCAATCAAAACTTCTGGACTGAAGCAGGAATTTCAAGTTTGTAAAACTGTCAGAAGCCAGCCAGAACATTTGCAGGGAGAGGCAACTTTTAATCTGTGGAAGGACCCAGAACCCAGTAAGGACTGAGGAGCACTGTCTGATTCCATTGTTCCTTGAGAGATCATTGTGCAGTAACTTCCTATTGCCCTCCATCTTGCATTATTTTGTGGCCTGCTTGTGTCTTCCGATTTAGGATTCTTTCCTTTCCCCTTTTTTTCTTGATTTTTGGCAATTCATGGACACACCATTTCACTGGATTATTTTTGCTGCTTCCTGGCAGCCTACCAGTTTAGTGTGGTTCCTTTTGATTGTTTTTTGGATATACCGGTGGCTTCAGCTGCAGGCACATTCTCAATGGGCCTTTTAGGAGATGGCAAAGATTTCATAACCATTTTCTATAACTGATGCAGTGCATCAGTGATAATCTGCTATATAATAAATAAATAAAAACCTCACTTCCTCTGCTGTCTGCCATGGAGCAAGGGAAGCGATAAATTTGCCGATATCCTGAAGGGTCTTGCTTATTAAACCACTTCACAACACTGATAGGAGCAATTCCTGTGTTAACCATCATGCTTTATTAGATCACTCTAATTAAGCCCTATGATTCCAAAGTGGTTCACATTAGCTCACTCACTGCTGTACATGTAGCTGTACCTGTACTCAACTAAAATTGCCATAGATTACAACATTAAAAAGAAGTTAAATGACATTCATATTAAAAAGAAATGACCAATGTCATGAACAAATAAAGGACATTTAAATCTTGTTTCCATTTGTTGTTGCTACTGCTGCATTCTGACTTAGGAATCTTACTAACACACAGCCAGGCAACTGTTTTTGCCTAGAACAAATGGAACTCTGGAGCTTCAGGCAGGAGTCTTTTCCTCTTTAGACCAGGTACATAAAAAGGCTAGAAGCTGCAATATATCTGCTGTACGACAGAGCTGTAGTTTTTCTCCAAACTATGGCCTCTTTTTCCCCTGATGCAGGACCCTCTGCAGGAGCTAAAGCCATTCCTCCTTGCATGAAAAGCAGCAGGTGTATCACAACTAAGCCAATGAGGAATGCAACTGTAGCCAGTCTGAGATCACAGGTTCAAACAGAATAATTATTTGTGCATTTTGGTTAACTGAACTACAACATGAGATGTTGATACCATATTTGTTTTATTTAAAAATGATATTCTGGAATTAACCAATACCTGTACTTCTCCATCACTAGTGCCCAATGCAAGGTAAGTGTTTTCTCTCATCCATGCTACTGAACCAATATATTTGCAACTAGAAGATAAGTCTATGCTTGCAGCATTTCGGTTTCTTTCTCCATCCCAAATGTGTACAGTGGATTCTAGAGCAAGAGCAATGAGATTTTCTTGGCTCCAATCCAATAGATTTAGATCTAGGAAAGGAGAAAATTTATCTAAAATTAACGCTTGGACTTAAGGTACATTTAAAAAAAATGAATCTATGACTTTAACATAATGAATACTGTATAGTGAAAAGTTCTGTTTTAACAGCAAGACACTAAAATAAGGAATAAATGATAGAAATAAGTAGGAATGAGAAAAGACTCACATAGTGGCTGAAATACAGTTTTATGTTGCAACTAGAGGAAGTATGTTGGCAAGGCAACTGTGAATTCTATTCATTCTTATGCCTATTCTAGCTGTGACTATGACTACTAATGTAGATTTCAGACTGGGATTAGTTTGCCCAGTAGTGAAAAGAGAGAACAACAAAGTAATAAAATTGTGTCTTTACACCAGATATTTCAGTATGATTTCTACAGATTCAATAACTATATAAATGCCCCTCATTTGCATAAATTGTTCAATTGCAAAATATGAACTCTGTGACTCAGCTATTTGGCCACTTTTAAGATTGTATCCAGAATGAAGACCAAATATGAGATGGATTAAGTCCATAAACAAAGTCACAGCATTGAGTTTACAAGACCTGAGCAAGGATTTTGAGGGCTAGACATTTTGTGTGTGTGTGGTGTCGTTACACTCGTGACCGACTCTTCGTGACTCCATGTCCATGGAGTTTTCTTGGCAGGAATACTGGAGTGGTTTGCCAGTTCCTACTCCAGGCGCCTACAGCACCTGGTATTTCCTGGTGGTCTCCCATCCAAGTACTAACCAGGGCCGACCCTGCTTAGCTTCCGAAATCAGGAGAGATTGGATGTGCTTAGGGCATCTAGGCAGCTTTAGAGGTCACTTATTCCTAGGGTCACCATAACTCTGAGGCAACTTGATAGTAGATAACACTATCTAGAATGGAAATTGGAAACATTAATTTTCAGAGTACATCTCCCAGAACCTCTCAGAACTCAGAATGGCTGGTGTATTCTGGGAACTATAATGTTTTTTAAAAAATTTTTTTCCAAATTCTGATCCAGAATCAATATCCATCCTATGTATCTATCCATTTGACCACCTTAATTGTGCCTTCCTCAATACATTCAATTTAAAAGTTTCCACTTTCACATTTAAGTATAAAGTTTTAGGAAATGAAGCTGAAACTTACAATAGTCATCACGTAAACCTGTGACATGGAACCTGACTGCCAGCTCCAACGGTTGACCACCTTTAGCATGAGATAAAATGCTCTGAGGTTCACGTTCATCTCTGCTTCCTTCCTTGCAACCTGTGAGGTAACAGTTCAGAGTCTAATCCTTCCTTTGTTAGAGCTGAATAACAACATTTTCTTAAACAGGATATTCCCTTCAGAAAGCTACTATCAACTCCAAGATCCAGGAAAAGTTTAGGCATAAATTCATGAAATGCACCCACTCATTAAGCCATTCAATCTCTGTTTGGCATTCTGAACTCCGGCCGGAACCAGTGGCATTCTCATGCATTACAACTGAGCACTGTTGAGGAACATCCCTAGATACAAAGAGATGAAAGCATCATGCTTTACACAAAGCATCTGGAGATCTGGAGATGCCACAGGAAGGGGAAACTGGCTGGCTCGTGGCCAGGTGTCAAACTGATCATGTAGTTGCTAATTCTTATTTTCTATAAAGCAGAATTAGAACTGATCTACGACTGTGATTCCACCATCCAGATCATTTGGTCAGAGCTCCTGAATCAGCAGACATGACACAGAGACAGAAGGTGGACCTTGCATGGCAAAAGGTCACCAGGGCTGTTGGTCAAATGGTGGCATAATTAGATTAAGCACTCCAATCTCTCATTCAAGTGTTCATACCTCTTTAGTCAGATAGGGTCCACTTACTGAAGTGGGGTAAAGATATATACAGTATTTTCCATGTATAAGACTATATTTTTGTCTGAAATTGTTAGACTCAAAATTGAGGATTGTCTTATGCACAGAAGTAAGCCAAGGAGAGAACCGCATGGTTGCAAACCTGCCATACATTGTCTCTGCAAACAGATGTCTTATACATGGGGGCGTCTTATACATGAAAAAATACAGTAGTTTCACAATATTAACATGGATTTAGCTGGCTTTTTCCACACAAACAAGGCCTTTTAGACAGACAAGTCTACTTGCAAACAAGGTAGGAAGAGAGAACACACCATGTTTGAACAGAAGGTGCTACTGGTTTGTTCCCACTCCACTGAATTTCAGGGGCAAATTCATTGCTGACAACACAGCAAGGACTCTCATGGAATATGGGGATGGATTGCCACCATATGCGAGGAGGTTGTCCATATCTTGTGTATGCCAACATTTAATTAGTAATTCAAATACAAATTCTGGATTTGAATTTCTCTAAGATTCCCTTTCTCCTCTCCTTCCTGAACACAAAGTGTACCTTACAGAAAGGAAGCTTATCCTTTGCTTTGTATTTCTACAGTGTCGCAAGCTGTCACAGTTTTGTAACCTTGCTTCTCATTTCAGACATTTCTAGTATCTGTCAAATTGTCTCAACTTTTTTGACGCATTTCTCAAGTATTCTCAAACCTCAAAACCCCAGTTGAGCCTGTAAAGCACTTTGAGAAATGTTACTGCTGGTTTGAGTTCTCATCAAAGAGACCCCCACTAAAACAAAGCCTCAGGAAATGGCTTCCCACATCACTCCTACCTTGCTCATCTCAGACCTCCAAACTGATATCAGACCATATCGAACACAAATAAAAGGACAGCTGAAAACCAGATAGGAACAAATAGCACTCCCTGTCATGCGGTGGAAACTTTGCTGATAAAAAAACAATGACTCAGGCTCTGCCATTTCTTTAAGGGAGAAAAGATAGTTATTGTGGCTTTGTTGGGTTCGAAGAAATGATTGTGTGGAACACCCATCTTCAGCTTTGTCTTTACAAAATATGCTGGGCTATAATTTGTATCCAGGGCTTGGAAAACTCATTGAACCACGATTCCCAGCATCTCCAAACCAGTAGGGGCACTGGGAATGCTGGGAATTGCCATTTAAAAAGTCATTTTTTCAAGCAATCCTCCCATCCTCAGCATCAGCATCAAACAATGTTGGTCAGTTATAGGGTCTTTTTTTCCCTAATGAAACTGATGTGGTACAAAGGAGTCCTTCTCAACCTTGGGGTCCATGATTATCAACATTTGATCATGATCTCTGGGTTTCCACCCAGCAACCTCTGGCTTTGGGCCCGGTCATTCCAGGGGTGAGAATGACTAGTCCAAAAGTCAATCTCATAAACAGCAGACCTTACCAGCAGATGAAATGCATATGTGTGCGTGTGCGTGCGTGTGCGCACATGCGTGGCAGTATCCTTAAGTGGACCTGTGTGACATACCTTTCCATAGGCACCTGGGTTTTTCACAAATTGTGATGCTACCTGTTTCGGAAGTGTCATGCTTTTTTGCTTCATGTATTACCACCTGGTGGGGATGTTTCTATAAGAAAGCGGACATGAAATTACTGTTGCAAAAGAAATACGGTACATCAGACAACTGAAATTAGCTGGGAAATCGGGTCTATGACTGCATAATACAGAATGAAAGGAAAATGAAATTAGCTGGCTAGGTTTAGGTATCCAGCTGCAGAACCAGAGGCTGGGAGTTCAATTCCCTACTCTACCTCCAATGAGTAAAGCCAGCCTGTGTGGCCTTGGGCAAGCTGCACAATCCCAGATGTCCCCAGAAGAAAGGAATGGTGAACCACTTCAGCGTACTGTATTCTCTTCCTGGAAAACCCTGGAAAGGGTCACCATAAGCCAGAATCAATGTGACAACACATAATTATTGTTATTAATACTGCCAAGAGTATTTTGATATATACCTGTTTCTTTCTTTGGCTTCTTCCATGCAAATCAGTGGTATTAGTAAATGTTACAGGTTCACTGGCAGTAATTTCAAGAAATGTCTTAGAAGGCACTGAAAGACAAAAGACACTGAGAAATGCAGTTGTTTAGATGCACTCTATAGGTTTCTACACACATAAGCAGAATAAATCTTATATAATAGCAGCCAGCTCTTTTTTCAAAGCATGGAGCTTTCAGAAGTCAAAACAGGACTATTCACATATAAGAGAAGTTTGTATTGACAGAAGTTTGAGCAACTCAATCATTTTCTGAAGGAGGAAGAGATGTAAGATAAACCAAAAAAAGCTCAGCAACTATAGAAGGCTGGCTCTCTGTTGGGAGGGGCACAAAGAGGACATATGGAATATTCTGGAATGGGACATGGCAAGCTGGCAGGATCTCGGAATATGAACACATTTTGTGGCAGGTCCTATTTGTCCCTATTTAAAAACAATCTCTTTTTGCATACCATTCATAAAAATCTCTATCACAGTGTAAATACACTGCTTTGCAAATCCTTGGATTTAAAATCCATTGGCCTTCAGTCAAAATTGAACTGCTTAGCATTCTGTTCTTCAACACAACACTCTGATCCTGTTGCTGAGACTTAAGAAGTACAACAGGAGGCTAAAGGAAAGTTTTCAAACATGGATCCTAGCAATTCAATGAGCACCAAAATTTTAACATATCAAACATTCCTAGTGCAGACCAGTAAGCAAAGCCCTTCTAATACTGTTTATGTGCTGTATCATGTTTATGCCAAGTTACACAACATGGTTGGAAGTCTAGGAGAGGAGAGTGATAGACAGGTGATAAGGAACTAGTTCCATTACATCAAAAATCTGATACAACTGAATTACTTTTATTCTACACAAACAGGATCAGCCTAAGAGAGCTTGGTGGCTGAAAGAAAACACAGGATGCTTCCCCATTGTCTGTAGAAAAGCCAAAAGGACAGATGTATCTGGAAGCTGAGTCATGGCAATTGGACTTTCTGAGTGATCGAAATGTTTCGCTACTCATCCAAGCAGCTTCTTCAATCAGAGAAAAATTAGTGGTGAGTCCTCCATTTTATAGTTGACTGACAAAGCTGCTTGGATGAGTATTGAAATGTTTCAATCTCTCAAGAAAAGAAACCCAATTGCCATGACTCAACTTCCAGATAAACTCACCCGGATAACTAAGAATCTTCACAGACATAAGGGCAGATGATTCAGTCTTGTGCTAGTTATGGGAGAGCATCTACTGCCGTATCAGAAGATAGCCAGATATCTTAGGAGGTTCAAGGCAGGCTATACACCGCATATAGGTCCATCCTTTAACAGCAAGTAACAGCCAGGGGGCTTGGGCCAAATGACAAATGGCTAGGAACTCTGCCACTGCTGACACCACATTCATCGTAGTAATGACTGCATGAAGCAGTTACCTCACTTTGCATAACGGTAGGGCCAGCCCTGAATGCACAAGGTTGAAAGTGCTGATCTAACATGATGGAGTAATGATGATCACCAGAACCCCTTCACTTGAGGTGCATTGTCCACTACAGTTTACTGACCTGGCATTGTTGCGAGCTTCCCAATTGGCTCAGTTTGATTAGACCCATCATCTGTGATGGAAAGCTCTGCAGAAGGCCATTCCGCAAGACTTTGCTCTGGTTGGTTGCAAGTGAATGCCTGCTGCCATCTTGTGGAAATTGGACTACTAGCAACTGGAGTTTGGAACACCAGCTTCTTCACAATGCGGCTTTTGAACTGTGAATAAGAGGTCTTGCCTGGAGTCTGTTTTCAGAACAATAGGAACAAATAACTTCAATGTTAAACAAGAGATGTGCTAAACAAATATAACAACTTACGGAATGATTTTTTTAAAAAAAATCAAAATGTGCCTTTAATAAAGATTGCTTTCTGGGTTGGACTGGCACCAAGGTCACAGTCCTGTACACACTAAAGCAAGATTAATAATTATGTGGGACTTGCTTAAGAGGAAACACTTACAGTAAGTTGCACTTAGGTTCCGAGGAAACCAATATGAACAATTTGTCTGGATCTAAGTCTCATTTATTTCTTCTTTCAAAATGTGTAATGCTTTACAATGTGCTAAGTTTGCTAAGTACACATTGCTTAAGTAGCAATGTGCAGCTACTTAAGTAATATATGGTGTTAAAGTAATGTGCAACTACTTAGCTGGGTTAACCACCATACTCTTCGTAACTGCTCAAAGTCCTTGGCATACATTCTCGAAACACCTCCAAGTAACACGATAACATAACTGGCATATTTATGTCTCTCAAATTAGAGTAACATTTTATTGAGGCAAACAAAATGGTACCAAGATGAACAACCTTACAAACAGTAGGCTGTGTGAGAGCTGGGGGTTGTTATTTTATTTATTTAAAAAAAAATTATCCTGTCTTAAAAGGAACCTGCATCTCCTAGGTTACAGCTGGCCACAACCCAAGATCAGTGGTGGTGAACCTTCAGAATGCCAGATGTTTTGGACCATATCTCCCAGTATCGTCAGTGACAAAGGACTGTGGAGGTTGTGGTCCAAAACATTTGGAGAGCCAAAGGTTCGCCACCATTGTCACAAGGAGGATCTGCTGGTGGCCATGTATTCTGACTAGGGAGGTTTGTGTCAGGCGGCTTGAGTCTTTCAATTTCAACCACTGATTCTGGTTGAAAAACAAATTTGTCTTCATGTACAGAGCATCTGTCAGTAGGATCAGTGTCCATCTCTAAATCATATTCACAAGCAGACACTTGGGGAGCAGAGCTTATGCCATCATTTACACCTTCAAGATTTGCAAAGAAACCAGTACCCAGTTGAAATCAAGTCTGCAAACCTCTGCTCTCAGTTGTTCTTCCTTTTCTGGTCTCTTGTGAAATCCTTACCAGTGCTTGTACACATGCTGGTTGCCATTTGTTCTTTTTATAACATAATAAAAACTGTTTTGGCTCGTCCCAATAGCCAGTAGGAACGTTTGAGAGCATGTGATCAAAGTCATGACTAGACTATATTGCTGATGCAGCTGTAATAAGGGAGGATAACACCATGACGTCATACTCCTGATGCTAATGTGCTACTGGTCCACTGTCTCCCCCATGTCTCAAAACAAACCTCAGCTGACTGCAAGAGTGCCTTGAAACTTCTCAAGTTTTTTCACATAATGACTGCTTGTTCAGCATATGGCTATATAAAAAGGGATCATGGGGATACTATAACATCCCACGGGTAAGTGGAGAAGTTTAGAACAATAAATATTCAATAGAAATGGACTAAAATAAGTGGAAGAGTACAGTGGACCCTTGTATAACAAACAGCTTGTATAACATAACATCTGTACAACATAAAAAATTCCGGAGATAGGGGAAATTTGCTTAACAGAATCGCCTATGGGGAAAATCCGTACAACATAAAAATGGGATTACTCCATTTTCAATGCATTCCTATGGAAATTTGTATAAAGGAAATTTTGCTTAACATAATTTCATTTGGAACAAATTAATTCCTTTATACAAGGTCCCACAGTATATGCAAACTGAAACAAAGCATTGCCCACCTGTTCTTACTCTCATCTGAATATTGGAATAGAGATATAGGGGAAAAAAGGAACCAGTAAGTAATATGGTATTAATGTGTTTGTGTATGTATTTGTGTGTGTAGCATACTTATGACAGTATATATGGATAAATATATATTTACATGCATTGCTATGGCGCAGAAACAAAACAAAAACCCTGATGGGCTCCTAGTCCCTGCAATATTAATCATATTCATAGCCTTTTGAATAGAGACTTACAGGTCTTCAAGCAAGGCACATTTGCTTCTCTTCTGTATAATATATATATATGGCTTATAAATACAGTAATCCCCCACCTATCATGGTGGTTAAGGACCTGACCGACCCGCAATAATGGAAAATCCATGATATGCGGATGCTGGGTCGGGCCGGGACTGGAGGGGCCTCTTCGCCCCAGGGTGCCTTGCATTTCATATACTGTGGTCCCACGATATACTGGAACCGCAGTATATGAACAGCGAAATGGCGAGGGACGACTTTAGTGGCTTAATGCCAGCAAATAACAAGAACAAGTAAAAATGGTATGGGAGGCCAGACTTCACCAACACACAATCCACGTCAGTCATTTGCTCATTTCAACAGAGGCCTACTGTCTACCAGCTGAAATACAATACAAAAAGATTCGTGCCTTAATGATAATAACCTTAGAACTGCAGAGCAGAAAGGGACCCTATCAAGTCCATCCCCTGTCAATGGAATCAAACTCCCAACATCTGACTCTGCAGCCAGACACCTATGTCACTGTTTGAATTACAGAAATTTGACCCCGAGAGTATTGAGACTGAACAATGGTTCTTCCACCTAAAGCCCACTCCTAGTTATACCAAGCTGTCTTTATTTCGGGAGTAGAAACTAGAGTCAAAAGTCCTTCCTAATCTACAGCAGAGCAGTTAAGTTCTACCAGAACATCCTTCTGGAAGCCCCTGTGCTATTCATTTCAGTATTTATTCTAATATCTGACCTGCTGCCATTAATAGAAACATCCAACAATGGATGCACCAAAATCAGTTCAATATGTGTTCCGAAAAAACACACAAACATTCTCTGCTAGTTTTGGGATGTGAACAACCATTTTTACAGCCGGCTTTTCTGTGCTGAAAAACTTCAGCAAGGTCCGGGCTGAGAAGGGGAGGACGGACACGGCAGCCACCCTCTTCCCCCGCCCTCCCCTGCTTCTCTCTGTGTGTAGGTTTTGTGTTTCAGCTCCTCCTCAGAATCCAGGCCTGTTGAGACGTCCCCTTAAATTCCTCAAAATGGAGCCCTCCCTGCCTCTGCCTCCGTATTCTTTAAAAAACCCAAAGCCCAAAAGCAGGGTTCTGATTGTTTTCTTTTCTATGGTATTATTCACAGCCCTTCTAGGTCTCCTGCAGCTTAAGTTCTTAAAGCCCAAAGTCAAAGACTTTTATTCCTTTGAAGTGAAGGATTCAAAAGGGAGGTCGGTGTCTTTGGAGAAGTACAGAGGCAAAGTAAGTGGCATTTTTTTTTGTCCTTGAACTTGCATGCAACGATTGTTGTTGTTTTCCCATGCGTAAGAAGGCCATTTCATATCTTTTGCTGGGGGAGGAGTAGCAGCATTCCTATACCATCGACAAGAGATATATTTTAAAATTTTGTGCGGCAACTTGAGGGTAATACCGGAAGCCTAAACTTCTAATATTTGGAAATCTTTTAATAAAACCTCGTTATATAAACAGAGAAGGTACAACATTCGTAGGAACTGTACCCCTCTGGGAATCAGATCTCAGCATTGAGAACCGGAACATGTTTTCCCCCAGATATTAAGGATCTGCAGTCCCAATTGCACAGCCTCATGAGCCAGGCAAAATAGGTCTGATGGGAACGGGAGTTCAGCAACCTTAGGAGGGCCACAGGTTCCTCAGGCCTGTGCCAAGGATCGAGTATATCTCTTTGAAGGGAAGGGTATCACTTTCAGATGGGCTGCCTTTATTTTTTGATGACCCATCCAGCTTTTGATCCAACAGACCCTCTCTTAATAATCCTTTGAACCAACTTGATTTTGTTTCAGAAACTGGAAATATCAGCATGATAACATGGCGGTCTAATGGGAAACATACACATTTGACTATTTGCTAAAAGGCTTTTATATTTCAAAACAACGTGTATACTGCTACAAATAGTTGCAGAATGGTTGGATAATTTGCCGTGTTGGTAGGACCCTTCAAATAAAAGCACTTCACTTTCTCTGTAATGGTAATTGACTTAAGTGATAGGGGATTATTGGAATCAGTGTGTTCCTTCAGTTCAGCCTGACTAGCCACTCACCCTTTCGTTTTTCAATTGTCATGTTTTCTTGTCTGAAGGCATCTCTGGTTGTAAACGTGGCTAGTCGCTGCCAGCACACAGACAAAAATTACATCATGCTGCAGGAGCTGCATAGGGAGTTTGGACCATCCCACTTCACAGTCCTGGCCTTCCCCTGCAATCAGTTTGGAGAAACAGAGCCCGGCACAAGCCAGGAGATCAGTTATTTTGCAAAGGCAAACTATGGAGCGACTTTCCCCATTTTCGACAAAATTAAGATTCTGGGATCAGAAGCATCGCCGGCTTTTAAATTTCTAGTAGGTAAGCATGTTTATCATAGGCTTGCGCTTTGCACAGCTTTTGCAACGTTACATTTAGGGAAGAAGTGGGCAATGAGCAGACATAGAATTCAGCTTTCTGTGAATCTCTGTTTTTATTTTAGAAAGAAACACGTTTCTAGCTTCTAAGTCTCCAAAAAGACAAATATAATGCCATCTAAAACCTCATTAGAAAAAGAGTCTAAATTTGTGGGGTGAGCTTCGGTGATCTATGTACAGCAGCAGGCTGCATAATTAGTTCCCTGATGGTATGTAAACTGAGCTGTTGTTAAGATGGACTCTGTTTTTCCATTGGGCAACACTCAAGATGCGATTCCTGGAGAATGTTCATGCCTTATAAGCGAAACCTCTCTTGTCTTCTCCTTTCCCACACATACCTCTTTTCTCTAGCTTCTGGATACCCCTGTTCTGCTTTCTACGTTCTCCACCTGCCCTCTAGTTGCTTGCTAAGCTTTTTTAGCTCTCCTCCATGCCGCTACTCCCTTGCTTGCTTGCTGGGTGCCTCTGGTCTCTGCTTTCTTGCTTGGTGACTTG
>JAHTLZ010000240.1:4750521-4766153 GCA_023846285.1 Phrynocephalus versicolor
TATATTATATTATATTATATTATATTATATTATATTATATTATATTATATTATATTATATTATATTACCATATATTGATTTTTATGGTAATAATAAAGATTCTGGACTAGAGCTACCATAACAACATAGATGACAGGGCAGTCAGAGGGCCTTCCTGGTGAATTTTGTCAGAAATTCTTAGTAAGGAACATGATAGATCAGAGCAGAAGACTGTGTAGTAGTTCAAGACGGGGGAGAAAGATGGCCATATAGAACAGGGAGGTACAGTAGAAGATTCCATGACCTAGGAAACGGGAAGAAGGAGGAGGAGGAGGAGGAGGAGAAGGAGAAGGAGAAGAAGAAGAAGAAGAATCTTTATTTTTATGCTGCCTTTCTCCCCAAAGGGACCCAGGGCAGCTTACACCACTACAATTCAATACAATATGAAATAATAAAAACATTTTATCATTGTATTGTTTAAATACAATGATAAAAACTATAAAAACAACACTAAAACAGCAGCAGCAAAATTTAAAGGGCTCCCAGCCAATACAACTGAATATTAATAGATACAACTGAATATTAATAGATAAAAATTGTAAAAAGGCTGGAGGCTCAGAAGGCTTGCCTAAATAAAAAAGTCTTAAGGCCTAGCTTAAATGTTTTGGCTAAATATAAGCCAAAAGAATCAGAGAAGGACAACAGAAACAATACAAGTAGGATGTTGTCCCTAGAAAAGAGGTGAAGATAAAAAGGCTGGTGGAAGTTTCATAGCAAGATAATTTAGAAAATCAGCACAGGACACGTATAGGCAGAAGGCTATTCGCCGCCCTATGGATTAAAAAAAATCTCTCTTAATTGCAGACCTCTAGTTCTGTAATAATTAAGAGAAAAGAGTTTGCCAGTGTGTGCTTCCTGCAAAATCAGTATGTTTTGAGTACGTGAATTTTGTTGACTCAACAAGCTATGGATGATCTCTTTACGAATGGTGCCCCTGCACCTTGATGTCTAAAAACATTTCATGTTCTTCTGACAGATTCCTCCAAAAAAGAGCCTAGATGGAATTTCTGGAAGTACCTCATTAGCCCAGAAGGTAAAGTTGTAAAATTCTGGAGACCTGAAGAGCCCATAGAAAACATCAAGCCAGAAATAGCTGCTCTTGTTAGGGAGATCATAGTGAAACGGAGAGAAGACCTTTGAAGAAGCTACAATAGCTTGTGGACTCTTGGAAGGAATACTTCTGCAGCCCAATAGTACATTCCTGCTCTATTATGAGATAAACTGGACCATCAGTTTTTTTTTATGGTGAATTTCATAATAATTGTCAACAGAACACTCCATTTTGGACCAGATGTTAAAGGTGCTGAGTGCAAGTGAAGCAAGGAAGAGTATGGGCATGCTGAAGCACTTTACTCAACTGAGCCCTGGATATGTTCCCTGTTAAACATGCAACTGGCATATTTGGTTAATGAATCATATTTAATGAGTGGTATATCTTGCAAATGTGAATTTTAAAAGTATATGACGGCATACAATTGAACTGTTTTGGATTAAAACTACAGATGGGCACAAACCACCAGTTCAGCCACTCTTGCCAGTTAGTTTATGAGCCAAATAGGTATTCAGCAGTTCCCAGCCCCACCTCCTCTGGTGAGCATCCACACATTTCCCTGCCCTGCCTCCTCCGGATGCTGCTTCTGAGTGAGTGCCGGCTGCAGGAGGTAAGTCGGGAACCTCCTGTTTGGCTGGTAAACGAGCTAGCACGAACCACCAGTTTATGCCCATCTCTAATTGTAACTCCCAATTTGCCAGCTAGCCTTGATGACTAGTGGACTCAGAATTGTAATCCATAAACACAACTCTTTTGTTTAAAAAAAACCCTGCAAAATAACATTAATGATCCCCAAAAAGTTATTGACTACAATAGCTGGGAATTTCTGGGAGTTGTAGTCCAAAACAGTAACTGTTCCATCCTCCTCTGGGGTAAGAAAGGCCCCTTCTGGAAATCTGGTTGTTTCTTATGTCTTAAAATGATCTGTGTCCACTGCCCTTGGAGGCTATTTGCATGGTGTTATCTGACCACACTAATTATACTGTTCCTAGTGTTTTTGTTGGACTTGAACTGACCTTTAATACTTTCTCAGGTCAGCGAAAACCACTGGGAATAACCCCAGTAATATGCTAAACTGCACTTAGTAAACCAGTTTCTTATCATTATACAGTATTTCCATATAGCCAATTGTTTCAATCCTGTTATTGATGTCCCTTGGTATAATTCCAAGATATTTTCAGCTGCAAGTTACTACTAGCTAAGAAGTCAGCCTCAACTACAGTATCTCAGGAGTCAACAATGATGAAACGGAGACTGTCCTACTTTGGGTGCATCATGAAAACCAAGATTTTCTGAGAAAACAATAATGCCAGGAAAGCTTGAAGGGAGCAGCAAAAGAGGAAAGCCAAATGCATGATGGATTGACCCACTAAAGGAAGCCAAAGGCATGAGTTTGTAAGAAGTGTTGAGAGCAGGACATTTTGGAGATTGTTCATCCATCAGGCAACCTGACAACAGAAAACAACAGCAATAATAAGTCAATACTTGTTTTTCTTGTCATGTACCAGACATGTAACTTTGAGTGTAACAAGAAAAACAAGCAGGGACTTCTTAACTGGCAACAATTTGCCTCTAAAATTTACCGCACTAGAGTCTGGTTCACATAAATATGCCATAGGCTTTCAACCACCACCTGAAAAATGCTTGTAGGATACATGCCAATTAGAGTTGGGGGTGAGTTTTAAAAACTTATGACTCATCATGATTTGATTCATTGGGGCTGGCGAATCAATGAATCTCCAGTGATTAATCAATTCATCTCCCCCTTAAAATGCTCTACAAAGAACCCCTAGCACCTAGAGGCCCCAAATTTGCTGAGAATATCTCTCTTCTACATTCCCTGAAAGTTTTGTGAGGATTGGGAATCAGAAGTATGAGCTCTACACCCCCAAAGAGCCCCCCGCAGGCTTCTAGAGGCACCAAACTTCTGAGAGGCTTCTCCCAACTCTTCTCTACCAGCCCTATAAATTTGGTGAGGATTAGGTTTCGGACATCTGAGTTATACACTCACAAATTGTGGCTTACTAGGAATGTGTCTCTCGTAAACTGGGTCGGACAAATCCAATCTTCACCAAACCTGTATGGATTGTAGAGGGGAATCATGGAATGAATCCTTCCAAATTTGGTGTTTCTAGGTGCCCTGGGGACCATTTTATATCTTGATGAAGTGACAAATCAAAAACTGCTTATTTTTTGTCAATTCGTATTGATCAGGGAACTTTATGATGAATATGAATCTATACTTGTTGGCAAATTGGCCAAATTCATCTTTTTCAATTTGTCCCCATCTCTAATATCAACTATATAAAAGGCTTCACTTAATCCAGAGCTGGCATTATTTTCTATATATTTCTGAGATATTGCATTATATGCAGCTGGGGTTGAGCACTGGTGGAACAAACAGTACTGAGCCTCAGACTTGAATATGCTCCACTCCTCTCTTGTGTGGTGGTGTGTCACCTGGAATCATTCGCATCCTGTATTAAACGGACCCAAGTTTTTTGATGAATTGAAAGGCGTGGATGGTTTGGTCCAATTCGCACATAACTCTTACTGCCTAATCATTCCTGTTTGCTGCTACTGCCAACAGGAGTGACCCAACATATGTGGAAGTCTTGTCCATTATATTATGTTTCAGTTAGGACTCCTGTTTTGTCACTCGAATCCTGAAGCTCCTTGAAAAATTCTGATCACTTTCAACAACTTAGCATACAGAAATAACTCTCTGAAGACAAGCAAAGATGAAAGTGTCTGGAGGCTCCTTAGGGCTGATTCAAGGTTCTGAGTTTCTGTGCCAGGGTGACCTGTTAGAAGCACTTACATCAACCAGAGCGTCTGTTGCTTCTTCTGATTGGGAGGAAAGATTCAAGAGCTTTTCATGTATCTCTTGGCTCCCTTAAAGAAGGTTGAGGGGGAGCGTTGTCAGACCTGGATTCTACTTTGGGGTTTAGAGAAGGACTCAGGGGTTAGATTGTCTCCACGTTGCCAGTTGCTTATCCCTGAATCTAAAAAGTTTTCCTTGGTATCCAAAGAAAGTATTTAAATACACACTTGCAGAACATGAACTTTCCGTGAAAAACTTTTCAACCCTTAAATCCTTCTGTCTGAAAGACTGTCCTACTTTGTAGAGCTTAGCTTTGTTATCGGCGCAGTAGAAAATGGATGTCCTATGAAGCAAATTGTGAAGCATGTAAATGGTTTTATGAAAATGTTTTATTTTTTAAAAAGAGTCAAAGGAATCCAAGTCTGATGTGTTTTATACACTTGTTTGCACATGTGTACCCATACACACATGCACAAAATTATGTGAATGCTCTCCACTGCCGAATTCACTCAAAGCATTCTAGAATGTTCCTCCTTCGACTCAAAAGATAAACAGAAGCATTTACTTACATGGATACCTATCCAGGCAGAAAATACTCACATTGTCACTATTCATTCATTCGTTCATTCGTTCGTTCGTTCATTCATGCATGCATGCATGCATTGGATTTACCAGTATATACTGTCCTTCTAGCCTGGGGGCCACTCACAAAACAGAGAGATATCAACAGTTGTAAGGATACCACCCCATTTGTTGAACCACCACCACCCCTCTTTATTTAAAAGAAACTGGATGGGAACTATAAAATAACCCTAGGAGAAGCTGAGTTTGATGAATGCTCACTATGGAGGACAAAAATGAAAGTCTAGAAGGGGACAAAATGGCATATCTTGTGGGGGGAAAGGCATTTTGCTTCAGGTCTCACCGGCTTACAATATAAACCAGTTTACATTTTTTTCACACTTCATTGCAGGGATGATCAACTGAGGCCCTTGAGAAGCATTTGGCATGCAATTCCCATCAGCTCAAATTAGCTTAGCCAAGGTGAAGGATTATGGGAGTGTCAGTCCAAAAATTTTTGGTGGCCCACCAGTACCCACCCGTATTTTAGTCTTGACCAGGAAAAAGAACCCTGTATGTGGCCACAGGGTATGAAGTGATTTGATCCACAGTGTTTGGGATAACCAATGGAAGAGAGAGGTAGTAGCTGTCACTCCAGTGATGTCACCAGAGGCACCCTCTTCGTTTTCGATCACACCACTGAAATCTAAATGTAGCAATCTTTTATTACTTGGGGGGTGCTTAGTTACAACAAGGCACTCATGGTGAACTCAGCCATTGTAATACTGATCTTGCCTGACATGGACCCTGAGTATGCCCTACCTTCATGCTTACACAGACTATCATAAGGGCAGGTGATCTTTAAAAAACACAGCAAAATGCAGTATGTTGGGCCACTACTGAAGTCTCCCCTCTGCCACTGCTAAAGAAATACAAAACATAACAGTATTTTTCAGCTTTGTCTTGAAATCAGAATATTATCAACACAGTTCATATTACTATTCCTACACAATAGAATTCACCTTATCTCCTACTCCTCACTTACAGGAAACTCACGATTATCCAGATTCAGTGTGTGCCCACTATTCAGCTGTTCCACGTCAACGATGCCCTATATAAACAGATTTAAACATGGAGTGATCACAGTATTTTGAATATTTCACAAACCTGTACTATCTGGGGAAAAATGTGAAGCTACAGTTGTTCAATGCCATATCTTAATAATGTTGCAAGAAAGGTTAACGTGTTGCTGTTAGAAAGATGTAGTCCCTGTGTTTGAATTCGCAAAGTCCACCCCGTGAAATATTCTGTAGGAAAGAGGGCCAAAGCTTTCTAGATTCCAAATCCCATCATCCCTTTGCAGAATAACCAAAATATCAAGGATGATAGTGTTTGTGATTCAACCTCATCGAGGGGGAAACAGGTTCATGGCTAACATTTGTGAGCTCCAGTATCTCATTCAAGGTTATCACATATCTCACTCACATGCTTCTTAGATGCTTCTGCATCTTCTGCTTTGAATATTCATCTGGATCCTGGGCACTTTACAGCATAGTTAATCTTGTGTCCCAGATATTATGGGCCATCTTCAACATCTTAGAACTGGAGAATTAGAAGGGGTCCTATGGATCATCAAGTCCAGCCCCTGCTAAGGAGGCCCAGCGGGGAACGGAACTCCAAACCTCTACCTCCATTCCCATTCCAGCTGATGTGAAAGCTGCTTTCCCCTTTCTGCAGTGTTTGTGTTCCTTCTCCTGCAAGGAGACCCATTTTAACTGGCTTTCCTTAAATTTCTTTTCCTTAGCGCGGTTTATACCTGAGGAAGCCACACATTCCTTTGGAGTCCCAGTCGTGTTAGGGCGTATCTTTTGGGTGGGTGGGTGTGCAACAGGATCAGACCCAAGGCGGTGCACTCTTCCGTGTTGGTTTGCTCTAGGAAAGAACCTTGCTTTTTAACTTGGATCTGAGCTAGGTCCCTTCCAAACGCCTCCCAAGGTCAGATCCTGCCATGAAGGAGTGGATCTGCTCGCTGTTTGTCCCTGCCTGTCCTTAAAGAGAGTTCCTTACTAGCTTGAAGCTTCCCTCCCAGGCGGCTTAACTCTTTCAACTAAAGAACTATCCAGCCACTGACCAACAAGTTACAGAATATTTCTGACCATTGCCCATATTGGCTGGGAACTGAAGTCCGGTAATTGCTGGAGACCCAAGTTTGGGAACCCCTGCACTGTAAGATCAAACGGAGTCTGATTCTGACATTTCTATAAGTCCACAGTTATTTTTGAAGACCCTCCGCATTGCAAATAATGTCCAAATCTACTTAATCCGCTAGGCTTGTGACTACTCTTTATACAAGAAAGTTTCACCCTCTGGCCCCCGGTGCCCTGTCCACAGTATTGGCATGGTGGCCTCAAGGCCATTGCTGTTTGTCCTTTCATCAACTCTGATGTCAGTGGTGTGGCTTGTCACAGCAAATGAAGCCATGTGGTCAGTTTAATGGAGGCCCAGGAGCTGTATGTCACACGGTGAGGACCACTGTGATGCTCCCCTGTAGCAGCCCAACTAAGGCATTGCCTAAAAAATGATGCAAACTCATGTAGTAATACGGAAGTGTATTTAGTTGCTGGTATATGTACAACAGCTAACTAAGAGTACACTGCCAAACCACCACATAGAGAGATCAACTACGCTAGTGCAGATTCAAAGGAACATGCCAGAGTGTGAGCCATTACAGGAAATAATAAAAGGTCACTATTGGAACAATTAAAAGCCTTCTGACCCTCTAACAAGAGCCTTCTTCCTATGGATGCCCACTATAAAAGTTAAGTGAAGTAGGAGCATAGCTTTAAAAGAGAACAGTGGGTGACAACAACATTAGTGTTTAGCCAATACTGTTCACACACAGCAACAGGTTTATTTTTAATCTACAACCCTTATGTTTGATTCTTTAAAATTAGATTTGAAAGTAATGTTGGGTTCACGGAACTGTTTGAGCAGATGATTGAATCCAGAGACACAACGACTTTATTCATGTCTTTTAGTGTTGCTTCAAACAACCATGCCTGAAGAAAAACGTTGTGAAACTCATTAGCCTACAGAAGTTGAAAAGCATTAGTATGTTCTCAAAGGCCATGCTAGACAAATGTTCCTGATAATGCGAGGGTGAAAATATGTGCCGTAGGCTGGCAGCAGAATGTCAGCTGGTGTCATTCAAATATTCAACCAGCTAACAATACACTGCCATTCCACCACACACACATACACACTGAGCTTCCTGGTGCTTCATTCTGGACAGTCACCCATTCCTACCGCAGGTAACAGTGTTGTAGCAATACTAGTATCTTACAAAACAGCCCATGAAATCAAACTGTCTCCCTGCCACTGGTTGCAACGAAGAGGATAGTGTCATTTTAGGCAAAACAGCTAAGCCATCTTAAGTCTTAAGGGTGCTGTCATGGGAATGTGCAACTTGTATTTATGCCTGGGGGAGGGGAGGTGGCGGATGATTTTTGGCCAGGTTGACTGGTAATTTTTGGGAATCCAACAAAGAAACTTTTTCCAGACTCTGGAAAAATGTATGACAATGTCATTCTACACCAACTCCAACTTAGCATGAGATTGACAATGGCTGGGATTATAAAATATGGCGGAACCTCTTGTATAAAGCAATGTCTTTATAAAGAATAAGTAATAAAACTGTTTGAAACAAGCTCTTTCATACCCATTCATAATCATTTAGGTTATATGCAATGGTCCAAGGGGCATCTAGGCTGATCCAGGTGAGATCCAAGAATCCACCCTGGCGTGTCCATGTTTTTCCAGATCTTTTCACCTGTGACTGATGTTCTTGCATCAATATTTCTTCAACCCATTTCTCATAGTTTGGGGAAGAATTACCTTTCCGATTCTTGATGTCTGCACATTTAGCAATCAGAAACCCCTCACTAGCCATGCCTTTTGGTTCTGATGGTAGGGTCCACCAGGGAAGCAAGCATCATGAATCTTCTCACTTTGGAACTAGGCATATTTAGCCTGACGAAGAGAAGACTAAAGGGCTGTCACAGGGAAGACGGCATTGATTTATTCTCAGTTGCACCTGAGGGTATGGCAAGAGCCAGTGGATGGAGACTCATCAGAGGGAGAGCTAACCTTTAAATAAGGAGACATTTCCAGACAGTGAGAGCCATTCAAACAGTGGAACAGCTTGCCTCCTGATGTTGTGGGCGCCCCATTGCTGGAGGTTTTCAAGGAGAGATTGGACAGCCATCTGTCCGAGATGGTATGAGATCTTGTGCCTTGGATAGGAGGTTGGACAAGAAGACCTCCAAGGTCCCTTCCAACCCTACGATGAGTCAATGATTCTAGTATGGCTTACCCACAGTGTCCAGCAGGGGGCACACATTCAATACAGTTGCAGTGCTTTGGAATGCATCAGTGTGGAGTGCAACCAGCCGCTGCAAACATGCAAGGATCCAAGCAGCCAGCTAGTACTGCACTGCCAGAGCAACACATTCCTGTGTTCACCTCTGGTGCTAGGTTTTTTTCTTTTTTGCCCCATTTACAACCCAAAATTGAGTATCTATTATAAATAGCTTATAACTGAACTCTTAAATAAACAAGCATAAATCCGTACCCATTCATTTTCTAGATCCTGATACATAATCAGTTCAACATTTGCTTCCCTGGGGTCAGACTGTGTACCTTTACTTTGAAACTCTCGCTTACAGTGGCCTTGGCCAGCCTGGAGCCCTTCCAAGTGCATCCAGCTACAGTCACCATGGCCCCACTGGATGAAAAGGATAGGGGTCAAGGCTAGGACAGCAGAAGGACACCAGTATGGGGAAAGGCCGAGACAGAGAACAGAGAAGTCCTTTTTTGTGGGGCAAACATCAAGATTTGCCAAGAAAAGTTCACCACAGTCCCTTATGCAGGGCCACCAACACTGACCTTTGGAAGCATCTGCAAGCATTGCTGTCTGGTCCGCCTGAGGTCTCTCCCAAGCGTTTTCATTATTTTCTCCTGTAAAACAAACATACAGATATACAAGGATACTGTTAACTTTCAGGTATCCAATCTAAAGCAAACAATTACCTGTTCTCTATGACCAAGACCAAATGGCTTTCATATTTATTCGGATAAGGCGAATGTTCGGTCTTTCCATAAATGAAACAGGCAACATCTCCAAAGAGAAAAATGTATATGTAATGTTACATGAATAAGTGACCCACCTAACTAAGTCAGAGCCATCACAAAACAGCATAGCTTCATCCATGCTGCAGACTAACAAATTGACCCCTTTTTTTCCTTTATAGGATGGCCCTTATTTCATTATATTTTAAAGGACTGTTTTGGGGATTTCCTTTATTTCCTTCAAACTGGATCCTCAAATTGGTTTTAGTATGTATTTATTCAGAAGACTAGGCCCCACTCTTTTGAATGAAAATAACCCTCAAGTACGGAAAATACTGCTGCTTCAATTTTGGAAGTTTTAATTTAGTCACCAGGCTCAGACTAACAAGTAACCCATTCTGAGTTTCTGTTAAAAAGCAGAGCTTAGAAACGTTGTAGTTTTGGACTACCCCTTCCAGCATGTTCAAGACGACTCAACTTTTCCAAATTGTCAATAAATAAATAGGCAGGCAAGCAGGCAAGCAAAAATGATCCAAGTTAAGATGATGGGTGGACTAAAGGACCGTAAATTTACCCACAACATGGCTTCGTCGGTCTTGACCTTGCGGGTTGTAGATCTTTCTAACTTCCATTCCATCTCTGCTGAGAACGTTTTCTTTAATTATTCTTTTCCCTTCCCTGATAAGCCACCCCACCCCACCCCACCCCACACTGAATCCTTCCCCTTAGAATGCGAAGAACGGACATTTCCAGTTAACTGGAAAATCTTAGTTTGGCTTGCTGTTCTTCGACCATGCCCCCATCTGAAGTGAGTTATCGTCTATATTTCCCGATCTCAATTCGCTCCGCAGCACGCTACTGGGGCCGGGAGATGTCATCGCCGATTTCCAGACCCTACTGAAAGCCTCTCTGCGACTGAATCCTTTAAAGAGGCAGAATCAGCGGCAAGTGGAGCGGGAATCCCTTGTCGGGACAGCTGATTGGCTGCCCGGTCTTGTGACGGGAGGAGGTTTCCCTCGTTGGAACGTTGCGGCGCGCAACGTTCGCCCGCGGCGGGGATCCAACCCCCGCGCTGCTTGCTTTTTCCCCCTTTTGCAATTTTGTTCTTGTGGGACCCGCCGATCGCGGGCAAAACCCCGCTTCGGCAGCGCCAGATCGAGTCCCCTCCTCCTCCTCCCTTGTTGCCGCAGGGCCGCGCGGGTGGAGCTGTTAGCAACAGCGCCAAGAAGCCCGATGGCGGGCACAGAAGCGCGGAAAGGGGGGTTGGGAAACAGACGTTTCCTTATTTTAACAGATGACGCTTTGACTCTGTAGGACCGGGGTGCCATTTCAGGTTGCATGTGTGTGAATGGAGAAGTAAACACACACCCACACACACCCAACGGCCTGCACTTGGATACATTCAAGGTGAAAAACGCGTCGTCAAGATCGAAGGCATTTAATTGTATAGTTATTTATTTTTTAATGGCTTCCTCGTCTTTCTGCCACAGCTTACACACAAAACTGCACATAATTTTAAAAATATACACTACAAAACGTCATTATAGTTAGACCAGAGGGCCTCAAGATGATCCAGACTGCGGCTGCGGCCATGTGTCTCATGTAAAGCAAATATTCCTAATAGGTCTTTCATTCTCCTCCCCTCTTTTTATCCTTTATTTTGAATTATTAGCTGTAGCAATGGATAATTTGCATTTCCTCTTAGGTGACCCACACATTCGAGCTTTGTGGCCCAATATCATTTCATACTTCTCTGTCAGCCACATTATCTTTCTCATAGTTGATAATTGTTATGTGCTATG
The DNA here is from genome assembly GCA_023846285.1 of Phrynocephalus versicolor. NCBI lineage: Eukaryota > Metazoa > Chordata > Lepidosauria > Squamata > Agamidae > Phrynocephalus > Phrynocephalus versicolor. The sequence goes on from JAHTLZ010000240.1 coordinate 4,761,926, forward strand.
AAATCAGAAACAATTTATAGTAACCCTTAATAGGGCAAACAAAGTAAGTGAGATATATAAGGAATGGTTTTACCAATTTTGGTTCCCCAGTAGATTTCAATGGCCAAGTGCGGATTCGAAACCCAGGTCTCCAGAAGTCCTAGTCCATCACTCTATCCACTAGAGGTCAGTGGGTATTTCACCTGTGTAATGGTCACAGTTCTATTCCATACAGTAGAACTGAGAAAACATAGTCAAGTAATAGGTACTTTCTCAAAGCCAATGTTGAGTTTTTGATGTGCAATTTTGGTCCCCCAGTAGATTTCCATAGCCAAGTGCGGATTCGAACCCAGGTCTCCAGAAGTCCTAGTCCATCACTCTATCCACTAGACATCAGTGGGTATTTTACCTGTGTAATGGCATTGGCCACAGTTCTATTCCATACAGTAGAACTGAGAAAACATAGTCAAGTAATAGGTACTTTCTCAAAGCCAATGTTGAGCTTTTGATGTGCACTGCATCCTGCCTCTTAAGAAAACTGTTGTATACTGTTTATTCAAGCTTTATCAAACTGTCCATACAACCAAGCCAGTTTTTACAAATTATTGTTGCTGCTAAAATACTTTTAAACATATTATCATATTAAAATAACAGCATGATTAAGAACCTGATCATATTAAAATAACAGCTGGGTTAAAAGGGAATGATACAGCAAACATACACAATCCTTGTTAAAATCCCCTATCTTAGAATAAGGCTGCTAAAATTTGCCTGAATAAAAGGGCATTTTTCTGTGAACAGAAAAGTGCCAGAAAAAGAGCCTGTCTATATTCTCCTGGGAAGAAATTCCATCACCTGGAAAAAGGTGCAGAAGAGGTCTTCACTTGCATCTACATCAAACTTTTCTGTAAAGATGCTAGGACTACGTGTATAGACAACTAAGTGGGTGTCAGATCAAATCGAGTCTCCCTCAAAACAACAGGCATTCAACTAAAGCTATTGTACTTTGGGTACATCATGAGAACTCGGGTTTCACTAGAAAAAGATGAGATGCTCACAGGTGCTGAAGACACAGGAAAAGAGGATGACCAAATATGAGATGCATTGATTCAGGAAAGGAAGTCACATAATACCAGTATGCAGAAGCTGAGCAGTGCTGTTAACAACATGACCAATGAATCACAAGAGTCAACAAGACTCAGAAGCAACTTGATGGCACAAAACAGCAGCAGCAAAAATGAATTCTCTGTCCATCTGGATCATGCATTGTTGTTGTCTCGTTACAGTCGCGACCAACCGTAACCGTATGTCCATGGAGTTTTCTTAGCAGGAATACTGGAGTAACTTGCCAGTTCCTACGCCAAGCACCTACAGCATCTGGTATTCCCTGGCGGCCGCCCATCCATGTACTAGCCAGGCTTCTTATTTGGTTTATTATGATGGGGGGGGTTAGTTTGGGCTGTTGTATTTTGTTATTTGTTGTAAACCGCCCAGAGTTCCTGTGGGAAAATCTGGCGGTTAACAAGTACAAATATAAATAAATAAATAAATAAAAATAACGCTGCTCAGCTTCTGAGGTCAGATAAGCCCAGCTGTGCTTGGGGCATCTAGGCTTACCTTATGATAAAGCTTTCTTACTTTGTTTTGATTTTTTTCTGTGCAGAACTATCTATACATAGATGGCATTAGAGCTATCAGTCATCAGATGTTTAAGGACTACAACTCCAATCACCCCATAGCACTGAGAATGCAGTACTGGCTAAAACTGATGGGAGTTTTAAGCAAAAAAAAAAAAATCTGGAAAGCCACATGTGTTCATTCCTAATCTAGATTGTATCCGCATAACACATCTCACCCTAGGCCTTAGCCTAAGGCCAAAATAAGCAATAGCCATTGATAAGAAGTTGTGGTTGTACCAGTACTGCCAAACTTACTGCAATATAAACATTTTTACATGGACAGTTCCCTTCATTGTGCTAGAGGCCCTTAAAGTTCCACAGAATAATGTATAATGAGTGACACACTGCTTTTGTCAAATACTAAGAAAAGAATAAGGAACCCAGGAATAAAAGCATATGGGTTTGGGTTATGTTTTTTGTTTTGTTTTTTGCACTGTGAGGAAATACACATTCCTTTGTCTTTGAAAGAATGACAGTTGTTTATTATGTGGGTAGTGGGTATGACTGTGCCCTTAGGGTCATATTTCCAGTGTTTTAAGTGCTTGAAGTTTTGTAAACCAAGGGACAACTAACAAGAGCCTCATTGACAGGTAGGAATCTTAACCGGTTTGGGAAACAATGTGGTGACAGTTTGAGGTTTGGGGGAATAGGAGAGTTTAGTTAAACAGTGTCAGGCTAGTGGTTGCAGACAATGGAAGTGCACACACTCCTTGCCTTTTGCTCAGAAACAATACAGAAAACAACAACGGAGCAGCTGTTCTTTTCTGCCTTTCGTTCTGGGGCTAAGTGTTTCCATGTATGTAAAGACCCGAGGGCATATAGCGACACCTGTTATTTGTACTGGCACCTGCCCTTTGCAGTTACAGGTGACCCATCCTGATTCTTCCAGGATTATTTTCTTCACGCAACAGCAGAGATATGACGGCTCATAGGAAAGAGTTAACAATGCAGTTAAGTATTAATGACATCCCCCCCCCAAAAAATCTAATTCACTTCAATTTAAGATGGAAGGGGGACTATTTTAATGATTAAATTGACACTGAATGGCTATTTAGTTGAGCGACTAAAGTAAACCTTTACCAGGAAACAAGTAGAAAAGTTCAGTCCATTATTTTTTGTTCCTAGCACAACTCTGTATCATCATGACATTGTCAAGTGATTCTGGCTTTTCCTCTTTAACCGTTTTGATTTGGTGAGATGTGTCGCAAAGTTTTGGTCGCATTAACAATGAAAGCAGGGGAAATGCATCATCTGGATGCAAAATTGTTTTTACAAAGCAGGTAAAAAGGTAAAGGTAAAGGTTCCCCCCCCCCCCGCACATGCATGCTAGTCCTGTCCAACTCTAGGGACGGTGCTCATCTCCGTTTTCAAGCCAAAGAGCCAGTGTTGTGCAAGTCCGTGGCCATGTGGACAGCATGACTGAACACATTCCTGCGCACGGAACACAGTTTACCTTCCCACTTTTTATGGCGGTACCTGTTTATCTACTTGCATTTACCTGCTTTCGAACTGCTAGGTTGGCAGGAGCTGGGGTTAATAGCGGGAGCTCACTCCACTGCGTGGCACCCAGGATTCAAACTGCTGAGCTGCTGACTTTGCAGGTGACCCTTTCAGTACTCTAGCCCACTGAGCAGTGGTCAGTTGGTCAAACAGGACCTTGTGTGGAAGCACTTTAGGTTTCTGATGTTCGGTAGGAAGCTTTTGCCTTTCAGTTGCGCAAACAACTAGCACTAGGTGGTGCTGATACTTTGCGTTTCATGTAGCCCCTGCGTACTACCTAAAGCACTGTAGTATAAACATTCATCTTTTTCCGGATTCAGCAAATTACTGTATACTTGAATACTTTCAAAGGCCATAGTTTTATTGGTGTGGTTATCTCCCAGCCCCAATGCTGGTCGTAAGTTTCCCATTCTTTCGTATTATGTGTCAATCGTTCCCATGCTTTCCCATGAATCTTCTGTGTGGGATCTACTCAGTATCATGAAATCCTCTCCCTCCTGTTCACTTGATAGGAATACCAGTGAGTATTCACTGGTCTGTTGGTTATCTCTCATGGAGCCTTTCCTTCTGCTCACTCTCCGCCTGTTCCCTTAGCAGCCATAAAGGCCTTCTTCTCTTTCTCTTAGTTGGGTTCTGCGGAACGAAGCTGCAGTTATACCCACCAAAATTGAAGCAAAGAAAAACCTCAGTCCTCAAACATTACAAGGCAGAGAAAGAGTAGACGAGGAAAGAAACAGTAGGTAGGCTGTTAACCTCCCCATCCTCACCCCCAGGAGTGTTCTTCTCTTTGTCTATCCGTTGAGTCGTGCCCAACTCTCGTCACTTTATGGATCAAAGCTGCCCATCCCTTTCCGTCTCTACATTGCACTGTTAGGTGATATGATATCAGGGCTGTCCAAAGTTCGGCCCTCCAGATGTTTTGGACCACAACTCCCAGAATTCCAAGCCTGTATTGTCTATGACAAAGGACTGTGGGAGTTGTGCCCCAAAACATCTGGAGGGCCAGAGTGTGGACACCACTGTGATAGATAGATAGATAGATAGATAGATAGATAGATAGATAGATAGAT
>JAHTLZ010000240.1:4773975-4785895 GCA_023846285.1 Phrynocephalus versicolor
AGCCCTTTTTCTTTCTGGCTGGTGCCAGGCGTGGGCAGTGGGACTGGGTCTGTGAGGGTGGGTAGGTCCTATGGCTCTGGGGAATGAGGTTGGTGACCCTTCTCCTTCCCAAATAGAGCAGGGAAGGGACAGAGTCTCAACTGGGCTTTTGTGGACGCTTTTGGGGCTTTGGAAGGGAAGAAAAAGTGGGGAGAGGGTTACTGTGGGGGCAAGACATGAGTTAAATGGCAGGGCAAAGTCAGCAGAAAGGTTGGAAGCTTAGGAAAGATGAGTAAAGGTCAGGCAGAGAGGGGGAGACGAAAGAGTTAATGCACTGTAAGAAAACCCCACAGAAATGGACTGGGAAGGGTTAAAAGGAAGATAGATAAAGGGTTAAGGAGACAAGCAGGAAAGGGTTAATGGATCCTGGGGAGACCTGCTTGGAGCCCCAGTCATAAGCCGTTCAATTTGCTAAGAGTTCGAAAAGCGGCTTGCTTCTACTATCAAATATGAAGAAGCATTGCTCATAGGAATGCATTGGGACAGGATAAGGGGGGGGGGAGGAGCAGTCTATCTGATTGACCTCAGCGGCTGAGGGCTTTCCACAGCGGCATCACCTGGCGAGGATTAGTTTTTCAGTGGTAAGCGGAAATGTTGATCTCTGGGGAACAGCTGCTGAGATACGTGGTGAAAACCCTGGTGGCGATGGAGGTCCCAACCACCTCTGCCAGCCTAGCAAAGCTGCCATCTTCAAACTGCCGTCGTCTGGCAAGACTTCTCCAGGCTTTTCTGGCCATGAGGAGGGGGGCTCGCATTTCCCTCAATATCTCGGGAATGGCTGGGTATTTTTAAACGGGGTGAAAAGCAGCTTGCTTTTCTCAGTATGGGGACCAATTGGGACATATTGTTGACTTTCGGAACTGGTCCAAAAGTTTCAAAATTTTTGTTTTTCACAGTGTCTTCACAGGAATCCCAGCTGCAGCATGAGATGGGAGAGGCTCGTGCAAGTATGGGCGTTTATACACGACCCCTAAGCTCCGCTGCAAATGGCTCCCAGCTCCGGAGCTTAAAAATGTTTCCCCACCAGCTCCAGAGCTAACAGAAAATTAAGCGCGACCCAGCGCACCTTTCAAGTACCTGCTCTGGGAGAGTGAAAAAATTTGATGTGGAGAGTGCCGGGCTCTCCTCGCTTCTTTTTGTTGTTGTTGTTGTTGTTTTGCCTCCCGCCCCTTTAAGAGGAACCAGGAAGTGACGGGGGTCGGAGCAACTTCCACCGTGCTGGAGGTAAGATTGCATTCTTTTCTCCCTTTTTTTCTCCCTCCCCTCACGCAGACAGAACAAGGAAGTGCGGAGGGGGTGGGAACGCAGGGAGAGCAACAAACCCTCAAGATCTCTGGTCCGAATTTAAGGGACCAGCGGATCTTAGGGGTCGTGTAAAAAGGCCCTATCTTATCTCTAAATGAAAATCTGTGATATATATGTAGTGGGGACTGCTGTACTCGTTCTATAAGACGCACAGACATTTCCCCTTACTTTTGAGGGTGGGGAAAGTGCATCTTATACAGCAACAAATACAGTAAGTGGCATATTGAAAGAGCAGTTCATCAACCTAGCATGGTATTAGAAAGATGTTGTGTCAGTTAGGGAAATATTTTTAAAAGAAAGCTGAAATAAATGAGTGGGTTTCTTCATCCTCCCTTTTAATGTCACAACCTACTTAATATGTCACCTAGTTGTCACTTCAGAGAACGCTGCTCACAGTTCCATTCAAGTGCAAAGTAGAAGTAGTCGTCTGCACAGCATATACCAGTGGTGGCAAATCTCTAGCAGTCTAAATGTTTTGGACCACAACTCCCAGAATTCTGAGCCTATATTGCGATGAAAAAGGACTCTGGGAGTTGTGGTCTAAAACATCTGGAGTTCCGAAGATTCACCACCACTGGCGTACACAGTAAGTAGGAGAACAACGAATTATGCCAAAAAAATGAAAAGCCCTATACAGAAGGGAGACGGACAACTCTTAAAGAGCAGAAAGACATGTGGATGCCGTAATTTGGTTCAAACCAAACCATACCAACAACAATTCAAATACCAATCTATACACCCATCTGTGCAGGTCAGTAGTTATAATTCTTGTGTTAGACCATTATATGTGAACCCCACTGCATGACGTTCATACCTGCATAGTCTAAACTGTAGCTTGCATCCTTCAACAAATACATCCTATGCATGTGTCTTATGGTGGTGCGGCTATATGTGCATGTGCTACAACATGGCAGCTATTAGTGTTCCTCTGCATTACTGTATATCTGTTGCTAGGCGTGAGGAATTTCTTGTGTCAAGACGGTGACTAACAAAGGACTAAGAAAAATGAATGAAAAACTTGGGACACAGTTTGGATGTAGCACAACATCGTTTCTTGGATCTGCCACACCCAAAGTCATTAAAGTGATGTCCAACCTTCTATAGGAGATGGGGAAATTACCTCAAGATGATGTGGTCTGCACAACTTCCAGATATACCAATAGTCATATATGGGTTTTTTTTATTCAGGACCTCATTTCATAAGTTACTCCTGTCATAAATGTACAATCCCTATTATATAACTCACTATTAGACATTTAAAGCCAGGAAAATACTTAATAAAATAATACTAAAAGGATCTGGTTGACTGAGTCTCAGTGATAAACAAAGCTTGGAAATTTCGAGGGGGAAGTCTCTTAGGAAGTTGACTAGGAATCTTATGATCCATACTCAGACCTTGGAAAAGCCATGTTTATATATATTATGGCTCCCAGAATTCATCTGGGCAACTGTGGCTTTGGTTCCCAGAACTGTGGCTTTGGTCCCCACTTGGCATGCCGAGTGGGGAATTCTGGGAGTCGTGGGGCAAACAAGTAATGTTTCCAAGTTCCGCCTGGTTTGTGCTGGTTTAGCTAAAAATAGAATGATCGCAGTGTGTTAACAGTACTTCAAATCCAGTTAAATAGGGTACTTACCATTCTGATGAGAGGCAGTAGTGATAATATGTTTGTTTTAAGCATAACTGTTTGCACACTATTGGTATGAATTTAAGCATTACGCTAGAGAAGGCAGAACTAACACAGCTGAATCTATACAAAACAAAGGGCATTTTGGAAAGTGCAATTTGTAGGGGTGGTTTGGAGGAGATGGGGACCCCCTCCCACCTATCCTTGGACTCTGAAACTGGTGCCTCAACTGTTTCTTACTCCGACAAGACTGGGTCCAGTTTTGAGGCTTTCTTAAAAAAAAATTACCTGGGATATAGTGCTTATGGGGCAAAAAGCAAACAGGGAGAAAATTTAGCACTCCTCCCAAAAAGCTGTGCTTTAAATCCTTCCCACCACATACGCATTTTGAATAAATTCAGTAGCAAACCAGTTTAAGCACATGAGATTCACCTAAAACTGTTGCTGTTACTTACATCCTCTTCATTACCAAATTGATTCCACAGATCATGAGGAAGGAAAAGGCATTTTTCCAGGGGATCAACTCAAAAGGACTATATTCCTTCATTAAAACTAGGACCATTTTGTATCCCCCCCCCCCATAAGATTACGTGATGTCTTTGTCAGCAAAAATCTGCAAGCAGAGTAGATGCATAACTGGTGAGTTCAGGTTGTCTGTCCAATTAAGTGTGTTTATGTGCTGTGGCAGCCACGTATATGACATTGCACAAAAACAATGGGGTTCGGACCACTCACATAGTGTAATTTTTGGTGCACTGAACTAAAGAATTAGGAGACTGGGATTCAAATCCCACTTTATCAATGAAATTCATTAGGAAGCATTGGTCCAGTCACTATCTTTTATACAGAAATCTATTCTGTAGATCAGTAAGGATATAAATGGAGAGAATGATCATCTACCCTGCCTTGAGCAGCTTGGAAGATATGTGAGAGAGAAGTCACTAGCATAGCTCTTCAGCTAGTGCATCATCAGCTAAGACAATCCCTTTAAGAAAAAAAATAACTAATATTGCTCCTATTTTAGAATTGTCACTTTTGACCAAAATAGAAAGAGCAAATGAGAAGAACTTGCAAGTGTTGTAATAAATACTTGGTTTTGTCCTTGAAATAAAGCAAGACATGTAAGCATTGGAAGGTACGACTGATTCCAGACTAGAACTGGACAAGTGCTGAGTAGTATAGAATTAATTTTATTTTTATTTATTTAGAGTATTTTTACTCTGCCTTTCTCCTTTGAAAAGGACCCAAGGTGGCTTACAGAAATATATATACAGTAATAAGAGAAATAATACAGTCCAGTACAATTAAGACATATTCAAGTATTGAGAACAGGGAATTGAGGGACATCTTACAGCATTAAAGACAACGCTACAATAAAGCTAAAATAGAATGCAAACAAATTCCATGTAAATGTTATGAGTGATGGAAACTAAAATAGAAAACATGGTGTCAGTGCAGTCACCCAAGGTGATAACAGGTTATAAACACAAAGTCTATTTGATCTTGTAAGGTTGTTGTTGTTGTTTTAGTCGTTCAGTGGTGTCTGACTCTTTGTGACCCCATGGACCAGAGCACGCCAGTGTGTGTGTGTGTGTGTTTGTGTCCACAGCTGATCAGGGATTGAAACCTATATACAATATATATGAAGGAAACAACATTATGCAAGTAAAATGCACATCTGAAATGCCCATACCTTGATACGCCTTGTATCAAAATAATTATGCCCCCATAGTGTTGGTTGTTCTTACTGGTATTCTGATGTAGCAGATGTCAGGTGAAGGAGAGAATGAAAGAAAACAGGGAAGAAATGTAGAGAGTTAGGAGGCGATGCAGTGAACCCTCTGATATCTGTCCTCTTCTAATGATGGATTATCAGGAGGAAAGTAATAGGGTCCTGAGGTCCCGGAGAACTGCTGAGGTAGGCAGACCAGCATTTATATTCAGTATGACATAGTTTCCTGTCTCCTTTATAACTTACTGGGAATACCCTTTTTCTCAGCAGATATGTGTAGGGTTGCACTATTAGCTTATATACTATACCAGTCCACATGGTATGCTTGGAAAATGTCAACCTTGGCCCCAAATGATCAAACAGCTTTCTCACAAATACTACTTGAAGGATCCAGTAGATGTGTCTTCACATATTCTTAAAAAGAAAAACATGCTTTGGCATTATCTGCCAGACACAACAATTAAACTTTGACTTTAGCTGTTATTTAGTTATAGAAATAGTAGTTATCTTTTCATGAAAATTAATGTATCTGCAGTTTAAGACCCATGGGATATTTCCTTATAGAGAATTTTGGCCTTAAGTTGTGGGAATTGTAGGGAATGTAGACAGTGACCCAAGAGACCAGGGGATTTCCAAGTTGCAAAGTTCCACTGCTTTATTTAATTTCCGCATTGGTTTTATACAAATGTTTCATAATCAGGATCCTTGACCCTGAATCATCATATAATGTAAACGAGGCTTATTACTTACTGTACTGTTATGTACAATTATTAAATACATAACAGTACAATTTAATAATTGTATCAATGACGTAGGAATAGGTGAGCAAGCACTTAGACCTGTAACTGTAGTAATTCCCACAAATTGTAATTCAGGAAACTACTTAGTAATTAAACAACATAGCCAATTTATTGGATTGCATAAGTATTTTTCTGGTTCTTGTCATTTTGAAGACCTGATTTGTCTTAATTTTGTTGTTTTAAAACACAACATATTGTCTAATACTATTGAGATTTTAATAATGTCCTTTTAATTTTTATGTAGCTCATTACATGCTTTCCACTCATTTAACACGGGGGCAGCATTTGTCATTACAATTAATGGCATCCATTTTGGAGCCTACGTATGTACGCATGTACATATGTACGTATGTATGTATGTATGTAATTTCGATAATGTGCATCCAGAGAGAAGCCACTGCCCTTGGTAGGTTACAACAGCATTGAAAACACACACACACACACACACCAGTATAAATTATGCATTTAAATTCAAATACAACAAAAATAATAAAGACAAAAACAGCAAGTCTGTGTAGCAACAGCTAAAGTGGATGATAGAACTGAGGGTCAACAAAACATTAACAAGGAGAAAGAGCACCACTGAAAGTTTCTTCAAAAAGCTTTATCTTGACTAACTTACAAAAAGGTCTGAATGGAGGGCACCTGGCAGACCTCAAGGTGGGGGTGATTTCCACAAAAATGGGACCACCACTAAGAAGACCTGGTTCCTAGTTGACACCTCTGGGTTTCTCTCAGTGTGAGTACCCATAGCAGCTAGGTCTGTGAGGAACAAGTAGCAGTTCTGTGGAAGAAACATTCTAAGAGGTTTTGGGGTTCCCGACCCTTTAAGACTTTGTGTGTCAGCAGCAACACTTTAAATTTGGAATACAAAGCTAGAGGGAGCCAATGCCAGGATAGGGAGAGATGAACAAATTTAAAAGCTTCAGAACCCAGAGGCTGTTGCATTCTGGAGTTGTTGATCATTGTTATTTTACATCCATTTTAATTAGCCCAATTTGGACATTCTAATACTAAAAGTAGGATAGAATTTGTTTGCAAAGTGTAAAACGTTAGTGAAGACACGTGGACACAGACTGAAGTTAGATGGAGATTGAAGCCAGGAAATGAAAAGAACATGAAGACTTAGAATGGAAGCTATGAAAGAACTAGAAAATGATCAGTAAGAGTAAGGTATCATTGGAAACCAATACCAAAATCATCCATAGTATGGTTTTACTTCTTAATATGGATGGATTAGAAAGTTGATTTTTTAAAAAAATTATTCTAAACACAGTTTTGGAGGAGAGCTTTAAGGGGACCATGGACCATCAGAAAGACAAATAGGTGAATGCTATACTCCTGCCAACCTAGCAGTTTCGAAAGCATGTAAATGCAAGTAGATAAATAGGTGCTGTCATAAAAAGTGGGAAGGTAAACAGTGTTTTGTGCACAGAAATGCATTCAGCCATGCCGGCCACATGACCACGGACTTATACAACACTGGCTCTATGGTTGAAAAACGGAGATGAATACTGCCCCTAGAGTCGGACGTGACTAGCACACATGTGCGGGGGGGGGGGGACTTTAACCTTTAACCTTCAAGTGAATGGAATATTAGTAAAATAAAATTACCTCATAGATGAAGTATTATCCCCAAATGGACTTATTTGAGAATGTGTCATTCTTCACAATTTGCCTACAAGCAAACGAAATACCACCTTCCTGGTTGGTGGCATTAAAAATGCAGCCCATTTCTGCTATTAAGATCAAATTCCGTTTTCCCTTTGTATTTTTATAGGTGTTTCTGCTACATCCGGGACAAAAAGTAAATAGAAAATGAAATGAACATTGGTTTTTGTTTATTAACTGCATGCATACCAGAGGTTGCAATTTAAAGTTCAGTGCTTTGATTTAGTGTTCAGTTATTGTTGAATCTGTATTCATACGCATTCTTAAACTTTCTGGTCTTATGTGGTAACTGCTGACTGAAAACAGTGTAACAATCCACTGAAGGTGAGTCTCAGGTACAGTAAACAAGTTAATCTTGGCTGAATCTCCATTTTAAGGCTGTAACCTCAGTGGCTTTTTAAAATTCTTTATTTAAACAGCTGTATGAAGCTGAAAAGAATTATGTATTTAATTTTGCCAAAACACTTCATGTTGCTTGGCTAACCCCACAATTACCACAAAAGACTGTCCTTTATATAATCACAGGATAGCCAACTTCATAGTTCACAGTGTATTACATGCTGCCACTGTTAACACAACTTCCCGATAATAATCCTATCTTTTCCTCTGTCAAAGAGAAAGAGGAACTTGAGGGAGGCACTTTTAGAGCCTTTTCACACGACCCCTAAGATCCGCTGGCCACTTAAATTCAGACCAGAGATCTTGGGGGTTCGTTGCTCTTCCTGTGTTCCCACCCCCTCCGCACTTCCTTGCTCCTGTCTGCGTGAGGGGAGGGAGAAAAAAAAGAGAGGAAAAAATGCAGGCTCACCTCCGTCTGCCAGTAGCCGCCCTGAGCCCCGTCCTCGTCCTGATTCCTGTCTCTTAAAGGGGTGGGGGGCAGAAACAACAACAAACAGAAGCGAGGAGAGCCCAGCACTCACTCCTTTACATCCGTATCAGGGATTTTCACCCCCAGAGAGCAGGTACCTGAAAAGTATGCTGGGACGCGCTTAGGTGGGCGTGGTCGCACTTAATTTTCTGTAAATTCCGGAGCTGGTGGGGAAACAATTTTAAGCTCCGGAGCTGGGAGCCATTTGCCACGGAGTTTAGGGGTTGTGTGAAAAGGCTCAGAGTGAAGAGAAAGAGAAGAAGGCCTTCGTGGCTGCTAAAGGAACAGGCGGAGAGTGAGCAGAAGGAAAGGCTTCATGAGAGATAACCAACAGACCAGTGAATACTCACTGGTATTCCTATCAAGTGAACAGGAGGGAGAGGATTTCATGATACTGAGTAGATCCCACACAGAAGATTCATGGGAAAGCATGGGAACGATTGACACATACTGTAATACGAAAGAATGGGAAAGCTCCGGAGCTGGGAGCCATTTGCCACGGAGTTTAAGGGTCGTGTGAAAAGGTAGTCAGAAAAAATGCCCAAAGCAGAAGCGTTAAAAGCCTTCCTCTTTTCCTCCCCACATAAGACTTTTGCTGCATTTCATTTTAGAAAGAAATTAAGGAAAATATAAATGAAACTTGAGTGACTAAAGGCCATGTGGGTTTCATCTGTTGGTCATGGAACACACGTCTTGGCTTCAGATTCCTTTATTGACATCACTGGCTAAACGTTCAAGTAAACATGTTATGAAAAAACCCATTATCAAATCTGCTGCCTCTTTAAAACAAAAAGGATAAGAAGCTGAAAGGGAAATGCACTACTTGGATAATCAGGCTGGGAATGAAGTTTGCCAGCCTATTGCTTACGGGGCTCTCTAAATCATACTCAAATAAATAAAAAACAAGTATTGGATCCACTGCAGCAAGAGGCCAAGCCCCGCCCCATGCCCATCACTGTTCATTTCATCAGCCACTAATGGCCCCACCAGAAGTAGCCACCTTACTGAAACCAAGTGGGCAGCCACCACTCCATGACTCTCAGTAACCTGAGAGCAGGGGCTCAGCCAAAGACCCCTGGCTGGGCCAGCCCATGGTCCTGCCCCCAGGTCTCCATGGAGAGAAGTTCCTTTACCATCCTGGGTGGGCTGACACCTGCTTTTGCCCTCATCCCATTGAGAACCAACTCTGATGCCCCAAATCAGGTTTTGACAGCAGCACGGGACAACACCAACTCATTCCCAAACCATCACCCCTACAGCCTATGAAACTACCGTAAATCAACACACCACCATAAAAGAGGGAGAGGACAGGGAAAGGCTGGCAAGCAGCAAACTGACAAGGGGTGTGTGCACCTGTCTCCTTGCTTTCATTATTTATCTCCAAAATAATTAAATACAGTATTTCTGTGTGAACAACTATAGAGATTTAAGCACAGAGAGGTTCACATCAACCCAGGGCAACTTTCTATGTGATCATGCCTTAACTCCAGTTTTATTTAGCCAAACATGGTTGTACTGTAAATGTAAAAAATTAGGATGTCTCAGATCTTGAAATCAATAATAAAAACATATACTGTACTAAAATGTATAGTATATCAGAATCAGAATACATTTTTTGAAGATACAGATACTATAAACGAATTAAACAAGTATATTAAAATGGTAAATAGAATCAATACTAAAACACATTTTAGTATGTGTGATACTTGTTTAAGTCATTTTTATAACATCTGTATACTGTACTTATTGTTTTTAGCTTTTAAATATTGTCCTTTTAATTATGTTAGCTGCCCAGGGTCCTTTTAAGGAAAAAGGTGGCGTAATCATATTTTAAATATTTAAATAAATATTATATGTTATAAATAATTAAAATATCCTATGTGTAATTACCTAAAAGTAAACCTGACTCACTCTAAAGAGACGTGGGTTTTTTATTACCTTAGAGTTTAAGGTAAGCTATCTTGTTTTCTGATAAAGAGCCACCTTTTCCAATACAAGTTTGCTCACATAGTAAAATTAACTCCCCTGCTATATGCCAACATTCCCAGAAATATGCTTAAAACTGATAAGATTGAATGCCTTTTGAGCGATTGATCTTCATTTTCAAGGGGGGGGGAGGGTTATTCATGTCAAACCAATCTCACTTGGGTTAGGTGGTGTCGCAGTTGCCCAAAGCATTGAGGTGGACACTGAAGGTCAAATCTTCTTCCAAACGACTCAGAATTGTGTCCTTTTAAAGATGTATCACTCCATCTAGTACTAGCTTAATGCCAGTTCCTGAATCAACTCAACTGAACGCATGCCCTTCCAATTTATGGATTGAGCTTCCACTGGTTTGTTCATCCAGTCTGTTACTATCTCTAGGTAACCATTCAAGAAATCCATAGACAAGAAAGAGAGAAGTCTGGCATTTGTACTTTTGTGACAAGGAATCCAGAAACCTTGAATGACCTCACCTAGCAGTTTTTGTGTGTTGTGTGTTGCGTCACAAATGTGGCTTTAAAATTCCATGGAGTTTTCTTGGCAGGAATACTGGAGTGACTTGCCAATTCCTACTCCAGGCACCTACAGCACCTGGTATTCCCTGGTGGTCTCCCATCAAAGTACTAACCAGGGCTGACCCTGCTTAGCTTCCGAAATCAGGCGAGATCAGAAATGCTTAGGGCATCTAGGCAGCAGTTTTTATACCATGTTATTAATTTTTGTATAGATTTGCATAAGAAGTGCATAAGTACTTAATAATATGTATACTTAAGTGTTGCATCCTAGACTTAAACAATAAATTATTTAATTGACGATATAATCAAGGCAAAATCAAACCATTGAAAAAATTATGTGTTCATGCAGATGCTTTAATAATTGCTCCCCGTAAAACCAATGAGATAGCAACGTGCTAAATATTCTCAGAGTCGTAACTCTTTTGTGCAGAACCATGTTCATGTTATGGATGCGGCACCGCCATCCTCAAAGCAGTTAAATGTGCTACTTTTAAAAAAATTAAATGCCTTCTTCCTCACCTGTGCAGTTTTTGTTGCTGGGGTTTGCTTTGGCATTGTCCCAGAACACCAGGATGAGGTGATGCAAAGCACTGCATCTTTGAAGAACTTTAGGTCCATTGCTTAAGCAAAAGATCTACTTATTAGCAAATATTTAATGTAAACTAAATACTGATCCCGATTTTGAGACCCCACCTGCTGTGTCATATATTTATAACTTAAAAGGGATTTTGTGTATCTTATGTGAAGAACTTTAAAAGGTGTTCTACTCAGTCACAGCAGAAGACAGCAAAGTACTTCAAGACATAAAACTAATATTATTACTCTTACAGTTTGGTAATGCTCTAGGCATTACGTTCATTCTCATGTTAATCACAGGGCAAAGCACTACATAGGATAAGTGCTTTGCCCTGCATTCAGAGAGGTTCAGGGATGTTATATGGGCCAGCATGGTGCATCATGTTGATGGTGTGATGTATACCTGCACGTGGGTGGGTGGGTGGATTTAGATACACACACACCAGACAGTAAAAAAGAAACAGAACACCAATATAACAGTTTATTTGCAAACCATTTTATATCATTAAATCAAGATGGAGAAGCATTTTGGCCATAAGCTCTGTTGCCTTCTGAGCTGTGACTTGGAAAGGAGTTCAGATGACACCAGCAGACACGAAACTCATACCTCCCTAAAATCTTATCCTTGATGTCATGAGAACACGTTAGAACCTTTAATGAGAGGGAACTCTCTGCTAGAGAAGGAAGGGCTTTCTCAGCCACAGTGGGAGAAATATTAGAGGTAAATGGGTTGCTTTCCTTTGGCACTGAGATAAGAAGACCTGCTCTTACCTCTGATCAATCTAAACCAGTGGTTCTCAACATGT
>JAHTLZ010000240.1:4785935-4821129 GCA_023846285.1 Phrynocephalus versicolor
GATGATGATGATGATGATGATGATGATGATGATGATGATGATGATGATGATTGTTCAACTTCCAGTAATTATACAGGCCCATGCCCTGGTTGTTCAGCAATGGGACCTGTGACCTGTAGCCCATTTATCGACGGATGTCTAGGTTCATCAACACCCATCGTGGTCCTTGTTAACCCGTCAAAGACTCAGCCAATATAGGTTTCTTTTGATTATATTTCACCATGATTCATGGGTTGTTGGGTGCACTTAGTTCTGTTCCTCAGTCGAGACCTCTCTGGTATGGTTGGACCTACTGGAGCAGTTAAGCCACAACTTGAAAAAATTACTCAATATCAGGATCTGAAAATTGAACTTCAGAGACTCTGCCATAAACCGATACAGGTGGTCCCAGTGGTAATCGGGACACTGGGTGCGGTGCCTAAAGAGCTAAGCAAGTATTTATAAGAAATTGGAGTTGACAAAGTCACCATCAGTCAGCTGCAGAAGGCCACCTTACTGGGATCTGCTTGCATAATTCACCAATACATCACATAGTCCTAAATGCTTGGGAAGCGTCCAACTAGTGATTTGTAGTACAAAATCCAGCATAGCTAGCTGTGTGATAATTTAATCAATCAATCAATCAGTCATCATCATCATCATAATCATCATCATCATCATCTGCTCGCATAATTTGCCGATACATCACATAGTCCTAAACGCTTGGGAAGCGTTCGACTAGTGATTTGCGATACAAAATCCAGTGTAGTTATCTTTTCTGCTGTGTGATAATTTAATAATAACTTTATTTTTAGGCCACCTTTCTCCCCGAAGGGACCCAAGGCGGCTTACAACAATAGTTCAGTACAAAACTATAAAAACAATACTATAAAATACAAGACAAGACAATACAAAACTTAAACAATATTATAAAATACTTATACTACAATAATATAAAAACAATACTAAAAGACAACAGCAGCAGCATTTAAAAAGATCCCCAGCCAATAAGACTAAAAAGTAAGATGTTATAAAATTTGTGAAAAGGCTGGAGAGTTCAGAAGGCTTGCCTAAATAAAAAAAGTCTTAATGTCTCATTTAAATGTTTCCAGGAAGGAGGCACTTCTTAACTCCAAGGGGAGGGAATTCCATAATATCAGTGCCACTACTGAGAAGGCTCTATTTCTTGCCGCTGCCACTCGCACCTCCCTGGGCGGTGGTACTCTTAGAAGGGCCTTCTTTGATGCCCTAAGCCAGCGATGGTGAACCTTTTAGAGACCGAGTGCCCAAACTGTGATTCAAAAGCCACTAATTTTTCACAAAGTGCCAATAGGGCAATTTAACCTGAATACAGGTGGCTGTGAAGGGGCGATGTCAGGTGCCCACAGAAAGGGCTGCAAGTGCCACCTTTGGCACCCGTGCCATAGGTTCGCCAACACTGACTTAAGAGAACTGACCGGATTATATGAAAATAAGCAGTTTCTCAGATAACCTGGCCCCGAGCTGTATACAATGATCTGAGCTGTATACTACAGTGACCGCATTTTGTGACTGTCATCTGTATCTCCAGACATTGGTAGGAGTTTGCCTGTCTCTGCTTTATGGCATCTCATCTCTTGTTCCCTGTACAGGTCCATCATCAAAACAAACTTACTCTCCAAAACCCTTCCCAGGCTACCATTGCCTCCCTTTTGCTGCACTTCACCCTTTACTAATCCCCACAATTGGCCCTGAGCCTGTTGCGACTGCTTCTAATAAGTACCACTCAAACCATCTAGTCTGGATAATGAAACCCAAAGATGTGAATAGCTACTGGGAGAGCAACTTCAACCGAGTAGCAGGAAAAGACGCCAGGTCAACAAGTCTCGGGCCTTTTTTAAATAGTTTGAGACCTTCTGATTGAAGGCAAAACATTGTCTGATTTTGTGTCAACCTACGCCATCCAGGATTAATGCCAATTATTTCCTTCAACAGCGCCAGCTGTGTGAATAACCTTGAAGGCAGTTACAAATCCTGATTTCCTCCAAAGATTTTGCTTAAGAGTGTGAAGTAAATATTGAAAATAAGAAGGCATTAGCTAAGGAAAGTTTGAACAGGTGCTTTCTGCAACAAGATCTGCTAAATGTATATGGGGCACCTCCAATGTCACGGCAAACTCCTACACATCTAGATCTTAAAACTTCAGCTCTCTGCTAAGAACATAATGCAAAATGTAAACAGAAACACATGGCCAAGAGTAACTAGCTACGGTTATGACAGATGAGGGGGGCTTCTGCTATCCCATGAAATCAATTGAGCATACTTGGCCTTTTTCGTAAAGTTCATGGCTAGTGTTTTAACAGAGGGGGTGTGTGACACTTTTTGGAGTGGTTTTTAAGCGTCCTGTAGAGACTTTGACCCCTTCTTGGATGTACACTTTAACATGGCAAAGAGGTTTGAGTGTG
Organism: Phrynocephalus versicolor; assembly: GCA_023846285.1. Lineage (NCBI taxonomy): Eukaryota > Metazoa > Chordata > Lepidosauria > Squamata > Agamidae > Phrynocephalus > Phrynocephalus versicolor. The sequence continues at coordinate 4,788,359 of JAHTLZ010000240.1, forward strand.
ACAGAGAATACCATAGGGAGCAATATCATAGGCTGGCTAGACTCCATTAAGAGTCTGGACTCCTAGGAGGGGCACCCGAGACAAAATGTTCACAGCTTAGGCATCAGGCTAAGACATAGACACCCTCCTCAATTATATTGGCAGCAACAGTAGAAGAGAAGGGATAGTTCCAGTGGTGGTGAAGGCAGAAGCTACTGTGCAGCAGTGCTAGCTGAAGGTGACGCCGGTGGAGGAGGCAATAACAGTGACACTCAAGCTAACTTTTGTTACTGTGCAGCAGGCGGCAATGGAAAACTGCTATTGAATCTTTCTTACCTTGAAAATTTATGATGGAAACAATACAAAATGGAACACGAGATAGTGCTGGAAGATGAGACTCAAAGGCTTTTAAAAAATTCAATCAACTACTGGGGGAGAGCAAGAAAGATGATAAGCACTTACATTAATGGCACAAGATAAGAACATAAGAACAGCCTTGCTGGAACAGGCCACAGCCCATCCAGTCCAGCATTCTGTCTCACACAGTGGCTCACCATTTGCTTTAGGGTACTCCTAAGCAGATGTCTTTGCCTGCTTATGATTCCCCGCAAATGGCATTGAGAGATATCCTGTTTATCTCTCCAACCTGGAGGTTGTCTTTAGCCATCCATAATGATAGCCATTGATACCTTTGTTCTCCATGAACTTGTCTAATCCTTAAAGTCAAAAGGCTGTCTTGTGGCAGTACATACATAGAAGTGAAAAGAAAGTCCAGTGTTGCACAACACATGGAATTAGAACATGGAACTTGAGAAGCGATGGACTGACTCCCTAAAAGTAGTGGTTCTCAACCTGTGGGTTCCCAGATGTTCCTGGACTGTAATTCCCAGAAGTCTTCATCACTAACTGAGCTGGCCAGGATTTCTGGGAGTTGCAGTCCAGGAACATCTGGGGACCCACAGGTTGAGAACCATTGCCCTAAAGGATGCCACAGTTTTGTGTTTACAAGAGGTTAACAGAGCTGTTGAGGACAGGACATTTTGTATCATTCAGTTGCCTTAAGTGGAAAATGACTTGATGGCACCTAACAACAGGGATTTTGGAGTACTTGAAAACATGCATGGGGAAAACTTTAAATGGCAAATGGCAACACAGAAAACTTGAAACAAAAGAAATACTAAAATGATCCCTTCTACAGCACTTGAAAATATCTTAGAAAATAGAAAACGTGATACTGTATATCAGAGCAGTTACTTATAATCAACCGAGAAGAAAGCATCAAAGGTAATTACTGTAACTGTCTCATTTACAAGTAACAAAATGTTATGCCAAAATGCTGCACTCAAGCCCTATGTACCAAGCAATAAAGCTGACACAACATATATGCTAAATAGTCTATTGTGTTTGTATATTCTAAAGGGTCTGTATTGCCCTGAAAAGTAGCATTAGAAGTAAACATAGTTACCAAATAAGTCAGCCCTTGCCCCCTCAAAAAGCAGCACTGAATTGACAACACTATACCAGGCAAAAGGATGTCTCCAGAGAAAATAGCTCAACATAATGTGAGCAAAATAAATCAAATCAGAATGCCATCATAGGGAAAACCTCTTTGGCGCAACTGCACTGCAACATTGCTTTCAGGCTCAGCATTAAAAGATGCAGTAGGATGCATTTTAAGTACTCTGGGACATAAGCCAAGGCGTTCTGAGAGTTCCTTGGAGATGAGAGGCTTAGGCGGTTACTTCACGTCCTACCTTGTTCCGTGATTACGTTTGTACCGTGACAGCGTTGTTTGCAGTCACGTGGTTTTGTCCCTGTTCAGTCCCTGTTTCTGTTTACTCACTGGTGTGATTACTTGTCTCGTGACAACTGTTACTTCACAGTCTTGTTCCGTGACTAATTCTGAATTTGTCTTGCTTTCTTAATCCTTTTTTTAAATATCGTATATAAAACTTTTTCGATATTTCGATTTACTGGTCTTCTGGGATTTACACGTCAACGCTACAGAATTTTCAGTGCAGTAACCCCCCACCAATCCTGGGGGTTAGGGACCCACCCCACCAAAGATGCATGAAAATCCGCGATATGCAGAAGCAGGTGGGTGAGGCCTGGGAGCGGGTGGGGGGGCAATCGCGTGCCTGTGCGAGAAGTCTTGGCGTGGTGCACACAGGCAACGTTGCGGGATCTGACCTTCCGCCACCGCTCTCCCGCACCACCTGAGACTTCTCGGAGGGGCCTGGGGGGGCGGGGAGCGACCCGATCGCTCCACCCCCTCTGCGCGGCTCCGAGGCCTTTCGGAGGGGTCCAGGGGATGGCGGGGAGTGATGCGATCGCTCCCCACCGCCCCCCTCAGCAGCTCCGAGGTACAGGTACTGCGGGGGGTGACTGTACTTTCTTTAATAAACATTTGCACCGCATGGTGATTCCCATAGGGAAACTAATGTTGAATGCCGCTTCAGACACTTACCACTAGATGGACACTGGTTGTTGCATGACTGTTGTTGTTAACACACAGTCCCTTGTCTCAGAACAGGAACCGGGAACCAACCGTGACAAGAGAATTCCCCAGCCCAGGGGCAGGTATGGCTTGTCACGGTTCCAGGGGTGTGGTCAAGACAACTTTTTGCTGTCATGCTATGGATGTGAAGTAAGGTGTTTGTTTTTTTAACCAGTCCCAAGCGGGACAGCAAGGAGGGATGAACGGGACGTGAAGTAACTGCCTTAGTTGGATGTTCCCTCCTTATTTTTGTTGCGGTTATTACAAAGTGTTTGTTGGCCTCTTAGTCTGTCACTGAGAGAATAGTACAAATGCAGAAAAAGTGGGATGTAAGTAAAATAAATATTACAAGTATTTTTTATTATTTTAAAGTGCTTCAACCTCCATGACATTTTATATCAACTTACAGCAAACAGCAACATCACAATGGAAAAGCTCTGGGTTATTTAATGTCTAGGCACAGTATTCATCTTGCTCCTTCACTGCTTTCTTCATGATGTAAATTTGTAAACAATAATCAAAACCAACAAGGAATTTTCCCCCTGCAATTCATTCTACTGTGATGTAAACATCTAACCTAAATTACACATTCCTTTAATCCTCAGGGAGAATACATCTTTTGAATGCAGAAGGACTTAGACTCAATGCATGGCATCTCCCACTTTCTAAAAGTTACTGGTAATAAAACAGGGATATATCCTGCTCAATATCCCCTATTAGACTCAATGAACCATCACTGAATGCACTAGTGTGATTTTAATATGTGCACAGATCTGTAGCATCAGATTTGTACATCAGATCTGCAACCCAGGAAGGGGAATATACAAGTGCTTCTCTTTCTTGTTCACATTCCAATGGAATATTCAGTTCAAAATCAAATTTACAATTTTGGTTCAAACTGATAGAGTGCTACATCGAACATCAATGGGTTCATACGAGCATAACTGAGAGGATTAGATTAAAATTTAGCTACATACATACAGCAATGTACAAACTATGGTTTTGTAAACTTTAATGAAATTATTGGATTTAAAACTGTATCTTAATGTGAAGCAGTTCAACCTGGATTATTATCTTTAAAAATATTTTTGATAGAGATAGCAAAAGGTCTGAGAAGGAGATGGCCCCTAATCCAGAGCATTTGCCCCCTAATAAAAATTAGAAAGGGTCACCAAATAATCCCATTTATAATTTAAAAATGGGGTCACCAAATCTTCCTTAATATGACTTTTAACATTTGGTTCAGATTTCCCAATATTGTAAAGTGGCTTAAGAAGACAGCTTAGCTGCTTCGTGATATTGGGATATTAAGCATTTCTTCTGCTCCATGGATGGGCAGTAGTTTTTTGAAGCTGCATTAGGACTGTGTTAATAAACTGCATCAGTTAGAAAAAGATTTTTAATGGAAAACCCCCTCCTGGAAGTGGGAGCAAGAAGGAGTAAAATAAAAATAAAAAGCTCCAGTAAACATTAATCAAAGTAAAAGCACTTTTCAATGAATGTAGTTAATGAAAGCTATGAGAAAAAGAAATATTACAACCACTCAACATGCTATAAGCACAACAAAATGACATTATCTGCCCAAGATCATACCCTTAACATAGCAGCATATAGGCATAACACATACTAAATAGGGAAATTTAAAACACCCTTCCTCTGATGGGCCACAGAGCAGGGGAGGAAGAAAAAAGGCTGGTAAAAAACAACCAAATAGGACCACTTGAAGGGCATATGATATTTGGATGCAGGGCATACTGGACTTCCACCTGACCCAAGCAACATATTTATTTCACATCCAATGAGCACATGTTGATTAGCCCAAGGTTTGTTGTCCCCAAAATAAACGTCATTATCCTCAGTAATATGATTGTGGAAGGGCAACCATGTTGATATAGTCCATGTTCTGGCAATCTCCCCAGTTCATATTTGGTTTCATGAGAGAGGCTTTGACAGAGTCAGGGAAATTTGACACAATTTCCTTTATGCTCGAAAAATGTTTCAAGAAACATGCTGATAATTTGGAAGAAGTTCAGAGGAGGGCCACAAGAATGATGGGGGGGGGGGGAGGCTGAAAACCAAGCCCTGTGAGGAAAGACTGAAAGAAATGAGCAAGCTTAGCCTAGAGGAAAGAAGACTGAGGGGCCACAAGGTAGTACTTTTCAAATGCAGTGGTACCTTGTATAAAGGAATTCATTTGTTCCACAAGAAATTATGTTAAGCAAATTTTCCTTTATACAAATTTCCTATAAGAATGCATTGAAAACAGAGTAATCCCTAATCGCGACCATTTTTATGTTGTACGGATTTGCCCCACAGACAATTCTGTTAAGCAAATTTCCCCTATCTCTGGAATTTTTTATGTGGTACAGATTTTATGTTATACAAATGGTTTGTTATATGAGGGTCCATTGTACTTTTCAAATGCAGTGGTACCTTGTATAAAGGAATTAATTGGTTCCACATGAAATTATGTTAAGCAAATTTTTCCTTTATACAAATTTTCCCATAGGAATGCATTGAAAACAGAGTAATCCCTAATTGTGACCATTTTTATGTTGTACGGCTTCGCCCCACAGACAATTCTGTTAAGCAAATTTCCCCTATCTCTGGAATTTTTTATGTGGTACAGATTTTATGTTATACGAACTGTTTGTTATACGAGGGTCCGCTGTATTTGAAGTGCTGTCATGCAGAAGAGGGGCAGGATCTGTTCTTAATCACCCCAAAGTGCAGGCTCCACAACAATGGGCTCAAATTAAGGGAGCCCACTATTCAGGTGAATATCAGGAAAAACTTTCTGCTAGAGCAATAGGGCAATGGAACCAATTTACCTCAGCGGGTGGTGAGTGCTCAAACACTGGAGGCATTCAAGAGAAATTTGGACAGCCACCTGGCAGAGATCCTCTGATTTGTATTTCTGCATGGAGTAGGGGTTGGACTTGATGGCTGTATAGGCCCCTTCCAACTTCACTATTCTATTTCTAATATACTAGCCAAGGAATCCCGTGGCACAGTGCAAGTTATGTGTTTTCAAGTCACCTCTAACTTAAGAGTGCCTCACAGAGGGCTATCAAAGTAAATGAGATATTTATGGAATGGTTTTCCATTTCCATCCACCCCATCCACCCGCGTTTCTGTGGCGGTGTGGGGAATTGGACCAAGGTCTCCTGCATTCTAGTCCATCGCTCTAGACCAGGGGTGTCCAAACTTTTTGCAAGGAGGGCCAGATTTGCTGAGGTAAAAATGTGTGGGGGCCAATAATTCAGCCACACTTGCCCCCCCGGGCCGGACTTTGGACAAGCCTCTAAGACATGCAAGGAGAAAGGGAGGATGCTGCAGCAACAGAGCCGGGGGGGGGGGGTAGGCTGGCAGGTCGCTGGGGCGGGGGGGTGGACAGAGGCAGGGAGGGCAGGCAAAACATAAAACTGCAAGCTGATGCCTCCTTCCGGTATGGGAAAGGGCCAGCTGGTGGGGATGCATGACAGGCTGAGCCGGTGGGGAGAAGAGGCCGCGGGCCACTCAAAATTTGTAAACGGGCTGCATTTGGCCCCCGGGCCTGACTTTGGATATGCCTGCTCTAGACGCACTGAGCCAAGAGCACTAACTTTGATTTAGCACAAGATTTTGTGGACAGCAGCACATAATATAGGCTTCAAGGTGCTGCAAGACTGATTTAGAAACAGAAGTGTTCTCCTGTTCTATTCGGATTCTATAAAAGGGGGGCGAGAAGGGCAGCTCTTTGTCCTTAACAGAAGTACTAGTTTTGAGCCGAACATCAGGAACTTGGGTTCCCATCCGTTTGATATCAGGAGCAGACAACACAATGGGACGAGTGAGCAGGAACCCTTGTGAAAAGGACCATTAGCAGAACGTTGGCAAGAGGTCAGTGGAAGGTGAGGCAAGTGTAGTTAGCTGATGGCTTCCATCGTTAATCAGCTGGGGACCCACCTAAACTTATAACCACCAGTTGCTGTCCTGACAGTAAATGCATTTCCCTGAGGAAAGGTCAGGGTCCGGATATTACAATGCTCTTGGATGGATGTCCTGAAGGAGGCCTCTTCCTCCAGTTCGCTTCCACTCAAGTCCAGCGAGCGATGGCTACTGCAGGTCTGCAGCCCCTGGAAAGCTCCATGCAGGTGGACGGCGTCATTCTCCCCACGCTGGCGCTTTGGGCCTCTGTCGTCAATGCACTGCAACGCGGCGTGGCACTTGTCTGATATTTCCCGCAATATTTCATTCACTTCCACGTCCTCCTCTTGCCCCGCAACGGACATCTCGTTGAGGCACCTCTTGTTGCTGCTACTGCCAAAGGAGGTGTCGGCGCCCTCTTTGCCCTGTGGGATCATCAGTTTCTTCCAAGAAAGAAAATCAAAAGCAATCTGTCACCAGCTGTAGATTTAGCTAATGCAGAGAAAGTATGACTTACGACCAGTGGGTCAGTTTCCATGGGATTCCTTATTTTCACACCTCCAAGTGGGTTCTGCACACTTTATTTAAAGAAAAAATATTGATACATTTTCAGGTAAACTTTCCCAGTGAGCATATTACTGGATGCATGTCTGTGCTGAGTTTAGAAAAGTATGTGATGCGTTTTCCCCCATTTTTCAAATTGTATTGAATGTATAGAGTATATATAATATAATGCATGCACTGAAATGTATGGAGTTCTTACCATAAACTGTGTCTAGTGCTAATTTTGTTTTAGGAGGTGTGGAAACAGGACAAATTAGTTTTAAAAACTTGATGCAGCTATTTTTTCCCCCACATTTTCTTACCATGAGACAACAAGCCTGCTTTTGAAACAATAGCACTTCCTATAGAACAGTGGTGGTGAACCTTCAGCACTCCAGATGTTTTAGAGTACAACTCCCCCAGTCCTTTGTCATTGGCAGCACAGGCTTGGAATTCTGGGAGTTGTGGTCCAAAACATCTGGAGTGCTGAAGATTCGCCACCACTGCTATAGAATATGATGCACACACACACACCAATTACTGCTGTGTGCTATCAGGGTTGCTTTTGACTTAATGGTGACCCTAATAAGGTTTTCAAGGTGATCCTATGGCCAAGCAAACATCTGAATCCAAGACACCTGAGTCCTAGTCCAACACTGTAAGCCAGTGGTTCCCAACATTGGATAACCCAGACGTTCTTGGACTAAATGCCTAAATTCCTTTACAGTAGGACCCCGGTATCCACTGGGGATTGGTTCCAGGCCTTCCCGTGGATAATGAAAACCGTGGATAAAAGAGAACGCCTGCCCACCCACCACCAAACTGCTGTTTCCTGACAGTAGCTTGCTTTATGGCCATGGTTTGTGACAGTACCTTGCTTAACAGCTTGCTTTGTGGCTTCTGCCAACCATGGATAACTGAATCAGTGTATAATGAACCAGTGGATATAGGGGTCCTACTGTACTACTTGCTATGCTGGCCAGGAGTTGCAGTCCAAGAACATCTGGGGAGATACGTTTGGGAACCACTGCTCTAAGCAAATACCACACACACACACACACACACACACACACACACAGAGAGAGAGAGAGAGAGAGAGAGAGAGAGAGAGAGAGAGAGAGAGAGAGACTGTGCTGATCTGCCATGACTGACCAGATTATAATTGGGGCCTTATAGGAAGACCCTTTTTCCATCTCTATCTGAACTAGTACACAGCATCAGCAGTGGTACAACTGGAGCATGCACAAGCAGATACAGAAGGAAAGCACGTGCAAAGACATCTCATCACTTACATCCAGCACAGAAGCCAGCTGTTTTGCTTGGCTGGCCAGTTCCTTCAGTTGGATATTTCTTTCCTTCAGGGATGCAATTTCTTCTTGCCTTTGGCTCAAGGTCACTTGGAGCTGTTTGAAGAAGAGCAAGGTCAGTGTGAAATGCTACGAGAGGAATTTGCGAGAGCATGAGTGAGCCACAAAATATGCAGAAGCTGCCTTTTAATGATCTGACAAATATATGACCACCTCCTGCTTTTGTACAGGCAAAAAGGCAGGTGTTAAGAGCATGCAGTACAATGAGCCCCTGCACACAGTAAGTTAGGTCTGTTTAGCCAGGAAAGTTTTTAATCTCGAAAAAAGGTTCCTGAGCGGAGATATGATTGAGACGTGCAAAATAATGCAGGGCATGAGTTGATAGAGGGATGCTCTTCTCCCTCTCACAAAATACCAAAACTAGGGGACATCCACTCAGATTGAGAGCTGGAAGAGTAAGAACAGACAAAAGAAAATATTTTTCACCCAGCATGTTGTGAGTCTGTGGAACTCCCTGCCACAGGATGTGGTGATGGCATCTGGCCTGGATGCCTTCAAAAGGGGATTGGACAGATTCCTGGAAGAAAAGTCCATCACAGGTTACAAACCATGATGGAGATGTGTAATCTCCAGGCTTAAAACCGGGGTACTTCAAGGACCAGATGCAGGGGAGTGGTATCAGCAGACAGATATCTTGTCTCGTGTGCTCCTGGACACATCTGGTGGGGCCACTGTGAGATACAGGAAGCTGGACTAGATGGGCCTTTGGCCTGATCCAGCATGGCTCTTCTTATGTTCTTAAATGTGTATACCTGCACTACAGGAAAGTTTGGATTGCATATACTGATCCCAGTTTGATTACCCACAAAGCCACGCATTTAAATCTTGACTGTATTTTTGCTGGTGAGGCAAGGCCAAAATGCTATTCACCCCTTGCCATCATGCCATCGGGATAACTTTCAGAGGTACTTTGCCACCAGCTAAGAAACCAGCATAGGCCTTTTCTATAAGACATCAGTTATGTGACTCATTGTGATAGGAAATGTTAACACCGGCTTCTTAACTTATGACAATTTGCTACTAAATATTATGCAAGTGGCATTTTACCAGCAAGCAAAGCTAATAGGATTTTGGCCAAAGTATTTTAAACTATCTGGTCAAACATCTCAGAAATTATGTTTTATAAACATTGAGTTCCCAATAAACCCAACCAGAAGCAAAAAGAGGCACAAGTCTATTCCTTGTCAGCTTACAAAATATGCTATCTCTTGATCTTAATCAGGCAAAATTCTTTGATTTTATCTATTATTATCTATTATTTATCTATTATTCCCAAATCCACTCCACGACAAATAACATGCACTTAAATTCAGGCATTTGCCACCAGATGTTTGCTGCTAAAATACCTGCATGGCTGCATTGTGTGTAATTTGGAGGGCTCTTTATTCTCTTTCCATACCTGACTGTTTTCCTCAAGTGCATTCCCTAGCGCTTTCTGGTTCTGATCTGCCAAGTCCTTCCAGTATTGCTCAGTGAAAGAGACATTTTCAGCAGGTGTGTGTGAGCCAGGATCAGCTGGTGCCGACGGATGAAAGCAAGGGCTGAATGGTCTCCCTTCATCCACAGAGAAAGAGAAGTTGGCAGGGTCTAGTAGAGGTGGCATCAGAGAGGCTGGATCTAGGGAGGCCAATGAGAACCAGATTATACGTGGCTGACTCACACATGTAGTGTTGAGTGTTCAACTGAAGGCCAAATAGAATATTGCCTGTAACACTCGATCTTCTCAAGCAGGTCACTAGAGGGTGCCCACCCCAAAGAAACCCCGGGAATTAGTAACCAGGAACCGGACTCTTTCGGTGGCAGCCCCTTGCTTATGGAATCAGCTCCTTGCTGAGATTTGTCTGGCCCCTACGCTGTCAATTTTCAAAAAAAAAAAATCTCAAGACTTGATATATAGAAAAGCTTTCCCTGGCTATTAATCATTTTTTCTTGAGTTGCTGATCTCTCATCTAACCTTTTTGTGTTAACTATTCCTCTGTTCTTTGAGCAATTTTTATGACTTTGGGCCTTTTCACATGACCCCTAAAATCCGCGGCAAATGGCTCCCAGATCCGCACCAGCTCCGAAGTTTACAAATAATTAAGTGCGACCACGCCCCCCCACGACCAAGCGCACTTTTCAAGTACCTGGTCTCAGGAGCTGAAAAATTTCTGATGCGGATGTAAAGTAGTGAATGCCAGGCTCTCCTCGCCTTGTGTTTGTTTTTCTCCCCCGCCGCCCCTTTAAAAGACAGGAATCATGACGACGACAGGGCTCGGGGCGGCTTCCACCGGCAGATGGAGGTGAGCCTGCGTTTTTTCTCCCTTTTTTTCTCCCTCCCCTCATGCAGACAGGAGCAAGGAAGTGCGGAGGGGTGGGAACACAGGAAGAGCGACGAACCCCCAAGATCTCTGGTCCGAACTGAAGTGGCCAGCGGATCTTAGGGGTCGTGTAAAAGCGCCCTTTATTGTTGATTTAGTTATGTTCATTTTGTTTATTAGTTATATTTTATATTGTACATTGCTCTTGTTTTGTTTGCCGAATTATCTGTACACCACTCAGAGCGAGCAAAGCAAAAGGAACTGGTACATCCATAGAAGTCCAAATACGAATGGGAGGCGGAGTCTCCAGATGTATAAAAGTAGAAAAGACCTTTATTCTCTCTCAAATCATTTTTAAAAAGCTCTGGCTCTTTTACAGAAGGATATTGAATATGTAATTTTATAATTATAATTATAATTCTATTTTGCTCAGCTCCTGAAGAAGGCCTCCGCCGAAATGCATTGAGCCAGAGTTTTTTAAAAATTTGAGAGAGAATAAAGGTCTTTTCTGCTTTTATATATCCTAAGACTCTGTCTCTCATTCGTATTTGCACCACTCAGAGTAGCCTTGTTGCTCGATGGTGCGGTATATAAGTCAAACAAACAGATAAATAAATGAATGGGAGAATTAAACTCCACACTGGAACAGTGGGAGATGTGGAAACCAGGGCAGCCCCACTAATCCAACTGCAGTGCTACTTCTCTTCCGAAAGGTCCCCTTGCAACACTCCCACGTCACACAGAACAGTTGTTCCAGCAAGCTGCAGCAGAGGATGATGAGAGTGTTCCAATAACCCTGATGAGAAAGAGTTTCCTTTCCCCCTCCCTTTACCTCCACATCCTCCCCACCCTTTTTTTGGGGGGGTCAGCCCTCCTTTGATCCTAAAAATAATGTATCAGGAATGGCCTTTTATTGACTGGATGTAAGGCAACCAAGGGACCTTTTCAGCTTGGAAGCAAGGTACAATTATTTAAATAAACATTAATAGAATTTTATGGAAAGTCTCCCAGCTTGAATGTCTAACCAAGCTACTCTTAGACATAGACCTTTCCCCAACACTATGTGGCCAGTAATAGGTGGAGAAGGGGTGATTTTACATCTAGGAAGCAACAAAGAAAGAGACAGATGGCACTGCAGTCTCAATTCAGGCCTTTCCATTTGCCTAGCTGTTTTTTAATAGAAATTATGTGAGCCTGATTGTGGATAACTTTTATCTCTTCTTCTAGAATTCTGTACTGTCCCATCCCTGCTACTTAGAGATGCTTCTCCTGTATCTGGGAAGGTCAGGAGAGACCCCTAATGACTATATGTGGTATTGCAAAGCAAGATTTTAATTAGCAGACCCATCAATCCATGTGAAAATAACCCAAAATGTACATTCTAGGGTTCCCTTAGAATCTATGCCAAATTCCCTAGAGCAAGAAGAAGTATTATAGCTATCTGGTAATTAGAAGAGGAAATGTCTTCAATATTTTAAAAAAACTCTAAATGGATAGAAGCTTTTCTTATCTCACAAATCAGGAAATTAGCTCGCTTTATTTTGTTAATGTTTTTCAGGATTTAAACACAAGATTTCTTTCTCAAATACAAGATTATATTTCATTCATAGTGCAGATGGCATAAAATATAGACAAATCACTTTCTGAAATAAAGAAATATTTGGAAGTTGAAGGGGACACTTTTGCACAATAGAAGCACCTCTTTTAAGAGAGGCCTTGGCACTGTAATGACAAAACATGCCTTTAAGTGTGGACTGTTTCTTCAAATAAAAGTATCCTCAGCACTAATTGATTCAGTCCTACAGTGCCCTCCTGGCAGTAAGGCCAGTTGAAACCTAACAGATCTACAAGCATTCAAGTTTAATCACTAGGTACAATTTTAAGGAAATACTGTATATGAATACATGTATATTAGTACCCAAGGTGATTCAGGTGACAGTGTGACCAACCAGGGTTTAAATGTGTCCTTGCCCTGACTCCACTCCCAGATATGTTCCTTAAGTATCTCCTTTACCTTGAAAGCCCTATTAAGGATGCTGTAATTCAGTTTGCAATTTGACCATAGGTTACGGTATGAATTTCAGTTTGATCTTGAACTTCGTGATAGCTTCCACTACCCATCGGCGTTACTCCACTTTTCCTCCAAGGTGAGAAACCAAACTAAACCCCTCAGTCTACTTGCCGCATATGAAGCTATCCACGGCCTCACGGAACTCCTGGAAATCAAAGTCTGGCTCGGGCTGCAAGCAGGCGCTCTGAAACATATACAAAAGAAACCTGGGCATTAGTGAAGCTTGGGCAGAAGGTGCGTCGACTTCCACTCCTACACTGTGCATCTTCCCGCGGACGCGCACCTGTGCATCCATCCGCCAAAGGGGACAGTGCAGGCGGCAAGCCTGCACCGCCATAGCAACGCGGAAAAAGAAAGGAAGGATCAATCCACAAGCAACGATTCAAGGCCAAAGGAAAAAGGGATCAGCACTCGGCGCGCGAAATATTTAACATACGCAAACCACGACCTCGTTAAAAGCAACTCCACATCCTTCGGCTGATGCTTCCCTTTAAGGACTTGGGCGCGATCTGATTGGCTAGCCCTACGAGCCAATCCGATTAAGGGCTGGGTTCCCTTCTCGTCCCGCGGAAGCTTCGCCTTCTGACGCCACCGCCCTTTCCACGTTGTGGGCGGGGCCGGCAGGTTCAAGCAAGGGCTAGCCGAGACCGCAGGAAGTTGGAGCTTATCTACTCGACAGCTGCTTGGCTGATGCGCCACAAGCAGGAACGGAGCTTCGATTTATTTATTTGGGACTGCAACACCCAGCATCCCCTGACTACGTTTTTCCAAGGCAGGCTATAGCGGCGCTTGCCACAAGCTAATATATGGCAGCTCTACTGCAGTGAATAGGATTTGATTATGCGCAGACAGTGAAAGCTGTCATTTATAACTCAAATTTGGCATGCTTCTGGGAGACGTTGGATTACACAGCAAGCAACCATTTGCTTGTAAACTGTTTTATCGCGTTAAGAAAGGGTGAAATGGAAAACAAGCCGCAGTCCTCTCCAAAGGGACTCCAATCTAGATGCTCTAATTTGATAGATCTTTCCAGCTGAGGAGACAAAAGCATTCATTCCGAAACACCGCCTAATAGCACGTAGCTTTAAAAAACCTAATTTTAAAAAAGTTTTGTTCTAGCTCTGTCGAGTTTCCTGGGGGTGCATATTGGGGGAGAAGGTAATTTCCACTGAGTTCAGCTGGATTTTCCTGATGACACTTGTTACTTCTTGACATATCCGTACGCTGCCCTTAGATCGAAAAAGCAGCAAGTTTAGTGTCCAGCGGGAGACTCCTGATCACCAGACTATATAGGGTTCGTTGCTCGCAGTAAATGGCTACAAGATTGCAGCCCGAGACTTATTCCCAAACCTCATTTCAAAAGTAGCATCATTCCAAAGAAGGGGTACCAGTACCACTCTAAATCTCGGCTGCTTCTGTAGCAAGCCTAGAAACCTCAGAGGATCGGGAAAAATTGGGACTACAATTCCCGGAAACCTCCAGTCAGCCCTGCTTGCTTGGGAATTGTAGTCGTTGCCCCCAAGGAGGCAGAAATTGCTTCGCTGGAATGAAGTGGAGTGTTAACGCTTTTTCAGTCACGGTGAAGAATGTTTTCCCACTTTGATAAATTATATAAGCCTCTCCTCCCTACACCGATTGTTCATACTCGGAAGTAACTGGGTTTTTGGTTAGCAGCATTATTAGAACACCGTGGTTCGGGGCCTCTCATGTTTTTCAAGACACTAGTATGGATCCTAACGGAACGACTCTGTCCCACATCTCCCTTCACACGGTAACCGAAGGAAGGAGGTACATTCACTCCGAAATCGGCTTCCGTAGAGGTAACCTAGAAGGCGCGCCTTCCTTCGTGTGAATGCAGCGCACGTGAGGTTTAAGATCCCTGCAAAGCGCCAATGTCGCTGCAAATAGTCAAGACAGAGAACAGGCGTCCGAATTGGGATCACAGAAGGAGGACAAGGGGTTAAAATTCTCGTTCCCACGCCTCACAGCCCATATCCGAATCGCTTGATGTTTTGCTTAAAAATAATCGCGCCTAAATGAATGGCTTGGCGAACTTCTCGTCCACTTTGAGTCAATTACCTGCTGGGTGGTCGTGGCTTTAGAAGCCTGCTGGAAGGCTGCGGTGCAGTCGGCCAAGTCTTGCCAATCGATGGCAGCAAACGCTGCGAAGGGGAGATGTATTTGTTAAGGGAAAGGTGTGCTGGTACATGTTTCAAATCCAACTACTTATTATTCTGGTGTAATTGTCATCCATCTGATGTAAATAAATATACATTACTAAGAGATGCATTCTTACTAATAACCCTCCACCACCACCACCACCACCACGAGATCCGCTTGCGCGTCCTGTCTCAGGCAGCTGGACTATAGCTCTCATCATCCCTGACCTTGCTGCTGGAGCTAATGGGAGTTGGGGTCCACCCAC
The DNA here is from genome assembly GCA_023846285.1 of Phrynocephalus versicolor. Classification (NCBI taxonomy): domain Eukaryota; kingdom Metazoa; phylum Chordata; class Lepidosauria; order Squamata; family Agamidae; genus Phrynocephalus; species Phrynocephalus versicolor. Next base: position 4,803,450 of record JAHTLZ010000240.1, read on the forward strand.
ATCTGGAGGGCCATGGATATTACTTTGGTACAATGGCCCGAGGATTGTCTTAGCAAAGGGGCAACACTTGTTCCTAATTAATCTTTAAAAGCCTGGAGCTTTTTAAAAGACCCGGAGTAGGTTTCGGTGCGAACTCACCGGCATCTACTGACTCCGGAGTGGGGTCGTTATAGATGACAATTGGGTCGCTTCTCGGCTGGATCTTCCGTGGTTCCTGTCGGTAAGCGATTACACACGTTAGGATTGGAAGGCTGCACTTCGCGATACATTTACTTGGGAGTAAGCCCTATGGAAAGGATACCCTTTGTGGATAGAACACAGTGGATAGAATCACGAAAGGCCAGGGTTCGAATCTCCATTCGGAGGAGATCTGGTAAAACCACTCCTTAAATAGCTCACATACCTTGAAAGCCTTGCTAGGCGGTTCCGACTTGAAGGTGCAAAATCCTATCGGACTCAGTCGGTCTCACTTCGGAGTAAACATATATACAGTATAGGGATCGGACTAGATCGCCCTTTGGATTGCGTGAACCTTTCCTTATCTTTGAACACAATGTAGTGTGGCTGTGTTGTACGTGCATCCCTAGGGCAGCCCTCATGTTCATTGTAAAATAAATACAGTACATAAAATTCTAAAATGAAAGGAACTGAGGCTCAGGGGGCTCTGACAAGTAAAGCCTTTTGCTGGAAGAAACTAAATATCACGCTGCTATGGCTTTTCGTTCAAGCCGTTAGGAAATTTCTATATGCTCAGAGGCACTATTGCTACTACTACGTATTATGCTTCTGAGCGTCTGTCTCCTAGTGGCCGAACGGGGGATATCTTTCCTTCTGGCTCCCAAGCCGATCCTTGCTCTAACCACTGGAAGACGCTCTCTTCCGCCGGAGGTCAGCCTCCGGCTTGCCGAGCGATCTCTGTCGTAGGAACGAGGCGGCGTGACTTCGTTCCGAGGCTTGCCACGGGCAGCAACGCACCTTTTTCTCGGTTTGGGACGACTTTTTTCCCACCCTCTGGGCCAGATCCTGCACCCGGTTGGGGCAGAGGCTGCCGCAGGCTTGCCGGACGCCTCCGGGGCTTGGCATGGCGCGGGATCCCTCTCCCTGGCTCCAAGGGCTCGCCGGCTGTGGAGGCGGAGGCGGCGGCGGCTATTAGAGGGGGAAAGCCCGGCAACCGCCTTGGGGGATGGGGAGGGAGGAGTCGGTGCCCCCCCCACCCGCCGGGCTTTAGACTCCGCCGCGGGCGGGCGGCGAAACCCGGGCACCAAATTTGCGCCTTTTCGCGCCACGTTGGCGCCGCGGCCAACCGACGAGGAGGAGAAAAGCGTGACCGGCTTGGCCTCTTCAGCGTCCGAGGACTGCAAGCCGGAGCTGCCCTGGTCCCCCCGCGCGAGAGCTGCCCGGGAAAGCTGCTCACTCTTCGCCTTTGAGAAACGGGTGGCCGGCCATCTTGTGCAGAGAACGCCCCCCCGTCCCCTTTTCCACGTTCTGATCTTCTACACGTGCATTCAGAAGGAAACCCCAGAGAACGCAAGCGACGGTTTAGTGTCCACCTAAGAACAGCTTAGCTGCCCAGATTCCTTAAGCATATCCGATCTCGCCTGATTTCGGAAGCTCAGCAGGGTCAGCCCTGGCTAGTACTTGGATGGGAGACCACCAGGGAATACCAGGTGCCCGTATGTGCCTGGAGTAGGAACTGGCAAACCACTCCAGTATTCCTGCCAAGAAAACTCCATGGACATTGAGTCAGGAAGAGTCCGTCACGACTATAATGACACAACACACACACACACACAGCTTCACTGGATTAGGTTCCTTGTATCTCACATTGGCCCCGCCACCAGATACCTCTAGGACAGTGATGGGGAACCTTTTAGATACCAAAGTGCCCAACTGCAATTCAAAACCCACAATTTTTTTCACAGAGTGCCAATACATCAGTTTAAACCTGAATGCACGGGGCTGTGAAGGGGTGATGTTTGGTGCCCACAGAAAGGGCTCCGAGTGCCACCTTTGGCACCCGTGCCATAGGTTCGCCAACACTGCTCTAGGAGCACATGAGGCAAATACGTACTTTCCTCCTGATACCCTTCTCCTGGCTCAGGCACTTTGAGGTGCCCTCCTTTGAAGCCTGGAGATAACACATCTCCCCGTCATGGCTTGTAACCCAGAATGGACTTTTCCTCCAAGGGATGGCATGCCTTAAAAAAGCATCCTTGAGTTGAGTGAGACTGTGTGTTGCTTGGTTTCTAGCTTTTTGTTAAGAATCAAGTGGTACTGTAGAATTAAAAATGGGATTTTGGTCTACTGGGGGGATGATATTTTGAAATGTCCAACTAATTTAAAAAACAAACACAAACCTCCCTGCAAAAAGCATAACACGGGAGGCAAAGGGTAGTGCTAGAATCTCCTTGAGGAACTAATTTTCCCCTTGCAGGACGTTGGTTTTTTTTTTTTTACTTGGAGAAAATAAAAAATGGTAAAGAGCCTCGTGGCACAGTGGTTAAATGCCTGTACTGCAAGTAAAACTGTGCTCAGGACCTGGGGTTCAATTCCAGGTAGCAGGCTCATGGTTGACTAAGCCTTCCATCCTTCCAAGGTCAGTAAAATGAGTACCCAGCTTGCTGGGATGGGGGAATGTGTAGCCTTCATACTGTAATTAAAAAACTGTAAACCGCCCAGAGACTACTCGGAGAGGTATGGGGCGGTATATAATCAGACCACTTTGCTTTGTTTTTTGCTTTGTATAGCTACCATCTTTAGTACTATTTTTTCCGGCTATGTGTGTATATTTTTACTTGCCTGCCAAACAGAAAAGGTTGATTATTGATCAATTCTTAAAATATAATAATTTTGTTCTTTTAAGAGTTTCCTGGTGCTATAGGGGGCTCAGAAGTAGTTTAGCATGCCCTTCCTCTGAGCTCATTCTGAGATGGTGCAGCTGGCCCAAGGCTACACAGGATTTGGCTTCTTGAAGACACAGGAGGGAATCTAGCTCCTAATATCTACTAAATCACTGAGCCCTTTTAAAACATAAAAACATAAGTACAGCCTTGCTGGAAAAGGCCACAGCCCACCCAGTGCAGCATTCTTTCTCACACAGTGGCTCACCATTTGCTTCAGGGTATTCCAAAGCAGATGTCTTAACCTGCTTACAATTCCCCGCAAATGACATTGAGAGATATCCTGCCTATTTCTCCAACCCGGAGGTTGTCCTTAGGCATCCATACTGATAGCCATTGATACCCTTGTTCTACATCAACTTGTCCAATCCTTTCGTAAAGCTGTCAAGGCTGACAGCTGTCACTACTTCTTCAGGCAGGGAGTTCCAAAGACCAGGGATTATCTGAGTGAAAAAATACTTTCTCTTATTTGTTTGAGATATAGCACCCATTATCTTCCATAACAAAATATTGAACTGGATGCCAGAGTTGTAGCTCTGGAAACCTAGCATTCTGAAACTTGGTAGGTATACTAAAGGGACTTTGCGGTATGTACCTCTTCATTATTTGGCTTTTTAAAATGCATTATTGGCTTTTTAAATGCATTGAAATGTGTCAATGTTGGAAACCTGCAGTATTGTCTTCAACCACTACATAGGTTTCTCAGCAAATGCTTAAGTTTGCAGTTTGTGCCCTTTTAAGAGGGTTTGAAACGGGGGCAGCTGCCCAAGGCCTCATATATTGTGGGGAGTCTCGTGTATGAAGGAGTCCACATGAACATTAGCATTTCCATGTGATTGGTAGGCCTTTTCTTTCGGAATCTGAATGGAGGAGATCATCATCCAGGGCTTTGTTAGGAGGCAATTTCATCGCCCCATGGGACCAGGGCCACAACTGGGGGGAGGGGTGCCATGCTGGAAGAGGGTGCCAAAATGACAAAATAGTATTTGTACTCCCTGCTGGGGGTGTGGAATCCATGTTTGCCCCAGGCGACACAGACCGTAGTTGTGGCCCCACATGGGATCCATTTAAAACCTCCAGTTCCCCTGTTGACAGAGGTGAGCGAGACTTTGATGCTGTGGTTGCTCTGATGTTTTTGGACTTTCAGCTATCATGGCCAACACGGCAAATGGTGATGGCTTCTGGGAGTTCTAGCCCAAGAACATCTGGAGACCCAAGATGACAGAGACAGCACTTACCCCAGACTTGGCGCTGCCCCAAACCAGCCTCCAATGGGCTTCTCGGAGATGTCAGAGGCCCCAGAAGTGGTTTCCAGCAAACCGGAAGTCACTTCTGAAAAACCGGAGGTGACTTCCAGATCACTGGAAACCACTTCTGGGGTCTCTGAAGGGCTTCCTGGGCCTGTCAGAGGCCCTAGAAGTGGTTTCCGGAAAACCAGAAGTGACATCCAGAAAACTGGAAGTGATTTCTGGATTACCGGAAACCACTTCTGGTGCCTCTGACAGGCCTAGAAAGACCATCAGAGGCCCATTCAGGGCATCAGCAGGCCTCAGGTAAGTCTAGGAGGCCTCAGATATGCCCCCTAGTCCCGAACCAACCCAGCATCCGCATAATGTGAATTTTCCATTATCGCGTGTCAGTTCGGGTCCCTAACCCCCACGATAGGCGGGGATTACTGTAATAGGATGTTGGGCTTTAAGTATGTATCAGGTGGTGGCAGGGGAAGCCATTTAGCTCATGCTGGGTAGGGGAAGGTATGGGGATGGGAGTGGAACATGCCTGGATAGGAGAAGAGAGGTTAGATATCTTACATCTATCCCCTCTTCTGGTTCCACCCCCAACCAGAAGGTAACAGGCGACCATATCAGCGAGCCCATGGGCCACATGGTGCTGTTGTTGAATGCCAGGTCAGTACAAAATAAGACCGCCCTCATCCATGATGTCATTGTGTGTTGGCCTCATGAGACAGATTGGGGATTATATTGGTGTACCACCCACCCTGTTGCATACGAACATTCTCCCTGCCTGAGCTGATGGAGGTGGTCTCGGACCTGGTGTTGATGACCCCCAGATTGTTGGTGTTGAGGGACCTCAGCATCCATGCCAAGACTGCCTTGACGGAGGCAGCTCAGGACTTCATGGCCACCATGACAACCATGGGGCTATCTCAATATGTCAATGGCCCAATGCATGAGAAGGGCCATATTCTGGACCTGGTCTTATCAACAGGATTGGAGGGTGGTGGTTTGGATGTGGAGGGGTTGGCATTGACCCCATTGTCATGGTCAGACCACTTCCTGGTCAAGTTTAGGCTATTAACTTCTTCAGCCCTCTGCAAGGGTGGGCGATCCATTAAGATGATACAGCCTCAGAGACTAATGGATCCGGATGGTTTCCTGAAAGCTCTGGGGTATTATCCGTCTGATATGGTCGGTGCTCCTGTTCAAGCTCAGGTTGCCCTATGGAATAGGGAGGTGACCTGGGCAGTTGACATGATTGCACCTAAGTGCCCTCTACCAATACGCAGAGCCCGGATGGCTCCTTGGTGTACATCTGAGTTGCGGGTGATGAAGCGGGAAGGGAGACAGTTGGAGCACAGGTGGAGAAAATATCTCTGTGAATCTGGTTGAGCATGACTTAGAGCCCACTATTGGGCCTATTCGATGTTGTTACGGTTGGCAAAAAGGCAATATTTCACCAACCATATTGCTTGCCCAGAGTGTGGTCCAGCGGAGCTGTTTTGGGTAGTCCAGGATCTTCTTCAACTGGGAGATACATTAGAGGTCCTGGACCACTTGTCAGCTTACTGTGACAAGTTTGCTGTCCACTTTAAGTGAAAAGTCGCTTGTATTTGCAGTGCATTAGACTCCACCATTGGTGCAAAATCAAGGGTTGTATCCAGTGCACCATGCTTAGGTCCAGTATTATTGGATGAGTTTTAATAATTAAAACCTGAGGGTGTGGACAGGGTACTTGGATCTGTCCGGGTGGGGGTATAAATGTACAGTATACTGAAATGGCTGAAATCGTGTTGCACAAACAACTAACTTCTATAGGTGAATTGTTGTAAGTCAAGAAATCTCCGTAGGCCTTACACTGTGTGTCAAGTTGCATGGTTGAGTATAACAAGTGGAGATGGAGATCGCTCAACTTACAGAAATTCACTTCCAAAAGTGAATTTCTTTCTGACGAAGAGAACTGTGCAACAGGATTTCAGCCAGCAAATGTCACAAACAACTGTGTGTAGGGGGATATCCATGCACACAAAGAACCTTTTATCACACATCTGTTGTAAAGGAAACCTACACCACTTAACAGGTGGGCAGTGTCCTTCCATTCTGAATGGAAGCTCCTGTCATGCTGGATTTCAAATTAACACATAGATTATTTATTTATTTATATTTCTAATTCGCCCATCTGGCAGTAAGGCCACTCTACACATGTACAATGAGCTTTAACTGTGAATGTTACCCTGGTGGTTGCGGATGCCCTTTGGTGCAAATGAGTAAGTCCAAGAACCAGCTCTTGCTGGGATACTGTCAAGGGATGTGTCCCTTCTGCTGATATTTTCCTCCTCAGTTTCTGGAATGGGGTGACAGCCTGAAAAAGAGATGCCCTACCCCTCCCACAACACAGAAATATTGGGTGTTTTTTTTCTTTAACATTAGCTGGAATCCAAGAAGAGGAAGTTTGATTTCTGATATTACAGTAGTTTGTGATGGATTGCAGAAGAGAAGGCAAGATTGTGTCTGCTCAGGGCTTCATGTACTTTCTTGCAACAACTCCCAGAATCCCCCAACTAGGACATATTGGTCAAGAGCCAGTGTGGTATAACAGACTAGAGCTCAGGAGACCTGGGTTCCAATCTCCACTCTGACATGGGAGCTAACCTCCCCTAAATATCTCATGAACCATGAAAACATTATTGGGTTTGCTATCAGTTAGATGTAACTTGGCAGGACAACAGTTCTGAAACTTTCCCAAGCTTTAGGAGTAATATTCTCCCTGCATTATGCAGAGGAGTCACACAGTTTTCTCTTTTTCACTTTCCAGATACACAACCCCTTACTATAAAACTATGTGCAGGTTGTAGTGTAAGAAAGTTTCTTCAGCTTTGCTGGGACATAGAATGACTGTACCGGGTCACAATCTTTGTCTATCACACACATTATTTCTAATCTGGAAGTGGTTGCCTTCATACAGAACACCTTCACACATGTTACCTGATCCATTTTTTACACCAGTGGAAAGACTTGTGGGAAGAAAGAATATTCCCTCCCTTTTTTCCCTCCTACTTAACCACCCTGCCCTCTGCCCTGAGAACTTAATTTTTTAAAGCCAATTTTTGTGTTGGCTAGACCCCTGAACAGGAAGGAGGGTCTTCTTATGAACTCAGGGTATATTTAATATTTTGCAAATCCCAGTTTTTAAGAATATTTTGTGAAACAAACTGCCCCCCATCCATATAACAGAGATGAAACAAGCGCATTTGTATAAAGGTAGACATTTACAAAAAAACATATGTGCCTTAGAACACAGATCAAAGCAGCCACTATAGATGACTCACAACAGGAGTAAAAATGGGCCAAGCAGTGGAACTGGAGCAGGAGATTTTAGAATGGAACTAACACCTGCTTGGACCATGAACTGTTTCTGCCAAACAAGGTGAAACAGTGGAGTAGTGGTTAAAGAGGAAAGGGAATGCTGGATCGACTTCTCATTTTGTAACACTTTCCCCTAGAGATCTTTAAGATGAAAGTAAGTTTGTCTTAAGAGAAATTAGGCAGGGAATGGGAATGCAAGGGGAAAAACAGGAAGTGGATGATCAGTCCCTTATGCTTTATAGCCTTTTGATGTTCAGACATGGCGTAAGGCCACTACCCTAAACACATTTACTACACAATATGTTTCATCTAGCAAAGGATAACTTACTGTAAAGAAACCTAATTTTTGCTTAATGTTTACTTTAAATAAATCAATTTTCTCATGAGATGAAAGAGAAATAAGACACTCCATTACAGATAACTACTGGTAGAAACTTTTATTAGTTAAGATCATTTACCGATAAAAGCATTTACAGTACTCCCAAAGGCTTAGCAATGAACTATCATCATCTCAATAAATAAGTATAAGCATAAATATATACATTGTTTACAACTTCATTGTTACTTAAAATAATGTCAGTGCAATAGAAGACAAATCTACTGTACAAAATGGAATTTGAAAATACATCTAAAAATGTAGAGAAGCTATTTTCAAATTGATTACACTTTAAAGCAGCATGCTTCTTAAAACAACATCACAGCTTCCATTAAAAACACATATAAATAACATGTAAAAATTGTTGAAAATATTGCTCAGTAAAATTATGTGAATACTGTTCCTTAAGAGGTATTGCAATTATCAGTGATCGTGCTGGACATGCAATTGAAAAATTGGGGAAATCTTCCAAAGGCAATGCCACACACAACGATTCAAGTATTTTTATTTTATTTTGATAAATCATTTTTCTAAATGCAGACACTGATCTGAAATCTCAGGGGGTAGTATCAGAGGCAAAGAGTCCTCATTCAAAGACACCAATAAATGTAGCTTGTCCAGGCAATCCTGTAATTCTTCCTCTGGATAGTTACTTAACTGCAAGTTTAATGGCTTCTGGTGCTGCAACATCTGATCGGCCAGCCCCAAACAACAAACAGCCATCAAGGAAGGCAAGTATTTGTTAAAAGCATAGTCAGCCAGACTAAGTTCAGCTACACCTTTGGCCAGAACTTTGGCGCTGTTGGCTTCCCAGGCATCCGCTTCACAGGCTTCCATTCGCATATACGTGAAGTGTTCTAGGAAGAAGTTGATGGTAGGGGCTGCCAGGCTGAAGTGAAGCTTGTTTAGAATGATGCACTCAAGATTGCAGAGCTGCTGGCGAGAGAAAGCATCACAGCAAAGGGCCAGGAGCTGCTTCACCTTGGGTGGGTGCACTTCGACCTGAAAAGTTCAAAAACACTGTTATATTTCCCAAGCAAAAGCCCATTATCCTGGTTATCTTGAATTTAATTTGCATCAGACATAATTTAGTCTAACTTTTAAAATGGATATTTTCAGTAGGAGAGTTAAGCATATGCACAGTACTATGCATACTGCTGGAGGTGTAAAAGACTTCATTTTGCCCATAAATATTACAGTGGTACCTTGTATAAAGGAATTAATTCGTTCCAAATGAAGTTATGTTAAGCAAATTTTCCCTTATACAAATTCCCATAGGAATGCATTGAAAACAGAGTAATCCCATTTTTATGTTGTACGGATTCTCCTCATAGGCAATTATGTTAAGCAAATTTCCCCTATCTCCGGAATTTTTTATGTTGTACAAATTGTATGTTATACAAGCTGTTTGTTATACAAGGGTCCACTGTACTTGGCTGTTTGAACATTGTTGCACCTCTCTAGAGTAACAGTGCACATCCTGCCTGCGGGGTGTTTGAGAGTTAACAGTAACGTAGGTCCTCGTACATAACCTGATCTGGATTTATTCCTTCACCCAATTGTCCCCATCAGCAGCAAACCTCCATGCTCTATCCCTCTTTATGCAGGACCTCTTTGTATTTACGAAAAGACTGCAGGGTGCCACTCGTACAGAATTTACCTCTACACATTTATTTTCCTTGTCTTCGCCACTGGACAAAAGTGGCCAGTGGAGTCTGAATTCATTAGCTCAAGAATTTGGAAAAAACAGGCAAATAGCAGTGTTATAATTTCTTGACTAAATCCCACAGAAGTTCAGCAGAAGGGATTCCTGCATAGCTGTTGTGAGTTTGTCAGGCTGGAGCTCCGTTCCCCAGAGCACAGAGAGAACTCCTTGTTCCCTGAGCAACTTGCCCTCTGAAGATACTGGCCATAGAGTCTGGCAAATGCCTGGCATTTAGGGAATCATGCAATTTGATTGCACAATCAGTCAGGCAATTCCCATTGCCACCACTGTGTCGGTAGAAATGCTCTGGGAAGAGTATTTACACCTTGGTGCCTTTCTAGCTTCTGTGTACATAACACTGTGTCATGCCTGTGTAGCTAAGCAGGAGGTCAGACAACCCATCTATTTGTCTGTGTCTATCTATCCTGCCTTTCTTCCAAAGACACTCACCATATGAATTGAGACAGTTTTTTTAAAAAAAAAAAACTCATAATAAAGGAGAGAATTAAAACATCATTGAATGGCAACAGATTAAAACACAGAATTAGCAGCACAATTAAAAAACTATTTAAAATACATCAAAAACGTAAAACATCCACAATTAAAAGACCTTTTACTCAGTCAATAAACAGTCAAACACCTTTGCCTGCCAGATGAATGGCTACAGAAAAGGGGACAATCTGCTCTCCTGGGAGAAAAGCCGACAGTGACTTAAATTTCAGAGCAGGTGGCAGACTGCTCAAAACATCACCCACTATAACAAAGTGCCAATATCAGCAACACACAACAAATAAAGTTAGATCATATGTATACAAGCTTCCCAAGTACTTTCCTGGTGTCTTCTAATTACTATGCTTTAAATGGGTTTGGGGGAGGGGGGCATCGACTGACCTGAAAAAGACTTTGTCCCTCACTCTTTCCATCAGGAAATTCTGCATTTAGAAAACAAAAAGAGCTGCTCTAGGCCCTGTTACCTGTTTGCAAGAGATGAACAGTGAAGTAACCCCTAGGAGTTGGAAGCAGTCAGAAGCCACTGGGGTGGTGGTAAGGAAGCGGTCTAGAGTATTTACAGCCAGGCACAGGGACTCAAAAGAGAAGCCAAAATGTTTATGCACAGGAATTAGCCAGCTGATCAGTTTGCACCTAGCCTCTGCAGTTATCTGGGAAGCAAGAAGAAAGGAGGGTTAGGGTGTCAAAGAGATAATAGTGAAACCCAGAGGCAACCATTTACTTTACTACTGTATAAACTATGAGGGCTGTACTACAGAATTTGATTAATTAGTATCAAAATATTCACATGCAATCAAGGACTTGAAAATTTACTTTATGGAGCATTCCCGATTAGTTCCAGAATCAAGTTGTCTTGGTAAGTATAGCTGTACAGTTGAAACTGAAATTATGCATTCACTTTCATTCAGAGTGCAGTGACAGCTTGCAAGCACCAAGTGGCAAGAATCCCAAGTAATTATATAATCCAAACAGATGCCTGTTGCACGGTGAGCTTTACTTCTACCTTTTTCTGAGGAAACAAGATTTTTCCCTGTGTTTATGGCAGGTGCAGATGGTTAGGTGGTGTCAGATAACTTACATCTCATCAGCACAATAGACCATTTGAATACTCTTCAATGTAAAATATCTCACAAATGAGAAGAGAATCCACTCTCCCATTTCAGAACATGTAATCTAGGGAATATCTAGAAAAAAATCCATTCTAGCCCATAGGCAACAGCTCTTCATGTACAATAAATCTGATCTGCATGAAAAGTAGAGACCAAATACAATATCCTGTAGCATGCGCCCCCTTCCCCTGTTATTGTTAAACGTTATGGTTATATGCAAGAGTCTGGTTCTTCTTACACCACAGTGAATCCCATTGATTAAAAGGGATAAAAGAAGAAAATTAAGCAAATCTAGGAGGCAGCACAAATTTGTACTGACAGTGTATACAGGGGAGAACAAAAGTGAAACTTCTAGCATGTCCTTCTACACACTTTTGTCCTAACTTGTGAACAAATCACGCCTGTATTCTTAAAAGGTAATTCTAGATATCTGATCTGGGACCCTTCCTATTTAAGAAGGGTCGCTCTCTCCCTTTACCCGCCTCTTATTAATGTAACGCTGGAAGAGTCTCCAGGTGCGGAAAGCAAAAATACTAAACTATGCCATCGGTTCAGGAAAGCTGTTCACTGTTTTACTAAGGCATTTCGTGAGCAAGAACCAACGATTTTGGTCTATATACAGTCTTCTGCTCCGGGAGTGGAGCGATAAATAAATAGTTTTTTTTTTTGGCGGGGGGGGGGAGAAGAGAGCATCGCCACCCTTTCCCCTTACTTGTGGCTGCTGGGCCAGCGGGTCAAGCGGCTGGAACTTGCCCTCCAGCTCTTTTCGGAAGCGGTACCAGCTTTGCCCGTAGTCGCGAAAGAGCTGCCGCTCCAGAGGGTGCAGCATGGGTTTGCCGCGACTTGGGCGACCGACCCCTCCAGGAAACCACCCCAGGGGCGACGGTGGCTTTCTTTTCTTGACCGGAGCCCGAAGCTGGAGGCCGCCTTCGACGTGGCCCGGGGGTTCAGGCCGCTCTTCTGGGGTCACGTCTTCGGCCCGTCGCCGCCGCCGCCGCTTCTGGCCCGTCGGGCTCGGCTTGCAGGCAGGGCGCTCCTGGCTGAGCCGGGCGGTCACCACCATTCTCCCCGCCGGCTGCCCTAACCTCGGCCGCCCGGGCAGCCCTGAGGGGAGGCGCCCCCTCGAGCCGGCTAGAAAAGCGAGGAAGCGCCGCCTTGTTCCGCCCTCCTGGTCCCGCCCGGTGGAGACGGCTTCGCCTCGTCTTCCACTCACCCGCCCCTACACCCCGCCCGCCGTCACTTCGCCCGCTTTCCCGGCGAAAGAACCGCCTTGGGCCCCGGGGGTGGCTGGCTCCTCAGGCGTCGCCGATCGGAAGCCTTTCGCCCCCGCCCCCGCCCCCAGTCAAGGGAGCGGGACTGGCGGCAAACCCCTTCTTCCCTCAAGACTTTGGGGAAGGCAGGGAGGCTTTGCCCTAAAATAAAATAAAACTCCGAGTCACGGGTGCCTCGCGGGTTTTATTTATTTACCCGCGGCTGCCGAGTCCCCCTTTTCTTCGCTCCTGTCACGGAACCCGAGGCAGGAAATTGAGAATTAACAATGTACAATCCATTAAAAGAAAGCAAACAGACCCTGCTAGGAAGCTTGGGTTTAAAAGCCCTAGTTCTCACAAGTTGCGTGGCTTGGCTTTTCAAACCCCGGGGCAATAGGCCCCCAAACCCAAAATGGGGGGGCACTTTTCGTGAAAAACAAAATTGCCCCCTCACGCAGTGTTAACTGGGGAAGGAACTGTGGCACGGGAGAAAGGCGACGCCATCTTCTCTTGGCCTGATTATTTAAAAGTCAAAGGTCCCACCAGGAATGTGAGGAGGGCTGCCTCCTTTATTTCTTAATCCCAGAGAAATGTGAAAACGCTGACACTTTACAACCTTTCAAAGTTTTGAACTTCACACTTGGTCATGAAGGCCATTTGTAATCTTGCAATTTATTTCCATGTATTTCCCCCCTTGATTTACATCACCAACCACTCCCTCTTTTTGTTAAAATGTTCCAGCTTCCGTGTACAAACGGTAGGGTTGAAGCACTTAGCCTGCTCTTTGGGTTAATCTGTTTGATGAAAGACTAAAGAAAAAATCCAGAATTTTAAAATTTAAAAGTAAATTAGCTTATTGAAGCTGTAAGTGGTAGATCATATCTTAAAAGGCCAAGGCTTCATCTCCATCTAGGATAAAAGCCCATGGCCAGACACATTGATATCCCCAAAACAAAGTACTGCATGCTTTTCAGTTCAGATTTCCTTTATTCACTTACAGATTTAATCAGCTAGCTACCCACACTATCCTTTTTTTAGCCTCTTCCCAGCACATAGCCACTGATACACAGAAATTCTGCTGCCACATAAAAATACTGTAGTTCCAGAAGAATTCCATGTTTTTCCTGTGAAGCTTTTGCAATCAACATTTCTTCCAAGTGGCAATGTGGTAAATACAAGCTTACATAGGAACAGATCATTTTGAGATAGGTCACTGAAGGTATAATTTTGGGTAGCTTGATATGAGGCTGCCGAACCATAAGTTAGGAGTTTGATTCCCCACAATGTGTTGTGGGAGTACAACCAGCCTGTGTAGAACCAGACCAGCTACATGGCCTCAGGGCAACACATGGATACAGTGGAAGAGAATTATTTTTTACTAGTACTCAGCTCCTAGAAAATCCTGGGGAAAGTTGCCATAAGCTAGAATAGATATCGTGGCAGACAATTAATTATTATTAGATGACGCTAACAGGACATTTCTTCATTTACTAGCATAACTACTATTGGAGGTACTGAACAGCAGTGGCAATGGGAAGGTGCCACGGAATACATTCCTCTAATTGTTGTGAAGTTTTTTGGGCTATTTGGCCATGTTCTGGAAGCTTTTCTTCCTGATGTTTAAACCAGACTGTGGCTGGCATCTTCAGAGGGCAAGCAGCTCAGGGAATTAGGAGTTCTCTGTGTGCTACAAATGTCTGGAGGAAGAAAAACTTCCAGAACACGGCATTTACAAGTGTTGACCTACCAATTAGGTCTATTTTCTAATTAAGACTCATCATAGGATACCAGCCGATGTCTAAATCCATTTAGAAAATGTAATCCCTGGTGTCAAACATTGCACAAAGATACTGCAACTGGTGGGCAGTGGTTGAAACATATAAATCAAAACATCTGAATTATGATGACTGTTAATTTAAATTATGTTACTACTATTCCATATTGCAAATGCGACTGAATTTCAAATGTGGTTCAAAGCATGAAATCTCATCAAACTGCAATGGACAAAAGCTTCAGCTGGTAAAGGGGAAGCATGTGAGGTTTGCAATCAAGAATTTTTTTTCCATAAGCTTGTTACAGAGCCTGCCATTAAAGTATTTTACAGTAATTAAATATAATAAATTGAGTTGTCAGTTTTGTTTACAAGTGATTATATTTAAAGCAAATTTAGCTCACTTTTCAGTCTACCTTGGAAAACTGCATGATGGGCTAACCCTCATGTTAATTATAAACATGCATTAATAAGAACTCTAGATTTTTGGCACGGTTATTTCAAGCCAGAAGAGCAAAAAACGCAATAGCTGTGATTAGAGATAAACCAGGAAAGAAGTGTAGCCTGATGAAAGAAAAATTGCAAATATTTCAAGAATTTTATGAAGATTTATATAAGGGAGGCAACATCTCAAAAGCAGACTTAGAAGAGTATGTTAAAGAAATTGTTAAAGAAAAGATACTAGAGACAGACATGAGGGAACTAGAAAAACCAATTCAAGAGGAAGAGATTGTAGCAATTATCGATAAGCTAAAAAATGGTAAAACCCCGGGTTGTGATGGCCTAGATTCAGATTTTTATAAATTGTTTAAATCAGTTTTAGTTTCAAGATTAAAAATACTCTTCAATAGAATCTTACAAGGAAACATTCATTAACAATTATCATTCCAAAACCTAACAAGGATGTGATGGACCCTAGTTCATATAGACCTATCTCATTAATAAATCAAGATGCTAAGATTTTTACCGCAATATTAGTGAATAGAATAAATTACAAAATATATCAAGGAAGATCAAAATGGCTTTTTAAAGGGAAGACAAATGCCTAATTTAACTAGAAGAGTGCTGAATATTATATATGATACATAAATGAATAAACAGAAGGCTGGTATTATATCATTAGATATATTTAAGGCTTTTGATTGTGTGGAATGGCCAACGCTAAAAATAGTGATTGAAAATTGAGGGTTTGGAATGAAATTTAGAGGGGTGATAGATCAATTATATTCTGAAAATACATCTGAGATAATTAATGATGGGATTTCAGATCGGATATCTCTAGGCCGAGGTACTAGACAAGGTTGCCCCCTCTCCCCAGTTCTATTTTGTTTAATGATTGAAATATTTGCAGATAAAATAAGGAATGATGAGTTAATTAGCGGAATAGGTACTGATAATAAAGTAAAGATTAATTTATTTGCAGATGATTCCTTATTGACAATTAAAAACCCACTAGAGAGTATGGATAGAGTTAAATATCATTTGGAGAAATTCGGGTCAATATCTGGATTGAGGGTTTACTGGCAGAAATCTCAGGTGATGTTGTTTAATCATAACAAGGAAGAACAAGAAGTGTTTACCCATAACTACGGATGTAAGATAAGTAACTCAATTAAGTATTTAGGTATAGAATTAGTAAAGGACACACAGAAACTAAAGGAAATTAATTATAGTAAACTAAAGAAAGAAATTAAGAATAAAATGTTAGAATATTCAAGTCTAAAACTTTCTTGGTTTGGGAAGATTGCATTGATGAAAATGAAAATTTTACCAAAGTTAATTTTTTTCTTTATGATGCTTCCAATACAGCTAAGTAAGGATGACCTTAAATTTTGGCAAGATTTAATTAATAACTATTGTAACAGTGGTAAAAAAGCTAGAATAAACAAAAAATATTGGTATATGGTCCAAAATAAAGGTGGTATAGGTTTATCGAATGTTAAAAATTATTATTTAGCAAATCAAATAAGGTTTATTGGGGATATTGTGTTTAGTCCAGAAAGATTAATATGCTGGAAAATGGAATCATCGGAAATAAAGGAGGATATTGAAAAATACTTATTCGGCACTATTAAGAAATCAAAGTTAAATGAGATTAATAACCCCTTTCTTAGATCTATGTTAAATGCATGGTACTTACATAAGTAAAAATTATGCCCCTCGGACTCACCATTGAGATCTGTAACTGAAATGGAGAATTTCCCTATAAATTTGAAAGTTTTAAAAAAGTATTTAGGGATAAACAAGTGATTAGATTGAAAGATTGGATAGGCAAGATGAGAGGGAAAGTACAAATGAAGGAAATTCTCCAAGGTAGGGATATATCTTGGTTTAATTTTATACAATTAAAGAAACGGACTGATACTTGGAAAAGAAAAATAATAAATGCAGAGAGTACACAAAATATGAACAACTTTTATTATTGTATGAGGATATTCAGAAGGAAATTGTAGTAAAAGGTATCGTTAGCAAACTATATAAAATTATTTTGGATCTAGATGAAAATAGGGGAGGATCTGGATCGAAATTATTGTGGGAACAAGATTTTTAAAAAGAAATAAGAGAAGACTGGGCTAAAATGTGGAGAATGAGAATACTTAGATCTATGTCTGTTAGAATAAAGGAAAATTTCTTTAAAATAAGTTTAAGATGGTATTTGACGCCAGTGAAACTGAATAAAATGAATGCAAATTTTTCTAAGCTTTGCTGGAAATGTGATAATGAGATTGGTACCTTTTATCATTTGTGGTGGGAATGTAAAAAGATACAGAAATTTTGGAAATGTATTTTTAAAGAACTAAGCGACATACTAGAAATGACTATAGAGCCCAAATCTGAAACTGCTTTGTTATCAATATTTGTGGATCATAGTTATGATGTTAAAACTAAAGAGTTGATTACAAATCTGTTGATAGCAGCTAGATTAATAATTGCTAGAAACTAGAAATCTAAATATGAACTATGTTTAGAAGAATGGTATAATGAAGTATGGAATATTGCTTTAAATGATAAATTGACTTGTTCTCTCAAGGTTAAAAAAGGAGAGTTAAAAAGAGATATTTTCTATGATATATGGGGTAGATTCATTGAATATGTACTTGTACGGGATAAGGGTAAGGTTTCCGCGCAACAATCGATTTTGTTCTGGAGGGGAGGATGATGAATGTAAATATGTAGAGTGATCCTGTTGGTGAAGGGGTGCACTGTTGTTGATGTTTGTCTTTTTATGTAAATTGTATATGTTTTAAATAAAAAAACTGTTAAAAATAAACATGTATTTGCTTAGCATATTCAGTCTTTCAGCTTTCAATAAGACTTCCAGTGGGTTCTTTTTGGCTCTAGAAAAGAAAAATAACACTGAAATCTGGCCTTTGGATTTAGTTGTGCTAGCTCAGGAGGCATAGATCATCTATATGAAATAGATCACAGCTGTGCAAAATAAATAAATAAATAAA
>JAHTLZ010000240.1:4831663-4848607 GCA_023846285.1 Phrynocephalus versicolor
GTGTGTGTGTGTGTGTGTGTGTGTGTGTGTGTGTGTGTGTGTGTGTGCACGCGCGCGCGGGGTGGTGGCGATGAGGCAAAGTGCATGAACATGAACCCATCAAATGATTGTGTCATGTGGTATAGTCTTCTGAGGAGGCTCCAAATTGAGAAGTGCCCCCCCCCCCCGGAAGGCTGAATTTCATCCTAGGCTTTGTTTCCCATCACTAATGTATGGGGGGGGGGAGAAGCAAGGAAACAACAATACCGGGGGGAGCTCCTCCCTGTTGGTCCTCCTTGATCTCTCAGCAGCCTTTGATACCGTCGACCACGGTAACCTTCTGGCCCGGCTCGCGGAGGCAGGAATTGGTGGTCAGGCCTTGGCCTGGCTCCGTTCCTTCCTCGGCGGCCGGACTCAGCGGCTACAGCTGGGGGATGTCTTGTCGGCTCCTTGGACTCTCCCTTGTGGGGTGCCCCAGGGGTCGGCAATCTCCCCCGTGCTGTTCAATGTTTACATGAGGCCACTGGGGGAGGTCATCAGGAGATATGGAGTTCGCTGTCATCAGTACGCTGATGACACGCAGCTCTATATCTCCTTTTCTTCATCTGCAGAGGAGGCGGTTCGCTCCCTCGATCTGTGCCTGGAGGCCGTATTGGAATGGACCAGAGATAACCGGCTCAAGCTTAACCCGGAGAAGACGGAGGTTCTGTTCTTCGGGGCGCCCTTGTTTCGGTACAATGGCCCCCTCCCTAGTCTGGGGGGTATCTCCCTCCAGCCTACAGACAGGGCCAGGAATCTGGGCGTGGTCCTGGACTCGGCCCTCTCCCTGGAAGCCCAGGTGAAGGCCGTCTCCAGGGCCGCTTTTTTCCACCTCCGCAGGATCGCCCAGATCCGCCAGTACCTTGATGAGTCCTCCCTGAGGACAGTTGTGCAGGCCCTGGTGACCTCGAGGATCGACTATTGCAATGCCCTCTACGTGGGGTTGCCCTTGACCCTGGTCCGGAGGTTACAGCGGGTGCAAAATGCGGCGGCCAGGCTGGTGGTGGGTGCTCGTAGATACGAGCACATCACCCCAGTCCTGGTCCGCCTGCATTGGCTTCCCCTTCTTCCGGATCAGGTTCAAGGTCCTGGTTTTGATTTTCAAAGCCCTCCACGGCTTGGGACAAGGATACCTGGCGGAGCGCATCTCCCAGAGAGCATCCGGATCCAGACCCACGAGATCGTCGCAGGCGCGCTCACTGAGGCCCCACCCAGAGAGGCGTGGAAAACGCGTACGCGAAACCGCGCCTTCTCTGTGGTGGGGCCTTCTCTCTGGAATCATCTCCCCAGTGAGCTGCGCCTGCTGGAGTCCCTGCCTGCCTTTAAGAGGGCCTTGAAGACCTTCCTCTTTAAAGAGGCCGTTGGTGACCTTATTAGTTAGCTTTTTTTCCCCTTCTCTTTGCCCCGTTCTTTCCCCCCTCTTCCATTCGATTTGCCGCCATCTTGCCCTCCGTTGCTTTTCGCTCGGAGGCTCTTCTACTTATTTTATGTGTTTTTTTTAAACATTGTTAGCCGCCCAGAGTTCCCGCCTGGGAAGATGGGCAGGATATAAGCCTATAAATCAATCAATCAATCAATCAATCAATCAATCAATACCACCACCAGCTTCTAGTGCATCACATAAAACATCAGTTGCCTATGCAGACATATTACAACATACCTTTCTGACACCACAGGGGGGCAGAGTAAATGCAGCAGCTTGGTCTTGAGTGGACAGAATCGAATGCAGGGCTATTAATCGGTGTCTGAAAGACACAGAAATACAGTGTAGAAAATCAAATACCTGGCTTTGTATTTATGTCGGAGATTAAATGCATACACATACAAGTTAAAAATGGGATGCATTAGCGTATGTCTTCTTCTGGCTCTTTTTATCTCTGGGGCCTCATCCAGCACCACATTTCAAATCAATCAATTTTCTCCCTGAAGTCCTTTTGGGTTTAATCTAGCTGCATCATTAACTACAGCACTGTTTTTACTTGTGCTTTGTTCTTCCCAAGCAGCTGGTTGAGTGTTTTCTGACCTGGGAGGCTCATCTTCCAGCACTATATCATGTTTTCATTTTGGACTGTTTCATCATACAATGTTCAAGGCAAAAAGGTTGAGTAGTGGTTTACGATTGCCTTCTTCTGAGCAGTAACAAGGTAGATGCAAGGTTACTGCCACTGCCTGTGAAAGATCCTCCATGAGAATTTCTCTGCCCCCATCACCACTAGAATTATCCATTCTGTCATGCTGATGGGGCACTTACTCTTTGACAAGGGTGGGTGCATCTTAGTCCGATGTGTCACCCGTGACCTTGAGTGATACTGCTGGGAGTTCAGGCTCATAAAGGAATCTAGCCTCCTGACAACATTGCTCTCAGCTCCTCCGACATACCAACCCCCCTCATCACATTAAGGAATACATCCAAGAAAGGGGATTGCTTGTTCACATTAGTATTACAAACTAGAAACAACGTCTTGCATTCTGCAAGTATTTATTTAATTTCATTTCTATGCCACCCTTCTCTTGTTAAGGGACTCAAGATGGCTCACAATAATTAAAATACAAGTAATGTTAAAAGGACAGTAAATCTACACTTAAAATAATCAATCAAACTTGCAAACAGGCGAAAATATAATATATGTATCATATTAAACATTAGAAGAATCCTAAAACTGATTGATTGATTATGCTGTCCCATGATGGTTTCAAACTCTTCTAGACATACAAGACCTCAGTTGCAAAATGTATTTAGTGTTATTTACAAAAATATTTTCCAATATTTACCAACCTAATGTAATAATTTAATTAAATTTATTTAAGCCTGTTTGCACTTTGGATGCAATTTTAACATAGATTTAAAACATTCTTAATTTACCTCTGCCGTAGATCAAACCGTCTGTCAGTTGCAATGAGGTCATATAACTGCTGAATATGAGCGAGCCCTGGTAGAAAAATTAAGACAGCTCCTTCTACATTTCTGAATTGGGGAGTTCTATCTGTAATATTTTTAAAAAGGAAGGAGTTAAGAATGCAGTTAAAAAGATGGGGGCAAACTATGGTTACAGACTTAGCTCAGACTCTTGTTTGTTTATACTACTGTGAAAGGGCAATACCATAAATGCCCCCCCCCCACCAGCAGGCTCTCCTTTGCATAACTGATTATGAGAGTGGGTGGGAAATGAATCGCACGAAGGACAGTGAGCTGGAAGGGGAAAAAAGAACTGAATGATTTGCTGTTGCATGTGTCGTTTTTCTTGAATGGGAGTTTGGCCTCACATATTCAAGGAATGTCCTCACCAATCAATCATAAAAGAAACCCAACAACCAACTGCTAGCTAATGCTTGCAGCATGACTGTACATGTTTTTGCTTAGACAGAAATCATTCATACGGTGAGGCTTATTAACTGATAAGTGCACTTGAACTGCAGCCATCTTTCCCCCCTTTTAAAAGCGCAATTGGAAAGTCACCAGCCCAAGTGCCTTTGAAATGCAGTGTTCTACAAAACGTACCTAAAAATGCAAGCAGCTCCAAGATGAGATCAAAGTTGACCTTGTAAGGATTCATATAGAAGATAGCCTGCCGAGTCCGACTACTGTATTTTTCATAATAAGGGCCTAAATCAATACTCGAAGCAGCTTCAACTGGTATATTTTCCTATAAAGGGAAGAAAATGCTGGGAATGTAAGCGCTGAAAGGTACTTATATCCTAAAGCATCAAAATAGGTATCCCTGTGATTTACATTTAATAATCACCCTATAAAACTGCTATGTGTGCATCACATAGATGGTAGTTATAAGAAAAATGTTAAATAAAATACAAAAGCCGGATACAGAGTTAGGCATGTGAAATAGGGCAGGTGGGGAAGATTTTCTCTTCCTTTTCATGATAGTTCCTCCGTCCCTTTGAAAATGCTATACAGATCAGTAAAGAGACTTTTTTTGCTTGTACTAAGTATTACATAAAAAGCTGGCTGGATATCTCAGTGGTTTAGGTATCTAGCCAGAGGTTGGTACAGACCCCCCCCCCCGCCTATAGTGGGGGTTAGGGACCCAACCTGACCCACAATAATTGAAAATCTGCAATATGCGGATGCAGGTGGGGTCGGGCCTCGGGCGCCTAGCTGGGGGCTCTTGTACTTACCCCCAGCCTGGCGCTCCCCAAGCAGGCTGGCGAGGCCTTCCTGAGTCTTCTGGAGGCCCCAAAAGGGCCTCCCTGCAAACTCCAAGTCACTTCTGGGTAGCCGGAAATCATTTCTGAGGCAAACTTCCTGTTTGCAGCGAGGCCCTTTTGGGGCCTCCAGAAGGCCCGGGAAGGCCTTTGCAGGCCCGTTCGGGGCAGTCCAAGTCTTGGGATAAGTAAGGGAGGCCTGAAACAGGCCTTTCCCCCCTTACCCAAGGGGGCTTTTTTCACATACTGCGGTCCTGCGATATAGTATATGAGCCGCGAATGCACGGGGGACCACTGTATTTCGATTCCTCACTGTGCCTCCTGCGAGGACAGCCAACTCGTGTGACCTTGGGCAAGTTGCCCAGACCCAGGGCACCCCCAGAAGAAGGAAACAGCAAGCCACTTCTTATTCTCTCCCTGGAAAACCCTAAAGTGGGTTGCCACCAGTAAGAATTCACTTGACAACACATTATTATTAAGCATTTCTATAACAAGCCCGAGATCACCTGCTACAGTACTTGAACCCATATTGGGAATCCAATTTCCTGTTTCTTGTACAGTTTGCGATAGGGTTTTACCACACCGAAAATGATGTTCCTGAAATGAAAAACAACTATCTTCCCAAAGGAAAACAGCTTCAATATTGTTAACAATGTGTGCCCTTACCACCTCACCTGGTATCTTGCAGTTCCTCCTCCTTTTCTAGTAACATTTATTGTGATTTCTTCCTCTTCTTCCAAAAATTTCTGACAATATTCTGAGTCTTTCTCCAACACAAAACCAGTTTCTTCTATCACGTCTTCAACATGGAACACCTACAAAAGCAAAAATTGATCTGAACTTTCAAGAAACAATACCAAGGTAGGGTGTTCTGGAGCCAAAAAGAAAAATCAGAGGTTTCGCTTAGATCACTCTAAGGTTCAAGAAGGACTCTGGCAGGGCGTTGATTTGCCTTTCTGCAAGGCACTTAAACCAAACAAACTTCAGCAACCCCAATCCACCTCCTAAGTGCAGTGACACGCCTTTCCTTCCATGTTCTATGTTGTATTTTGGTCATGACAGCCAAGGAAAATTTGAAAGGCCACGCCATTTGGCTACCATCCTCACATATTCAAAATAAGCTTAGATCACCACACTTAGTCTAAATCTATCTGAAGCTGTTCTCTTGTTGGTTGACTCTTAAGCCCAATTCACTGTTCCTCTGTTGTATATAGAACTGATTTATTATACCCTTACAGCCAGAAAAGATGCTATGACAGTTCATGTTGTATTACTTCTTCTAAACATGGGCCCGTCAGAGATTACAAACTGCTTCGGTCCAAGTTGGAACAAAAGGTACAAACAGGATATTAGAAATGTATTGCCATTTTACATATTTTACATATGCACAATATGTACAACAAAATCAAGGGCTGTTCCAGCACTACACAAATCAAAAACAAACAACCAAACAAAAACCACATCAATACCATTCTGTTTAAAATGACTTAATACTTAAAAATCTAAAATGCTAAAAAAAAAAAAATCTGCTTAAAATAGACACTAAACCACAGCATTTAACCCAGATACCGCTCTAGGGCACTAACAGTTCTTTAATCTATTTGTTTTTGTCCTGATTGTCCTGCATCTCCTGCCAGATGGCAATAATTCAAAAAACTGATATCCAGGATGCGATGGGTCCCTCAAGATTCTAGAGGTATTCCTTGAACATCTGGAGTTATATAGTTCTTCCAAAGAGGGAAGAAGACAACCTCTGGGCAGTATTTATGACCCTCTGGAGCGCCTTTCTGTCTGCCACTGTGCAACTGATGAGCCAAACACAGAGGCAGTAAGTCAAAGTACTTTCTACGCAGCCATGATAGAAGGTCACCAGTAGTTTCTTAGTCAGTTGCTGCCTCCTGAGAAGTCTCAAGAAATATAGTTGCTGCTGGGACTCCTTAACCAATGTTACAGTATTTGTGTCCCAGGTCAGATCCTCCTTCAATATAACACCCCAAAACGTACAGTCCGTTACCCGCTCTACACAGTCTCCATTGATAATCAAGGGCTGAATATCCATTTTCTTTTTCCGATAGCAGTTGTAATTATCAAAATGCAGTGGCATATTTACCTCCACAGGATAGCTCCTTCCAGAAATTCTTAGAATGGGGCAGTGAGTGAAATAGCTGGAGAATTTCTCGCTGTCCACTGTGGCGCTCATCAAAATAAGATGGAGATCTGAGCGTTTGTGCAAGATTTCCCTCAGGATAATTAGCAGGAAGTCTGACTGCACGCTTCTTTCATGGACCTTGAGGAGGGGGAATAATTTAAACAGGGAAGAAGAAGGAAAAAAAAACTATTAAAAGCCTACTCAGCACAGTTCCAACCACTCTTTAGCAACTACAGAAGTGCTGCTTACCTCATCTACTATAACGTGAGACACATTAGAAAGAAGAATATCTTCTTGCAGCTTCCGAAGGAGGACTCCTGTTGTGCAGTAAAGTAACCTTGTGGCCTCACCTGTTCGAGATTCCAGCCGAATTTGATAGCCACACAAGGAATCCTGTATTTGAAAGGAAACGTAACACTGAGTAATATTTAATAGACAAAAGACGGTGAGTTTGACCTAAGCTTATTTCTGATTTTGTGGCATTTAGAATCAACCCATCCTCTAGGAATGTATGTATGGATCCAGCTCAAAACAAATCCTCAATACAGTACGACCGCTGTATCCACGGGGGATCGGTTCTGGGATCCCCCGCAGATAGTGAAATCCACGGATAACAGCAAACACTCTTGATCTGAGGATAATGGTGGCAGAAGGGGTGGTGGGGCGCCGAGGTGAAAGCTTTTGTCCCCGACACCCACCAAATGGCAAGGAGGGAATAAAGATTCAGCAAGGAGAAAAACAAAGAAAAAATTATTCCCTCCTTGCCGCTGCAGTAGTGGTGTTGGCAGCAAGGAAAGGAGAAAATTAAAAATGAAACTTACCGCCCCAATGCCTGCCACCTTTCTCTGCCACCACCATCGCAGGCCAGCCAGGCACTCTCCAGAGGGGTGGAATGGGGACTCACCCGCCTGGCCAACCAGCCTTTGAATTTCCAGGTCGGGTCTCAGGTGGCAGATTGGAAATTTTGAACTTCCTGCTCAAACCTCCGATCTACTGCCCAGGACCTGACTGGAAAATTCAAAGTCCACACTTCACCCCTCCGGAGAGTGCCCGCCCCGGCAAGGGGGGGGGGAGACACTGCCGGCCAGGCACTCTTTGAAGAGGTGAGGTGAGGACTTTGAATTTCTCGGCCAGGTCCTGATCTGCCGCCCAGGACCTGAGCAGAAAATTCTAAGTCCACACCTCACCACCATCCCCGAGAGTGCCTGGCTGGCCTGTGGTGGCGGCAAGGAGGGCAGCAGGCATAAGTGGTGGTAAGAATTATTTTTAATTCCCCCCCTCCTTGCCGCCCTCCCCCCTGTCACCAACTGCGGATAACTGAATAGTATATTTGAGAAAATAGTACAGTATATTTGAGAAAAATGAACATGTTAATGGTCATTGAAATTAAACCTGGTATAGACAGCTTTAGATTAAGGTGCAATTTCTGGTCCTATTTGTCAGGCAGATTTCTTATTCTTGCTTTCTCAAGGAATATGAGATAATCTTAACACCAGTGATGACCGTCCCTATGCCTCTAATGGCTTCAAAGAAAAGAATAATTCAGCAGATGCAGCTTCTCCAGTCACCGCAACACTTAAAAGGCTGAAAGTTTTATTTGAAGAAATATTCTCTTTTCATGGCCATTTTTAAAGCTATAGCAGACTTCAGTCTGTACCTGAAACTACTGGCTGCTTTTCAATAGAACTCTTCTTTAAGTGATTATTCAAACTGCACAATATTAATACTACCACACCATTACTTCAACAGTAAAGTACTCTATCAGTTTATTTCCATAAACAGTCAAAATGACTACTGAATTAGTCATCAGTGTCCTTTTTCAAGCTGCATTAGTCACACCTAAATTACAAGTAAAATGTGTGTGTGTGTGTGTGTGATGGTTCCATTATAAACTGCTCATTTGAAACCATCACTACTACTCTCACAATATTCTCCAGAAAACTGACTTGACCAATCAACTCCCTAACACAAATCTTACCTTTCCACCAGGTCCTCCTTCACAGCCCAATTCTTCACACACTCTGGTTGCCAAACTCACCGCTGAGATTCTACGAGGTTGGGTGCAAACGATATTACATTTATTTAGGCTTCGCTCATTGTGCAACAAATCCTCTAGCAAAAAGTGTGGCACTTGAGTGCTTTTGCCACTCCCCGTTTCCCCAGCCACCACCACGACCCGGTGCTTTTTAAGAGTTTCTACAAGGGAATGGCGGTATCTAAAGACAGGCAACTGTTCTCTTTCCTTCAAAAGCTTCTGGTATTTAGGAGTAGACTTCAGTTTTCTGAAGAGAGCCCTTGCGGGTTCCAGGTCATCCGTGGCTGGACTCTGAAGAGTGAGACTGCTGAAGTCTTCTTCGGAAACTAAGTTTTCCCAAGTGTCCTCTGCCTCTTCTGATACTTTGGGCTTGCCTTCTAACTGTTGCTGGGGCTGCTGCTGCTTCAGTTTGTGTAAGAGTTTAGCAATGAACTGGTCACGGGGCTTGTTGATTTCCATCTTGTTCTCTTCTTGCTTCTTCTTCTCAGCATCGTTCCATTCTAGCCAAACTTCTCGGTATGTGGGAGGAAGTAACTGATGGACGGACTGCAGAATACACACACACACACACACACAAACAAACAAGGCTTTAGAAACAGGAAAGCAGTGCTTGTTGGACCTTGTAAAATGATAATTACAAAACAATCCTGTGCATATCTGTTTAGAGCAATGGTTCTCAACCTGTAGGTCCCCAGATGTTCCTGGACTGCAACTCTCAGAAGTCTTCATTACTAGCTGAGAGGCTAGGATTTCTGGGAGTTGTAGTACAGGAACATCTGGGGACCCACAGGTTGAAAACCACTGATTTATAGAGGTCCCCACTGCATTCAGTGCTAGTGATTTTCACTGAGGCATGCATAGGATTGCAGTGGCCATCTGGTCTTGGTTTAAAAACAACAGATGGTATTTATCAATAGCTAAGCCCAGGACAATCGAGTGCTCCCACAGTTACATCTCCTTTACCCCGGAAAACTTTCTCTTTGTACCATTGGCTTGCAGGCACCCACTTTCCTTCAATGACATATCCAAAAAGTGGCTTCAAAATCATACGGATCACCAGCAATTGCTCATGCATTCACAATAGGGATTTCTGGATACCTCCAATGCAGATGCCACTTTGGGAGGATCTAGTGGTCCTGTCTACCCAGAAATGAGTCAACACAGTACAATGGTCAATCCTCCTAAATTTGTGCCTAAAGATGACTGTTTATTGCTCAGGGTTTTCTAGGCAAAACTTTGTAGACGCATAGAGATCAGAGAAGGAAGAACAGTTTGCTAGCCCAGAAATGGGAAGTAAGTGGCCTTTCAATTCCTGCTGGGCTGAAACTTCTATCAGACCCATTCAGTTGAACTCATCAGACGTTGTTCTCCATCTGAATGCTATTTGTTACTCTTGGTGTCCCATTGCCTGAAATTCAGAGTTGCCCGAGCAGGTACAGCTTGGGTTTCATTCTGCAGAAGAATGATCATTCAGAAACTAATACAATCCCTCAGACAGAGAAGGTTGAACGCTGCAAATTCAGACATAAGGAGTGCTACATTAGATGATAATCACCAAGTGACAAATGCGCACATATGGATCAACTCTTATTCAACCAAAAACATAATTTAAAAGTGTTCATACCATCTTTAAATCTCACCTGTCCTTTGGTTAAATGATATAGTGCTAATGTGGCACCCAGATGTTGAGCCTGCATGCTATCTTCCGTTACAATTGTTGGGCACACCGCCAATGTATCATCAGCTCCCTTGGTCACTCTTACCCTTAAAACAATGGTATCAAAAGTTATAAAAACATTTCATTCACCCAGTGATTTCTACTTCCAATAAAATCTAATTGCAGGATTTCATTTCCCCCCCCTTCTACATGTCTGTCATTCTAACTGACTGAAAAAATGCGTTAAACACGAAAAACTTCTGTATCCTACTCTGTTTTGTACTCCATATGCTCTATTCTACGTGCTTGTTGTGTTTCAGTACCTGCCCAAGTACAGAAATAAAAACAGAAGTCTTTAACCCAGTCACAGCATGAACGTAAGACTTCACAACACAATTTTATACACGTATAATTATGATTAACTGCTACTTTGTTCAATGGGACAATAATTCCCAATAAATTTGTTTAGAACTGAAGCCAAAGCAACACAAGAGATGCAGTAAACTGGAGTCAAGGAGGTAATAATCTTTCTGCATTTTTTTCTTGTGGCATCCCCAGAGCTTTTAAAAAAACAAATATGTGGAAAATCTGTAACCTTCTGTATGTTGTTCGACTTGGAAGCCAAAGTTGATGAACAACTTTGGCACAACAACTAAAGGATTACCATTCCTCCATCCCAGATACAGAAGTTCTAAGAGATGTCATGCATTAAATAATAATTAACTAGCTACTATGCTCGCATGTGTTACAGAATCTAACATACAAGATTCTCAATAATGATTTGTTGGCCATATTGCCAAGATTCCTGATACAGTAATTCCAAAAGTCAGTCAAGTGGTCTAATACAGTGGCTCCCCAGATGCTCTTGGATTACAACTTCCAGAAATCCCTGATCAGCACAGGTAATTGTGAAGCACGGGTAACTGGAAGTTTTAGTACCTAGGTTGGAAACTAGACATAGCATTTCGTTTCGGAGGGGGACTGGTTCCGAAACAAAACACATCAGCACAGCTGGCGCTTGGAATGCAGTCCCACCCTCTCAAACAAAATTAACCACTGTCTTACCTTGCTTTACCTTGCACTGGGTGAAATTCAAATCAGGAAGAAGCCTCTGATGAGTCATCTTTCCCTCTCCCTGTCACTGGCCAATCAGACCGGAAGGCGGGATTATGCATGTCCTTGCACAATTCCTGATTGGCCAGCACCAAGGAGCTGGTGTTCAAGTATCCATTTCAAGTATGAAAAGGTGTTCAAGTATCCATTTCCAGCTTACTGGGATGTAAATTGTTTATTTCTATTCTCATTGATCAAAGAGCACTTCAATTGACCAGAATTATTATCTACCTTCTTAACACCTAATGCCACACTACTAAATATGCAAATTGAACTTTGATGTACATTCACCACTGAAGGACATGGTAAACCACTTCTGAGTACTTCCTATCTAGAAAACGCCAAAAAGGCTAATGTAAGTTGACAATGACTTCCCAACCCATATTTGCCATTAAAGTATTTAA
The DNA here is from genome assembly GCA_023846285.1 of Phrynocephalus versicolor. Lineage (NCBI taxonomy): Eukaryota > Metazoa > Chordata > Lepidosauria > Squamata > Agamidae > Phrynocephalus > Phrynocephalus versicolor. The sequence continues at coordinate 4,843,198 of JAHTLZ010000240.1, forward strand.
AGCAAGTTTGTACATCTGTGTCTATTCATCATAATTTCATCAAATTATAGGTAAAAGGAACTGGAATTACTAAGGTATCTCAAAGTCAATCCCATGAACAGTACATACCTACATTTCCAGTACCTCCCTGCTGGAACTTTCTCAAAAGAAGGGTTTGGGCATTTAGGATAATGTTTTCTGCACCAGTCGATCAAGAACTGTTTGGGAGATTTTCCAGTCCAGCTTCGGGCAGTATAATCAAAATTCCTCAGGTCATATGGTTCTTTCTTTTTTGCTACACAAACCGAGCACAGGAGAATTAGTCATTTTCACAGCTTATTAAATTTGGAATAAAGGTGCATTTTAAATTATTTTTCAAGTGCCAGCAGTGTTATCCAGTGATATGAGAGGCAGAAATAATTATTTACCTACAGCCACATCACACTGAAAGACCCCACATGAATTACAGTATTGCCTGCTGAATGTTGACTACTAATTAGCATAGGGTTTCTCCTAATCCTATAGAAAAAATATGTGTTCAAACGAAGTTGAAAGCCTAGATTGTACTTAAGAAGACAACACAGATTTAATTCACTGTACCTGCACATAAACAGATTATGGCTGAAATCTGGTAATAAGTCACAACTAGAGTTGGCCAGCTGACTCATCAAATTTCCACTGACTTAACAGGCCTGTTCTAGCTATGACTTATTACTGGATTTCAGCCATTTCCCAACTGAGTAAACCAGGTGAGTTGTTCTCATGGCTGCCCTCCAGGTAACAGGTCTTTCTTCAACTGTACATTCAATTCGAAGACTAGTTAGTGACACAACAAGCAGCTCAGAAAATGTGAAAAGCCTTTTTGCGAATATACTTCCACGCAAAGAAAGTTTTCAATGCTGGCACCAATGGAAAAGGCCAAACACTCTTCCATTTTGGTGTAGGGGCGGATCAAGAAAAGTGCTTTAAAATATTAACAAGAATGCATGTCTATGGGTTACACATGAGATATTGCAAATATATGAACCCTCTGCAGAGGCTATCTATCTATCTATCTATCTATCTATCTATCTATCTATCTATCTATCTATCTATCTATCTATCTATCTATCTATCTATCTATCTATCCTGCCCCCTTAGTGCAAAATATTAGAGAAGATTTCAACTAATACAACACATTAATACGCATTTGGGCTAGTCTTCTTATCATATTTGTATGTAAGAGACTCCCTCAACAGTCTGTTTATGAAGATTCTCAGTCACCCAGGTGAGTTTATCTGGAGGCTGAGTCATAGCAACTGGACTTCTTTTTCTTGAGATATTGAAACGTTTCGCTGCTCATCCAAACAGCTTTGTCGGTCTGAAGAAAGGACTCACAACTAGCTTTCTGTTTGGATGAGCAGCAAAACGTTGCTCAATCTCTCAAGAAAAACAAGTCCAGTTGCCAGGACTCAACTTCCAGGTCCCTCAACAGTCATTCCCATGCTGTTTTAAACAAAACCTTTCCATGCCTTTTTGTTCCTCTGGAGCAGCTTGAGACTTTTCCAGCAGATTCAGATTTAAAGCACTCTCTGTTTCCTGCGGCACAGGAGGCTTTTTCTTTTCACTCGGCTGGTTTGTGACTTTGAGAGCTGGATTGAAGACAGGGTGTTCCTCCAGTGCTGACATCTCTGTCAAGAAGGAATATAATGTCAGAGCACCGAAAGGTATGGCAAGCGGGTTTAGGTGACATACTGGCTGTTGGAGAGGGAGGGAGGGAGGGAGGGAAAATGTTTTAAGCATGTTTTAAAGGTTTTCCAAAAACGGACTGAAACCCCACTAATTTAAAAAAAAGTCACTTGGGCTCAATATTCCACCTCAAGAGAGGAGGGCAAAAAAAAAAATTTCAGGAGCAACGTTTTTGCTAGAAATTGGCTGGCTGAGCTCACCAGTGCTCCCACAAAACTGAAGCAGAGACCCAGAAAATAGAATTACCTTCTTCCATTTGTGTAGTCCAGCGTTTTTCAACGACTGTTCCGCGGCACACTAGTGTGCCGCGAGATGTTGCCTGGTGTGCCGTGGGAAAAATTGAAAAATTCTAAAGAAATTCAACCCAGGGCCGGCGGGCGGCCCACAGCTGGGAGGCGCTATAAAATAAATAGCGTCCAAGGGCCAGCTTGGCTCCTCCCCCTGAGGCCCGCGGCACTGGCATCACTTCCTGGCCCCGCTCATTCTCTTTAGTGTTTGCCCTGTGCCTGCCGCCACCACCACGACTTGCTCGCTTCCCTCTCCCCCCCTCCTTTTTTTACCCTGGACCACCACCACCCCTTTCCTGGGAGCTACCAATGGACTGAGCCTCCCGACAGCCCGCCCGCCGACACGAGCCGGCCCGGGAGCCCCAGCCCATAACAAACCACCAGGTGAGGGGAAGGGGAGGAGGGGCGCCCGGCTGCCCCACGAGCACCGCGGCAGGGCTGCGAGGAGGAGGGGATGGAGGAGGCCTCCGCCAGGCCTGGGCTGAGGAGGCAGGGGGCGGGGGGGCTACTGGCATGGCTGGACGGCCGGATGGCCGGCCTTTAGGGTCCGGGAGGGGAAGAGCCGTCTCTGAGTGGCCCCGCGATGGGTTCCTCATCGGTGTGGGGCCCGTGCTGACAAGCTCTACTCTTCCTCCTCATAGATTGGGGGGGGAACGGTTGCTTGGGGTCCTCCTTGAAGTCTTGCCCCTTTCTGTCTGTCTTGGGTCGCCCTCTTCTCTCTCTCTGTCTTTTCTTTCTTTTTTCCCCACCTCTCTGTTTCCATTCGTACCCTTTCCCCTCTTCATAGAAACGTGCTCATTTCTAGCCTGCATATGTGCATCTGTAATTAAAACTGTATACTGCCCAGAGACTCCTTGAAGTGGCATGGGGCGATATACAAGCAGAACACTTTCTGCCTTCTTTCCTTCCTGCCTTCCTTCATCCTCCTCCCCTCCTGTCGCTGGACTTGCTGAAGGTATCTGCACTTTCATAAAGTGGCAATACAGCAATTTAACCTGAATACAGGTGGCTGTTAAGGGATGATGTCGGGTGCCCACAGAAAGGGCTCCGAGTGCCACCTTTAGCACCCATGCTATAGGTTCGCCTACAGTGCCCTACTGTTAATGTTTTGGAGCCAGTTAATGTTGCTAGTGCTATCCAGTGTACACTGACGGACAGAGACATTTTCTAATGGTGGTGTGCCTCGTGATTTTTTTCATGAAACAAGTGTGCCTTTGCCCAAAAAAGGTTGAAAAACACTGGTGTAGTCCACAGTAAGTCCCAAGGAGAGAAATCTTAGCAACCCCTCTCTGGTAATCTTTAATCTCTAATTAAACTCAGGCTTTTCTTATTTAAGACTTCAAGGAAGAATTCAACTGGTTTCTGAAGCCCACTTCTAGCTGTTATCTCATTGGTACAAAAGAAGATTCAGTAGCAAAGTGATCAAAGACTACCGTAGGGATGTACCATAGAAAAGCTGAAATGTTAGAAATGAATGAGATATGGGTCGCACATCATTCACTGGCATATAAGATCACCTCCTTACAGGTGATCTTGACCAACACAGGAAACCTCTCAGTACAGTTGTTCACATTCCTCTTGGGACAGATAAATACTCACAGAGATCCTCTGTACAGATTTGCATATGAAATAATGTCATTAGTATTTTGCATCTGTACCAAGAGAGATGTGGAAAATGATCCCTTTGAACATAAAAAGAGTTCCACACTGAAAACTAAAAGGCTAACTGCACTTTGGATTTATGTACTGGATTCTGAAATTATTTCTCTATGGATTCCTTCATTCATGCCAAAATGTATATTCCAATGTCCTCATATATCCACATATTTTGGGGAGCTTTTACTATTTATTCTACTTTTTCTGTGTTCATTCCCCACTCCCTCAAATCACATCTCGGTTACATCTTATGAAACGTTTAAACACTATTTTTTACCATCCGACTGCTAAAGACAACTGAGGCCTAAATTCAACATAATCTTAGCAGGAAGGAAGCTGCAAGTCAGTGGAGCTACTTTTTTCTAGCGGGACAAGCAGTACCATGCTTCCTATTGTGGGCAATAAGCATGCAGCCCCTTGCACAACTTGCAGCAAAACTTGAAAATTAGTAATAGTTAGGGATGTATTCTTGAAGGCTTTCACGGCCGGAATCTGATAGCTGTTGTGAGTTTTTCGGGCTATTTGGCCGTGTTCTGGAAGTTTTTCTTCTTGACATTTCACCAGACCCTAGAGCACAGAGAGAACTCCTAGTTCCCTGAGCTCCTTGCCCTCTGAAGATGCAGGCCACAGAGTCGGGTGAAACATCAGGAAGAAAAACTTTCAGAAGATGGCCAAATAGCCCGAAAAACTCACAACAGCTAATAGTTAGGGACTTGGTGTCTGAGCTGGCCCGATAGTTCAGTTATTTAGGAATCTGACTGTGGAGCCCGAAGTTGGGAGTTCAATTCTCCACTGTGCCTCCTGTGAGCAGAGCCAGCCTGTGTGGCCCGGGGCAAGAGGTACTCCTAGGGTTCCCCTAGACCAGTGATGGTGAACCTTTTAGAGTCCGATTGCCCAAACTGCGATTCAGAACCCACTAATTTTTCGCAAAGTGCCACTACAGCAATTTAACCTGTATACAGGTGGATATGAATGGGGCGATGTCAGGTACCCATAGAAAGGGCTCCGAGTGCCACCTCTAGCACCTGTGCCATAGATTCGCCAACACTGCCCTAAAATAATGGAATGGGAAATCATTTCTGTGTATTCTCTACACCTGGAGAAGCCTGAAAAGGGTGGCCATAAGTCAGAATTGACTTAACGGCACATGATTATTATTATTTATTTGGAGCACTTGACTACAGCGTTACTTGTGTTAAGTGGAGTGGCACAGTATCCAGGTAGATACTGACCTGAAGTTGAATGTTCCTACCTTGCTGAATCCGCCTTATCTTTTCTTGTGCCACTTTCTGCCCATGCTTGTCCTTCTCTTCCTTGGATGAACTTGCTTGTTCTTTTGCTTCCACAAGTTTCCCAGCCAAGTGTAAATACCTTTCATTCTGTTCAAGGTGAAGCAATCAGTTACTTTACAGGCATCAATCATGTTATATATAGAAGCCAGCAAGATAACTCAAGCTTCAATGATAGTGTCTTCAATTGTCTTCTTTCAAAACACTAGCTGAAGGCGCTTACTGCACTACAGGCTCCACACCAGCAATAGCACACAACAAGTTTATTAATTAACATTATTAGATGTCATGTCAAAAAGAATACAAATTATGTTGTAAGATTTCTTATAAAAGCGGTGCTAAAGGGTGCCTCCCAAATGGCAGCGAGAAGGGATTTTTGCATGTGAATCTCATGCAAGGATCTGTAGCTCTTAAACCACTACATTGTATGTATGTATGTATGTATGTATGTATGTATGTATGTATGTATGT
>JAHTLZ010000240.1:4856177-4878933 GCA_023846285.1 Phrynocephalus versicolor
CTTGTGCTTCTTGTTCTTGCCGCCCATGATGACTCTCCGTCCCCAGGCAGGGAAGACCTCGCGCCGGCTCGGCGGACTTCCGGGCACGGCCTCCCTGATTGGGCCACGAGCGCAGGCCGGGCAAGCGCGCGGCCTCTGACGCCGGGCGACGACCGCTTCCGCCCAAAGTGGCAAAATAATAATAATAATAATGGTGATGAAGCCAACGAAGCCCGGACCGACTTCCGGCTCCTCATTTTCCCCTCAGAAAGAGCCCATTTGGGGCTGTTTTGTTTGCAGAGGTACTAAAATATAGACCTGTGGATTAAAAAAATAAAAAAAAAATCAGGGGTGCCATCACGTATTTGTCAGTTTCGTTTGTTCTTTTATTTACTACTTTTTATTTTTTTATTTTATCTATAATGCTTGCACAGACGGGCTCCTACCTCTTCTACAACTGATAGCATAGATTCTATGTCATAGAAGCAAAATTAGAAGCCGAAAGGTATTTCCTGTTCTGTTTTGTATTTGATAACATAGAGAGGTGTCTGGTTTCTTCTACTATAAGCAGCTCTTGCTCCGTGTGGAGTTTTTAAATCTTACTGTATAGAGCCCTCCAACAGCGAGGCAGAGGCGAGAAGTGTGTGTGACCCCAGAGCGCAGAACTCATAGTTCCCTGAGCTCCTTGCCCTCTGAAGATGCCGGCCACAGATTCTGGCGAAACGTCAGGAAGAAAAACTCCCAGAGCACGTCTAAACAGCCCGAAAAATTCACAACAGCTATCAGATCCCGGCCGTGAAAGCCATAGAGAATACATTGTGTGTTGTGTGCTTGTCTTTACGTTCGCATCTCTATGGGGCCAAGGGCGTCGAATGCATACCGGAGGTTTAGCCTTTCCACCACCACCACCACCACCCCTTTCTCTCTGACGGGACGCGCTGAGCATGGTGGGAAGTGTCCTCGCGAGGTGGTGGGAAAGATGGCGGACGCCTTCGGGGACGAGCTGTTCAGCGTGTTCGAGGAGGATCCTGCCGCCGCCGCCGCCGCCTCCGGCTCCAAGAAATCGAAGGGAACAACCGAGGCCGCCGCTGTTGCGGGGAAGGCTGGGTGAGGGACAGGCGGGAGGGAGGAGGCCTTCTCGTTTTGCTCCTCGCTCTTTGTGGGGAGATGCGTGCCTTTAGAGGTCTGTTTTACAGCCCGGTGGGCGCTCCGTGTGAATTTATTGCCGAGAGGGATAGATTGTGTTTTTTTCCGTCTTACTAGAATGTCCATCATAATTTACCATGGCCTTTATTGTCTCTTTGGTTTTATGCACATATGGTTCTGAAGTGTTGCCTCATGGGAGCCCATTCTGATCCTTGCATTTCAGGAAACAATCCGATGGCAAACCTGTGGCATCTGCTAAACTTCCAGCAAAAACAAAACGAGATGCAGAGGGTGAGAGTGCAGACCTTACAGCTTTGGGGAAGAAGCCAAAGTTGGAAGATCCTTCTGCAGAAGATCTCAAGTAAGGAGAAGTGGTTTGATTTGACTGAATGTGTGAATAGTTATAGAGGTAGTATTGTGTATTCACACTTCTGAAGGTAGGAATAGTTTTCTGGGGGGTGGAGTGAGCATTTTTGTAAACTTTTGTAGCATTTTTCAGGGTGGACAATAGTAAGCAATATATTTAGAGCATGGCATGATGCATTAAGAACCAGGAAATGTGATCTGGATATCCCCTTCAGGACAATCACAGAAACAGCACTATTTATACCTGCCCTCTACACATGTTCCACTGGGTTCAGGTGGGCTTACTTGCAGGAAAGTGATATATGATTGCCCCCTTGGTTGCTTGAATTAGATAGAATAATAAGGCTATGTTTTTGAAATGCTACTGTTAAAAACTACAAGAAAAAGGAAAGTGATATACTTTCATTAATTTGAAATAGCAATATCAGGGATTAGAACAACCAGAATTCTGGAAGTATCTCTAAGACTAACCAGATTCAATTTTTCATAAAAAATAAAAACTAAATACAGGTAGTTTTAAGCATGTTACAATTTTGTTTGTGCTACATTGGACTAACATGGCTACCTCCAAGATTATCTTTTCAAAATATGGGATAGTTTATATTTGATGCTTCCATTGTTTAATTAAGCAGCTTCCATCACTGAAAAGAGTCAGGGTGATTTCTCTGTCATTGCTCCATGTGCTCTAAAAATCTGCACTGACACCCCCCCCACACACACATAGTCTGATCAGTAATTTTACTATGTTTGTCTATATATCTGTGGTTTCCCAAATGACTTCTCTCTAAAGCAGGCCTGCCCAAAGTCCGGCCCGGGGGGCGGGGGGGGGCGGCGGGCAAATCCGGCCCGTCAGGCCATTCTGAGTGGCCCGCAGCTGGCTGGCCCACTCCTCCCTCCCCCTCCTTCGCCCCATGTTTTTTTTAAAAAAAAAATCTTCCACCAACACTGACACTGCTGGGAAGCTTGAGGGGCTGGGTGGGCCAGCCAGCTGGTGAGCAGAAGCTTGTGGGGCTGGCTGGGTGGGCGAGGGGGCGGGCCACGACCACCAGCACCACCAGGAAGCTTGTCGGGCTGTGCGGGCGGGCCGCCGCCACTGACATAGCCGGGAACATTGTGAGGTTGGGTGCACGTGCGGGGCAGTGATTGGGCGGTCTGCACCGCAGGGAAATGTGGGGGGTGGGTGGGCAGGCAAGCGGGCCTCTGTCTCCGCCAATGAGCTTTGGGGTGGGCTGGTGGGCGAGCCGTTGCCACCGCTGGGGAGCTTTGGGGGGTGCAAGGTTGCACAGATCGCCTCTTCCAAGGGGTGACATGTTGCCACGGCTCCCTGAGCTTCCTTTGGTCCCCACCTTCCTTCCTTCCTCCCTTCCTTGTTTCCCACCTTCCTTCCTTCCTCTCTTTGTTGCCACCTTTCTCCCTCCCTCCCTTGGTCCCCGCCTTCCTTCCTGCAGGTGGGGTTGAAGGGGTCAGTGGGTGGGGCTTATGGGTCAGTGGGTGGGGCTTGCAGTGGGGTGGCAGGGTCGGGGAGCAACCGGCCCCTGACACATTCTCAGCCACCAAATCTGGCCCTCCTTACAAAAAGTTTGGGCACCCCTGCTCTAAAGCCACTGTAAAGCTTTGTCTATATATCTGATCTGTTTGCCTCTGTCTAAGAAGCCACAGTGGTGGTATCCTTAATTCCTGCCCATAAGCCTTAAAGCCAAAAATGAGAGAGGCAGCATCTGTAATAAGTAATGGGTCCTCCAGATGTTGGTGCCCTTGAATTCCTATGCCTTATAGAGGACATGGTAGTTCCTTGACATCTGGGAGACCAAAGGTACCCAAAATCATAGGAATGTTTCTTTGGGGTTCTGAGCCATACTTATTCCAGGTCTAAAACATCCTAAGGTAGGAAGGTGGGATAGTATTATGGTGATACTAAGGAAACAGGGCAGTCAGGAGGATTAGTGCCATTTTTCATATTGCTCTGAAACATTACTAGCCTCAGATGACTAGCTGAGAGTAGCTGAATTTTAATAGTTACATGTTCTTTGGAAATGGATAAAAACTGTAATGCCCACTTGATAGATTAACATTCTTATTTTGAATATTAATATTCTTATCCGTTGCTGCCTTGAAATCGGACTTAAGTGGCATCCATAACATAATTATGTTCACAACAGAGTTACATTTCTATTTTCAGTTTGGCCGACCTTATGCCAAAAGTCAAGGTGCAAGCCGTGGACACAGTTGAAGGCTGTACACACGAGGTGAGGACACGGGGGGTGGGAGGCAATGTTTGAATTTTGTTTTCTGTCATCATACTTGTGCAGATAGCCTGACAAGATAGAAGAGAGATTAAAATATGCTATAGTTCACTTTTGTGGCAGTGATGTTAAGCTTTAAATGGAAGGACTGCCTTTTTCCTTTTTAGGAATACACAGTATCATTGACTTCTGCGGGAGAAGGTAAAAAGAGTGTATTTAGACAACTGGAAATGAGCAGTCTGAAAAGTGAGCTCAGCTGTCCTCTTTCTGCCCTAGTTAGTATGAAATTTGCCGTTGTAGGTGTCATGGCTTAAGCAGAAAGGTCAGGAAAAGCCTTCTAGTTTTATTTCACTTGCCTTAATATATATATATATATATATACACAATACAAATATATAAATTATCCTCCACATCAAATTCATACTATTTGCTGCTGCAAATCTGTGCCACCAGTGAGTTTACTGACATAAAGCTTAGGACGCAGCATGGTGACTATGGGCCATGTTAGTTGCACCGTGTTTTTCCATTAATGGTAGCAGCTTGGACAGAATATTTTTGGAAGGAGCTAAGAAAACCACCAAAAGGATCAAGTTGCCACATTTTAGATTGGCACCTGGCAACAGAAGTTAGGGCTTGTTAACAATGCAACATAATTGTTTTGTTGTAATGAAATCCGTTGTTAACTAAGAAGCTGAGGGGGTGGGAAACCAAAGAAATGAAAGGCTGTATTCCATTATGTACTGGATTACATCGGCTGCTGTTGGGGGTATATGGATTAAGAAAATGAAGTTGGTTTCCAATTTTTGAAGCGTATGTGGTTTTGCCAACAACAGACCGAACAGCTTGCTACTGGAGATGAATCTTAATACACTCTCAAAGGTTATTTTCTCCACTCTTTGTCTAGTACAATACTAGTTTTGCTAAATGAAAATGAACAGGTTATGGAGTGTTGCACATAGTGTTATGCTTTATGAAGTGTTTCCCCCCAGTAAACCTTCTGACAAGTTTTTGGAGTGGGATGTGAATTTAAATGTGAGGTATTCTCAAAACATATTGAGAATTGACTGTGTTATAAACAAATTATTATTACGTGATCTCACTTGTATATGGTGCTGCCTAGATGCCCTAAGCCAGGCCTGCCCAAAGTCCGGCCGGGGGGGGGGGCAAATCCAGCCCGTCAGGCCATTCTGAGTGGCCCACGGCTGGCTGGCCCACCCCTCCCTCCCCATCCTTTGCCCCATGTTTTTTTTTTTTTTAAAAAAATCTGCCAACACTGACACCGCTGGGAAGCTTGGGCGGCTGGGCAGACGGTTGGTCTGCTGCCACCGGCACCACAGGGGAATGTGTGGGGGTAGGCAGGCCAACGGGCCTCTGCCACCACCAAGGAGCTTTGGGGTGGGCTGGCAGGTGAGCCGTTGCCACTGCTGGGGAGCTTGGGGGGTGAAAGGTCGCACAGATCACCTCTTCCAAGGGGCGACCTGTGGCCATGGCTCCCTGTGCTTCCTTTGGTCCCCACCTTCCTTCTTTCCTCCCTTCCTTGTTCCCCACCTTCCTTCCTTCCTCTCTTGGTTTCCACCTTCATCCCTCCCTCCCTTGGTCCCCACCTTCCTTCCTGCGGGTGGGGTTGCAAGGGGTCAGTGGGTGGGGCTTGCAGTGGGATGGCAGGGTCAGGGAGCAACCGGCCCCTGACACATTATCAGCCACCAAATCTGGCCCTCCTTACAAAAAGTTTGGGCACCCCTGCAAGCATATCCGATCTCGCCTGATTTCGGAAGCTAAGCAGGGTCAGCCCTGGTTAGTACTTGGATGGGAGACCACCAGGGAATACCAGGTGCTGAAGGCGCCTGGAGTAGGAACTGGCAAACCACTCCAGTATTCATGCCAAGAAAACTCCCTGGACATGGGGTCACGAAGAGTCGGTCACGACTATAACGACACAACACACACACACTTGTATATGAAAGCAATAAGAACAAATTGTTTGAATTAGCTATTGGAAAAGGAATGCATTATTAATACAAAATACATGAGTAACAGCTGGTGGAAAAGGAATGCATAATTAAATTCCTATTGGAAAAGGAATGCATTATAAATACAAAATACATGAGTAACAGTTGGTGGAAGAACCAGCATGGCAACACTGCAGTATTTTGGAAATATTATTTGCCTTTATAAATATTGCATACTTTGAACAAGGAGGATTTTTGTGGATAACTTGTGTTCCTCGTTGAAGAGCCTTGTAGCACAGTGGTTAAATGCCTGTACTGCAGCTAAAACTACTCTTACCTGTAGTAATAAAAAGCAAAAATGCATTCACAAGGGTTTTCTTCCTCTTAGGTTGCTCTTCCTGCCGATGAAGACTTTGTGGCCTTGAAGACAAGAACAGGGAAAGCTGCAAAGGTCTGTGATTTGAAAGTTTTGTCTTGTTGATTGTAACATGGAGAAGAAAGGATGAACTGGTGGGTTCGTGAATGTAGATATACTAGGAAGAAAATTCCTCATTAATGTGGCATTGTTCCAGGCTTCCTTTGGAGATTATTTGAATATACTTGAATGTCTCTGCAGTTTTATATGACTTGAAAGTTGAAGTAAAGAATGTCCTGAATCATTAGATATTGTCTAGTGATCTGGGCAAAAGCATACTATGAATCCCTCCAGAGTTACTTGTCAGAAAGCCAGTATTTTGTTATTGGATTGCTTCTGACATGAATGAAAATGATTAGAAAGGGATGGATGAATGATAAAATTATTGGTGGAATGAAACCAGGTTTTCATGGACTTAGGTGAAACCCAGAGATCAGCAACTCTTAAACCTAATTACTTAGTAGAACATTTGCTTTACTTCCAGATTGAGAGAGTTTGATTGTATTTTTAGTTTTCTTTAGTTTTGTTCTCTTTAGTTTATCTTAGTAATTCATTAATGATGTTTTAAAAGAAAATTTTAGGGAAAAAACATCTTAGAGTTCCAGAATATAGCTACTGAAGTTTAAAACAATTCTCCTCTAACTCTTAACAATTCTTCTGCATCAGAGGTGCTCTAATTTGCAAATTGGACTTATCAAAAACACAAAGCAGGTGTTATATATATTTACATCTCTGATCTTGCCGAGTATCCTTTGCCGTCTTCTTGAATTTGTGCACTGCCTTGAGTTGCCTCTGTGCAAGCAGGCGGTATATAAATTTCAAATAAACTAACCTAAACCGATTACAGTTAATGGAGATCCCATTTCTGGGTTGTAAAAGCTACCTTCAGTTCAGAATGTAAGAACGCTCTTTATAATACCAAAGCACCATCACTTGCAAAACAAAAAGCAAAAAAGCAAAACAATTAAAATATGCCATCTTCCAGCATTTAACATCAGAAGTTTCCGGTGTTTTCTAGGTATAAAGTATATATGTGAACAGGATTTTAAACAGCAACAACAACAAATAGTTTTATTCCATAACTTGTACAGAAAACAAGATTTCTCATCTTTTGCAATAGGGCTTCAATTTAAACTGAAAAATATTTATGGAGAGAGTGCTCCTTTAATATCATTGAAAGCAAAAAGCTATTTAAATGTTGTAGGAACAACATGGATGAAGTTTAAGATATACCTGTACATTGTAAAGTGTTGTTTCCCTCCCCAGGAATATCCATTTATTCTTGATGCTTTTCAAAGAGAAGCTATTCTCTGTGTGGATAACAATCAGTCAGTTTTAGTGTCTGCTCACACTTCAGCCGGGAAAACTGTCTGTGCAGAGTGAGTACTTTTGTAGTCGATTTTTATTTTAGTACAGTAATGTTCTCTTATTATTGCTAAGGTCCTTTTTGTGGTATTCATATATCTTCCCTTTCTATTCTTTATGCCCAGTTACACTCTCATCTTTATTTGCAAATACAGTGACTGTTACTTTAGCAGGTCCTTCAGTAGCTGCATTGTCATCCCTGTAAACACATATGGACATTGTCAGCAGAATATTCCAGGGCAGGAAGGAATCATAGGAGAAGAGAAGGAATATATTTCTATCTATCTATCTATCTATCTATCTATCTATCTATCTATCTATCTATCTATCTATCTATCTATCTATCTATCTATCTATCTATCTATCTATCTATCTATCTAAATTAGATGGCACGTAACTGAGTTAATATTGATGGCAGTATTTATTTATTTATTTTTTATTTTTATTTATTTTTACAACTTATATGCCGCCCACTACCCAAAGGTCTCTGGGCGCCCACTACCCAAAGGTCTCTATTTATGACATGGCGTAGAAAGAAATTAAAGTACTTCACATAAAATAAAGAACCACTATGTGATTCGTATTCTTAATTATCCATGAGTTTCAAATACAGTGGTCAAGCAGTTTCATATAACAAGTGGTTTGTGTCACAGAAAATCTGCTTAAAGGAAAAAAATTCTGGAGATAGGGGGAAATTGCTTAACAGAAACTCCTATGCAGCAAATCCATACAGCAGAAAAACAGTCACGACTAGGGATTAATCCGTTTTCAATGCATACCTAAGGGAAATTTGTACAAAGGAAATTTTTAAACAGAATTTCATTTGGAACGAATTATTTCCTTTATAGCAGGTACCACTGGTATACAGTAATGTAAATTTGAGGGAATCCTTTGTGTACATGATAAAGTAGCCGAGTATAGGACTCAGATTTTTGTTAGGAACCAAGTGGCTTCAGTTCTTTGACATCTGATACTACAGTGGTCCCCCGCCCTTTCGCAGTTCATATACTGTGGTCCCGCTATATCGCGGGACCACAGTAAATGAAAAAAGGCCCCCTGGGTTAAGGGAGAAAAGGGCCTGTTTCAGGGCTCCCATAGTTATCCCCAACCTGGCACTGTCCCGAATGGGCCTGTGAGGGTCTTCCTAGGCCTTCTGGAGGCCCCAAAAGGGCCTCCCTGCAAACCAGAAGTGACTTCCGGATCACCGAAAATCATTTCTGAGCCCTCCGGTAAGTACAAGAGCCCCCAGCTAGGTGCCCCAGGCCAACCTAACCTGCATCTGCATATCGTGGATTTTCAATTATCGCAGGTCGGGTCAGGTCTCTAACCCCATGCAATGCGGGGGGGGGGGGGTTCACTGTATAATGTAGTCCCGGTGCTATTTCATTTATAGTTTCTTGCATGATATTCTTCACAGACATCATAGAACTATAAGGTTGCAAGATATTTTACAATGACAGTTCTTGCTGGTTCCTATCTGCAGGTATGCCATTGCTTTGGCTTTACGGGAAAAACAGCGTGTGATATTTACCAGTCCAATTAAAGCTCTAAGTAACCAAAAATATCGGGAGATGTATGAAGAATTTCAAGATGTCGGTTTGATGACCGGGGATGTGACCATCAATCCAACAGCATCTTGCCTTGTAATGACAACAGAGGTAGGTTTTACTGCTTGTTAATTATCCAGTGTGGTCTTTTGTTCTTTCAGCTAGACCAGCCCCGACACTGTTAATTCAGGATGGCTTTCCCCTGGCCACTAATCAATTTCTTTTGATTCGCTGTTCTTAATCTACCTTTTCTGTCTTTAGTTAACCTTCGTCCTTTGATTGATTTTTATGATTTTATTGTTGACTCAGTTATGTTTATTTGTTTATTAAGTTGTATATTTATATACTGTACATTGGTGGGGTTTTTGTGTGTGTGTGTTTGTTGAATTTTCTGTTAACTACCCAGAGTGGCCTCGTTGCTAGATGGCGCATTATACAAGTCTAATAAATAAATGAATAAATGGATCCTCTGCATTTACTAAGTCCTATTGTGTTTAATGGGGATTACTAGTGGGTTAATTTTAGGACTCTCACATGGGATACCAAATTTGCCATGTAGATAGCAAAGAAAAACGTGTATAGGAAAAATTACTGAATAAATGTTGGTGTGCTGTACTGTACTGTATCATATTATTTTCTCCTCTGTTATTAAATTTTTTGTTTACAGTCAACACTCTTTGTAGGGAAAATCTGTTGTGTAGATGCATTTGCATAAGTTGAAGCAGCTGCAAAATTGACACCAAGGAGAATATTCTGCAAACACTTCTCCTGGTGGAGTTGTGCAACTAGTTGCACAGTTAGTTGCACAATCAGGCATGGAAACTTCCACAAGGGTAACATTGCACTCTGCCAAAAGCAATAAGATTTGAGCCAGAATTAGCTCAATTTCTATGAAACTCAAATCACGTACTATGAAAGTTCTATGAAACTCAAATCACGTGTTTTTAAAAGGTTTCTTTTAGATATTTGTCTCACATTGTCTTATGAGGAATGTTCAGGTAGATTTAGGCAGTTCACTGACTTTTGAAATAGGAGGTTTAGACGGATTGGTGCTACACTTCTTACTGGCGTGTTTTGAAATGTTCCTTTAAATTTAATAGTACTTGTGGCATAGTGGTTAAGCTGCAGTACTGCGGCCAAAACTCTGGTTATAACCCA
This sequence comes from Phrynocephalus versicolor, assembly GCA_023846285.1. NCBI lineage: Eukaryota > Metazoa > Chordata > Lepidosauria > Squamata > Agamidae > Phrynocephalus > Phrynocephalus versicolor. The sequence continues at coordinate 4,866,346 of JAHTLZ010000240.1, forward strand.
GGTTCAATCCCAGTAACTGGCTTGAGGTTCACTCAGCCTTCCAGGATGGTCTATTGAGTACCATTCTCACTGGAGGTGGGGAGCAATTTGTAGCTTTCATAATTAAATTGTAAATTGCTCAGACAGTGCTTTAAGTACTGTAGGGCCGTATATAAGCAGCACATTCTGCTTTTTTGTTGTGTTGGAACAGCATAATGTTTTTCAATGTTTTATATGTACTTTAGAGTTGCCTTGAGTTTAAGTTCTGGGGGAGGTAAAGGAAGCACGTGAATAAGGATTAGTTCCACTGAAGTAAATAAGATTTAAGTTAGCTATGACAGTTCTATCTGCACCAAGCACAAATAAGACTTGATTCAAACAAACCTCTTTGTTTATTTAAATTTAGTTTATAGTGTGTCTCGTTCTGCCGCCTGAGATCAGTCAGCAACACTGCCCATTGTCTCCAGAAATCTTCTGCTCTAAGTGGAACGTATTTGTTAGACACATCATTTCTTTCTCCTTTCAGATTTTGAGAAGTATGCTTTACCGAGGTTCTGAGGTCATGCGTGAAGTAGCTTGGGTTATCTTTGATGAAATTCATTACATGAGAGATGCAGGTATTCTGTCTTGATTTGACACTATATGGTTTCATTTGCTTTACATATTTCTGTGTACCGTAGAAGGGGACTCAAGGCAGTCAGTAATAAAATGAATAAAACTGTGGACACAAACAGTTAGAAGGCTGATAGAAGTAATGCAGGCATGCCCAAACTTCGGCCCTCCAGATGTTTTGGACCACAACTCCCAGAATTCTATGCTTGGGTTGCCAATGACAAAGGACTGTGGGAGTTGTGGTCCAAAACATCTGGAGGGCCAAAGTTTGGGTATGCCTGAAGTAATGTATTGCTGCCTTCTAACTTCTGCATGTTTCCTCTTTCTAGAGCGTGGTGTGGTATGGGAAGAAACCATTATTTTACTTCCAGACAATGTTCACTATGTGTTTCTCTCTGCCACCATTCCAAATGCACGCCAGTTTGCCGAATGGATATGTCATCTTCACAAACAGGTGATGTTTTCCATATGAAAAAAACTTTTACCTCACCTTTACATGCAAAAATTCTTGGCTCTATAACAGCACAGCTGAATCATATTTGCTCATGAATTAGTTTTGGTACTAAAGCAGAAACCCTATTGAGCAGACATTAGGGAAATGAATTCAAAGCAAACTCACTTCATTGATAAATTATACAGGTCTGTCAAAGTGGAAAATAAATTGGCTAAAGCTATGTACAACTCAATTTTTCATATATTTACATGAAAAGAAGTCTTACTGGGTTCATCAAGGCTTGTTCTGAGGCAGGGTGGACAAAATCAGTGATTTAAAAATTAAAATCAAGTTTTCTTTAGAAAATCAGATTTTTAAAAATTCTGAAGTGAGTGTTTATTGCAGTCTAGTTTTTAACCACATTCAAGACTTAAAATCCTGGTTTAAGCTGATTGATTGGAGAGTCCTCTGTCAATTCTTTGTCATTCCCTTGTTTTCTCTTGTTGAGAACGGGGTTTTGGTAACATGGGACAGACTGTTATAAGAATAAGCAAGTTTGGTGGATCAAGTGTGTGCAGAGAGTAAAAATTTTGCCTTTTCTTTGCTAGCCTTGCCATGTGATCTACACAGATTATCGACCCACACCTCTGCAGCACTATATCTTCCCAGCAGGGGGCGATGGACTTCACCTTGTGGTTGATGAAAATGTAAGGCATTATTTGATTGGATGGAGGTGGAGGGTATCTGTACTTGCAGTGTTAAATATGGGGATAGGAAATGAAGAATAAGGAATAGCATGAAGAAGGCAAGTAGACATAGCCACAGTATAGGGCCAAAAATGGTACCTGTAGTAGTATTTTCATCTGTTTAATTTACACCTTACCTTGCTCCCAAAAAGGCACTTAAGACTGTTAAAATGTTGCAGTGTGAAATATTTGAGGTGGCGAATCTTTCTGTATGCAGTGGTAGCGAACCTTCAGCACTCCAGATGTTTTGGACCACAACTCCCAGAATTCCAAGCCTGTATTGCCTATGACAAAGGACTGTGGGAGTTGTGGTCCAAAACATTTGGAGTGCTAAATGTTCACCACCATCATGGAATGAGACACTCATATCCTGTTTAAGGGTAGCCCATTCATACCTCCTCCTTGCTCAACTCCTCTCCTGTTGGTCACTAGCATCAGCATTTACAGAATGATTTCATGTGAGTTGCCTCATTTTGGTCCTGGATTTGTTTGTTTATATCAAAGGACTTTGGTATAGGTCTGTATAAATATAAAATCACAATATTCTTTGATGAATGTTGTAATCTTAAGCATTTTATTTGCAGATTATTTTAAATTGTAAGAGTTTCATCCCCTGAGTTTATGTAAAAATTTTTAGGGTATCCATCTGCAGGGGTAGAAATCCACATAACTGTTTATTCTATATATGGAATCATAAATCAAGCTTTCAGTATCTCTCCCTCCAACTGTCCCATGTTTTAAATCCTCATCATTACTAAGACATATCTAAAAATATGAGGGTATTTTTGTTTAAACAGCAGATGAGAGAAGCATAGAATGGAACTGGAGAACCAGATGATCAAAAATTATGATATAAATTTTGTAAATATGAATATACAGTATTTGTTCACAGTAGAATTTTAAATCAAATCTATTACAGTAATTCATGAAATCATCAGTCTAATGGAGGTTAAACTGATTTAGCTTCAGTATATATTCACAAACTTCACTTTCCTTCACTAGGGTGATTTTAGGGAAGATAATTTTAATACGGCCATGCAAGTACTTCGAGATGCTGGTGATTTGGCTAAAGGAGACCAAAAGGGCAGGAAAGGTGGAACAAAAGGTAGGTCTTTTGCTTTCCATGTGTAATGAGTTGCAAAGTAAATTCAATTTTGCAGCTTCTGCATTGAAAATGAATCTACTGCCCCAGCCCAGCCCTTCCCTGGCACTTTCACTTGCTGCTCTTTGTGTCTTCACAGGGCCTTCAAATGTATTTAAGATTGTGAAGATGATCATGGAAAGAAATTTCCAGCCTGTCATTATATTCAGTTTCAGTAAAAAAGATTGTGAAGCATATGCTCTTCAGATGACCAAGTTAGACTTCAATACAGGTGTGTACTCAAAATGTTCGATCAATTCTTTATTTATAGTTTATGGATGTGTTTTGTTTCGTCACGTGGATTCTGATTTATAGTGGCCCTTTCTATGGTTTTTGAGGTAAAGAATGCCCAGACATGGTTCACCATTTTGGGGGGGCCCAGGGACTTGTACAGCTTGCCCAAGGCAACCTGGGCTGGCTTTTATCACAGGAGGCACAGTGGAGAATTGAACTCCAAATCTCTAGCACCACAGCTGGATACTTAAACCACTGAGCTATCCAGCTGTCTATTATTTATAGTGGCTGGTCTCTAGAAATATATTTAAAGTATGACCCCCGTATCCACTGATTCCCTAACCGCTGATTCAGTTATCCGCGGTTGGTGATCAGCAGGGGGGTCAGCAAGGGGGGGAAATAAAACGTACTTTTGCGGGAAGCCCTCCTCCTCACTGCGGGCCAGCCAGGCACCCTCCGGAGAGATGGAGGACATTGGGGATGGCGGCAGAAGAGGCACCCACGCCGTGCCACTCTCCCAGAAAAAAGGGAGCGATGGTGGAAGAAGTGCCCATGGCGCGCCGCTCACCTGGAACATTGGGGGCGGTGGCAGAAGAGGTGCCCATGTGGGCTTGCAGATGCCTGCAGGAAGTGCAGGCACTTCTTTCACTGCCGCCTGGATGTTCCGGGTGAGCGGCGTGGCGTGGGCACCTTTTCTGCCACCACCACCCCGATGTTCTGGGTGAGCCGCGTGGCATGGGCGCTTATTCTGTCGCCGCTCCTGATGTTCTGGGAGAGCGGCATGGCGTGGGTGCCTCTTCTGCCGCCACCCCCGATGTCCTCCACCCCTCCGGAGGGTGCCTGGCTGGCCTGTGGTAGCAGCAAGGAGGACGGCTTCTCGCAAAAGTCAGTTTTATTTTTTTCAAAAATAAAACTTGGGTGGACGGGAGTTGCAGGCTGGGAGGGGGGAAGGCTTCTCTACCCCTTCCCTGGGCACCTCTGCCACCTCCTTCAACTTCCCCTCCTCATCCTCACTGCCACCCTGGATAAGAGCGTTACCTCTTATCCATGGATTTCTCTATCCGTGGGGAGTCCCGGAACTGATCCCCCGTGGATACGAGGGTCCTACTGTACTTACTCTGTGGTGCATACTGCATGCTAGTGACAAGTTACGTTTACCTGTGAAGATACGGCCCTGTAACCTAATATGACCTGCCTTTGAATCTTTTTTTTTTCTGGTTGTAAAGCAATTTGTTAAGCAGAATGGGAAACTACTGTTTGAGTTAAAGCGTGACTCATGGAGTTACAAATGAGTCAGAAGCCCCATTGGTTTATAAAGCTAACTTGGAGCCTGGCCAGCATCTTGAACTTTGCTTTAGCTTTATATGGTGGTGGTTTTAAGCTGTGTAGCTCTCAGTTGTTTCAGTCTTATGGCTTTTGATTAAAATAGATCTGAAGTAGATGTTCACTTAATAGGCAACATATAAGCATTATTGAAAAAATATATTATTGTCAGGCTGCCATCTCTTTTCCTAGTAGCACTTTTTCTGTAATAACAGGGTTTCTAGTCATGGCATTTCACTTTAATTATCACGTAAGTCAATTCCCAACAGTTAAAGCAGTTTAAATGCTTGGAACATTAAAAAAACAGCACAAGGTTGCTGAGCTCATTTTCCACAGTAAAATGGTTTTATTTGTTATGTCTCCAGAAAACTTCTAAATGTGAAACTGCACAGTGCTGCAAACGATTAAAGTGAGGTACAAATTTTTTTAATGGTTCTCAAACATTGCCAGCCATGTTCTCATGAGGTACATCTATAGACAGTATAGCTGCCTTCATATGATCTCCCCTCCCATGACAATTCCTACACACTCAAAACCTTGCTGGTTTTTATGTATTTATTTTGTGGGGGAGATGAGCAGTTTCCATTATACTGATGCTATAAACCACGGAGCTGTGGGATTTAGGTCTTAGCATTTGACTTTAAAAAAAGTAGTTGAACACTGAATAGTTGGCTTTCTTGTTGCAACCATTAAATAGTTACAGAAACTTCTGAGAATTTTGCGCCATTATTTTGTATGTGTTTGCAATTCTGTGGTCAACCTTCGGCACTCCAGACGTTTTGGACCCCACAACTCCCGAAATTCAAAGCCCATATTGCCAATGACAAAGGACTGTGGGAGTTGTGATCCAATACATCTGGAGTGTCAAAAGTTTACCACCACTAGCTCAATACCTGGTAGAGGGAATTCTGAAAATCCATAAAACGGTGCAGGTTGTTTTTATCTTATCCCATTTTCCTGACACTACTTTTAATTATGTTCCATTTATTTATTTTATTTATTTACAAAAAAAAAATTAGCCATCCCACTACCAAGAGGTTCCATTCTATATATGCCTTTCTAATTGACTCTTCGGTGGGCCTCTGATGTTCCCTTGTTGCAAGCATGCAATTTTTGGTGGGAAAGGAATTTGACCCAGTTCTTCTTCTTTATACAGAGGAAGAAAAAAAGATGGTAGAAGAAGTATTTAATAATGCAATCGATTGTTTGTCAGACGAAGACAAAAAGCTTCCTCAAGTGAGTACTTAAAAGATAAAGAGCAATCTAAATGCAAGTAGGGGGTGGGCAGAATATAGCTTCAGCCTACTTCGGAGTATAGTACATCAGCAGGCGTTTGATCCTCCTAAGAAGGTAAACCCTGATTTTCTGAGTGATGGAATTGGGGCTCAGGTAGACAGAGAAAAAAGTAGATGTTGAAACATCAGTGTTTTTGAATCTCTCCTGGATAGTCTTCCTGCTGTGTACAATGTGCTTATCACGGCACTGGTTTTACTAAGTGCTTTATTATCCCATGATGTCTTTCACCTCACAGAATAGTCTTAAATCTGAAAGGAACTTTGGTCATGGAAGCGAGGTGATGTTCACAAATTCCCTTTCTCCTGCAGTCCTTCTGTGCCACCTTTTCGTGGAACAGATGGGAAGGAGGCAAAGGGAAGGAGGAATCGGTGAAAAATTATCTCTCTCTCTTTCACACAGACAGACAGACAGACAGACAGACAGACACAGAGTTGTCTGTTTATGGAAACCTCAGCTGGATCAAACAGCTTTCTGTGAACAGAAGGACACAGTAGGACACAGCTACTAATATTTTCTCCTAGCATGTCAGAGTAATACAAAACTGCCGTATGGGAGTTGAATACACTGCAATGTTGAGTTGGCTGGTACAGAGCTATAGATTGCAAAAATGAAGTTTCCATATATTCGGGAATAAAGAATTAAACTTCCATTAGTCAAGAACTGTTCATTTTGAAAGCAGTACATAAAATGGAACTTATGTTCTCTGGCCACCTAAATATAATTTCCAGTATGTGTTTTCATCACAGAACTTGTGAATGAGATTAGAAAAGCAATAGTTTCAATAATGTTTAATGAATGGGGTTAAATCTCAGGCAACACAGACAGAAAGCATGTTACTTTGGATCATGTCATGCTAAAAATGTGTTCTGCCAATATGTATAGTAGTCTGTTCGTTTGGCATGCCACTATGTTCGTAACTGAATTTGCAAATGTTGCTGGAATGCTAGAAATGTTGCAAATTCACATTTCTCCACATGTAGACACTTGCATTAGTCATGCAGGATTAAAAATGAGCCCCTTTCTGTTCTAATCCCACTAAACATTGGACATCTTCTTAGCTGTTTGGATGAAGCAGCTCTAAACTATGATGGTGCATCTGAACCACTCTCCTGGGTGCTTTAGTCTGTACATTCTTCTCCTTCCTACGCTTTTCTCTCAGTAACCAATTGTGCTTTTCATTTGTCATTATTCCTCAAGTGTGTTTTATCATTTCTTGGTCTTTATTTATTCAGTTTAGTACTTCTCAGCTGTTTACCTAGATGATGCACGAGCTATTTTGGAGATAAAAACGTGTCCATCTGTGTTCACAGGTCGAACATGTGCTTCCGCTGCTGAAGCGCGGCATTGGGATCCACCACGGGGGCTTGCTTCCTATTCTCAAAGAAACCATAGAAATACTTTTCTCCGAAGGACTGATAAAGGTATGTCCTGTTTCTTTTCCAGTTTGCCGTTTTCCTTTCAAATTAGCTGAAATCCTGCTGCTTAATATTGTAGGTTGTATTAAAGCAGGCCCATGAATCATTGGGATTTGGTGAGTCAACTCTGTGAAATCCTTTCATTCAAGTAGCTGTACTCAGGTGGTTATTTATGAAGAAAGCACAAAAATTGAGCTATCATTATCTAACGTCAGTGTTGGCAATGAAGAAAGAGAATTTGTCAAAGACTTGGGGATCTCAGTTCAACGGGTAGTGACAATGGAGGCGTCAACCAAGAAATTAGGAGAAGAATGAGGCTTGGAGCGGCTGTTCTGAAGAAACTAGAGAAAATTGCCAAGTTTAAGAGCATATTACTGGAGACCAAGGGCAAAATTATGTATATTATTTTGTTCCCAATTCTTATGTATGGATGTGAAAGGTGGGAAATAAAGTAATCCGGTAGAAAAAAATTGTTTAAAATATAGTGCTGAAGGAGAGTATATCGTGGACTGGCAGGAAGACGAATAAGAGGGACTTCAATCAAATCGACCCAAAGCTCTCCGTAGAAGCAAAAATAATGAAACTGAGGTTGTCCGGCTTTAAGCACATTGTGAGAAGACAAGATTCTTGGGGGAAGAGAATAATTCTGTGAAAGGATAAAGACAGCAGGAAAAGAGAAATACCGAGAGAGAGAGAACATAAGAAGAGCCATGCTGGATCAGGCCAAAGGCCCGTCTAGTCCAGCTTCTTGTATCTCACAGTGGCCCCACCAGATGCATCTGGGAGTGCACGAGACTATATCTGTCTCATGATACCACTCCCCTGCATCTGATACCACTCCCCTGCATCTGCATCAGAGAGAGACTGACGGACTGATTGACGGACTGACTGACAGACTGACTAAGTAAAGGAAGATTTGGCCTTGAGTTTCCAAGACCTAAGCAGGGATGATAATTGCAGGACATTTTGGAGGTCCTTCATTCATAGGGTTGAAGGCAACTCCACAGCATATATAACAACAAACACTGCAAATCTGTTCACAAAATGATCGCATCTGACAGCTTTCAAGGGAAGCTATTTGCCTTCTGTGAACATTTTGATGAATATGTGGTAGATACTGAGCCTACAAAAACAGTGGGGGTGGGGTGGAGTTGCACTTTCCCATTATTGTTGTGGATGTTATTTGGCAACACATTTCCAGTGGAGGTTAAATTTGGACTGAAGGAGCGTTGAAGCAACATTGGCCTTTCCAACTATCATAGACCCTTATGAATGAAAACACAGGTAAATTCCTGTACAGATAGTTTCCTCCTTGGCCTGAAAGCTAAGAAACAATTATACAGAGCCCTTCATTTTTTTAGAAACTTCGCCTAATTAGGACAGCCAAAGACACAGAAGTACACACACATATACATACTTGTGGGTATGCACATACCTTATTGTCCATGTTTACAGGGTGGGACTTGGAAGTTTTTTGAAGTGTTTGACAAAAAACAACATAGCCAATAAAGAGGTGACCAGAACGTATACTGAGAGCTAAGTCGATTCTTGAACCTGTTTATCATTACTGTAAAAATAATTTAATATCAAGAATGGGCAATTTGGCAAGTAAGATCTGTCTGGGGCCTGCCTAACCCCACATCTCCTTTTCTTAGTCTGAGCTGGAAATACTGTACAGTGGTACCTCAATTTACAAATTTAATCCATTCTGAATGCATGCTCTTAAGTCGAACTACTGTTAATTCGGGGTACCTATCTAAAAAAATAAATGGAAAAAATTGAAAAAAATTGTAAGTCGAGCAGTCCATAAATAAAATTTGTAAGGCGCCAGTTAAAACACCAACAGTTTCCCACTCTTAAGACGAATTGCTCTTAAAGTCGAGCTGCTTTTAAGACAAGGGTACCACTGTATGTAGGAGTTGTGAAAACATTATCTTTCGGGGTGCTGAACAATGGTGAGGAAGCCCAGTGATGAGGGTTTCTAAGAGCTCCCATTCCTTGTCTTTTTCTTGAAGAAAGGGAGATGTGGGAACCTCAGAAATAGCCTGGGGGGGGGTGTTGCAACTCAGTCCGAGTTTAGATGTAGGAAATTTTAGATCCATCACGTTATTTTAATGCTCACTAACAAGTTTCTTGTTTTGTTGCTGTTTGCTCTGTTTACGTAGGCACTATTTGCAACAGAGACTTTTGCAATGGGGATAAACATGCCAGCAAGGACAGTGTTATTCACAAGTGCCCGGAAGTTTGATGGGAAAGATTTTCGATGGGTAAGCAAATTGTATGCTGAGTGTAGGTGTTATATGTATTTTTTATGATTATTTTGTAAACTGCCCAGAGTAGCCTTCAGGCTAGGTGGTGCAGTATACAAATCTAATGAAAACAACAACAACAACAACAACAACACACACACACACACACACACACACACACACATACCAGAAAACCAGGATTTTACAGGTAGTTGAGGATGGGTGTACTCACAAGTATGAGCAGCCATTTGACTATCAATAATTACAATTTAACTTGATAGCTTACTCTGTAGATGACAGCATGTTGCCAGTTTGAAAATATGATTGGCATATGGCTGATTCTGAAGTCACATCTAAATACAGTAACCCCCCCACCCACCCACACACCTATTGCGGGTGTTAGGGACCCAACCTGACCCGCGATAATTGAAAATCTGCACTATGAGGATGCTGGCTCGGGTTGGGACTGGGAGGCCTGTCTGGGGCTCCCTACACTTACCTGAGGCCTGGTGCCACCCTGAAAGGGCCTCCAGTGGCCTTCCCAGGCCTGTTGGAGGCCCTGGAAGTATTTTACAGTGAACTGAAGTCATTTCCAGTTCGCCAGAAGTCACTTCCGGTTTGCCAGAAAGCAGTTTTGGGGCCTCCAACAGGCCCAGAAAGGCCATCGGAGGCCCGTTCGGGGAAGCACCAGGCCTGGGATAAGTACAGGCGGCCTGAAACAGGCCCATCCAGCTTACCCCAGGGGGTCTTGCCTTTCATATACTGTGGTCCTGCGATATACCGGGACTGCAGTATATGAACCACAAAAGGGTGAGGGAATACATTTTTTCTGGTGCAATTTAAACATTTTTACACACGCCCTTATTTGCCATGTTCTTTGATACTTGGAAAATCTCACGTAGCTGCTTCTATTTCTGCTACTGCACTGATTTTCTCTCTTTTTTCTTTTTGAAATGCTCTGAAATGTTTACAGACCTATCTGCATTTAGAAAGTATTTTAAATATAGCCGCTTGTCCATCTCAACTATTTTCACTTGTTTCTCCTCAGCCCCTCCCTTGAATAGTTGTTGTTTGTCTCGCAGTTAGACTGAGACCCAGATAAGAGGTCGTCTGATGACTTTTGTTTGGTATAGCTGTCACAGTCTTTTATCACATTTAGGTATACTATTATTTAGCTTGGTTTATTATGCTTTCAGATCACCTCAGGTGAATATATTCAGATGTCTGGTCGTGCTGGACGTCGAGGCATGGATGATAGGGGAATTGTAATTCTTATGGTGGATGAAAAGATGAGCCCAACAATTGGAAAACAACTTCTGAAGGTATCTATGTTGGAGTAAAATTCCAATCATGCATTGGGGTTAGTGAGATGCATCTGTCATTGGCATTACCTATCATTCCAGTGGTTGCTATTGTAATGATAAAAACAAAATACAAAATCCACAGGTGGGCAGAATGTTATTAGGATCAAATGTAAACACACAAATGTGCAAGCTTTATGCTTCTCTAGAACTCTTTATCAGATTAGATTGTGATAAAAATTGAAGATGAGGGGAAATGGGGGTGGAGGGCAAGGCAGTCCAGATAATTTCTCAATTCATGGAGAAGTGCAGTTGGGCTCAGTTCTAAGAATGCAGTTTGATGACTCAGAGTTGTACAGGTATCACATGGTCTTTGACAAAGTTTGGTGAGAATATACGGATCCTCTTTATTTGAATTGAAAAAGGACATCAACTAATGCGACTCCATATAATGAAGCACACTGGTTTCTCTGGAGGTATTTTTTTAAAGCCCCTGTTTTCCCGTTTGCAGGAAAAGGGAATCTTCATCTTGTCTTCTTGCAGTTGTATTACTGTAGGTCGTTACATGACTTTTGAGTTCACGGCTCCACTTCCCAAACTGGGACTGAGCTGAAATGCAAGTGTCCTTGGCTTAGAACAACTAATGAAATATTTGGACTTCCACATCCGTTTGGCCACCCAAAGTTTCTACCATCTAGTTTGACAAAAGAGTTCTAGAGAACTCAAAAGTGTTTATATTTAGTGTATTTACACCAAATATGGCTGATAAAAGTTTTCGGACTTTATTAGGGTCAATTTACAGGTGACCCTAATACAGGTATTGCCTGTATTTTGGAATTTTTTATTCTCATAGTTCAAGCTCTTTCTTTTTTTGGTGTTGAAGTGATAGTAATGCTATCTTTTATTTGGGATCATGTGTAAGATTGCATAGCGCATTTGTCTTTCCCCTTTGTCAGCTAAATGGCCATTCATAATTTGTTAATATTTATGTGAATTGGTGTTAGCTTTATTTTTTGTTCTGAGGACATTCTACATTTGATACAAAGCAGGCTTCATGTAAAGCAGGCATGTCCAAACTTCAGCCCTCCAGATGTTTTGGACTGCAACTCCCACAGTCCTTTGCCACTGGCAATCTAAGCTTAGAATTCTGGGAGTTGTGGTCCAAAACATCAGGAGGGCCGAAGTTTGAACATGCCTGATGTAAAGCATCAAGAACAGCAGGTAAAACACTGTGCTTCGTGAACTAAAAATATCAGGGTATGTGAATGGACATTTGTAGAACAACTAAAGGGAATTTTTCATTAAAAGACAATATGAGATGCCCTTAATTGATTCTTTGCTATGTATAGCAGTGAATTCAGGCTAGAATTACTTAGTATATGTTGGTAATTGTAATCATTGGTTACTGGTTAGTTCTGGAGGTGTTATGTACTGATTAAGGATAAGGAATGCAATGTACAGAGAACATCTATTTCCAAACCATACTTTGAGCATAATGTAATTGGCTGAATTGATGTAATAAGAATTAATATCAATTTTGAGGGAGAGTTACTGTATCTGACAATTTTAGTGTAACTAGAATGATAGACTAGGACCTTAGGTTTGAATCATTGTTTGGCCATGGAAAAGCACTAGGAGAATGAAACCACTCTTCAAATGTTTCACTTGCCTTGAAAGCCTAATTATGGGCCCTATAAGTCGTTTCTGAATTGTGAGACTTTAAATTAACAAGATTTATTTGACACAAGCTTTTGTAGGCTGCAGTACCCTTCACCACACATCTCTTCAGTCTTTTACTTAGTCTTTAAGGTGCTCCAAGATTTGTCTTCAGTCATCTGAAGTAACATCCAACATTGGGT
>JAHTLZ010000240.1:4887479-4910717 GCA_023846285.1 Phrynocephalus versicolor
GTAGTAGTAGTAGTAGTAGTAGTAGTAGTAGTAGTAGTAGTAGTAGTTGTTGTTGTTGTTGTTGTTGTTGTTGTTGTTGTTGTTGTAATAACAGCAACAACCCCCATAGCAAATCCCAAAGTTTAACTGTCCAGTTTGTAAAGAAAAAATTCTCATCAATGGATAACTCGAGTTCTTCAATCACAAGCAGAGAAAAACTGCTCTGTATTAATCTTCTAGTACATGCCGCCATATGGTGTTTGCTCTAAAAATACTTCAGCCATCTTTCCGAGAATTGTCCAAAGGAATGTACAATAACAGGCACTGAAACAGTGCTATAAAACAGCACAAAAGAGTTGGCAGCTCTTAGTGATTGCAACTGCACAGTTTCCAGCAGCAGCTGATAACCTGAGTTTGACTTACTCATCTAGACCTACAGTTTAATGAGCTGTTTGCTTTTTTTATTCTTCATCTGTGAGTATGCATGTGACAGAAAGAGAGATTCTTTGTGTAGCTGATACAGCCAACTCATTTTCTTGTGTGTTCATCCTCTGGTATTTTTTCATTACTTGGGGTTATCCCCTCAACATGCACTGCAGTATTGGTGATTAAATTTTGCAGCAAATTAGATGATTTGCCATTTCTAGTCTGTTGGGTGCGCTATTCTTCTGTTGATTCAAGACTTTGCAATAACCATTCACTAATTATTAGAGTGTAGATATGTTTTTTAAGTTAAATGCCTGGTCTTGCTTTGCACTTTCATGGTCTTACTTTGCACTTTGTCTCAGTGGTACTTGGTGGTGGTTGTTTTCCTGTACATTTGAGAATGAAAGGGATTATGCATAAAGCAAGACATCATTTAGAACTATTTTTCTATATCGTTCTTGCCAAATTTAATCCCACCCCATAGTCGGCTGCCCCTTCAAATTTTGTTTACTCAGTTTTCAGCCGGTCTCCAAGAATCTCTTAAACTATCGGTTTGAGAGAAGAAAAATGCTAGTTTTTTTTTTTAAATGCAACGATTTACTGGTGTCAACAGTTTCTTTTTCCTCCATTCCAAATCAGTTGACAATTTGTTCTGTGGTCTGTCAAAAATGATTCTTTCCCATAATGAATCTGTGCCAGTTGGCCATGAGCTAGGCACATTCTGTCACAGAGCATTGTTAGAAGATGTGAGATTGTAACAGTGGCTCCATTTGGATCAACAAGAAGCTTCTTCACATCAGAGTGAGTTGGGTGTCGTAACTCATTCCTGGCATTTATTCAGCTCTTATATATCCGACATGTTATGTGCTTTCTTATTTCTTTTGTCTGTCATTTACTCCCACAACAAACTAAGGGCAGTGCTTATGGAATTATTGATTATGGTACTTTCACAATAACGGTGGGTTAGCTAGAGATGAAAAAACCCACTGAGTTACTTAGTAGCTAAATCCTCTTGATGGAGCTGTTCATCAGCCATGGGTGCTAATCTTTAATCTGAAATTTCCTGTGTCCCGTCCCCCCAGTTCCAAGGTCCCTAGAGATCCCACTGGGGTTGGGGGTTAATATCCAAAAATTGTCACCAGCAGTCCCAGTTGCACCAGTTGAACTGGCAACAGTTGTTTACAAGTATCAAAGGCTCCTCCCACTGGTCTCCTTGTTCTCAAAGGCTTTTTCAGGTTGAAAGGGGTCCCTGGAGAGCACTGAAAAAACATCTGTGGTTGATGAAGTTGTGGCTATTTATAACTATTTTGTTGTCAACATAATTTTTGTCAATGAACCCCTTTTGTGAATTCAGGTTTGCATCCCAAAAACTAGAAAATTTTCAGGTACGGTTTTAGAAAAGCCACTCTCTTCATTTCACCCAATATGAAACTCAAATCTAATCTATTTTATGTGTTGATATTAAGACAAGTACTTGCAAACTGTATTACTGGCTAGGTATGTTTATTTTGAATGGCATGATGATTTTTGTATAAAATTTGCAATATCCTAAAACACATTTAATGAGCTAAAAGCAAATATTTCTTTCAAAGTGAGTTCAAAAAATCCAGCCTCAAACGTTCTAACTCGCATGAGAAAGCAACACTCTTCTTTTAAAAATAATGGTACTAACTGTTTAGTTGGTTGTTTTAGTAAAATCATTCATATTCCTCTCGTGTACAGACTGCAATGCTGCTTGATTATTTTGTAGATTCCTACTGAAACTGGAACTCAGTAGTGAGGGTGTATTTTTAAAGGAAAAATAACTCAAGATCCTGCCGTTGTAAAATTTTATAATGAAATCTTTATAATAAAAATCTCCATTAGGCGTTGTCCTCGTAAAAAGGGTAATCTGACTTTGTCTTTTGTGTGTGGTTCAACCATAGTATGCGACATGTTCTCAGATAATTTTCAGAATTATGATAATATAGTGGTACCTTGGATAATGAATTTAATTCGTTATCCGAGGCAATTCGTTATCCAAAACATGGTTTCCCATAGGAATGAATGGGAAACCAATTAATCCATTCCAGAGCCTAGGACACCTGGTTTTTTTTTTTTTTGCTCAAACCCCTTTATAAAGTGCACTTTAAAGGTACAGATGCAGTGCCACCCAGGATAACTCTTTTTTACCGATGCATGCTGGAAATTCGTTATCTGAGGCAGCCCATAGAGAACATTCATTATCAGAGGCAGACCTATACCTAGAAATTGTGATTCGTTATCCGAGGCAGCCCATAGGGAAAATTCATTATCCAAGGCAGACCTATGCCTGGAAATTGCAATTCGTTATCCGAAAAATTCGTTATCAGGGGCATTCGTTATCCGAGGTATTACTGTATTGATTAGTTGTTAATCATCATCATCATCATCATCATCTTAGAACTGCAGAGCTAGAAGGGACCCTATAGATCAATGTTGGTAAACCTATGGCATGGGTGCCAAAGGTGGCACTTGGAGCCCTTTCTGTGGTCACCCGACATTGCCCCTTCACAGCCACCTGTATTCAGGCTAAATGGCTGTATTAGTGAGTTTTGAATCACAGTTTGGGCACTCGGTCTCTCAAAGGTTCGCCATTACTGCTATAGATCATTGAGGGCAACCCCTGTCAAGGAGGCACAGTGTAGAGTCAAACTCCCAACCTCTGGCTCCATGGCCAGATGGCTAAACTAAAATGATTGACATTGTTCTTAAGATAACACCATCGATTATAAATAGACATATTTGTAATCTCATAATGTACAGTGGACCCTTGTATAACAAACAGTTTGTATAACATAAAATCTGTACAACATAAAAAATTCCGGAGATAGGGGAAATTTGCTTAACATAATTGCCTATGGGGCGAATCCGTACAACATAAAAATGGGATTACTCCATTTTCAATGCATTCCTATGGGAAATTTGTATAAAGGAAAATTTGCTTAACATAATTTCATTTGGAATGAATTAATTCCTTTATACAAGGTGCCACTGTAATTACTTATTTTAGGAATTCTGAGTTTGGAGAAAAGACCCTGTACAAAAAAATAGTATAGCTTCTGAACAATCTGAGATTTGATTTTTAATTTACCTATCTTTGTTTTAACAGGTTGTTCCAGTTTTGGTGCACCTTCTGTCGGCAATCAGCAGTGTTCGACTTTATATTCCAAAAGACCTTAGGCCTCTTGATAACAGGCAGAGTGTGCTGAAGTCCATCCTGGTAAGCTGCTTCTAATACAAAGTTTTTTGGGGGAAAGGTGATATTTTTAGGCTCAGTTTTGTCAGTAGGGTTTCAGCCATAGATATAACAGAGCGGCATTTAAAAACACTTAAGATTTTCTCCCCCCCCCCACCACCCCATTTGTTTCTTTGAAGGAAGTGCAGAAGCGGTTTCCTGATGGAGTTCCTTTGTTGGATCCTATTGATGATATGGGCATTAAAGATCCAGGTCTTAAAAAGGTCATCCAAAAAATAGAAGCATTTGAGCACAGAATGTATTCTCATCCACTTCACAATGATTCTAACTTGGAAACTGTGTACAAACTTTGTGAAAGAAAAGCACAGGTAAGGCAGAGCCTTTTACAGTGCGTTTTATAACTGTTGCTTGGAAATGAGAGAATTTGCTTTGCATACAGAATATCTGAAGTGGAGTCTTCAGCATCTCTGCATGCTGATGCCAACTGGTCTGCTAAGGAACAATTAGCAAGAGGTGTCAAAAACCTTGGTCATGTAACTGCCAGTCAGAAGACAGTATTGGGCTATATGGTGAAATAGCCTGACCCTGCTGTAAGGCTGCTTCCTGTGTTCCCAATATATAGTGTTCCTAAAGAATGATCAGTTAGAATTTCCATATTCTCTCCCTGGTGTTCCACTACATTAAGTAAAATAGTTTGACTGGAGTGATTACTAACAACTGTAGTTATTATTGACAACTGTAGCTGGAAATCAGTTAACTCAGGAGGTGGTAAGTGTTCCAACAATGGAGCCATTTAAGGAAAAGTTGGAGAAACATCTCCTTGATATGCTTTGATTTAGATTCCTGCACTGAGCAGGGAGTTGCACTGATGGTTTTATAGGCTCCCTCCATAGATATGATCCACATAACTGAGTGGATTATATTTTACAATTATGTTCTAGTCCAGACATGTCCAAACTTTGGCCCTCCTGATGTTTTGGACCACTACTCCCAGAATTCTAAGCTTAGATTTCCAATGGCAAAGGACTGTGGGAGTTGTGGTCCAAAACATCTGGAGGGCCAAAGTTTGGACATGCCTGTTCTAGTCCTATAATTTAGGATACATTATCGCTGAAGAGAGGTTTGGGGTCCTGTGTGTCTCTCACCCACCCCACATTTATTAAAAGATTCCACCACCAGCTTGACATTTATTGGTGATTGTCTGGTCTTTAGAAATAAAGGGGTTAAAATTTCTCCTTTGGAACACTTTTTTTTCTCCCTGGAGGACGAGGGCCTAAATCTCCTAGTGTCTTGATTTTGTGTAATGCCTCTGTGCTTGTACTTAACTTCAGATTGCTGTAGATATTAAAGCAGCAAAGCGAGAACTGAAGAAAGCCAGGACTGTTTTACAAATGGATGAGCTCAAGTGTCGTAAACGTGTTTTGAGAAGGTTGGGCTTTGCAACCTCTTCTGACGTCATAGAGATGAAAGGCCGCGTTGCTTGTGAAATCAGCAGGTAACAGACAACGTTACTGTTGTAACCCATTGGAAGATGCTTTTGCAATATGTCTGGGTTTATAGAACATTTTCCTCTTGTTTTATGGTCCATAGTGTTGGCCAGTTGAAAACCATGTCACGTTAATACATCACCTTGCCTAAAGTAGGCAAAAAAAGAAGTGGTGATGCAAGGGATCTTTCCTTATGACTACAGCCCTATTGAGCATTTGCTTGTGCATAACTGAAACCACACACGTTGTGCTGATGAATTGATATTAATTAATGAGGTCCCTGTGGGCACACTTAATCTCACTGTCAAACACTGAGAAATGCAACTTTCAGCTTGTTAATATTAGGACCACTTTAACCAACACAGCTTATGTTTCACTTGCACAAATGTTAATTCACCAATAGGATTCTGGCCAGTGGAATTAGGAAAATGAAACTAATGTGGATTATGAAAAAGCACACTGAGCCTGAGAATTGAATATTGTCATGATTTTTGAAATGTCTGCCTTTTGAAGTCAAATATTGCATATGTGAAACATAGGCTGTATTAATGGGGAGTTATGCCAACTAGAACTGGTTAATTTTAAAAGCGGCACGAGTCTGGGTTTTGCTGCAAAAGATTAGCATGGTTACCCCCTTGAATATGGCTCCCCCCTTGAAGATGATTTGTAAAATATGCCTGGCAGAGTATTTCTGATACTCACCTGTGATGACAGACACCTTCCTTATACTTGATCTTCAAAATTATTTGAATGTTCAACATGAATGATTAATTGGTTCAAAGATGAGGCAAAAAGCAGAAGAATGAGAATCCCGTTATTTGATATACTTTGAAAAATTATTTAAATATACTTTAATTTGACATGCAGTTCTTTGGTATATCATTCTAACCTGGTCAGAAAGGGCAATAAATGCATCAGAAAATTTCATCTAAAAATTAAGTATCTTTATTTAATCAGGTCTAGTTTCCTAACACTTCATTGTGACAAATCCATTTGAAACCTTATTTCCCAGATTTAATTTTTTATGTACTCTGTCTTTCATTGTCCTCTCTCTTTTCCTGTTTGTGACAATTGCAACAACATCTAGGTACTTTCATTTTTGCTCCCCTCCCCCCATCTAGCAGCTAATGAAAAGAAGTGTGCAGCTTGTTTTTCATATATTTTTCATTGGAACAAAAAGCACTAGAAAACTCATCTGAAAAGGGAGAGCCGTGTGGCCATTACAAAGTACAACTGCAAGACTGGCTGTAGTGTAGACCAGTGGTTCTCAACCTGTGGGTCCCCAGATGCTCCTGGACTACAACCCCCAGAAATCCCTTCCATCACAGTGTGTGGTGGAGGCTTCTGGGAGTTGCAGTCCAGGAACATCTAGGGACCCACAGGTTGAAAACCACTGGTGTAGATGTCAAGTGTAGAGAGGCATTGAATAAGGCTGACCATTGATTTTCCCCCTTTTCTAGTGCAGATGAGCTGTTGCTGACGGAAATGATGTTCAATGGCCTTTTCAATGATTTATCTGCAGAGCAAGCCACCGCCTTACTAAGTTGTTTTGTATTTCAAGAAAATGTAAGTTATTTTTTATGGACGTAGGAAATCGAATTGATTTGTTGTAGCTTATTTCTGCAGAATTCTTGGCTCATATTTTCTTTCCAGTAAAAAAATTCCAGGTGGCTAGAATAGTAATTCTGAATTAGTACTGTATAATTCTAGATCTCCTTAAGTCATCAAAAGACATGGTACATCCGGGATCAGGTATTACCTGTACTTCAAATACCTAAACATCTACATTTTTGCCATTTCTTTTCAACACTTAACAGCAGAGCAGGCTCTGAGGCTAGGTTGGACGACTTGAGGCTCTCCTGATGTTTTAGGTTGCAATTCCCAGCATCCCACACCTTTAGCTTTACTGGTTAGGACAGGTAGGAGTTACAGTCTGAAAACATCCGGAGGGCCTCACATTGGCCACTCTTAAAGGTGTGATCAAGTAGATGAAGTAGCACATCTAAATATTCCAAATGTGATACAGTAGATCCATACCCCTCCCTTGTCACTTGTATTGGTGCTATGGTGAAGACAGACTACGCTGGAGAAGAATTTCCAGCAGATGTGAACATTCTCCAGAGGACAAGTGGGGCCAGCACGGCATCCACGCATTTCCTTTTGGTGGAAGCTGAGAAAAGAGGAAGCTTGAGTTGTGATTTAATTACTGTTCGCAGGACTCAACATGTATTGCAAAGTTCCTTATTTGAATACTGTATCTTAGTCTTGACTTCCCCAAATCATTACGTGTATTTTGAACATTTGACCTCACAGTGGTCAAGATTCAGACAGTTCCATTATAAGCAGAAAGCAGTTCCACATTCACAAGGAAGTTGCTGGGTTTTCTCTTACTCCTTGGTTTTCTTACTTTGTGCTACCTCAGACATGCTCTAGAGGCTATATTGAGGTAGCTTTAATGGGAATGCGAGGGACTACAGCACGAAATGGTGACACATATATAAAGTCAATATAAAAAGTCACATATATAAATGCCACTTATGTCCTGGCCAGTACTCTGTAGATAGGAGGAAAATCTATGAAAGTGGGGTGAAAGGTAGAGGGGGGAAATAAAAATAATTAAATGTATATTTCACACATAGGTTTTATTTATCACAACTGACTCCTCTGCCTGGTATCTTTTTAAGCTTTCAAAAGATTCCATGCCATAGAAAGTTTGATGAATATTGAAAATGGTGTATTTTACTGGGGGGGGGGGGAGCTGGAGAAGCCCATGTTTGCTTAAACTATATTTTAGAGTAGCTAAACTGGCAGAAATGTAAGAAGAGTATCAGATAAAGATATTTCAATATTGGTGTCTGTGCCAAGTACAGGTGTAGAGGTGTGAGATTTAACCTGGTTCCATAAAAGTAGATTCATTGTGGTAATAAGCTCCATATTATCAAAACAAGATAAAGTTAAATCATTAAGCCCTCTGCTCCCATGTTTACCTTCTGTTTTGTATGAAGAAGAATTTCATGGCATTTCTTTCTTAACTAATTTTAGTGTTCTGGGAAAACAAGAATTGGATATATTGAAAATAATACTTGAATTGGTGTTATTTGAGTTAATAATAACAGACATTTATATGTCAGAGAGTGATAGGACAGATATATTCATTATTAGATACTACAGTAGGACCCCCATATCCACTGATTCATTTACCACTGATTCAGTTATCCATGGTTGGCAGAGGAAAAAAAATAAATAATCCAGCAACCACAAAGCAAGCTACTGTCACAAACAGCAACCATAAAGCAAGTTACTATTGCAAAACCAGTAGCCGTAAAGCAAGCTACTGTCACAAATCAGCAGTTTGGGGGAGGGGTTGGCAATCTCTCTTATCCACGGTTTTTGTTATCCACAGGAAGGCCTGGAACCAATCCCCAGCGGATACTGGGGTCCTACTGTATTTGTTTTAAACTACAAGTGAGAATGGGGAAAGAACTTACAATTGTATACTGCATTTGTTTAATAGAATGAAAGCCAATTTAGGAAATGAGTCATTTTAAAGTGTTGGATAAATGTAGATGTAATACATAGAAGGCAGATATTAAAATACACTACATGTATTTTCATTCAACTTGAAAATAACTTTGTTTTTTTGCATACTGTGATTGAGTTTATTAATGTTATGTTAGATTTGTTAATGAATCAGGTAATAAACTGGTCTCAAGTCTACTTGTTGCTACAATGGCAATCACAACAAACGGGAGGGAGGACTTGGTAAAGAAATGATTTAATTATATCTGGAACATGTTAACTAAATACAGATGTATTGCCAGATAATGGAAAGAAATTAAATACAAGGTACATATAAAGTTCATGGGCAAATTTTATGTATTGGAATCAGAAAACATGAGATGGATAATATCCCAGTCTTAGGAGTTGTTCTAGCTATCTGTTGTTTTTTTCACTTAATAGTTTTTTTTTAATTGGGGGCCTTATTTTCTATATTTGCTATAACCATGAGCATCTTGGTTAAAAATATCTTTTGTAAGAGCATTTAAAATAATTACCAAACCCGACAGAGTACTGGTCCTGCATGTTCTCCATTTGTGAGAGACTTCTACTTTTTAGTTTGTGCCATCTGAAGAGGAAAAAAATCTGAATGTAATTTAAATGATGTAAAGCAAATGGAAGTCACTGATGTTCTCTTCATCTTCTTCCAGTCCAGCGAAATGCCTAAGTTAACGGAGCAATTGGCAGGCCCACTCCGCCAGATGCAGGTAAATTCTTGCAGCAAAAAGTGGATTGAACTGATAAAGAAAGCTCTTGTAGAGGACTAGGCATGTGCGCTACAGATTCCAAACTGAAACCATAAACATAATTGTTGAGTGGGGATTTTTTTTCCTGATGTAGGAAATGTGTCTGTGATTGTAGAAGCTGCTATATGCATGGATGTTGTTATCTCTTGTTTGTGCTCCACAAACTAAATTGATGTTCCCTCCTTTCTGGTTTATGTAGCACCTTGAGATGCTCATCCTGTGTGCCAATATAGTATATCAGGACATTCGACATAATTTAATGTGAACTAAGACGCCTAGATGCCCTGAGCACATCCGATCTCGCCTGCTCTCGGAAGCTAAGGAGGGTCGGGCCTGGCTAGTACAGTACTTGGATGGGAGACCGCCAGGGAATATACCAGGTGCTGTAGGTGCCTGGAGTAGGAACTGGCAAGCCACTCCAGTATTCCTGCCAAGAAAAATCCACGGGGTCACAAAGGTTTGGTAATGACTGTAATGACACAGCAACAGCAATCTGAACTAATGCCTTGGTGTTTTGTTTTTAAACTGGATTTTATGAGAATTGATGATGGTGAGCAGGAAGATTGTGTCATGCACGAACTAGAGGATTCAGGTCCAGATTTGATGCTTCTATACCAACAGGCTGTATTCCAAAGTTTCTCTGTTGAACAGAATCTCTCTCCCTCTGCCTACCCCACTCCCCCATTACCTCCTTTGTGGTCGTGGGAGATGTTTGCAGCACATGGACATCGGCGCCCCTGCCTTGATGAGCTTATGTGTGTTTGTAGGTAGGATTATGTTTTGCTTTTATTCAAATAAATAAAAGGTTTTTCTCTTTTTTAAGGAATGTGCAAAAAGAATTGCTAAAGTGTCAGCTGAAGCTAAATTGGAAATTGATGAGGAGAACTACCTCAATTCCTTTAGGCCAAACTTGATGGATGTCGTACACACCTGGGCTAATGGAGCAACCTTTGCTCACATATGCAAAATGACAGATGTCTTTGAAGGTACGCTTATGGTGCAGTAGGAAAACTTGAGTATTTTCATACTGTGTTTCTTTTTATTTTTCCATTCCTTGATGCCACCCCATGCTTTACTAAGGAGAAAGACTGTAACATTGGGAACCGAATATGACTTCTGTTTTTCAGAGGTGGAAAGATTTATGTCAGTTCTCTAAAAACTGTTAACACTATATAGACTCAGAAAAATTGTGCAAATTGATTTGTTAATAACAAACTTTTAAATGTTAAATCTTGAGTTTAGCCTTGGATGACTGCAGAGCGTAAGGGCCATACTTTTTGAATATCAGTATGTGTGAATAAGCCAGCAAGCATTTTAAAAGTGCAGTTAAGTGCAGGAGAGGAAAAATAACATGGAATTGTGGGATTGTTCTAGTAAGAGCTACATTAATTGTTGCTCCCCTACTCTTACCATGTGCGTTTAGAGTAGTGGTTCCCAACCTGGGGTTCAGAACCCCTTTGGGGGTCAAACGGCTATTTCACAGGGGTCGCCATGAGCCAGTGAAGAAAAGGCACAAACGGCTTGGGTCTGGAGGAGGAGGTGGAGGAAGGGAGGGAAAGAGTGAGTTACAGCTTGATAGGTTGGAGGGGGTGTCAGTCAATGGCACGGGCGGCTGCGATTGGCTGAGGGTGCCTGAAGAGGGAAGTTCTCTATGGCACCTGTGGCAGTGGCCTGCCAAAGGGGGCTTGTGGCCTCTCCCAAGCAGGGCAAGGGGTCACCACAGCATGAGGAACTGTATTAAAGGGTTGTGGCATTAGGAAGGTTGGGAACCACTGGTTTAGAGGATACTCAGAGAGTATTACGTGGAATAACAGGATCACATTGCAACCCATACTAGTCCTAAAGTAAATGTTCGGGTTGGTAAAATTGCTGTACGTGCATCACTCCATTAGTTGATACTAGCTACTCAGGAGTTTGTGGAAGGATTTTCTTGTCAATCCTACCTGCTACAAAATTTCTTGTCCCCATCTTTTCTCCCCGACTCTTTCATGTGCTGTGCAGCTCATAAATATGCTATGGCGGAATCTTCTACAATGATCATACTTTAGCTTTGTGTTTACTCTGAATTAAATTGCACTGAAATCCATAGAACTTCCAGTCCTAGAGTTAGGTGCTGGAATGAAACTGTCTACCTCTTGCATGGTTTGTGCAACAGGGTCAATGAGAACCAGCTGTTGCCTCTGCCAGTGCCGAATGACACATGGGTTCTTCAGAGGGAATTGAAGCCATTGTTGAGGGATCGTGCAGGATGGTAGAAGTTGGAGGGATTATCTCCATCTGTCCCAAGAAAAGCACCTCCAGGGCCAACGATTAAGGTCCTATGCATGGTTAACTGGAACTTTGAGGGAATACACGTAAGATTGCATTATAAGGAATGCAATCCTTATAGTTCTTGCCTTTTTCTTACTAGCCATCTGATCCCTTTGCCTTTGGCTGCTGCAGATAGTGTCTGGATTGAACACAGAAATCTTAAGAGTAGTGATTCTCAACCTGTGGGTCCCCAGATGTTCCTGGACTGCAACTCCCAGAAATCCTGGCCAGCTCAGTTAGTGATGAAGACTTCTGGGAGTTGCAGTCCAGGAACATCTGGGGACCCACAGGTTGAGAACCACTGCTTTAGAGTAAGATTATTTTGCTGCTTGTAGACAGCCTTGGTCTTTCTGTACATACAAAAGACCTTGTCGGCTGCACGAATTGACCTTAAAATGGCTGCTGTTTTTGTGCATTTCCCATCAAATGAAATTATATTTTTACCTTGTTGCATATTCTGGTGGATATTCTCATTTGTAATTAGATGAAACAAAATAGGAAGGCTTATAAATGACTTTCTTATGACTTGCAGGGCTTGCATTGGAGGGATATCTAAGAGCTCACACATTTTGCTGGGTTTAGCAGCTGAAATCTGTCAAACATGTGCAAGTGAGATAGGGAACCTTTGGCCTAGCTCGATCCAGAAAACTGGTGGAGCTTCTTTTGCCCTCATCTTTGACCTGAGGCAGTAACTGATCTGGAGCAGATTGGTAAAATGTGCCTTTAGACCGGCCCTTGAGACTTTTCCTAAGTTGAATGTAGCCCTGAATGGAAGGGTCTTTTCCCACTCCACAAGGCTGTTACAAAAAGGCCCTTGAGTAATACTATGTTCATGCATTGATATTTTGTTGTAACAAGTCTGTTATGATTGAATGCCATTAATACACCACCCCTATCCTTTTATTTCTTTACCATGGTCATTTCTATTGAACGAGTACCAGAAATACTAGAGTACGACAAGCACTAGTATCTTGAAGTCACTTTCGTCAGATACAAAGTTTATTGGTCGCAACAAAAGCAGGCAATCGATTCTGTGAACAGTTTCATTTGCAGACGCTGTATCAAAACACCCCCCCACACACATTGCCATACACGAAGGTAATAGGAGGCCTTTGCCCAGCAAATGAACTCTTTGCTACTAGTGGAGAGACCAGAGTTGCAATGGTGAGCCAAGTTCTTTGCCCTTGAGCATCAGAAAGGGTGAGATAATGGAGCTCTGTGAGCTGCCCACAATAGCAATTTCCATTGCTAGGGTAGAAATTATGTCAAACACAAGACAAGGCACTGACCAGAGTAGCATAACCCCAAACCACCATCAAGCCCATTTTTGCTAGCTCTGTGTAAATGACAAAATCTTGTTTTCCTGTCACAGGCAAGCAGTCCCTGTGGGCTGCTTCCAAAATACATGAATTATAATACCAGTAGGAAGGCACTTTTTTCTTTATTGTGACCAAGTATACTGAATTGAAATTCCACTGCCCGTAGTACTAAATGTGTTATATTCTAGAGAAGGATCACAAGGTACAAGTGCTAGATTTCTTCAGGTGTTTTATAGTCCTCCTCCAATCACTCCAGGGAGCATGAACAGGTATGAGAGTTGTAGTCTACACAGTGGGGATCAGGATGGGGAAAGCCTGGTTTAGGTAGCTCAATGGGTCAAGCAGAATTTAACATGACAAGTTAGCAAAGCAGCCTAGTTAAAATGTCCTACTTTCCATGCTGCATTATAAACTGACACAGAAATGGTAACCTGCTCATCAGTTCACTTTCACAGCGATCCTTGTAAGCAGAACCTGACTGTCCCAAATAATAGTTTGCTCAGAGTTTGATTTGCGAGGATATATTCCAGCTTCCTCTAGTTCAGACTTCTGTCTTTTTAGTAATTGTCTCCAGGTGACATTTTATGAGAGTCGCTGGAACTGGAATCAAACGATCAACTTGAATCTTTCACTGAGGCTGGCTGATAAAGCTTCACGTGATGGGCTCAGTTGAAGATATAAACAAGAAAGCAAAGACCCAAACTTACTAGACAGTACAGGTTTATCAGTCCACACGATGTGTTATAGCTCTATCATGTACTCTAGAATGTGTGGAACAATGACATGCCTTCCTTTCACCATGTGCTTGCTTCAGACACATGCAGAAATGCAGGGATGGAAAAATTGTGGCTCCAACTCTTGTTATACAGTAACATTTATACATGCCATGAACTATGATATGGTCTTTCTATAACTAATGTCTGTTCTTGTAAGCCACTCTAAGAGAACCAAAGAGCATGACATGAGAGAATAAAATCTAGGGTGTCCTTCAGCTCACTCTGTCTGAGCATTTCAGGAGAAACTAAACAGCAGCAACGCTGCATTTCTGAGTGACCGCTGAGTCCTTCTTTTTCCTGCCATTTACTGCATTAAGTTCTGGCAGTTTTTGCTTGCTTATGCTTAAGGCAAGGGTGGAATAAGCTGCATGCCAGTTCAGGTAAGGCATGCCTTGAAGAGCCGGCCAGAAAATTGAAAGACAGGCTGAAGAGAATGATCCTGAAGCGCATCGCAAAAAGAAACAGCCAGTTTAACAGTGCAGTCACGAGACGGTTTTGAGGTTATACATGTGTACAATGTTACGATTAATACAAAGAAGCCTGTTTTTGCTCATGCAGGGAGCATCATTCGATGTATGAGAAGGCTAGAAGAACTGCTTCGACAGATGTGTCAGGCAGCAAAGGCCATTGGAAACACAGAACTGGAGAACAAGTTTGCTGAAGGTTTGCGTTTAGTCTGTTGTAACTGCATGCATCTTAAAATGTGGAGTCTGTTAAAAAGCAATTTTAGGTTGCTTGGCTGGCCCCACACCAAAGTGCCCCTTGTGAGCTGAGTGTAGGTTCCATGGACCCCTTTTTCTCTGTTGCTGCCCACTTCTATTGGAGAGCAACTAATGGAGACCATCAAGATAAATGTACAGGGTCTTCAGGGTAAATGGGGGTGGAGCATTTTGAAGGTTTGATACTAACCTTTAGAAATATACAACTTTACTGCATCTTATACTGTGACACTTGGGGTACCCGTGTAACTGTCCTTATAACTGGATTTTCTGTTACCTTTAACAGGTATTACCAAAATCAAGAGAGACATCGTGTTTGCTGCAAGTCTGTATCTTTGAGAAATGCTTCACAAAGCATGAACATCACTAATATTGATTCTGCAGCCGAGAAAGCAGTACATATCAGCCAAGAAATACTGTGTTCAACTGGCAAGGCTATCCTTCCTTTCTCTCCAAAGCAGGAAAGACACCGAGTGTTTTTAACTTGTGTTTCACTATAATCTTCGTGTTGGCAAAGCATATTACATAAGCCGTTGCTGTTTGTACATAAGTATTACATTATTTTAATTAAAAAAATAGCCAGAATATTGTGTTTTTGAAGCAAAAGCTTGAACCGATATAAATTTGAAAATTTTAGATAGGTAATTGTTACTATATACATGTAAAGTGAGCATCCAAGAGGTATAGCAGCAGCAGTCCCTTCAAAAGGCATTTAATTTATTTTTTACATAGGCCAGAAAACTTGCAAAATTATCATTTCAGAGAGCAAGAGAAGCCACAGACGTAACAGCTCTCAACTCTCTCATGGCTGGTGATTACTGCCGTAGTGATTCCCATTAGTAGGTGTCTCGTGTAGTGTTGTATGTGAGTCTTCCTCTTCCTTCTGTTTAAATGCACGGCCCCTTTCTTTGAAGAAATCAGACACGTACACAGCCTAAACAGATAGACCGAACAATACAGATTAGACAGCATTCAGCAATGGAAGACAAACTCTTACCAGTGTTAAAACGACACAATAGTTCTTCAGTCAGTTCTACCTTCCCTTTGTTATCTGAAGAAGGGGGTGCATTTTGCAGCCAAATGGAAAGGCTCCATTGGTCCTTTGTCATTGGCAATACAGGCTTGAAATTCTGGGAGTTGTGGTTCAAAACATCTGGAGGGCTGAAGTTTGTCCACCACTGGTCTAAGTGGTTTAACCCTACCTGTACCTAAACTGCATCCACTCTGTAAAGGGAGAGAAGAGAAACTGATACTTTCAACAACTATCAAGATACCAATTGCCATTTCCCTTCCTCCTAATGTGCCAAGGAAAGCCCAGGCACGGCACTGAACTCACTGGAAAATATGCAGTCCTTTTCCTTGTTTACCTTCATTGAAACTCAATCATGAAGGGAAGGATTATAAAATAGATCAGCCTGCCCAAGAGCAAAACTCAAATGGAAGAGTAATTGTATATGGACTTACAATAAGGACAGCTACCAGTGCTCCCTGGATAAGTCCAGTCAGTACATCACTCCAGTGATGCTTGTAATCAGAAACTCGAGAGAGACCCACATAGATGGATGCTGCAATGAGACTAAACTGTGCTGTAGGACGCAGAAGTCTTGCCCAGTCACCTTTCATTCTGGCCTGAAGATAAAGCTGAAACAAAAAGCACATGCATTAACAGGATTAATCAGGTTGGTAGTAAAGCAAAAAAAATGGCTGAAGGCCTAGTGCTTAGCATAGGGTTGCACTAAAGCTGTCCCACTTGAATCAGTGGAACTTATAGCTTCAGTGGGCCTACTCTGTGCTAAGCAACAGGACTTCAGAGTGCAATTAATTAGCCCCAAACTCAACAATGGGTAATCAACAATGAAACTGTTGGGCGTTGCAGTGGAACAACATATGGGGAGTCACCGCTTGCCTCTCCCCTGGCCCAGGTGGAACTGAATGCATATTTGAAGAACACAAAAACTGCTCATCCTATAAAAAGAAGAAGAGCCTGGCTTACAGATGAAACAGTAAAAAACTGAACGGACAGCATAATAAGGCAAATAAACATTTTGTCAAATCAGGACAACATGAGGTAAAGCACTTAAAAGGCTAAGAAGAATAGGAAAGTCCTTGCCAGAAAGATAGTCGACACAAGCCAAGAATTCTAGGAAAGCCAACATGTCTTTAGCCTCAGTTTACACCAAAATCCACCCCTCTGCCCCATCACCTCTGGACCCATAGCTTCAAACAGCTGTTTCCATACTTAGCCATGCTTGGTTTGGTTTGGAAAGTACTTGGAAAGCAAGTACTGGCACCTCTGGGTTCTATGTAGAAAAAGAGTGGTAGCCAGTACAGTTGTTTAAAAAGAGTCAAAGTTTGTTCTTGTTGCATTGTCCTAGTCAGTAATCTTTTGACAGTTGTGTTTTGTAGCTGGAGTTCCCAAGCAGTCCTTAAAGACCAGTCCCACATTTAGGCATTATAATAACGTAGTCTCGAGGTTACCATAATGTGTATTGCAATAGTCAGTCTGTCTCTCTAAGAGAGATTACAGCGTGTACATGATGGGAGAAACCCTGTTGCTTCAACTTATGCCAGTAAGAATGGTGACATCATCAACTGTGGCAGATGATTGGGAATTAAAATTTTCTGACCACATCCCCAAAGGTTCCAAGACTCAGGCAGTACAACCAATCCCAGCTGCAGTAATTTTCAGAAAATTAAAGATTTCTCCACGTGGCCCTTAATGGCTTCTCCACAACAAAAGGGGATCCCAAGAGAGCTTTGGAACCTTTGTGGGATTGGAAAGCTTTGATTTCTGAAAAACTACCATTAGCTTTATGTGATGTAAGTTAAAGCAACCCAATTTCAACCACAACCTCAGCTCTGTTGAGAGCCACTGTGTGTCACAAGACTGTTTGGGCCAATCAAGGGAATATCTGAGTGCACCCAACAAACAATGGATCTGCTTTACCAGAGGAAATACAGCAAAACTTAGAACAGGTTGAAACCACATTTCCTATACATACAAACCACTCTTCTCTTAGGTGGAACTTATTTAATGCTCCTCTCAGTTCACGAATGATCCCAGAACAATGTGCTACTTCTGCTGCTGAAATGGTGCTAACAAGTGGGTTTTACAAGATACAAGCTGTGGCTCACATTTCCATAAACAACTTCAAAAGGCCTGTGTACTTGCTGCTAGGATGCTGCCGTTTGCACAAATGAACACACAGACCACTCTCTGTGTGGGCAGAAGGAGCTACTTTCCAAAGTTAAATGTTTGGGATTTTAAAACCCAAGTTGCTATTGCATCACATTTTTGGCATCAGGCACCTCAATTCTGAATTAAAAAGACACTGAAGAAGGAGCAACTTTAAGGAAAAGGTAGACCGAAGCTGTACTCCAGGTATGCTTTGTTGGAACCTTTTAAGGACAAAGTTCCAAGTACAGTATTCTGCAAATATATTTTCAGAAATGCATACACATGCAGTATTTAACCAACAGCAAGGGGTAGGTATGCCTGCTGCTGTTGAACCAACAAAGTTTGACAGTTAAATCGCACAAAGCAAGTTTCAAGCCAAATGCTGTGTATTTCTCAAGGCCTGTTTGTGACTGGACTTCTACACGCCAATGTAAATCATTCATTCCCCGTGTGAAGGAGAGTCAGGAGTCATGCTGGTGGTCTCAAGACAGCAGGCTGGCACTCAGATCCTGGCATACACCCCCTGTTTCAGCTTAGGAATGCTGCTGAATAAATTAAAAAAACCCATTCCTTGGCTAATAGTAGACAAGCAATTGCTGTTGTTGGCAGCAGGGGTATTACACATGTGGGACAGAAGCTGGTATGTGTGGTTATGAGTGGGAGAGAAAAATAGGACCTCAAGATTGTCCCTTAGAAAAGACTGTGGTCCATACGCAAAAGGATTTGAGGGCTTGCAACACGGGTCTAGGTGGTAGGGTTTCATACTACTACCAACATGTCAAAGCTGAACTAATGATTAAAATGTCGTATTAGAACCTCCCTGAAGCAGAACGTGTGCAGGATTCTGCTGAGATGGGAAAACAGGAAACGCAAGTTGAATGTTTATTCGTGGCCTTTATCCCTACATTAAGAAACTAGCTATTAGCCACAGCTATTTAAATGTGGAGCTAGGTTCTCATGAGCCATAGGAAGCAAAGGTTTTTATAAGAAGAGCAGTGGCTTTGTTTGTCCTAAAAAGAAAATGGACCCTAACCAAATGGTGATGCTTTCTGCTGGGTCAACAGGCTGAGAGCCCAGGCTACCAGCATTCCATATCTCCCCTTCCCCCGTTGCCGTCTTTTGGAACACAAGCTTCTTGACCAGGGAATGAGATTACGCAGAAATGAGGCAAAACTGCAGTCATATAATTGGGAATAAAACCTAACCTGCCCCCTAGGTGAAGACAATGACAGCTGAATTAATAGTATGTTTGGGGAGCTAGAACCCTGCCCGCAGCCCATGGGGTGGAATTTGAAACCTACGCTCCTGACATACCTTTGCCTTTTCCAACTCACTTTCAAGATACAGACCTGTCATTGACACCTACCATTGGAACTTCCTTCTGTATTTTCCTGCACTATCCACATACACTGGTGCACAGCTTGATGAAGACTAGTATAGATCAAAGGTAGCAACAAAAAACAACCTTAGTGGTCTAATAAACATATCAGCTGCCGTTGCTTTTGTATTACATAAGAACCATACTACTTTGTTTGTTTTCTCTTGAGTACTGTGTCAATTCATGTTAAATGCTGAGCTGCACTCATCTCGTGTTGCCTCCCAAGGGGGCTGTCTAGCAGCTCTTGTTCTATTAACTGATGTAATCATACATTTCTTGCCGGTGGCCACAGACAGAATAGTAAAAAGCAATTCATTGTATACGGTAAGTGCTTACTGGAGCAAGCACATTAACAAGAGATGCCTTGCCCCACAGATGACGACTACTTCTGACACATAATCCAGCTCTGAGTAAAACAGGGAAGAGGAACAATGATGTTGCAAATTAACAGCCCAGTCCTTATACTCTGCAGGGTGTCATCTTAGATACCTGTATCTTTGGTGGTCTTCTTTCAAAAGTGTGTTAAGTATACTAAATTAAAACACCCCCACAGTTTCCTTCACGGAGTGCGGTTAAACTTTCACTCATAATGAAAACAGCTTTTTTACCACATACATCCTGAGCACAGCCTTCCTCCCACTCTCTGGCCCAACACTCCACTTCTCCCACTGAAAGTTCAACATGCACCCCCTTTTATAAAAGGCACAGGCGCAACTGGAAATCTCCTTTCAAGAGTGATTTGCTAATAGGGAACCATGCATAGACATCACAGTGAACAGTAGTAGCATCAGTTAAGGCTTTTGGAGTCACTGTTTTTAAAAATGCTACAGGGGGGAAATGAAAGTACAGTGGACCCTCATATAACAAACAGTTTGTATAACATAAAATCTGTACAACATAAAAAAAATTCCAGAGATAGGGGAAATTTGCTTAACAGAATCGCCTATGGGGCGTATCCGTACAACATAAAAATGCTCATGATTAGGGATTACAGTACTCCGTTTTCAATGCATTCCTATGGGAAATTTATATAAAGGAAAATTTGCTTAACATAATTTCATTTGGAACGAATTAATTCCTTTATACAAGGTACCACTGTACAGATAATTATAAATGATTGCTTTGAAAATGTCTGGCTTTTTTTCAATTTTTTGCATGTTTTTTGTTACTGATATCATGCATCGTTATCTTTGGAGTGGAATATGGTTAGGGTGACCTAGGTTCCCTAAAGCTGTTCTCCTTTCTACAATATGTATCATATAGAATGTGACTGATGGAAAATGTAAAATATTCCCCACATGACCAGAAGCTATACCTTTCTGCATATTCCAATTCTCTATTTGACTAGACTATTTGACCTAGTGTAGTATCTTTTGGAGTAAGAATAATAAAGGGGCCTTATGAGGAAACACTGGAAGAACTGGGCATGTATAGTCTTGAAAAAAGAAGACTGAGGGGAGACATGATGGCACTTTTCAAATACTTGAAAGGCTGTCATACAGATGTTCTTGATCATCCCTGAGTGCAGAACACAGAACAATGGGCTCAAGTTACAGGAACCCTGATTTTCGGGAAAACTTCCTAACTGTTAGAGCAGTAATACAACAATGGAACCGAGTGCTCCAGTATTGGAGCATTCAAGAGTCATTTTAAGCACCACCTAGCTGGTATCCTTTGATATGTATTCCTGTCTGGGGCAGGATGTTAGACTCAATTGCCTCATATGCCCCTTCGAATTTCATGATTCTTTGATTCTATGATTTTTATCTCTGGTCCAGCAGGACAGGGAAACACTATTCTAGTATTTTTTTTAATAGTATGAACGAGTGGTAATGTACCACTAGGATATGAGTTTTTAAGTGCAGCAATGCCTTGGTTTATGAGCATAATTCATTCAGGAAACATGCTCGTAAACCAGAACACTCTTGCATCAAAGCAAATTTCCCCATAAGAAATCATGGAAACTCAGATGACCACATGCTCTACACATAAAATGCCAAAACTCACAAAAGAATTTGGCTAGAAATCCATGTTCACACCATACTTAGGTACCTGGCTGCAGAATCTGCTCTGCTTGGGACTAAAAACTGGATTTTAATCTTTGTTTTTAATAAAATGTAATTTGTAGCCCTATACACATTTGACTAGCTGCCCCATGGCTAGAAATGTTTTGAAAAATAAGAAAGGGTGTTAAAACCAAAGTAAATAAAAATATAACTAGAAAGAAATACCTGCACTCTCCTTTGAAAATGTTCCCTGCCATCCTTTTGAAGCTTTCCTGAGATGGAATATTCCAAACAATCACCTACAATCCAGCAGGGGAAGAGACAGAGAGCCACCATTGGCTCACTTGTGACTAATTATGTCTGGCTGGTCTCAGCTTTGAGTATAAATGGAGGGGAAAGGGGCTTGCAGACATTCAAATGACTCACTATGATGGTTTTACATTTCATTAAAGCAGGCCTGCACAACGCATCGACTGCAGGTAACTCGTAGCCCGTGGGGTGCTAAGAAGTCGCCCAGCAGGTCCCCGCCCACTTCTCATCCGGGGGGTGCTCCTCTGCCAGTGCCGCGGAGCTTGGTGGGTGGGTGGGGGCGAGCAGGTACTCCTCCACCACCGCCAGCGCCGCAGAGCTTAGTGGGTTGGGGGGGTGAGTGGGCGTGCCACTGCCAGGGCCACGGAGCTTGGTGGGTGGGTGTGGGTGAGCAGGTACTCCACCACCACTGCCAGTGCTGCAGAGCTGGGTGGGTGGGAGGGAGGGTGGAGCGAGCGTGTGTGCCACCACCGCAGAGCTTGGGGGTGGGGGAGAGTGGTCATTCCTCCACCGCTGCAACCAGTGCCGCGGAGCTTGGGGGGTGAGAGGGTGCTCCTCCTCCGCTGCCAATGCCACGGAGCTGGGTGGGTGGGTGGGTGAGGCGAGCAGGCCGTGAGCACTGCGACCACAGTGTAAACTTCCCGCTTTGGCTTCTTGTTGATTTTTTAAAAAGTAATTCAAAATGTGTAATTATTCTCCAACCCTATTCAGTATTCAATATACAAACTCTAGTAGTTTCTACCTGCTCTCCATTGATCACTGAAGGAGCCAGTTTGCTCAATCAAGATTGAGTTATAATTTCAGAAATCGAGAACCAGGTTTTTCTTTCTTCTGCATATGAAGAATTGTGTCGCAGTCCACAAAATTTACACCACTTCAAAAACGTGAATATATGATCACTTGTGGTCATGTGACCTGCTCCAGTGCTCATATTGCAATACATTGCTTGTTGATCAAGGCAAAATTGAGAAGAAATGTTTGAATGTCTTGCAAAACGCTCTTAAACTAAGTTACTATTAAGACACGGTACTGCTGTATTGAAGAACAGTTGGAGTGTAGCACATCTCTGGCCTAGCACATGATCCCATTCTTTACCAAGTGCTCACCATGGATACCACATAAACACACAGGCCTAAAGGTCAATGCAGTTGTCTCAGTATTTGGACTCTGCTGGGGCTGAGCCTCTCACAAATAAGATTCTACATTCTAAAATTTGCCTTTATCATTGATTCTAAGTAGTTCCATGGGATTTACTCAAGCGAGATGTGTTCTCACATAATCCACAGCCCAGGACAGAAAAAACGGACAATGTATAAATTTATGTTGGTAATCTGTTGTTGTTGTTTTAATAAAACAGAAACCTTGAAACCACAGTCAGCACTTAAATGTTTGCATTTTACTTGGACTCCAGAGACCTCCCTATTATATTTTCTTCTTTCAGTTCCTGCAACGATTACTAAATGATACAACTTTCAGGAAAAGCCGTATATATGTAGTGGGGTAGGAAAAGAATCCCGGAGGAAGCTGTGAGAGATGCATAAAAGCATATATTGTGGTTTTAACTCTTTACAATGCACACTGACTGAAAGCTGAGATTCTGAAGATAGTGCATTGAATCCTGCCTCGCTGTTTGGAGCCATGTCACCATTTATCTTGATGAGGTCCAAAGATTCAAGTTCAATGAGAGTTAATTCTAAAGCATGATCCCTTTTGATAAGTATAGGATTTGTGCATTAAAGGTGATGCAGCAGCTCCATTTGTTTCAAGAGGTATCCTACTGATAGTGAACTGAGTGCCCAAACTGTGATTCAAAGCCCACTAATTTTTTTT
>JAHTLZ010000240.1:4919396-4946859 GCA_023846285.1 Phrynocephalus versicolor
GAAAGAAAGAAAGAAAGAAAGAAAGAAAGAAAGAAAGAAAGAAAGAAGTTGTAACTCAATGGAGAGACAAATAAGCACACATGTCCCCCCTTTATGATGTGAAATATCTTTGATTACAATTTTTGAAGAAATTTGTTTTAATTCATAAGAAAAGCCCTATCCTGTGGGTCCCAAGATGTTAAACAGCTCATTCCTGCCAACACTGTGAAGGAGCCAAGGAACTGTGAACAATATAGTTCTGAAATGGAACCAAACTGCAGCATTAGAACACCCAGGAGAATAACAGGACATGAGCAAAGGTCACCGTAGAGACTGGCAATGAAGCCAGGGAGGAAAGCTAGAGTGGCTGGCTGAGCAACAAAAGCTCCTGGCTGACTCCAGCTGCCTGCTCAATAAAATCTGGCCCCCAGCCTTCTCTGTGCTGCTTTATTCCCTGGCTCTAAAGGACCCTCTGGTTTCCCAGCCTGATGGAGCTTTATCCATCCCTAGCTGCCTTTTACCTAATATTGTCATTCATTTTGAACATAACAGTTTGCAAAAAAAAAAAAAATGCAAAATACAAAAAAGTAATCATGTTGTTTATATTAAAAATTATACAATCCATAGTATTGTTTCCAGAAGGGCAACTGCATTTATGGCACCACAAGTGCATTAATACCTTGGTTTACAAGTACCTTTGTGTATGAGTGTTTTGCAAGACGAGCTAACATTTCTGATCAATTTTGCCTTGACCAACAAGCCATGTCTTGCAATACGAGCACTGGAACAGGTCACATGACCACAAATGGCAATATATTCACATTATATTCACATTTTTGAAATGGTGTAAGTTTTGTAGACTGCAAGACACTTGTTCACATGCACAAGAAAGAAAAACCTGGTTCTCCATTTCTGAAATTATAACTCAATCTTGGCTCCTTTACTGGTCAATGGAGAGCAGGTAGAAACTACTATAGTTTGTATATTGAATACTGAATAAGGCTGGAGAATAATTCCACATTTTGAATTGCCACATTTTGAAAGTCAACAAGAAGCCAACGTGGTAAGTTTACACTGAGGTTGGAGGTGATGAACCCTCAGAGAATAATATCAAGGATGATGGACGATTTTATACCACCTCACACACTTGAAGCTTCAAGTGATTAAGGAAGAAGATTTTATATACCAACCTGACACTAACAATTGAAATGGATGTTTTATTTCTCATCCTTTCTAGCTGTCAACACTCCTATGAGTTACTCCAATTCTGGTGTCCTTTTGCTTTCTTAATAAACAAGTTACACTAATAATGGTGAGAGCTTCAGTGTTATTTATGCATGTGGGAATAAAGAGAACATGCTAAGTGTTTAAAGCTTTTCCTCTTTCTCCCCTAGACAGATTGTTGGGTGCAAACATCACTATAAACAAACCAATGGATGGGACATCTACAAAAG
Organism: Phrynocephalus versicolor; assembly: GCA_023846285.1. Classification (NCBI taxonomy): domain Eukaryota; kingdom Metazoa; phylum Chordata; class Lepidosauria; order Squamata; family Agamidae; genus Phrynocephalus; species Phrynocephalus versicolor. The sequence goes on from JAHTLZ010000240.1 coordinate 4,920,830, forward strand.
TGTGAATGATTATTATACGTGGATTCAATCTATGCCATGTTCCTTGTCCCCTACTTTACGCTTTCCATTAGATCATTAATTGCTGCAGCAGATTGGTCTGTGACTTTTATGTAGTAGTCAGTACACTTCTAAAGCACCTAACAAGCCAACGAAAAGGAAATGTTTGAAGGGGAAATATGAAACTAGAAAACGGCCCTGGAGTGTTAATGGCCAAAGGTGAATCCAATTACTCAGGATACTCTATGTTCTGATTGATCTATATGCCCATCTGTGGAAAAAGTGACAGAATAAAATAAATCCCACACATTTTCTCATGATGTGGCAAACTTGGCAGCACAAGTATTGGATTTCAGAGCCAAAAGAGAGATGGCTCCTTCCATAACACAGCTCTGCAGCTGCCTCCAAAGTTAAAACAGCATAAATCTAAAAAATTAAGTGCAAACATTTTAAGGGGACGATCATTTGAGTGCGGCAGTGGTGGTCGTTGGTTTTACATAATAAATCCTTCTAATATACTGAACCCCCGGTAAAAGTGTTAATTACCATATTTCTTACCAAAGAGTTACCTGCATATTCAGTGAACTAGAGGAAAAGTATTTCTTGCTTTAAAATTGTCTTCCTTCATTGAGGTTGTTGTATAGACAGATGTCAAATCCCAAAACTGGTATTATGCATGGATGATGAGATCCAACGTATTTTAAATCTGTAAACTGGAGAAAACTTTTAACCCCCAAATCAAAGCACCTTGATTTCCTACTCCCAAGGACAGAGTCACTAATCTCTTGGATCTTTTTGGGAGAAAGGTGGGACAGAAATTTTAAATAAATAAAGCTTTAACAAATAAATAATCACAGTGCTATCCAGACAGACTGGAAGCCAAGCCAATGATTCTTCAACCATTATGACACTGACTTCTTCATTATACTAAAGAAACAACTCCAAATAGTACAACTTCTCATGTGACTGTTCAGGTCACTGTGAGCAATTTCCTACCACAGCTACCACTCCCATAGGACAGTCATACAACTGAAACTAAAGTACTAGCCAAAGAACAAGGCTTTAAAAGGAGACATCTGAAATAAGGTATATACACAAGTTGCCACCTTTTCAATTACCGTATATACTCGAGTATAAGTCGACCCAAGTATAAGTCGGGGCCCCTAATTTAAACCCAAAAACTGGGACAATTTATTGACTCAAGTATAAGCCTAGGGTGGGAAATGCAGCAGGGCCTGGCAACTCCTCCTTTGTGAGCTTGATGTGTGTGTGATGTTTAAAATGACTTTTAGCCACCAAGGCAAGTACTTGAGTTGGTGGCTAAAAGTCATTTTAAACATGGGGGGGGTCAGGAGAAGTGGCGCACAATGTTTAAAATGACTTTTAGCCACCGACCAAAACTTGCCTCAGTGGCTAAAAGTATTGACTCGAATATATGTCGAGGACCCCTTTTTTCAGCACAAAATTAGGGCTGAAAAACTAGACTTATATTCGAGTATATACAGTATGTGTTCTTCACTCATTATAAACTGTGACACCCCATCCAGATTCTAGCAGTTTGCCACTTGTGTTTATTATCCTATTGCAGACACATCTACAGTAACTGCTCATTAAGACTCTTCACTGCTAGACAGCCCTGTTCTTGTACTAATCAGGCATTGTCACACTGCCCATTATCAATATCCTCACATGGTCATGGATCTGTGTGTAAATATACCAGCCATCTAGTCTTAATCTCAAGTCTGAGGAAGTGAGCTTGATCCACAAAAGCTGACATCAAACCACAACAGTCTTTAAGGTGCCACAATGTTTTTTTATTTGATTTGATTTGATTTGGTCTGATATACTAGTTTCCAGTCACCAACAATCTTTCCCCTTCATAAACATCACAGTCTAGTTAAAAATATATCAGATAATTTTTGCTCAATAACAGATGACTTCAAGAACATTTTGGGTAACTAGGATCAACTATTCCAGAGTACATGTTAAGGGGCAGAGAGTACACTGACATAGGTATGAAGTTGGTTGTTCTTTTCTGCACTCACAAATAACTGTATCAATGCATACACACACCCTTTTTTGGCCTGGTTCTACCAACTGTCACACCTGTTATATGCCTTCCAAGTTTACTGATCCAGCTTTCCATGTGACTGGAGGCTTTCCTGGAGACCAATTCATTTTTAAAAGGTGGTTATTCATTGTTTCCACATCACAGTTCTGGCATTCGCTACTGTTTCGTCAAGACAATGTTGTTTCAGAAATGTTTTTGTACTGCTGTCAGATTGTAATCTTGTTGCAGCAAGGGACAAAATCCTATAACATTTTAACAATTTTATTAATAAAGTTTACAATAATAATGGCTACTTCATAAAGAATACAATACAACAGTTAAATCCCTTTGCAAATTTCTTCAGAGAGTTTAATACAGGGACCAAGCAAACCATCACAGCTTCCAGTTCAAGTCAGAAGCTAGTTTTGCACCAAATGGAAAATTCTGAAAGTATTTCTCAAACTAAACTATCCATGGGAAAATGAACTGGGAACTTCTTTATTCATTACAGAATTAAAGGGTGGGGGTGGGGAGAAAGAGAGTCTAATTGAAATTTTGAGTGGAAAGCTGGCAGCTAGCCTGAGAGAAATAAGGTTGTGGATTTGTACACATCTCATTCTAGTACCCTCTAAATCAAAGAAAAGGACTATATGGTTCTCCACATATTGTCAGACTGTAATTCCCATCATTCCTCACAGTTTTCCATGTTAGCTGGAGCTGACAGAACTTGCAGTCCAACAACATACGGAGTGTCAACGGTCTGCGAACTCTGAGCCAAGATTTACAGTTAGTGGAGCTAAGGATTAATTTGTTTTCAATATATCTTTTTGACACCTGATTTCCATTTGGAATCTCTAATTTTGTCCATGTAAAAGTAAATGAATATTTGGAGTATCTAATACATTTAAGTGGCATAATATTTGAATGTCCTTCCTAGAAATATTTTTCTCATCTTCAACTCTTTGTGTCTTTTTTAGATATATGAAAGGTGCTCACAACCCAGCCAGAGGAGTATGACTAATAGGGAATGATGGCATTGACATTTAACCTAAGCAGCATAATTCTGTTTATTCATTAATACTGGAGAGCCTACTAGATCAATATGGAGGCAGTATATATCACAAAACAGATCTCAGAACTATGACACAGGATATTGGATTAATAATAATCATGCAAACAACTCTGATCATGACTGCCTTGAAGAACCAACCACCATCCCTCTGGTTTACCACTCTGGTTTGGATTAACATCAAGCCAGCTGCATCTGGATGTTTAACAAGCAGCCATGCATCTCGTACTGTGGTTCCAATAACCGGTGCCATTTCCCATACAGGTAAGCAAATAGGTTGCTATACTGTCAAAACGAATGGACATAAAAATGAAAACCAGGAGGATCATTTTGCATACAAGGGGACCATGCTGTGCAAACACCTGGTCCCGAGAATACTCAAAGGGTTACAAACACACCACTAATGCTTTCAGAGAAATCTGTGTGCTTGTCAAAATTTTGTATATGAGTTTTGAAGCATGGAAGACCCCACATTTAGTGGGAAGAAAATAACATAATTAAATTGGAGTAGTGATTTAAATCAGAACCATCCTGTTTCCACACTAATACATATAATCTAAGATTTATTTGAGCAACAGATTAGGAGATCTCAGGAAAGTGAGATGGAAAGAATGCTGTTGGGGTCTTGTTGGAATACAAAGTCCAAACTACTGCACGCTGGTGCATGTGAAAATAACAATGCAGCTTGGATTAGCTTCCTTCCTTCTTTTTGCCCCACAAACTACTGCAGAATCAAAATGGGATATGGAAAGAAATTGGAGAATGTGCACTACTTCAGGGATCTGTTTGTGCAACTGAGTTTTTCTAGAACACTGACAGATCTAGGAAACTGCATTTTTTTCAAAATGCAAATTAAATTTTAGCCTGTAGAGCAAAGAGAACAGAATGATCAGTCATGCAATCTGGTGCTTTGATGCAGGTCAACTATAGCTCACATCAGACAGGCAATGAGTGTGTGTGTGTCTGTCTGTCTGTCTCTCTCTCTCTCTCTGTATGTGTTAATTAAGTAACTAAAACTACATTGTATACTGTCAGAAAAATTTCTGTAATGTTATAGGCAATCAATTACCTATTTTCAATTATTTAATGAATACACTAATGCAACAATGCACTAGCTTTATTGAGACTAATGAAGCTGTTTGGATGAGCAGCAAAATGTTTCTGTCTCTCAAGAAACAGAAGTCCAGTTGCCATGGCTCAGCTTCCAGGTTTTGCAAAATTGTTGCCTGCTATTGAAAGTTCAGCTTGCATTTTAATTACATTATTGTATTGTATTGTATTGTATTGTATTGTATTAGTGACCTATAAAGATATCACCAAGCCTAGACATGTCAGAAGGTAACTTTTTGAAAAGTAGCAGGATGTTTGCTCTCTCTCTCTCTCACACACACACACACACATGTCTGCCAACTAACAAGTCATTCATGGCGAAAGCAAGTAAACAAGGGTCAAGGTAAATTTTGCTTTTCTTCAGTCTTAAACTTAACCACGCTGAGAAAATACATCAGGGAGTCCAGGAACTCTCATCTCTAAATACCTGATCTTTTTTCAGAAACAACTGTGATATATCATTTTCCACTATAAAAATTCATACAATTGGCAGTAGAAGTCCTACATTAAATCCTAAAAATATTCTAACATGGATATGGCACATAGTCGAGAGTTACATTTTGCTTCCTTCCAAATTCCATTTTAGCAGTCTACCCTCACCTACAAATAGAACAGCTACACTTCCCTGATTTATTGCTCCACCTCTTGTAACACTAGAATAACAGTTGAACAGGTGGACATCTTATGTTAAAAATACATTTTCACTCCTCAGCTTGCTTCATTTAGAGTAAATTTCACACATGGCTCTTCCCTAGCTGACCGCAGTACAAACACATATTTTGCTCCAAAGGTCAAAGGTAAAATAAAGGACTGCTTCAATGGCATATCTGGATCAGTGACGACCACTGGACTGTCTTTCAAATGCTAGTTTATTAACTGCCCAAGGCTTTTAAACTGTATGGATGCCACTTTATTCCACGGGAACAGTATTCTGGCCAATGCCACAATTCTCTCGAGGAATGGGACTTCCCCTTGCATCTGCAAGGCTCCCAAATGTGGCCAGATTGCCAGAACAGAATTGGGGAAGTCAGGAGAACAGTTGAGCAGAAAAGGAAAGGCATAAAATGCCCTATACCTTTACTATTATGCATTGTCTTAACATTTTCTTCTTCCCTATTTGCCTTTCTCAGTAATGACAGAATAAAATGCATCCTTTGGTAAGAAAAAGTTCCAGTCTAATAACTGCTGAAGACCCAAATCCAGAAATATTACTTCTCCCTTCTCCCTTCAGCGGCCTGTTTTTACTGTTGAAACCAAAGGTGGATCTATGATCAAAGACATATTACTTGTTACTTTTGGATACAAACTGGGGGGAAACACACCATCTTCAATGTCTTTTTAACAATTTCATGTAAGGAAGAGGTTGCGGCTGTAACTCTTGGTTCATTTTGTGGCAAAGCAAAGCAAAGTGTTCTGCTTATAGACCACCCCATAGCACTTCAAATACTCTATGGGCGGTTTACAATTTAATTATGCAGGCTACACAATGCCTCCCCCAGCAAGCTGGGTACTCATTTTACCGACCTCGGAAGGATGGAAGGCTGAGTCAACCATGATCAGGCTACCTGGAATTGAACCCCAAGTTGTGAGCATTTTCAGCTGCAGTACACGCATTTAACCACTGCGCCACAAGACCCTTTACAAGTGCTAACAATACGTGGCAATACATCTTTTAGAAGTGCTAACACTTATAGGGGATTTGCTTGTTAAGCCTACCTACCAATCAGCATGGTCATGGGTCAACCTTTTATATATCCTAATGGGCTACAAGACTTCTGATTCCATGAACTTGTGGCAATTAAACTGCTGTACTGCAGTCAGATATCTGCTCACAACCAGCATGCAGCCTCAATAGATTCAGGCAGCTACCCCAAGGTTGACATAACTTTCCAACCTTGCTCTGTGAGAATTAAAAGGGGTTGTGGGAGTGGTCATTTTTGACAGTCACCACAGATAGAGCCTCATGAACAAAAAATATTAACCAATTCAGTGAAATTATGTGGTACAATTTACTATGCTAAGTAACAGGATTTCAGCCAACAGAGGTTTTGTTTACATTAAGACTTAAAGCAGCAAGGAAGAATAAGGGAGAGGAAGATTGGTAAAAAGAACTCTGTGGTACTGAAAGAATAAGGATACTCAGCAGCCATCTTCCTATCTATAATGAGAAATAAAGCATGGCAAGCATAATCACATCAATAATCACTGAAATTCTGAGCATGTTATAAGCTTCCTTGGCACCATACCTTAATTTGTGACATAGACACATGTAGAGTATGGAGCACAATCAGGCAGGTTATTTGGAATCTGAATGTGGAGCAATCATAATTTTTCCACATTACTGTACTCAGTATCTGGTAGCCCACTTCCATTGCTCATAAAAGCTTGGAGCATATAGGTTTCTTTCAATTAAGCTTTAGCTTATTTAAGCCTCTGCCTGTTTTACACACAACTTACTGTAAATGTTCCTAACAAACACAGAAACCATAATGCAATTGAATATTATGCCCATCTCTGTGATTCACACAGACATTTCTATAGCTGGCTGCATCTTGCAAGGATTTGAAATGCAAACAACTACCTAAAGACTTCAGGTTATCATGTACTAATTTCTGGAAGACACATCCGGGGACAGCAAAACTGTTTTAGAATTATGCCCTGGGGATGTTGCAGCTGAGAAGCCACTACCGGCAATTTCCACAGATTCACCTCATTCGCTTTCAATTTATTTTTAAAATTAAAGTTGAGTACAGTATAATTATTATTAGCATTAGATCTATTCCATGAATCAAGAGCCTTTGTTAATGTTGGATTTTCTTTCCTGGTCCTAAGATGTCTGGTACAACAACAATTACACGTGCTTAGTTCCACTAATATAAATAAGACATCAGCTGTTTATGACCTGCAGTGAGGAAAAACATGTTTTTTTTTACTTTTTTTAAAAAATATTTCCACCTTCCCTTTCTTGCCTACAGGCCAACCACATAGTTTCAAAGGTTTTATAAACAACCAGATTCTTCTATAAACCCTGGTGACACTGGCCAACTCTGTCAAGGTTCATGGCTCACAATAATTACAAAGTGCACTGAACTCAATACCACTCCAGTGCATATGGTACTTTAAGAATAGTATTGTGGTGGTTAATTTTATCATTCCATGATATATTTTAGGAAGACAAACATTTATTAAGTTAATAAATGAAGAGTCAGCAGCCGGAATCCTACTGTCCTATAAAGGAAATTAAAGGCCAACTGCTGTACATTAATGACAACTGCTTATTTCCCGGTCCCTGCATGCCCAGAAAAGCAACAGGCACCTTGTTAATGACTGGCAATTTCCCAAGAAGACTTAAATGTAATTCAGCAATAGCATTCTGGCCGGCCTTTAAAACAATATGAGAATTAGGAACCAAACATATAAAGAAAATAACATGTCTTATACTGTATACAAACATGAATCCACCTAGTCTTGCATGATTCACTCTGGCTGTGGCCCAGAAGCTTTCATGGAATGTGTTTCTCATTAGCTCTTAGCAGATTCTTTTAGTTGCCATGGAAATTTTTACTGACGTTTGAGGTATAAATGCATAAAATGATATTTAAAATTAAACTGGAGATGCCATGAGGCATAAGCTGAATCAGAGGCTTCTACACACAAAACTTGTCTGCTACCACTGACACTGCAGCCTCTCCTGAGTAGCTTTTGCTTTTACCTTCAGAATTTTCAGTGCATTTCATCAGGTTTGTACTTTCTGCCTCAGGAATATATTAATTATTTCAGCTCGTATGCCACTCCATAGTGCAGAGCACTCTCTTGGCAGCTCACAACATAGTCAAACAAATCACATTAATAGAATATCACATGCGTATATCAGCTCATTCAAATTCAAGAAGCCTTGGATGAGGCTGTGACAAGCCTCTACTCTCCCCTCTTCAAGGAGGTTGCCACTTACCTAGGAGAGTCCATGTGTTCCTAAAAATTCAGATCAAGTGTATTAAAGGTATACAGCAACAATCAGAAATACAGTGGACCCTTGTATAACAAACAGCTTGTATAACAAAATTTGTACAACATAAAAAATTCTGGAGATAGGGGAAATTTGCTTAACATAATTGCCTGTGGGGAGAATCCGTACAACATAAAACTGGGATGACTCCGTTTTCAATGCATTCCTATGGGAATTTGTATAAAGGAAAATTTGCTTAACATAATTTCATTTGGAGCAAATTAATTCCTTTATACAAAGTACCACTGTACAGTAATACCTTGGATAACGAATGCCTCAGATAGTGAATGATTTGGATAGAGAATGGAAATTTCCAGGTATAGGGCTGCCTTGGAAAACGAATGTTCCCTATGGACTGCCTTGGATAACAACTGTTTCATAATACCTTGCAAAAAAAAGTGTACCCAGGATGCATTGCACCCACGTAGTTTGTAGAGGGGTGGGAGGGGTTAGAGCTTTTTTTTCATGGTGTTTTGGAGCCATTCTGGACATTTTTTGCTGAGGGATTTGGACCTTTCGAACTTAGAAAGGTAGGGAGCTAGTTTTTGTTAATCTTTGCACTGCTTTTCTTTGCATTTTGGTAGGAACAGGCTGGGGTAGTCTTGCTGCTTGTATTTGAGTATGTTTGCATTGTTCCCCATTGCACTTTGGGCTGGAACAGGCTCAGGTAGTCGTGCTGCTTTCATTTCATCAAGTTTGCAATCGTTTCCATTGCTCTGCAAACAAGAACGGGCTCGGGCTCTCTTGCAGCTTCTTATTGTGTATGTTTGCATTTTTCCCCATTGCATTTTTGTCGGAACAGGCTGGGGTAGTCTTGCTGCTTTCTTTTCTCCGTGTTTGCATTGCTCTGCAGGGTGGGATTGGGGGGGGGGGGGTGTTCCAGCACTGCATGCCTTTAAAGTGCACTTTATAAAGAGGTCTGAAAAAAATACCCAGCTTCTTTTGCTTTTTTTCGGATCTCCAGAACAAGTTAATTGGTTTCCCATTCATTTCAATGGGAAACTGTGTTTCGGATAATGAATTGCCTCAGAGAATGAATAAAATTCATTATCAGAGGTACCACTGTACATAGCAAATATTTGGGAGTCATATATTGTAGGGGTAATTCTGCCATAGTCTACAAAAACAACCGAGTAACTGCACTTGACCATTGCAGTAAAAAGGAGTTTGGAGCCATGCACCCGTTAAAACAAACAAAATCAAAACTAGACTATGGGTGATACCTTCATAGGCTGCTAATAGAAAAATAAAAAAAGTTGCTGAGCCTTCCAGGGCACAAGCCCTCTATTTCAAAGCAGGTATAAAAGTCCAGACATGGCAAGGGATGTAATTTGCCAAGAGAGAGTTCTTAAAAGTTCACTTGGCAAGATGGATGCCAGGCTTCTTCTTGGAAGGCACAGAGCAGCATGGTCAAATGGAGCTGGACTTTACAGGTAGATTCAAACAATGAGCTGCATGGTATGGGCAACTCCCTCTTGCTTACAACCACCATCTCTATTGGCTCTTCGAAGCAAAAGGCTCCTGGTTGGCCAGAGATGGGTTAGAAGTAGGACGTTAATGCAAAAACACATGCCCTTCACTAGGGGGGAGGTTTTTTGGGGGGAGGGGGGAATTTAAAAAATGTCACACTAGGTAGACCAGTTTCACAGCTTTAGGGCTAGAAATAATTTAAACGGTATGAAGACTGCCTTGCCTGACTAGTATTAAATTACAGTAAAACAAACTGAAATGGGCAAGCACATCACTGTCACATTCTACAAATCAATATTTTCTAGTGACAGGGCTGCTGCGTAGCACAGCACCCACCTGAGCCAGTGTAAAGGATTCTGCTACTTTTCTTTCCCTCCTGAAAATCTCCAGGGGATTTTTGGGGGAGAAAAACACACCCGAGAAGAGTTTTATTTCTAACTTTGTTATTTACTGGGGCAGGTGAGCAGCAATTTCCTCTAGCTATTATCCTTTGGGTTTCTTCAAATAACAAGTACTTCAAACACCCCGAGTAAGCTTTTTGCTATTTTGACTTGGCTGAAGATACACTATTAAAAGCAGAACCAACTTTAAAAGCATGAAAAGCATCCATTTTCTCTCAAGTTATAAATCTGAGGCATAAGATAGCAGTACTTAGTTGGGAGATAAGACTTTAGACATGTTTCTAGAGCAACGATGATGCTAAGACTGACCATTCAGACGCAGTGACCATGATTCCAAATAACTACATTAGGAATTACGGCTTCATCACCATTGAGTATTCTAACTTTTCTTCCTGCCTGGACCGTATCACAATTTGCTTTGAGATCTTCTGAGTTTTCAGAACAGTTTTCCTCTATATCTGTAGATGTCTCCATTTGAGAAACACAAATCCAAAGACATTCATATCGTTCTTCACATTCAGACCACATTAAGCATTCTTACCACTCCGGTTCCAGAGGCTGAGACTGCATAAGTTGTTTTTGTGCATCCGTTTTTTAATTCTGATCACCAGATAACCATGCCATATCACACATTTTTTTTCTGCACAAACTCTTTGCAAAACAGAACGTTTCAAAATAAAGCAAGGCAAAATGTGCTACTTGTATACTGTCCCACAGCACTTGAAACACTCTCTGAGCAGTTTGCAGTTGAATTATGCAGACTAAATTTTGCCTTTCCTTTCCCTTCCCAAACTGTATGGACTCTTACATAAGGCGCTGTCTCTTTCCCTTTATACAAAATCAGTAATTCCTCCATATGTTTATAAAGATATCTCTGATTGTTATCCCTCTCTTAACTTTAATATTACATGTGAGTTTATCCAAATCAGTTAAGGAAATATTATCTATGCTATTTTCAGATGCTTAGCAATAATCAATCCCATTGCTGATTGGAAACTATTTCTTTAGTGGTCTAACTTTCAACCTCCTCTTCAAATATTGATAAAAGTGCTTCTTTGGGACACACAGATAAGTTTAAATTGCTTATTTATTTCCTTAAAAAAGAAGTGCCAAAATTCCAATATGTTCTTGCAATCCAACCACATATGAAAATAGTTACCTATTTTCTGACACCTTCTCCAGCACATCTTATAGCAATTACCATCTATTTGGTTAAGTACTATTTCCAAACTAAGTGATAATTTTTTTTATTTTATCTTTATTGGCATGCATGTCAACATTCTAGTGCTCCACATATTTTTCCAAGCACCAGAGCTCATTTTTTCTCTTATATCGAACTCCCACAGCAATTTAATTAAGTCCTCCTGATCTTCTGCCTCCAATAATATATCTTAGAGTTTACTTACTATACCCTTCACTACTTTATTATCACCTTTATTTTACTTTTGCAATATAATTCCTTTATATTTTGTGAATCCCCTTCATTTATTGCTCCTTTTTATCCTATTAAAATTAAAATTCTTTGTCCACTCTTCTAAATGACTACCCTCTATTTCATATTTGTAATGACATTTCTTGGCCTATTTTTCTTTTCCGCGTCCTCCAATCAGCCAGGTAGAACTCATGGGCAGTGAATCTATCCTGGCTTCCTAGATGTACAGTGACCCCCTCCGCCTATTGCGGGGGTTAGGGACCCAACATGACCCGCGATAATTGAAAATCCACAATATGCAGATGCAGGTCAGCATCAGCATATTGTGGGGGGGGGCTAGCTGGGGGCTCTTGTACTTAGCCCCAGCCTGGCGCTGCCTTGAATGGGCCTTCAAGGGCCTTTCTGGGCCTGCAAACCAAAGTGACTTCTGGATAGCCGAAAATCATTTCTCAGGCCTCGGACAGGCCTAGAAAGGCCCTCAGAAGCCTCAGAAATGATTTCTGACTTTCCGGAAGTCACTTCTGGTTCACAGGGAGACCCTTTTGGGGACTCCAGAAGGCCTGGGAAGGCCCTCGCAGGCCCTTTTGAGGCAGCGCCAGTCCTGGGGTGAGTATGGGAGGCCTGAAACAGGCCTTCTTTTTTCATATACTGCAGCTCCGCAATATACTGGGACTGCAGTATATGAACCGCGACAGGGCAGGGGAACCACTGTATTTTAGGTTCTTCCCCACAGAGGTTTTACCCTGTTTCCTTAAAACCATCTGAGACCTTCCCTCTTGTGTGTGAACTGTACTGTTTTGGCTTTACAAGAAATGGCACATACAGGCTGAAAACAGGCCATCTGGATAGCTCAATAGTTTAGTCCCTGGCTGAGGATTTGGAGGTTGGCAATTCAGTACCCCACTATGCATTTTTGACAGTGGCTAGACTCTACATTCTATAGGGTCCCTTCCAGGACTGCAGTTCTAAGATGAAGAAAAAAATCATTCTGCACCTTAAAAAAAACACCCAAGTTGTCTGAAGGTGTACTATTTGCCCAATTAATGGTACCTGTAATATCCTTCCCTTCATGACAGTAGTACAGTGGTTCTCAAACTATGGCCAGCGGGGTGGATCAGGCCCACTAGGGTCCTAAATCCGCCCCCCCCCCAGCCATTAGAGAACCCCCACCCTGCCAGCCAATTCTACAATCTGGAGGTTCAGGGGGAGGGGGCTCTACCGATTCCAACTCCACCCGTTGCTGAGACTGATTTCGCCACACTGGATGCGACAAAGGCCAGCCGGTCACAGCAATGCCACCTGCTCCTCCCTGATTGAGTGGAACCCATCTGCCTTCCACAGGCAGGTGAATTAGCGGGCGCTCCTCTCTCCTGCTCCGGGCTGCCACTGTCGCCTCTACATGCCCCACTATGCCTGCCAAGCGGCTGCTGAACATGACTCAAACAGTGCCCACTGACAACCCAACATGCACTGCACACGGGAAGTACCTGGGGATCAGATCAACCATAGAGATAGTAAAATGGAAAATTAGGAGAATGTAGGCATATCTTAATTGTCGGGTGGAACGCTTCCATAAAAATTAGATTGCAAAATAAGTTCATTTAAAAAAAAAAAACTATAGTCCGACCCCCAACAGTGTCTGAGGGACAGTGAACTGGCCCCCTGTTTAAAAAGTTTGAGGACCCCTCCCATAGTACATCAAAAGAAAAAAAAGATGGTAGCTAAATTACTAATTGTGACTGTATAACTATTACAAGTTTGTCTCCTACTCTTCCTTCTAAAGTTATTGGTAGAATGATAGTAAGGACAGTAATGATGTACAACCAATGAACAGAATTAATTTTGGGATATATATACTTAACTAAAATATTAAAAATGAACATACTATTTCAGCAAGATGTGCAACACAATCTATGTACTAGTGCAAGATGTGAGATCTTACTCTGAGGTACACCTTGGGCCTGTTATCATAACAAAACTACTACCACTGGGTACAAAGTACACATATCACAATTATGCCAGAAAAGATAAAGGAACAGCAGTTAAAGAATCATTTCAGACCAAATGTATTAGATGAAACAGACTCACCTTCCCTCATTAACCTTTACTTTGTTTCCACGGCATATGAAGTTCTCAATGTAGCCTGCACTGCAATTGATCTTCTGCCAATCTGGGTCACATATTGCCAGAAAGTGAGGTCTCAGTCTCCCTATGGAATATTTGGCAATGTCTGTCAGAGACTGGCTGACAGCTGCTCCAAAAATGAATGTCCCAATGGCTTTGTATATGGCTGCAATATAGTTGTTTCGCACAAATGAATTGGAGTGCAAACGGTTGTAATACACAGATAGTGCCTCTCCAAGGATTATCTAGAACAAAACAAAATAGAAGGATGTTTATTAAAAGAAAACAATGGTGTACCTTCAGCTTATGGAGCCAATCCAAAACATTTACCGAGCACTGCTACGTATGTTTGCAGATTCAGATTCAAATTTGCCACAAGAAAGTGTTATTTATGGTTCTGTTAAGGAGCAATTTATTTCTGGAATCCTTATGAATGTCTAGTCCCAATAACTGAGCCAAAAGTAACTGGTGAAAACAGGAAATTCTGTTCTTTTCTTGTTTGATTACAAGGTGACGGTCTAAATGAGCGGACAACACAGGCACTGGGAACTCTTCACCTCTCTTTCCAGGAACAGCAACATTTCCCACAATCTGGAAATAGAGTCATGGCAATTTTCTTGTGAGACTGAAACGTTTTGCTACTCATCCAAAGCAGCTTCGTCAGTTGGAGGCGGTCTGAGGACTGACATACCTGCTTGGATGAGTAGCGAAACATTTCAACTTCACAAGAAAAAAAGTCTAATTGCCACGACTCAGCCTCCAGATAACCTCACCTGGGTGAATGAGAATCTTCACAGACATTTCCCACCATCTTTTATCAAAAAACAAAGCAAAGCAAAGTGTTCTGCTTATATACTGCCCCATACCACTTCAAGTAGTCTCTGGGCGTTTTACAATTTAATTACAGTATGCAGGCTACAAATACCAACTTTATGTATGTGTAAAACATATACATATGTTTGTACTTTATATGTATATGTAAATGTATATATGTTTATATGTTTATACTTTATGTACGTGTAAAACAATACATTATTGGGTAAATCCAAGGTCTAGTGGTAGTACTTTCAACACATTTCATTCTTCAATTTTCCACTCATTCTTAGCCTTCTGCTCAAAAGTAAAGATTTATTTGCCAAGAACGTGATAGCTCTGGAAATTCAGGAGCCATGTTAAAGAATGCAACAGAAATGTTCTTGCCAATGTCGAAGGCCAAGTTTTAAATATGGGAACCTCCCATACTTCAACAATATGGAATCTTTTAAAAGAGCAGACTTTCTCCAGGACGCAAAAAGCTTTACTGAAACAATAATCAAGGCACCAGGGTTGGAAAGGTGGGACTGAAGGAAAATACTGCCTCATAAACCTGATGTTCAGGTTTGTGTGTAAGTGAAAAAACAGTGATGCAGACTGGGGGCAAAAGTTCCACCTCAAATTAGCACAGCTACTCCTTGAGATTTTTTTTAAACAGCTATTTTTAATAGTTGATTAAAGGCTTTGGACTGGTTGTTCCTGGTGTGGAAATGAACTCTCCTTGGGAATCACTGTACTGCTACATTCTGCTCCCCTAGAGGAAACCCTTGACCAAAAAGAAAAAAAAAAGAAAAAAAGACACTTCTAGGAACAGCAATGAGAAGCCAGGGGAAAAGCCACAGTTCAGATCAGATCAGGCTTTGTATTGTCTAGATTGCTGGAAAATTAGCAAAGCACCAATGCCGAATGAGACTTTTGCTCCATCTTGACAAGATGTAAGTTGAGTGTATCTACTTCTGTTGTCAGCAAACTTTATTCAAAAGAGTAGCTAAGGATAAGAAATGGCCTAAAATGGTACAGGACCAGATAATTTAAGTTAAAAGCAATGTAGAGTATTTTTCCCAACACTCCTTACAATATTGTAAGTACAATCATGTGGCTCCTTCACAAGAGATATATCACTGCCTTCTTCGCCATTCATAAGTCAAATCACTAAGATGCAACAGACGAAACAGAACATCCTATTGTGCCAGAATGTGCCACCAGCAATCAGTGGCATAGGAATTTTTTGCGCCCCTCCAGCCCTCCCCAATCCCATCTCATCCACCCAGCAAGGGGGTGGGCAATCCTGAGGGCATGGGGCGGGTGGGTGTGCGTGTGTCTTACCTCTCCCACGTGGCAACGAAGAGTTGGAGGAGGAGGGGGCACAGCCACTGCTCTCACATGCCTGCCTGCCTGCTTGCTTTGCCGCCCACCTGGCGCATGGTGGCGGGAGGGTGCAGGGCTTCCTCCTCCCCCTCCCCTCCAGGCACCCCCAGATTTCTCACTGGGGCAGATGTACCCTTCTGCCCCTCCCCTAGATAAGCCCTGATGGGGTGGGGGGTGTTTTCCTCAGCCGACCAGGATCACCACAGACTTGCCTGGCTCTCCCTGTCTCCCAGTAACGGGTGCATTGGTTGGTGGGAGACCCCCCTCCTTCCCACCATCCCCGGGCGTCTCCGTCCTGCCTTGGGACTTTGGGAAGGCCTGGGCACGGAGCGAGGCCAGGGCACCAGTGGCGATGCACAAGAGGTGGGCAGCAGTTGGTCCCTGCTCCGCGGGGTGCTTGCAGTCAGGCAGGGAGCAGAGAAAGAGCCCAGTAAGGGTGGACATGGCAGCTGGACTTGGAGATGGCAGGCGGGGGGAGCGGCGGAGGGGGGCGGTAGGCAATTTGTCACACCCTAATTGCTGCGCCCATGGTGCCATGCCCACTTGCCCTCCCCACACCATGCCCCCTGCCAGCAATTCATGGAGGAATTCCAGAGCTGCTGTTTTCACACTCTGTCCTCTTGCTTGTTTAAGGACTGTGGAGGCAACTGCCCTAAACCTCGCAGAGGTAGCCAGAACATTTACAATACAATAGGACACTGACTGAAGTGAGAAGGAAATTCTCACCCCAATTAACATTAAGGCCACAGAATTTTCAAACTCTCAGCAACTGCCCTCAGGACCAAATTCTTAGTAATAGCATGATTCAAAAGAAGGTTGGGTTGTATGTTCTTCCCCGCTCCAATTCTTCCTGAACTGTGCACAAGATATAGTATAGTATAGGCATCCTTCAGTCTTGAGAGACTATGGTATCGTGCTCTGTATAGAAGCCATATTGCATGCAAAACTGAAGTGGCCTCTTCAGAGCACAAGGCCTGGGTAGATTAATATGGAGGTTATACTGTTACCCAAGCAGCAAAAAAACCCTCTCCGTGTCGCTGGAATAATCCAGTGTTGGCGAACCTATGGCACGGGTGCCAAAGGTGACACTCAGAGTCCTTTATGTGGGCACCCGACATTGCTCCTTCACAGCCATTTGCATTCAGGTTAAATTGTTATACTGGCACTTTGTGAATAATTAGTGGGTTTTGAATCGCAGTTTGAGTACTCAGTCTCTAAAAGGTTTGCCATCACTGGAATAATCTAATGGAAAGGCAGAGCCAATACGCTTAATTCCAGCTGCATCACAGAAGTCACCAGAACATGATGGTACATAGCCATGAATTGCCTCCGGGACTCCAGCTCCGGAATTTGCCTTGAGGTTAACTCCTGAAGTCTTTTCTAGAAATGCATATATCCACAAGGCAGTGGAGGTTTAAAATCAGAGTTTTCATTCTCATTGAAGATGGTTCTTCCATTTTATCTGCCGTTGGGGCATAAAGCCCTCTTCCACCTTCAAAACCATTGACCATCTTCCCCTGTAACCCTGGGAAGAGGTCCTTATGAGGTACTAACAGCCAGGCCAGCTGGACCAAGTTTTTTAGGAGTTATTACTCCTCCAACACTGACAATGATAAGGCAGTAAGTAAAACCTGTAATTCAGTTCAGTTCCAGAACCCTAGATCAGGAGTGGGCAATGTGCCATCTGGTTTTCATCTCTGCTGTTCCATATTTGCACATGACTTCCTCTCCTATGCAGGTTATATTAATACAAGTTAAGACTGACTACATCCAATGTTATTATCTGGTCCGCACCAGCCAATGAGGCAGGATTCTTGACAGTTTAAGAGTTTCTTAGAGACATGTGTAAGGATATCTCCATAATTTCATAGGTTGTGCCTCTTCTTAGAAAGTGGGTAGCATTCAAATAATGACATCACCAAATTTCACAGAGCCAATTATGTTGTTCTTGTCTTTCAGATGAAAGATGGGTGTTGCCAGACGACTGTCTTGTGAGTTTCAGGGCAGACACCTAATTACAGTATTAGCACCACAGATAGCCTATTATTTCGTAACTAGATAAACTCAATGCAGCGCAGTTCAGCAAGCTTAAAGTCAATCTCAATCCTTCCAAGAAGGATGGTCAGTCACCTGTACCTGTTAACAATTTATAAGGATCCTTCGGAATACAGACTTCTTTCCAAACTTTCTTATGTCTTTGGGCCCTATATCAGTGCTGACAGAACTTGGAAAAGTTGTGTACTTCAACTACCCTTGTCAAAATTTCTCGGCTATGATGGCCAGTGGTTAAATGCCAGCTAAAAGGTTCTGAGAGTTGTAGTCTTAAAGTCCCAAGTTCTAGGTATCAGTTAGTATCAGCTGCATCTGGATGGTAACAAGCTGAACTAATGCCATCCTTTGGCAAGCCTAGTTATGTTAGATGTACACCTCAATATACTGATTGCATGTGGGTTGCTGCATATTGACAAAGGTCATTAAAGATGTAAATATGGTTTCAGCCATATCTTCAACATCAGAATCAATCAACAAGGATGGAAGGTTATTCACAAACACTGAAACAACTGAGACATGGTGGCCCCTGTATGTTCTCTGATTGATGAAGCTTTCACACAATTTTTCAGGATATACCATAGGAAATACAGAGTTCGAGTACCATTTAGAAAGTTATGAGATGAGATGCACAGCTGGGTTCTTGCATCACAACCCCCACCGGTTCCATCAACCCTTGGAGAATGCATGACATTTTTAACCATCTGAATGGCTCAACATTTCCCAATCACAATTCTGGAAGTCAGGATTGATGCTGATTAGGAAAAGCACCCAACATAAGGATGACTTAATTTCTTTATACTTCAAGGAACTACTAGTTAGGTATTCAGGAGATAAACAAATTCAGAACTATCCTCATACCTATGCTCCTGCTAGATTATCTTTGGTGTGTATGATACTCTGACTATTTCCTCTGAATCTGCATATGTCCCAGGCCTATCTTACCATAGGAACTTAAAAATGGCAAATACAAACCTCTGTTTCTGTAATACCTAATCATTTAGAATTTTTTCCTGTCACCTAGAGTTTTCACCAGCACAGACGTTTATGGATCTAGCACCCAAAAACACAAGATATTTGTGTTGTATTTTTAACAAGGCAATCTGTCTTGTAGTGTGTTGCTGGGTGTACAAACACTTACAAGTACTAACCAAGAACAGATAACCTAGGGCCGCCTACATCAGCCTTCAAACGATCTATGAACTGCTCTTCAAAAACCACTTATTTCCTTCCCCTTACTGTTGCTTTGAAAATAACATTCTTCCATATTTTTTTCTGGAGAGAGATTCCATTGTTTTCATCAGATTCATCAATGAACAAATCAGATTTAATCAGATTTCATCAATGAACAAAAAAGATTAAGAACAACACCTTCAGATGGTCTGATTACAGTTCTGCAAAACTCCTGACCATTGGCCATACTGGGGATTAAGGGAGCTGCCATCCAAATCATTGCACCAGGCTAAGACCTTGGCTTTAAAAGGTCACTGCTTCACTCCTGATGTGAAAGTATAACAAGTCTTCTACAGGACTTCTGAAACTTCAGTAACTAAGTTAACCCATGCAACTTGTTGCTTGGAATAGCATATCAAAATATATCTTACTTCAAAGGTTAAGAATCAACCCAATTCCACTCAAGAATGTTAAAATATCTCACACAATCAGTCTATAGATTAGAGAACCAGACATGGTAAGAATAAGGGAGGCAATCCAGAGTGGAAAGTATTATATAGTTTTAAATGTCTGTTCTTATTAAATTAATTCAGAATAATCTGACCTTACAAAGCATTCATGTATTCAACATTATAAATACATAAATATACAATCTAAAGGTTGATTCTCTCTCTCTCTCTCTCTCTCTCTCTCTCACACACACACACACAGAGAGAGAGAGAGAGAGAGAGCAGTCACAAATTATTAGTTCAAAGGTCTGTGCATTTTTAATTTCTTATTTCAGTATATCTGCATCCCATAGCGTATTCCTATAGCGTATAAAGACAATGCATACTGTATGTAGTTTGAACTGCATTAAAGCAAATCAACAAGAGTTTTATGGATATTAAACGTTGTCACCTAGAGCAGACACGCTTAATGAATGGAACATGTTGATATTGTTGTAAGTCTCACTGTCTGAAATCTTATAGTTTAGTGTAGTATGCTGCACTACAGTGTGTGTGTGTTGGGTCATTACAGTTGTGACCGACTCTTTGTGACCCCATGTCCATGGAGTTTTCTTGGCAGGAATACTGGAGTGGTTTGCCAGCTCCTACTCCAGGCACCTACAGCAGCTGGTATTCCCTGGTGGTCTCCCATCCAAGTACTAACCAGGGCCGACCCTGCTTAGCTTTTGAAATCAGGCGAGATCGGATGTGCTTAGAGCATCTAGGCAGCGCTCTGCACTACAGTAGGCCATCTGAATCAGTAAGAATTTGGCAAGTCAACTCTTCCAAGTTCCACTGATTCAAATGAGCCTACTTTATCCATAACATACTATCATAAAGCAAATCACAAGTACAGTAGGCTTATTTGAATGAAATGAATTTCTGGAGGAGTTGACTCACCAATTCCCCACTATAGTGAGTCTTCTCTCATGCAACAGGATTTCAGTTGTATTAATGGGTCTAGTCTGGTTAGGACTAACAACTGAATTTAGACTTGTATTGGAAAACCAGCACTTTTGAAGTATTAATATCACACAAGATACAGTGGTACCTCTTAAGACAAATGCCTTGTAAGACAAAATACTTGATGGAAGAAAAATATTTCCAGGAATAGACATGCTTTGCATGACAAAAAAAATCCCTATGGCAGGGCTGTTCAACTTTGAACAGGCCGAGTGCTTTTTCCAGCCCAAAGTGCCTGAAGGCTACTACACCAAAACCTCTACTTAAAAATTTTATCCGTTCTGAGCACATGCTCATAAGTTTTTTTAAAAATGTAAGTAGAGTAGCTGTTTCCCAAAGGAATGCATTGAAAATCAATTAATCCGTTCTGGAGGGAACCGATTTCATTGTGCCGTGGCCCTTGAACTGCCCCACTTGGCTGAGACAGTGGGCTGGCAGACCCAGAACTTTGCTGGGGCAGTGGTGGTCCTTGGGATGGGGGAGAGAGGGGCAGAGAACTTATCCCCTCACTTTTTAAATTGATGGCCGGTGCGCTACCTTTGAACCCTTCACGGGCTGCCGGTAGCCCACGGTCTACCTGTTGTGCAGGCCTGCCCTATGGGACGCTTTGCAAGACGAAAAAAAAAACACGATTCCACATGTACCTAGGAAAACACATACATCGGTTATGTTTGCCTTTATTCTAGCCTCTGGAACTGATTAATCCATTTCCAATGCATTCCTATGGGAAACCACATTTCATAAGACAAAATTTTCGTAAAATGAAGCGACCCATAGCCGCTGGAATGGATTAATCCATTTCCAATGCATTCCTATGGGAAACTGGGTTCTATAAGACAAAATTTTGTTAAAACAAATTGACCCGTAGAATGAATTAAATTCATTTTAAGAGATACTGCTGTAATTACAAACATGTGTTTTCATTTCTTATTTTAGAAATCGGAAATGATCTTTTTTTAAAAAAATACTTGCCATAAATTTGAAATATAGATGTATCAGGGCCACATTAAGTAGATTTTTAATTGAACTACTTTTACAATAAGCAGCATTAAAAATAATGTAAGGAAAATAAACATTAGAAGAACCATCAGCTAATTCATTTTTTATTTGTTGCAAATACTTGATATTTTGTCTAAACAGCCACTTGGTTCTTCTTTTTAATTAGCATGTACTGACTGCTATGTTTCATTCAATGTACAGCATAATGTAACCAATTTTCCAGTATAGGAAAGGCTGTACTAGAAAGAGTTTGGTTTATAGCAAACACATATGGCCGGATCTACAATTAGAGCCACCACCATATTTTTCTAATTCAAGTACAGCCGTGGGGAGCCATTTGTCAACAGAGGAGGGAGAAGCAGACTAAATCATACACCCCTTAAAACAATTTTTCCATGTTCTGCAAAAATGTAGAATATTGGTACGCATATTGTCTCTGCATTTTCATCTCTCTGCAGAAGAACCCGGAGCTTCAGTAACAATCTAGATCAAGAAAATGGGGTAAGTAGAGATGGGCACCAAATGAAAAGTGAGATGCTGTTTCATCATTTTGTTACATAACAAATCAATTTTTGACAAAATGAAATGAATAATTTTTTGATCTAAAAATGAAACAATTCTTCTAAGAAGCACCAAATTTGATTGGTAGCTTCCTTGGTCTATTCCTTTTAAGTCCTCCAAATTGGCTCAGGGAGCTGAGTTATTCAACTCCAAAGTCGGTCCCCCCAGTAAAAAATCATTTGTAATTGGAATGTTATGTACTCAAAAATAGTGATCCCAGGAATCTAGCAGTATGGAAATTACAGTGGAGCTTCCTCAAGCTCTTCCCTGTAAGTCCCCCAAATCTGGATGCCTTTGGAGTTCCTGGGGGGGGGCAAGATATTCAACTCCAAAGTGGGTCTCCCAAGAATCAATTTGTAATTGAAAAGTGGCTTTTTATCTTTTTTTCAGGAGAGGTTAACCCAAAACCTCTCCAAATTTGGAGGGCTTAAAGGGAAGAGTCCAAGGAAGCTACCCACCAAATTTGGCGCCTCTAGGACACACGGGAGCCATTTTATAGTACAACAAATCATTTTGTTTTAGTTCATTTTGTTTCATAAATTCTTTTTAAAATTCATTAATAAAGAAACAAAATGAAATGAAATGTTATATTTTTGTTTTGTGCCCATCTCTGGAGTAAGAATGGAAAGGTTTGGTGCTCCAGTCTTTTAACAAATTGGCAGCCACTTGTCATGGCTCCCTTTGAGTACAAGAAAACATAGGGATATGATCACAGACCTCCTTTGTTGTTCTTCAGTAGACTGAATACACACCTATAGTAAGTCTACAAAAGTGCTGGACAAGTAAAGAAAACTATACCTAGACATGTTAACTATCCAGGTTCCAACAGAAGGTCGTACCTGCCCCAAGACTTCATAGTTGTGTGTTTGATTACATACATTCAGCTACCCAAGCCAACCAGCTAGCCAAGCACATGATCTAAAAGCACTGGCCTTTTGTTTGCCCTGGAGGGAGGATCATTTTCCTTTTGTCCGATAAGGCAAAGATGTTGGACTGAATGTTACAATCAACGGGGGGGGGGGGGGGAGGACAAATTCATAACAGAATCTGGGTTGTAATCAGCACCATCTCGGTACTGCCTTCAAATACAAAAGAAACAGAATGGTTGGAGGTTCGGGCTTATTATGCTTGTGTGGATCCAATTCACACAGTAATGACAGAAAATTAGGTGATTCCTAGGGACTGCCCTTGGTTTCCAACTTGTATACAAGGTCTGAAGATTATTCCCATGCCAAGTTTTCATCTTGCTCTTCAACAAAAGAGGCCCCCAGGGCAGCCTGCAGATAAATTAAAACTAGAATATATAAGATGCCCTTGGTTCTTAGGTTTACAATTCCAAAGATTTGGCAAAGAAGAGAATGGGAGACTGGGAGACAATTGAAGGACAGCCAAAGGCATCAGGTCTCTCACCAGAACTGATGGAACATCCTTGCTTCTTCCCTTCGTTCTGTTGTATGTGACAAATTTACTCTATTTTACAGTCTCCTTCATACTGAAATCAAGCCCTGCAGTACCTGTGCTTGCACAGGTCTTTGTGTGGCTGGAAATAACTCAACATATCAGGGTAAATTCTGTTTGGAAAGCCTGAATGTCCCCCTTGTTCACAGGCCTGAAAACTGAGGAATATTCCACAATTCATCCTTACGAGGGGAACTCTATAATTCTATACAGAAAAAAATATTACATAGCCAGATAGGAGGAATTGGTCAAAAAGCTTGGGCATTTTCAGCAGAATGCTGACCAAGTAACAGTTTCATGTCATTGTGCCTTTAAGGCTAGATGGCTGTTAGAGGCTCTCTCATACCTCTGCTGTTGCTTTCCAGATATCCTACAGATGTACAACTTCTTCCCTTATCCATCATTTGACCCCACTAGAAGATGTTTCATTACAACTTAATTTCAGCTATGGTCCAAGCAAGCAGTAGGGTTTAACCTTCAGTTGTTCTCTTTGGGTTCTAAGCAACTGGATATTGTGTGGCTGTACACATGTGGGTGTTTAACTAACATTGACTATTTTGAGAATTTTTAGAATGAAGCAAGCTATGCATGCAAACAAGTAACTTTCAAAGCACTAAAAAACAAGGCATTGCAAAGTTGTAAGACATGAAGAAAAAAATATATTCTCAACATAAACCAGTTCTTCCTCATCCCTAAAAGAAAACAAAATGGTCAGTGCTGAGGAGCAGAATTTTAATTTTAATTGCTCCATGTTGCCTTTCTCCAAAGTCTGGTGGTTTTCTTCTTCCAAATCAGCAAAAATATTCTCCATTGATACTATGTTTTCTCCAGCACTAAATAGGGTAAGACAAATCTCCAGAAAATGCAATGTAATGGAAGAAAATGAGGTGTAAACTTACAACAATTACATCGAAGGGAACAATAATGCCTGCTAATAATTCATATGGAATGGTGTCTTCTTTGTAAGGGTACTGGATGGATTCGTCATTACAGAACAGGCCTCGTTTGAAGGGAGTATGCCTCGCAGTCAGAATTGCAAAAGGCAAGCCAGCTAGCAAAAAGAATGAGATAATTATTTTACACAGGATGTTTCATAAAGCATTATTCCCAGCACTTTCCATCTGGTGCAATAAGCAAGAGCATAAAGAAGACATGCAGGCATTGGGACTGTTTCAGCTTCTTTTATAGACATGCTGCTTCAATATATGCTTTTAGCCCTTGAGCGGAATAAGATACGCAGAAGGAAACAGAAAGAGCTTTCTGAGGATTTCAGTCCACCCACACAAGCGTACTACAAAATGGCTTTAGAGAAGTTCTCACAGTAACTCCAGTGGGTTCTCTACAGCTTACTCATCAACAAATCAGGTTTGCACCTTCTTCCCTAAACAGTGCCCCTACTCCAAGACAGATACTTTCGATCTGTGAAATGGAATTGTAAATACACAAAGCAGGAAGTGAGAACGCAGAGGAACAGGGAAAAACTTGGTCACTGCTTCTTCTGTAAATTGTATCTGCATTATGACTGATGCTCCCTCAGGCTTCTCCTCCTAGACATTTCCTTCCATGTGAAAACGCACTGATTGTAACAGTCAAAAGGATCCACAGGCCATCAGTACAAATTAAGAAAGGCAGGATTCCTAAATCTGAACAAGCATATACAATATTTATGGAGATTAGCTTTCAAGACAGTTTGGTGATGGTTGAGGAATCTATACAAGTCATCAAACTTTGGTTTAAATCCAAATAACAATCCAGGAAGCCATTGTTCTTATGTAAATTAGGAATAAAACAGAAACATTTCTTACAGGTAGGGCTGATTTGTTTTTCTAAACCCTTACTGTTACAAGTAGCGGAAACTGTGAGCTTCATCCTTGCATCTGGAATTTAATTAAGTAATAGATCAGAAATACTCTTCTACCAGCTCCATGACTTCAGAGGAGGCATCATTTGCCATGAAACTACCAGGCAAACCTACAACCAGTTGTGCAGATCTAAGCTCGCAACCTGTTTCTAGCTAGCTATAAAAGGTACTGTGAATATGAATGCATCTGTAAGAAGAATTCCAAAATCCATATTGAAAAACTTTTATTAGGCTAAACAAAAGGACTCAAAAACAGTTTTTGAAAGCCCAGACCTATCCAACAAAATGTTACAAAGAACAGGGAGACTGGAAAGGAAAGAGACCTTAATGTTAAACTCATGGTGTTTGCATAGCCTCAGTGCTGAGTTTAAATGGAGGGAGAAGAGGATACAGGTATTAAAAAAAGACTCTGCCATGTGATACAATATATTTAGGCTTACCTCGCTTACCCTACTAGAGCCTTATTTGAATGCCTACAGACCAGTCATATCCCAGTTCTATTCAAGACTGGCATAATTTGCAGATCTCCCTTCCTTTCTGGAGACTTCAAAACTTTGCATACATTTATCTATTTATCTGATTTCCAAAACTGGAAATATGGTAAGCAAGAAACAGATCACAGTGTAAAATTACTAAGA
>JAHTLZ010000240.1:4946869-4958702 GCA_023846285.1 Phrynocephalus versicolor
AGAAAGAAAGAAAGAAAGAAAGAAAGAAAGAAAGAAAGAAAGAAAGAAAATATGCAGGAATACTTTGAAAAACCTCAAGGACAAAGGAACGCCAGTCAATAATTGGCAAATGCTGGAAAAGTTGTGCTTTGAATCCGAAACACAGACCTTCGCTAATGATCCTGAAAAATTTGTTTCCATAAACCTCAGGAAACCTAACAGGCACACCAAAGTTGCCTATTTGTCAACCATGTGATTAATCCAATCATTACAACACAGTGTCATAATAGACAAGTCAATTTGTGTTCCAGTTTAAACATATCTGGAAATCTGATGCTATTCCATAATTGACTGAAGGAGGATCAGCCCCCCATGAAACTGGTGTAGAACTCTAAGGCTGATCGCATTGGACCAAAAATATACAGGCATTAGTAGATGTTCCCACTAGATGGCTGGAGGGAGAGGTTTCTATTCCAGACTAAGGCTTCAAAACACTTCAGTGGAACAGTAAAACTGTCGGCTTCGACACATACTAGTCAGTTGAAGCTCATTTTGTACATCACTGCCAAGATAGTTGAGACCCAAAGGCATTTTCACTTATATTTGCATTATTAGCAAAAACACCCTCCTGAGATTCCAAAACCATACAACGGATCCGAAGATCAGGAATATATTTTGACAAGTTTTTAAAAAGAACCCACAAAGATTCTCTGGCAGCCAGCTCCATGTTATGCGCCAGACTGTGCAAAATCCAAGGAATTAACTAAATCTCACTAACATAAACATTTTGACTGGGACTACTAACATTAAGGAGGTTCACAGTGCAAGGATCCCTGCTCCTTTTGTTGTTCATCTTATGATTTTATCTTGTTTAGGGTAAGAGAATGTGTCACCAACCTCATTTCTCTTCAGTTCCACAAGTTTCTAAGAGCAAATTCATTTTGAGATTTTGCACTCTGCTCAGATTTTAACATCACTTCCATGTTTCCTATCTCTTCCTCGCTGCTTCTGAACTTAATCCAACATATAGTGAGGCACTAGAGAAAGTTGAAGACAGTAGTAAAAGAGGAGGAACAAATAAGAGATGGATTGATTCAATAAAGGAAATCACAACCCTGAGGTTGCAATAGCCCAGCAAGTTTTGTTAATGACAGGACATTTTGGAAATCACTGATTTAAGGGGTTGCCATGGGTTAGAGGCAACTTGTTGGACTTTAACAACAAGAAATAGTAAGAAGGCATTATAATGGGCATTCTCCCGGTAAGGTGAATGAGTACAGAGATAGGCCAGTCAAGTGAGACAGTATGGAGCTAGAGACATCACACAGTTATGACAACGCATTACACACTGGGGGTTAATGTCAGAAATTTTGAAAAACAGAGAAAAAAAGAATAGTAGTAATTCTGTATTGAACTTTGCCTTAAGATTTATCTGTGCATGATGCAGCAACAAATAAATAACATCTTGGAAATATGGGGCCCTTTGCATGTGGCTGCACCCTACAAATCCCATAATCCTTTACTAGTATCAATACTGAGTCAGGGGCCTCCTAGATTCTAGGCCCAAAACATCTGAAAAGCCAAAGGAGGACCACATGCACAGTTCAGAAAATCTTGTCTATGGCACATTAAAAAGGCTCTTCTTTTCTATAAAGCAAGGGTGGGGAACCTTCAGCCCTCTCAATATTTTGGACTGCAATTCCCAGAATTCCACACCCATGCCATTGATAAAAGGACTGTGGGGAGTTGTGCTCCAAAACATCTGGAGGGCCAAGGGTTCCCCACCCCTGCTATAAAGACACCACCTATTCTGATTCTTTTAGTCAGGGAGAAAGACAGGGAACTTGCAGCTAGTTAATCGCTCAAGGAAAACAGTGAAAGCTGAGGCTAAGAGTTCAATTCTCTGCTGTGCCTCCTGCATGAAGAGCTAGCATAATCATATATGCACAGTACAGAAGTCCCACTCTCCATCCATTATTATTTTTTTTGATGCACAGGACAAGGGAAACAGAAAAAATTCTCTATCCTCCCCAACCCACAAAGTTTTCCTAAGGATTATTGCTGCAATTTTGTGAAGAATTGGATTGTGTAATATTTTGTTATCTGCTGTGTGTGTGTGTGTGTGTGCGTGCAAGTGTGCATGTGCACACACACATGTACATGTGCATGTGCATGTGTGTGTTGTGCCATCAAGTCAGAACTGACTTATAGGGATCCTTATATATAGCACAGTGCTATATATATGGAAATACCTCAGATAAATGCTGGAAATGTAACAACAAAGAAGGGTCTTTTTATCATATGTGGTGGACTTGTGATGTAGCAAAGAGATATTGGGAAATGGTACATGAGATCTTACAAAAAATGCTGTGCTATACAGTTCCACTTAAACCAGAAATATTTCTATTGAATAGCATGACAGAAATTAAGGATGTTAAGATAAAGCATTTGTTATTGTATACTGTAACAACAGCAAGAATTTTATATGCCAAATATTGGAAAGTTGCAGAAACACCAACCAGACAAGAACTTTTGGAAAAATTCTTCGAAGCAGCTGAAATGGACATAACAGAACTGATAAAGGACAAAGAGTTACTGCAGATCCTTAAGATGCTGCCTCTCTCTAACCCCCTCCAAGGGGGACCTATCCTTTCAGGTCCTATATATCTGGAGGAATTCAGCCGAAGAGCTTATCGAGGCATTTCACTGCAGCGAAACCAGAACCAGAACTCCACCCCAAACAATTTCTAAGCACACTTAGGAGCTGGTGTTTGATAAGAACTTAAAATATTACAGAATGCAGAAATGGGCAATGCTCAGCTCTTCTCTATCCACTTTCCACAAACTTTCCTTCCCTTTCCACCTTCTGCAGTGGATGCTATCCCGTCCCTTGAGTGCTGCCTGGGTGCCATGCTAGGATACATGAGGAGGAATCGACAGGCTGAATTTGGACAAGAGAGAAATCCTGCATGTGGGGGCCTCTGATGTAAGCAGGTTTGTTTGTGTGTGTGTGTGTTTGTTTATACATATATATCACCCTTCTTCCAAACAGAACTCCAGGTGGTTGGCAAACTCACTCTCTTTTAGGGGTATGAATCTCCCCGTTCAGGATGAGTTTCACAGCTTGGGTGTACTCCTGGGCACAGTGCTATCTGTAGAGTCCCAGGTGGGGTATGTGGTCCACTCCACCTTTCTAACTCCAGTGGATTGCCCAGCTGTGTCCCTATCTGGACACCAAGGCTCTCACAACACTGCTTCATGCACCGGTCATCTTGAGATAAGACTACGGCAATATGCTCTGCATGTACTTGAAGCTGACACGGAGCCTCTAACTCAGTGGTTCTCAACCTGTGGGTCCCCAGATGTTCCTGGACTGCAACTCCCAGAAGTCTTCATCACTAACTGAGCTGGCCAGGATTTCTGGGAGTTGCAGTCCAGGAATATCTGGGGACCCACAGGTTGACAACCACTGCAACTGGTTCAGAACATGGCAGCCAGACTGTTATCTGGGGTTAGCAAATACCTGCATATATCCTCTACTCTGGCCTGCCTGCACTGGCTACTGATTTGCTTCTGCATCGACTGCAAGGTGTTGATGATGACATACAAAACCCTAAATAGAATAGGACCTTAATACCTGTCACAGCAACTGCTTCCCATGAGAACTGCCCATATTGGCTGTTCCTCCCAGGCATTGATTCTGAGGGTGTTAACCCCAAGAGAGGCCTGTAAAGATAAAACCAGGAATCAATCCTTCTTGGTGGTTGCCCCATGCCTGTGGAACCCTCTTCCTTCCAAGATAGCTTGGCCTCCTCCTTGGGATCTTTTAAGCATTCTTTAACAACTTGGATGTTGGAGAAGGCTTTTCCCCAGACTGGGATTCAACGGTGGCATCCTACATGAGCTCAGTTACAACTTCAACTGTTTACCACTACAAAGTCTATTGCCTTAAACTGTTGATTATTGTTATTATCTGTTGTTTAAATTTGATTTTTACTTTTTTTCCTTTATTTATTTTGCCTTTGAACCTAATAAATAAATAAATAAATAAATAAATAAATAAATAAATAAATAAATAAATAAATAAATAAATAAATAAATAAACAAACAAATAAACAAATAAACATCTGTGTGCACTCTACTCTCTCTTTCTAAATTAACGTTTAGACTTCAATGATTCCAAACAGTGGAATCTAGTTTTGAATTCTGTTGGTTTTCCCCCCTCATGTGCTCAGCAAAATAAGTCAAACCTCTTAATCTTGAGCGCCTCTGTAGGAAAGAATTAACGAAAACATGTACCAACAACAAACTAAAATAGTTCAGAGATGATATTAGAATACCCAATGATTGCCTTAAGAACTGTAGCTCCAGTCTCTTAGAAACTCATCTTCTGTTTAGACTTGCATGTTTTGCATATTCTTTATTTTCAGCTGCAATGCGCTCTGTTTGTACAAGGACTTTAGAGGACCTGGTTGATCAAACTGGTAATTGAATTAGATTGGCAAATATGTTTAAAGGGAGTTGAAGCAGAAGGTTTCAGTCTGTTTGCATTAGCCCTGACTCCTTAATTAAGTAATGTTTTGACAGCCAATGTTAATAGATTTTTTTTTACTGCATTGGCATTCCTCTTTGCTCAAGGCAGTGTTTCTCATTCATTCAATGACACCACTCGGGATGACAGTAATAAATGGATATTATGTAACATATAAATGATCTGAAAGCAAGTCCTGAAATGCATGTTAAAGTTATAACAGTTTAAACAAAACTAGCTTTAGAGATTCTTAGCTCATTCATCTAAGTCTGGTACCCCACCGTATACTTAACTGGGAATGGCAGACACTTGAAGATTTTTTTTATCTCCCAGACTGTATAGAACACATGTTGAGAAACTCATATTTACTGAATTCTCACTTTACATTCACAGTGGAATTTATGTCATATCCTCAATGTATACCTCAAATGTAGTAAATTAAAGCAGCCTTAGTCATTGGCGGCAGCATAAACATACGACTCATGCTTTTATCTTTTGGCAAGGGACAGTAAACCAAGATATATATTATTGAGATAAATCACAATACTATATGGCTGAATGGAAATCTGAATAGCTGTTTGGCATAGTTAAGACCATTACTCTATGGCCCAGAAGACTCCAGCTGCCACAAAGCCCAGCTGGAAAGTGCACAGAACCCAGGAAGTAAAAATCCTTTCAGTGGACAGGCATGCTACCCAACTGCAACTGCTTCCACAAAACCTGCTACTATGAAAACAAACCCTCCTGGTACGCACTGCAATATTTACATCAAGGCACACCCCTGAAACTAGTTCTAAAGGTATTGCACACAGGAGGTTTTCAACACATGCATTTGCTACTGTATTATAGACTGCAAGCACGAGATAGTTCCTGAATCAATACAGTATCTACAATGGTGGGCCTCTTTATTACTATAAGTGGAGGGAAATGGCATTGCACTTCCAAATCATAATCATAAGAACTGCATAGTTGGAAGAGACACTATAGAATGACCATCAAGTCTGATGAGTGGAACCCAATACTTCCACACAGCTTGAAGATACATATGTTACAGTAATCCCCGCCTTTTGTGGGTGTTAGGGACCCGACCTGACCTGACCTGTGATAAATGAAAATCCGCGGTATGCGGATGCAGGATCAGGTTGGGCCTGGGAGGCCTGTTCGGGGCCTCTTGTACTTACACCAGGCCTTGTGCTGCCCCGAATGGAACTCCAACAGCCTTCCCGGGCCATCAGAGGCCCCCAAAGTACTTTTCGCTGAACCACAAATGACTTCCGGAAAACTGGAAGTGACCTCCGGATTGCTACAAAGCACTTTTGGTGCCTCCGAGGGTGTTTCTGGGCATGTCAGAGGACTCAGAAATGCTTTTCTGCAAACCGGAAGTCGTATAAGTCACCAATTTCTTCAGCGACATCTGAATAAGTGGGGTTCTGTCCATGAAACCTATGCCAAATAAAACTTGCTAGTTGTAGAATTATCAGAGGACTTTTTGTTGGTTTTTGTTTCTGTGGCAACAAACTAGCACAGCTACCTCCTCAACAATCAGTAGGGTGGGGACTCTTTTATTGACACATATTTAAATATCCCAATGATGAAAAAGCCATCCTGTTGATTCTGCTTCTGTCAGGCAACTTGTTCTTTCAGTAATAGTCTGTTTGCCTTACATTGTATATTCACAAACACAATCTCTGTGTGTGTGTGAATATACAAAGCTTGAATGTAAAATGTTTGCTGAGGAAAACTGAGGGTGTTCTGCACTGAACTGGACTCATCAAGACAGCATCAGGTTTTACTGGCTCACAACATGCAATTTAGTGCTCTACATTAATGTATTATAAACATATACCTCCAGCTGCTCAAAGACTTCAATGGTGAAATGACC
Source organism: Phrynocephalus versicolor (assembly GCA_023846285.1). Classification (NCBI taxonomy): domain Eukaryota; kingdom Metazoa; phylum Chordata; class Lepidosauria; order Squamata; family Agamidae; genus Phrynocephalus; species Phrynocephalus versicolor. The sequence goes on from JAHTLZ010000240.1 coordinate 4,953,262, forward strand.
TGTTTCAGATGGTACAAGAGTCAAAAGAGGAACACCCTGAGGAAAATACCACTGAGTCACTATCCTTGTCTTTGTGCAGATTATTTTTCTCCTTCATGTTGCATAGTTTTGAATTTTTAAATTAAATTTATATAGCTGCATAGGAAGTGCAGAAATTGGCACAACAGAATAGCTTTCAAATTCGCCAAACTATTCCTCCTTTTTTTTCTCATCAACTTGCACTTTCAGTCCCAATAACTTACTTTGAGACATTATTGATAGAAATAATGAAACCATTTAACTTATTTACATTGAACAGATAACAGCAAACTTAGATAAACCTGACTGCTTGTACCAATAGGCCTCAACGGACTCCTGACTGCCAACAAACTACAGAGAGGGGGAAAGGCTCTCAGCCATATTTATTTATTTATTTATTTACTTATTCAATTTATCTACCGCCCATCTGGCAGAACGTCACTCTGTAGAACTCTCTTTGAAATCAGAGTCAGGGAAGGAATGATTGGTTACTCTTGGATAGATTGACAGTCAACCCATCCAAGAAAGATCCCTCCTAGCCAAACTTACTAAAGACAGCATGTGAGGGTTTTTCTTTCATTTTGATTAAGCAATACTTGTCATGTTTTGGTTTATGAAACTCTTTATTCCCATTAACTACAGTCAATATTAACCACAGTTTAGGGTTTCAATGACATGCTAAGCCTTAGATAATCCAAATTTGAATTTCCATATACAGTAATACATTGGTTTAAGAGTTACGGTACTTGGTTTAAGATCATTTTGCAAGACAAGCAAACATTTCTTCTAAATTTTGCCTTGATCAACAAGCAACGGCTTGATATAGAAACATTGGAGCAAGTCACATGATCACAAGTGATACAATGGTGGCTCTCTCTTTCTCCCTTGTTGGATTGTGGGGGATTCTCTAGAACATTCCATCTCAGGCAGCCTCAAAAGCAGAGGGAGGAGAGAGAAATGGAGTTCTCCCTTGCACCAGCCAGAAACGTGTTCAAAGGGAAGTGCACATTAGGGTTTTACTTTTCTTTATATTTATATTTTTCTTTAATTTCTTTTCAACATCCTTTCTTATTTTTAAAGCCATTTCTAGTCATGGGGCAGCTTGTCAAGTGTGTAGAGGGCTACAAACTGCACTTTATTATTGTCACATTAAAAACACAGAGTAAAATGCAGTTGTTAGTCCCAAGCAGAGCAGATTCCACAGCCAGGTACCTGAACCATGGTGTGGACGTGGAATTCTAGCCAACTTCTTTTGTGAGTGTTGGCATTTTGTGTGTATAGTATGTGGTCTATGGAACTCCAGAACAAATCATCTGAGTTTCCATTATTTCTTATGGCAAAATTTGCTTTGATATAAGAGTGTTTTTGTTTACAAGCATGTTTACAGAATGGATTATGCTCATAAACCAAGGTATTGCTGTACTGTATGCACTACGGTTTTAAGCTGTCCACTGCTTTAGTCATCCATCTGCTCAGTTCTCCGTTTCTAAAGTTTGGCCCTCTTTCTGGAGACCCTAACACCCAACTACAGTCAGCACAAACCAACATTTACAAATAACCTTCAAGGTGCAGTTTCAGACCAGTTTACCAACTTCAAAACAGTGGTTGCCCAAGCTTTTTTATTTCATTCATCAACTCATTCAAGAAATGACAATGATATTTTATCTTCGAGTTCAATCATTGGTAGAAATGCCAAATTCTAATTGGAAACATGGCAATCCAACAGCATTTTACTAAAAACACTGTTAACTAGAGATGGGCACAAACTGAAAAAATGGCAATTCATTTTGGTTCAGTTTGTTTTAAGGTTCAGTTTGTTTCATTTCATCATTAATGAATTTTTTGCAAAATGTTCATTTCTTTGGTTCATTTTGATTTGTTATTCATTGTTTTCTTCTCAAGCGCCGTGCGGCCCCTTGGGCCAGGTCGGCGCTTCTTTTTTATTTTATTTTTCTATATTTTAGAGCGCCGACATGCCCACCCCCGAGGCTGGTCGGCTTTTATTTTTTTAACATTTTGCCGGCTTGCGGGCCGGTACCGGGCCCGTGCGCCAGATCATTTGTTTTTTGTTTGTTTGCCAGCCTGCGAGCCAGGTCAGTGACCTGCAGGCCGGGTATGGTGCTCGCAGGGCGGTACCGGGCCCATGCACTGGATCAGGACTGGACCGGACCAGAAAAAGGACCACTCCAGGACCCAGGCAGGAGACACTGACAAACAAAATGAACCAAAACGAAACAGAAATTTCCATTTTGTTTCCTTTCTCTTAGGGGGGCAGTTTGCAATTCATTTTGATACATAACGAATTGAATAATGAATAACAAAACTAACCAAAAGTTCATTTCGTGCCGTGCCCATCTCTACTGTTAACTATGTGATTCCTGCCAAAGACGCCATTGCTAGTGAGCAAACTCTGGTTCAATCTTTCAAACCAGCTTCACTAAATAAAACTTTGCTTAGTTGTTATTTATCAGAACAATCATAACAATTGCACATTAACTATCTAATGCAACTGGAAAGCAAAAAATAATTCATAGGTTGATGGACGATCTTGCTGGGATACAATCTTGCACAAACCAGATCCTAGTGCTCACAAGTATTTTGTTAACGTCTACCTAGTAGCTGAGGTGGTTGAAGCTATTTCACAACTATGCCAGTTCCAACTACAGATAAGGGAATCCTAAAACTGAAGGCTTTTTCATGACAAACATTTTCTGAGCATTCAAAACTAGCATAAGAACAAGTCACATAAAAATCTTTTTTCTCAATATCTTGTCTCAACACAGGGAGTTTTAAACACAGAAACATTCAAACATGCAGTCTGTCACCAAAAGTATTCCAGTGCGAAATTCAAGTGTTTGTGCAAAATAGGTCGTTAAGAAACTTTTTTTTATTTTATTCAAGTGAACAGAAATAACTGGTTTAATTCAATAGAACTAGCTGTGTGCTACACTATATAAAAAGTCATTAGAGTTAAATGTTTGCCTTGGACGTGATTGTTTCCATACTTTGGGGACAGTCAGGAAGAAAGTGCACAAAATCTAATCCAAAATCAACAGCTGCAATCCTGACCTGTCAACTGATCTACTCCGGTTCCAAATAAGAGTGCGTCAAGCTTAACCCAGATAACTGTCATGGAAAAAAGGTGTCTAGCTATTGCATCTCCCCTATGCCTTATTTTTTGCTTTTTGCACATATCCGTTGGCTGAGCCACACTACGTCTCAACAATCAAATAAGTTTAGGTAAACACAATAACAGCCAAATCAAACCTAATTATCCAAACTACCCATTGTTCCATCATGCGTTAATGAAACCAACTGTCCTTTCTATAGAAATTATCACCCTTCTGCCTCAAAACCTACTCTGAAGAACCCAAGAGTCGATGGCATTTACATTGTGACTAACAAATAAACCATTCACTATGTAGTCATCAACTGAGTAACAGCACAATCCTGCATGTGTTTAATCAGTGTACAGTGGTACCCTGACTTACGAGCACTCTTCAGCACTCACTCACTCACTCCACTGGCTGCTTATGAGGAAGTTCAGGATTTCCCATGTTGTGAGCAGTGGGTGGGGGTGTGTGTCAGGATTTGAACTACCTTCAAGTCACCAAGGCAAACGCTACCTCGGTGACTGGAAGGCATTTCAAAAGTAGTGTGCTGCTTCTCCTGACCCCCCCCCCCCGCTGCAACGGGAAAAGCGGTGGGTGATATTTAAAGCGGTTTCCCATAGGAATGCATTGAAAGCCAATCCCTCTGGAATGGATTAATTGACTTTCAATGCATTCCTATGGGAAATCTCTCCCCAACTTACAAGTTAACCAATTTACGAGTGTTCGCTCGGAACGGATTAATCTCGTAAGTCAGGGTACCACTGTACTGCGCAATTAATTCAGTGGAACTTGAACTTAGGTCAATGATCAGATAATTGTAGACTTTTCTCAATAGTAACTGCCAGGACCCTGGCAGTAACTACGATTTCTAAGATTTGTTCTCAGTTCTTTACACGCACATTTCTTTTAATACAGGCAAGTGAAAAGTCTGAACTAAACCATGTGCCCCACTCTCTTTTTCAAAACCTACAAAAATATTAGTGAGATATTTCATAAGAATTCTTGGCAAGAAAGCAGGGTCACTTTAGGCAGATAAACGATCATTTCATGTATTTTACAGAATCTTACGGTTCTGAGTTCATGCAAATATTTTGCCAGCGAAGTACATTAAGCAATATCTTTCCCACCCCGCAAGGCCTGGGCAAATGGTGAGTTCTCCAAACATACCTAAGATCTTCCCCCATACAGCTGCCTATAGATTTAGCTACTTACAGAGCAAATGGGCAGAGTGAAGCCCACTGTGTAGAGGACAGTGGATGTGACGGTACTGTCATGGAACGGGTACTTGATGCTGTCATCATTACAGAAAAAGCCCCTCTGATACGGCTTTATTTTTGCCAAGTTTAGAACAGCAAGGGGTAAGCCAGCTGTTGGGGGAAGGGGAAAAAAGATACAAAGAGTTACATACATATAATATATGTATATTTCATCAAGCATGGAAAAAAAACTACTAAGCAACATGCAAATCTCAAAAGTTTCTTCGAGAGGGGAGGGAATGCAGTTATCATGCAATGCGCACAACCTGCATATACCACAAAGCCTATGAAAACTGTTTGTCCCTTTTGCTAGCAATCAAACATGTCAACAACAGCAGAAATTAGAATGCTGCAGAGTTCAGAGCCCTTGGAAACCCAGAAGGATGTGTTCCACATAAGGTAAACGATGGAATAAACTATTTAGATGCAGTACTTGGGGGGGAAAACATTTGGGCTGATCATATGAGAAATAGCATAAGGAAAGGGCAAGAATTTGATACTCAAACAAAATGCAAATCAGAACTGGATTGACTGTGGGAAATGCATGTCCTTTTTGTTGAAAAATTAAGTTTTAAAAGCTTTGTTTCTTTTCTTTAAAATATCCGTCCTTACCCTGGTGCCCCCCAGAGGTGTTGAGCTACAATTCCCATGATTCCCAGCCAGTACAACCACTGCTGGGATGGACTGAACACTGCAGTCTCACACATCCAGAGGGCATCAGATTGGGGAAAGATGACTCAGAGAGAGAGAGAGAGAGAGAGAGAGAGAGAGAGAGAGAGAGAGAGAACAATCAGGCAAACGCCAATTGACCTAGATGGAATGCAGGAGAACCATTTAACTTGCTAAATGAAAAACTGTTTTCTCAAACCAATGTGGACTCACCACTAGGGTTTGATTAACTCAAAGGTTATTTAGGATTTATGTAACACCTTGAACCCATTACAGCTAAAACAATGGGCATTACTGCATTTTCCTCTTTTGCCTGCAAGAATGTTGAATCCTAATCCTCCAACCAAGTTTGGAGTTGGTCAGAGGGAGGAAAACTTCACTTGCA
>JAHTLZ010000240.1:4964963-4984048 GCA_023846285.1 Phrynocephalus versicolor
AATTTCTGCGAGTCTGCCAAGATAGCAGCTTTGGCAATATAACACACAAAAATAATAGAAAAGGGAATTTTCTCCACATTTTTGAAGCACAAATAGACCCCATGCACTCATTAAGATGAGCAGAGAGTAAAATAGCACACAATTTAGCTTTAGTGATAAACAGCAGTATTTATCATAGGAGCCAAATCAATCTATAACAGTTTGACAGGCAGAAATATCAAATTCGGTCCTATATACTCGGGCCGGGATGGTAAACATCTGGCCTTTCAAAATTTGTTGGATTGCAGTTCTTATTTCGAATCTCCAGAAAAGCTAGCTGGGACAGATGCATCTTGGAGTTTCTAGACAAATCACAGCTTCCATATCACTGTCTTAAAAAGCATCTTAGTACAAGACAAGTGCATGAATGCATTAGATGTTAGAAATTGTTGAGTGTGTTTTAAACGCATTAAATGAATCTACGTCTTCCAAACCTCTCAAGTGATGGCCAAATTGCATTCCAAAGCACATATTTTGCCAGCTTTGTGATACCACAACGTGACTTGGCAAAATGTGCACTAAACGTGCATATTTGAACAAAATCTCAAACAACATGTGGCTTTTGTAAAAACATGCAGAAAACTACACTACTTCAATCTCAAATACATGGGCCAAAACATATGAATTCAAAAATGTACACAAAACATGTGTACATTAGGGGAGAAGTGCACAAACCCACACACATTTCAAGGGAGTTTTTTTCCAGAAATCTAAAGCACAAGCTTGTACAGAAAAAAGACTGAATAAGCTTGACCATAAAAATCTGACAATCTCAGCAAGACATAGACTGCCAGATCTATTCATCCCAAAGATGCTACACTACTATTAAGTACTGTATTTGTTTCAAGCAGAAAATTGCCAGCTTTGCTATGGAACAAGAAGCAGTACAACAGGCACCATTGGTTAATTCTGTAAGAAAACTGCCAAGTAGCATTGGGCTCCATATAAAGGTAGAGATTGCAGAAAAATAAAAAAAGGCAATACCATAGTTAGTAGCAGTTTTCTTAGATCATCGGCAAAAACCTTTTCTAACCCTCCCATCCAAAATCTTTTAACAGAGATGGCAAGGAGCAGAATAAAGATTTAAATCCCCCTATGGTGGCAAACTTGCCATAGTTTGTTGTGTTCCACACAGTCAAAGGCTTTTGCATAGTCAATAAAGCAGAAATAGATGTTTTTCTGGAACTCTCTACCTTTATCCATAATCCAGCACTTGTTGGCAATTTGATCTCTAGTTCCTCTACCCCTTCGAAATCCAGGTTGTACTTCTGGGAGTTCTCTGTCCACATACTGCTGAAGCCTCCCTTGTAAAATTTTGGGCATAACCTTGCTAGAATGTGAAATGAAATGGGCTAAAGCTCAAAATAAAAAAAACTAAGATCATGGCCACCAGTCCCATCACCTCCTGGCAAATAGAAGGGGAAGAAATGGAGGCAATGACAGAGTTTATTTTCTTGGGCTCCTTGGTCACTGCAGAAGGTGACTGCAGCAATGAGATTAAAAGATGCCTGCTTCTTGGGAGGAAAGTGATAGCAAACCTAGGCAGCTTCTTAAAAAGCAGAGACATCATTTTGCCGACAAAGGTCCAGATAGTCAAAGCTATGGTTTTTCTAGTAGTGATGTATGGAAGTGAGAGCTGGACCATAAAGAAGGCTGATCGCTGCAGAACTGACGCTTTTGAGCTATGGGGCTGGAGAAGACTCTTGAGAGTCCCCTGGACTGCAAGGAGATCAAACCTATCTATCCTGAAAAAAATCAACCCTGAATGTTCACTGGAAGGACAGATTTTGAAGCTGAGGCTACAATATTTTGGCCACCTCATGAGAAGAGAGGAATTCTTGGGAAAGTCCCTGAAGATTGAAGGCAAAAGGAAAAGAGGACAGCAGAGAATGAGATGGTTGGTCAGTGTCATCAGTGCAACCAACATGGATTTGATCAAACTCCAGGAGGCAGTGGAAGACCAGAGGGTCTGTTGTGCTCTGGTCCATGGGGTCAAGAAGAGTCGGACACGATTTAATGACTGAGCAACAACAAATGGTGGCAATCCTTTGGCACTCCAGATGTTTTGGGCCACAACTCTCAGAATTCCAAGCCTAGACTGCCAATGACAAGGGACTGTGGGAGCTGTGGTCCAAAACATCTGGAGTTCCAAAGGTTTGCCACCACTGCACAAACTATGACCCAAATGATCTCTGTTATCATCAATCTCCCAAGTGCCAACTCATAACAATTGCCCATGAGATGCTTTCTAACTATGTTTATTTCACAATCAGTCAGTTCGTGTACTTTGTAATCTCGTCAGGTAACAAAACTCTTAAATCAATCAAGAACAGGAAAGAGAAGGAAAGTTTGATAAGTAGGCACAGCTGAATGCTGAATTTAGAAAATGGGCAAAATCTAGTTGCATGACGTAGTCTAGGGTAAGCTAGATGACATCATTGACAGGGGGCATGCCAGTAATTCTAGGATTCTTGTGTCAATCCCAGGGATTCCACAGTTCACACTGCATCAGGGTTATTGCAAGCAAGGCGTGCAAGCTCTGAGACAGAACAGTAACTCTATCTGCTATCTTTGTCTCCTGGTGTACTCCACTCAGCAACATTTCTGCCTATGGACATAATCAAATAAGAGCAACACTGTACAGTGGCACCTTGTATAAAGGAATTAATTCATTCCAAATGAAATTATGTTAAGCATTTTCCTTTATACAAATTCCCATAGGAATGCATTGAAAACGGAGTAATCCCATTTTTATCTTGGACAGATTCTCCCCATAAGCAATTATGTTAAGCAAATTTTCCCCATCTCCGGAATTTTTTATGTTGTACAAATGTTATGTTATACAAGATGTTTGTTATACAAGGGTCCACTGTATAACATTTCCTACTTCAATGGAAGGTCCTGCAGCTGAAAAAGAATTAGAAAGTGACCTACAAAACTAAACAAAGATACGGGGAAAGAGTTTTTCTGGCAATACTAAAGGAAGAGGGATTGTGGACCTTTTACAAATCTCAGCACAGTTCTTACCAAGTGCCTCTTTAAGAATTACTGCTGTGCTTAAAATTGGACTTTTTAAAAAGGACTTCATTTTAAACTGGCTAATATAGATTTCAACACAGGAGACATCTCTCGGGTCATTATACTTACTAATCAACACTGAATGTTGATGTAACTTTTCAGGCAAAAAAACCCCTTTCCTCAAATCTAGATGTTTTCTATTACATATTAACCCTGCACATTCAGCTAATTATTTAAAACCTGTATGCACCCTAAGTCTGTAAACATATACTAAATTCAAAAGAATTTTAAAATAACACCAATTATACTGGTCCAGTAAGAAAAATCCATAAGAGTAACATAAGAGTCACATGCTCCCATGTATAAGGCGCCCCCACTTTTCCAACCCAAAATTACAATTTCACAACCGTGTGGTTCTCTCCTCAGCTTACTTCCATGTATAGGACAACCCTCATTTTTAGTCTAACAATTTTAGACAAAAGTATAGTCTTATACATGGGGAAATGCTGTAATTCCTTACATCAGCACCAACTAAAATGTTTCTAAGTTCTACCCTTAAGTAACTGGTCCATGTTCTCTGACATATTTGGTTGGGTGACCCAACCAAATGTGTGGAGGCCATCCATTCCCTATCGGCCTATCCCTAAGCTAAGGGATACTGTATGCGAGTACCAGCATTCAGATGTGCACCCAGAGATGGACCAGAATCCTCTTTTAAGGATGCCAAACCTAGAGCAGAAATAGAAGATAAGATAAGATAAATCTTTATTAATCCCACATTGGGGAAATTTACTTGTTACACAGCTCCCAATATAAAGAACAAGCAAGAAGAGTATCTCATCCTGTTGTCACCTCTACCCTGTGGCTGAGTTTGGCAGGAGAAGTTGCTGTTCCACATGCAAGCCCACTAAGATGTGTGTGGCCTGTTGAATTTCTGCCTACCGATTGAGAAAGGCAATATTCCTAAAGAGTCATAGAATCATAGAATTGGAAGAGACCTCAAGGGCCATCTAGTCCAACCCCCTGCCATGCAGGAACCACCATCACAGGACTAGGTGCTCTCAGTTTGTAATGGTCTCAACTTACTTGTACCGCAAATTCATCCTTGGACTTTTCTCTTTGGGCAAGCTTTCCCTGAGTGATAGATTACCTATTATGTGACTTTTATATGACTCTACCATACATGATTACATAGACTTTGTGTTTATAGACTTTGTGATTGCATTGACACTATGTTTTCAATATTAGTTTCCCTCACTCATAACTTTTAAATGGAATTTTTACTCTGTCTTTAACCGCTTGCGTTCTCTTGTAGCTCTAATGTAATGTTGTCTTTTAATGCTGTAAGTCAGATGTTCCTCAATTGCCTGTTCTCAATACTTGAACATGTCTTAATTGTACTGGACTGTATATTGTCCCTCATTACTGTAAGCCGCCTTGGGTCCTTTTCTAAGGAGAAAGGTGGAGTAAAAATACTCTAAAATAAATAAAAATATAAATATTAAACTTAAACTCAACAAAAGTTATGCTGCAGTTGCTTTTGCCAACATAAAAGGGGGTGAATGGCCTTGAACTCTGTACACAACAGCAGATTGCACTAGTGCAGGTGAGACTATAAAAGACTAATATATGACTTCACATGTGGGGGCAAACAAGCTATTATAGGTTTCATAAGAGCACTATTGCATCACTTAACGCCTGTGGAGCACTGTACTGCCGGAAACTAGAGTATAAAGTAGAGATTTGGTGATCGCTGAGTGCACGACGGTATGTGGTTAATTGGTTTCTTTGTTTGTCCCAGCTTTTTCTTGCCAGAGTCTATGCTTGTCTGTATGGATGCTGTTGCTCTGTTTTATTTTTATTTTTAATCTGATTCTTTTTGTTTGTTTGTTCGTGGGTTGTTTTTCTTTGTGGGTTTGTTTTTTTCTTTTCTTTACATTTTGTTGTACACCGCCCAGAGTTCCTGAGGGAAAGTCAGGCAGTTAATAAGCACAAATATAAATAAATAAATAAATAAATAAATAAATAAATAAATAAATAAATAAATATTACTACATAGCAAATAAAGCACACAGTGAAACTATGTACTAAACAGAAAAAACCTCTTTCTAGCTATAACTGGAATCATTCCTTCCCTTGGCACACTGGAGTTTCCACCATATGTATGTAAGACAGGAAACATTTCCATAACTTAACAGTCTCAGTGTTTAAGATCATGTCCTTGCTATCCTGTGAGGCATAAACTTAACTTTAATGTAATAAAAATATTTAAGTACCCATATTTTCAACACAACGAAGATCTCCAGAAACAGGCATTCTAAAAAGAATGTGTAGAAACTAGGTAATTGATGGGAGATGTGGGAAACTAACATTTAGTCCCTTCCCAAATAATTTGAAAAGAACAGTCAAGGGTGTTTGCATTTTTAAAAACAGCCTATCTTTCAGAGCAAAGCAAATGCAAGGAGCCCTTCAAGGGAAACCAACCTGTTCTAGTAATAAGATATCCAGTTTTATTTTTGTAAATATGCAGTAGATCTGAATAGAAGCCAAGTGGGAAATATTCAAAATCCAACTATAAATTCACAGAATAGAAGAGATTCCCTCAAACGTTATCAGTTCAAGTGCAGCTCAGTTAATACAATGGATCTGGTCACATGATAAATGGCAATTTCATCCATTTTCCCCTCTACTTTCCAACAAGGCCTAGTTTTTTTTTGGGGGGGGGCATAGCTATTATCCTCCTAAATCAGGGACAGGGCAGAATTAAGATATGGAGCTACTGGTCAGTCATTGGCTGATTTATACCACACAGAGAAGGCTTTCCAAGCTATTATGGTTTAGCAAGGGCAAGAAAAACAGATATTTCCAGGCATTTCCTCTCCTGCCTTGAATTACACTACTGATGTGGATTTGCATGCTGGTATTCAAATCCAGGTCTGGTATTCAAAGCAAATGCTTATTTAAAACATCTAAAACAAAAAATGCTTATCTTTTCAGTGCTACAGAATACAAGATATAAAGGCCACACTTACAGGTTTATTAGAGAGATTGAAGCAGGATTTTGATGGTTGTAAAAGAGAAGACTTCAGTGCCCTTCCCTTTCCATGACTAGGAAAAGTAAAATAATCTGCTTATTTCATGTAAATATGCAGCTTAAATTGAGCTATATAATTTCAAGTTGTGGGACTTGGCTTCTTGTAGTATAAAAAGTATGGAAAAGCATAAAAACTGATATTACAAAATCAAGGTCATAACAAGACATCTTTTTCATGTTTTGCCTGTAGCTACAAATCAGTGAGTACTAGTCAAAATACCACAGGTCTAACTATCTGAAAAAAATATCAATTATACTTCAATCAAAACATGAAAGAGATTGTAGAATGTTTGTCTATGTGACACCACATTAGATTCATTCATAAATATGCAAGACACACAGAAGATGCCATTTCAAGGCAAAGTTAGGATCTTCTCACATGGAGAATAGGCACCCCATCAGAAACTAAAGTTATAACAGGAGGGACCATTTGTGAGTCTCAGTTGAGAATCACATAATTGAACAAAGACGTCAGACCAGTTTTGGAAGGCTATTTTTACTGAACTCTGAAATGACCGTAAGCTTTTCGTGATTTAGTTGGTATTTTAAGACCATCATCTAGAAAGCAGACCAAACAAACCAGATAAGAAGTCCTGTGAGGAACAATTTTATTAGCACCAAAATCCTGTTGCTTAGTGCAGTACATTGCGCTAGAGTAGGCCCAGTGACTCAATGGGGGTTTTATGAGTCAACGCATGTGCGAAGTCTATTGATTCAAATGGACGTACAGTACTTTAATTGCACCTTACTATGCTAAACTTTAGGGTAGCAAGTTGCAATTAGAGTAGGCCCATTTGAATTAATGTAACTCATGGAGGTTACATTCACACTTTCTGAAATCCCTACCAATTCAACTATTCTACTCTAGCTGCAACTTCCTATGCAACAGGATTTGGGCTTTTATTGTCTAGAAACTAATTAATTCATACATACACACATCTTAAACACAATTATCAAATGCCATTTGCATTGTCCTCGTGTTCCATACAGCACATCAGATTGACACTTGGCAGGTTTATTCCTTAATAATGTCTACTGCTCATGATACTTCTAAAAGCCAGACACTACACTTGGTTTTACTTAATAAACCATGTAATATCAGTAACTGGGCTTCAAAAATTATTTACAATATACAGTAGCAATGTTTTATTCCACCAATATATTTGGCACCATACATCATCCAGATCTGGTCTACATGAGCTACATTTCCAAAGGCATGGGGTTGTGAGTTGGGATCACATTTTTTTCTGCTGACAATTTAGGACCTGAAACTTCAGACAGATACATATAAACCTACACACAGAGAGAGTGCTCAATATGCATGCCTGAAAGAATTATTTTCAAGGGAACACTGCCGGACTGCACGGCAAAGGATCATATGGATTGCATACAGCAAAGCCAAAGGAAAAGTCCTCCCTATTCAGCCATTACTGATTCATAAACTAAGCGAAGGATCATCTAGTCCAAGGGATTCCAAACTTTGTCCCCCCCCAGATGTTTTGGACCACAACTCCCACAATGCTTTGTCATTGGCAATCTAGGCTTGAAATTCTGGGAGTTGTGGTCCAAAACATCTGGAGGGCCAAAGTTTGGACACCCCTGATCTACTCCAAGTTTCTCCATAACAGGGGTACATGTGCTTACATAGACTTGCCTGCCTAGCTGTGTCTTGATGGAATATGCTAGAAACTCACTTGTAACTTCTCAAATTTAATGCATCAATAACAGCCAGGAATAAACTATGAGACTCTGAAACTTAACTGAATTTGAACCGCACAATTCTTCCCTTAAAAAAAACCTTCTAGAGCAAGAGAAGAATTATGATGGAAGTAAATGCCTCTGGATGAAGGAGAGGTTATGCCACATAGAGGGAATGCTCCCCCACTGCTATTTTTGGATGCAAGATTACCCGTATATCACAGGCACAGCTAAGCACTAGGGGAAAAATCCTCACAAGACTAAGAAATGAAGAATAGCTTACAATTCTAGGCTTTCAGCTTTGTTTTGGAAAAAACTACGTAGTGCGTGAGCCTCTAATACATTCTTTGGAAATACTGTACAGTATTTACAACCAACTATAATTTGTATCAGAACCCCGCGACAAATTAAAACTGCCACCCCCTATTCTCAAAGTCCATAAATCAACACATTTAACAGGATGCCTTTCCTCTTTATTTCTAAGAAGCCGTTCCTAGAAAATAGTTTTTTTGTGCGTGGGTGTCCTAAGTTGCACAATTCAGGTGAGAAAGGATCCTAAGAACAGTGGAAGCCCCAGGCACTTGACAACTGAAGTCAGAATACAGAACAGTCATATATGTAGCGCTGAACTGGAAGGAGTATCAGTGGAGTTAAGGTTGCTACCTCTCAACCATGGACCCTCCCTGCCCTAACAGCTACAGCATTTTCCAGCACAGGCGCTGCTGCAGCTGCCACCTCCCTCCCTGTTAGACAGCTGCTGGGAGAAATACAAATAGAAGGATAACTGACAGCCCAACACATGGTTGGCTTGTGTTGTGAGTCGTGACCCTTGGCATTTGGCCACTGCTCTTTCTATCTCAGCAGTTATACCTAGATTTGTAAGTGCTATCATTTGATGTGCCCGAAGACTCAAAAAAGGAACATTTGCTATCTAAGACATCACTCTTGTGCTTCCATAACAAGCAATGCTCCGTGTTTGTGATCCACACAACTACAATTTGGGCCCCCATACAACTCCCAGAAAACATCTCCAGCATAGCTGATCTGAAGACTCCTGGGAGTTTCAGTTGAAAGACATTTGGGGACCCAAGGTTGGAAACCACTGATCTTCAGGAATGATGGTGTCACACAAAGCCACATGGATCTCTGAAGGCCCAGAAAGAAATGTACAAAACAGCTACGTAGGACTGTACATCAGATGGTGCTGACCACACCCTTTGACAGAGTGAAGCATCTAGATGAGGCAGCAGGTGCTAGGGTAGCACTTCCACAACCTTCCCCATATTCCTTGCGAGTCCCATGGCCATTTCCTTTTTTATTTAAGGTGACAGCTGTATGGGACACAGCTGTACCTCCTGAACTGGTCAACTGCTGTCTTCAATTACAGTAGGAGAACCTTAGCCTCCATGCTGGCATTCCTATATCCATGGGGGATAGAAATGCAGTTCAATGGCAAAAAAAAAAAATATCCCCAAATATGTATTTTCATCTTGTATTAACAAAACTGGCCACTAGATGGCGACAGAGATCATGCTATCTACCCTTCAATAACAAATACATATGTTATTTCTGGCTCCCTCTAGTGACCATCGCTGGTAAATTTGTTGTAAAAATATGCATTTCTATGGGGTTTTTTTGTTTCAATATTTTCAGACCATGGATAAGTGAAACCACAGATATTGATCCAGTGGCTACATGAATCCTACTATACAGAAATAAGATTCAATTTCCTACCAGTTGGTTTCTCTACATGTAACAGAGGGTGACACCATCTTGTCCTGTGCCAGAGACAGCAACATGCCATGAGATGTCTGTCAAATGTAGAGCAGAATCTGAAACTTCAAACTACTGAAACCAAACATGTTGAAATGAAAAGATGGGAGGATCAAACTATAGGTATATACCAGGAACAGGAAACACTCCTCCATCCTTTTCATTTTATCCAACACTTTTTCCATTTACTTTTCAAGTTTAAAAAGTCAAGCCAGTGCTCAGTTTACAGACTTTTAAAAACACATGTTGAAGTGACCTTACAACCAAGCATTGTAAGTATAAGATTATCTCATGTACCCCTATACAGAAGGTTCCCCTTCATTCAACAGTGAGGCCCAAACTGTTTGTCAACACAAGTGGGTAACCCATGTTGTGTGTGCTATATGGAGATACCCCCCCCAGCACATGATGTTTGCAATTTGGTAGCAGAGGTTTTTTTTAAATCTGCATTTTCCTTCAAGAACAAGGCATGAAGAAAGCACCCTTTGTACATGTAGTGTTTAACTCTAACCCATGAATATTTATTGTTTTGAACTTTGAAAAAAACCTAAATTAGCATACTCCAATGAGATAGCTTGTGGGCGGAGCCAACATGCATTTATATATCTCTGAACAAGCCTCGAGGAGTTAGATAGGGACATGTCATTATTTAGATTGGGGATAGAGTTAGATAGGGCCTGAGTGATGTATAAATAGTAATAGGGTTTAATGGGATTTAGTCAAATGTTAGATAAGGCTTACATATTTAAACGTAACTGAAGTTAACACCAGAATTGCTGAAGGAACTTAACATTTATGTTACAATAAACTATTCTTATTTATTTTAAAATAATAATGCATGTGAGACTCCATGACGTTAGAAATGCACTTCGTCCAAATAGGGATTAGTTTAAATGGCGGCAGCGTATACACCCGTGCACGCAACAGTACATTAAAAATAAACAGGCGCTGTGACCATGCCATCAACTTTAAGTGGTGGAACAGCAGCAAAATATGCTGCAAACTGAATTTCAGTAACACAGCAGCAGAATTCAGGCTCCAGTGGAGTGAGAAGGACTCAATAACACCCTCAGGACATTGCTTACCCCTTTATGGGTTGTTTTTTATTGTGTTCCTTTCTTATTCATGATTACTAACTAGTTCCATTCATAGTTCACCTTTCCTCCAGTGAGCTGAAGGCAGCATATGTAAATTTCCCTCTTCCCATTTTGTCCTCACACCAATTTTTTTGAACCAAGCCATGAGAAAGAGAGTTACCAGTCTAAAGTCATTGCAAGGAGATGTAAACTTGAACTTCACAAAGCCCACTTTAGCAATAAAACTTCTCTGCTAGACTGGTTGTCTTTAATAATCATCATCATGTGCCGTCAAGTCAATTCTGACTCATGGAAACCCTTTCCAGGGTTTCCTAGGTTGAGAATACTGGACTCAGAAATGATTTATCATTCCCTTCTTCTGGGGGCAACCCTGAGACTGTGCTCCTTGCCTGAGGGCCACACAGGCTGACTCTACTCACAGGAGGCACACGGAAGAATCACACGCCCAGTCTGTGGTTCCACAGTCAGATTCCTCGGCCATTTTGTTATCCAGCCAACTTGGCTCTCTTTAGAAAGGAAAAATACCCAAGGTGTTGGAGAAGGGGAAGAAGCATTTGTCCCTCTCTCTTCCTGTTGACTTCCCTGCCCTAACTATCATAAATTTTTGTTTCCTTCTTCCCAAGATTTCAAATGAACACTCATCACCTTGAACCTTGTCAGGGAAGCTGCTCATGCTGTTGTTGGCTGTTGTGTGCTGCCAAATTGCTCCTGACTCATGACAACCCTATGAATGAGCAGTCACTAAAATGTCATTTCCTCAACAGGCTTGCTCAGCACCTTCAAACCTATGCCTGTGAGTTCCTTTAGAGCAGTGGTTCTCAACTTTCCTAATGCCATGACCCTTTAATACAGTTCCTCATGTTGTGCTGACCCCTTGCCCTGCCTCCGGTGCCATTTACTGACATCCCCTCCACCCTATCAAGCTGTAACTCACTCTTTCCCCCCACTTCCTTCCCCTCCTCCAGAGTCAAGCCGTTTGTGCCTTTTTCTTCACTGGCTCATGGTGACCCCTGTGAAATGGTCGTTCGGCCCCCAAAGGGGTCCCGACCCCCCAGGTTGGGAACCACTGCTTTAGAGAGTAAATGAATATTGTATTTTAGCTTCCTCTTTTCCTGCCGCCTTCAACCCTAGCCAATCAACCTGTCTTTTCCAGAGAGCCTTGCCTTTGTATGATATGCCCAAAGCAGGACAACTTCCATTTCAACATTTTGCTTCCAGAGATAGTTCAAGTTTAATTTGATATAAGATCCACCTTCTCATTCTGTCACCTTGTATCATGTTCCCCAATGAAAAAAAGTGTCTTTATTATCAGAATGGGCTGTCAAGGACTATAAAATGCACTTGAACCTGAAGTCCAGTTTAAGTACAACAGTGCTGTTTCAGGCACACTGTAGCAACATTACAGGAAGTGGGAATGCAAATCTGCACTGCAATGGAACTTAAATTGCTCACAGCTTTGGAAGCAAATATTATAATTAAAGCCAAACATAAAGCTAATTGCAGAACTGCTTCATCGATTGCATTAGGAAACCAGTAATTTAGAATTACTAACTAGAGAAAAAAACATTTCCTCATTGCTTTATAGCACCTTGGGCCAACTATTTCTATGAGGCAGCACTGTAGCCCTGCCATTTAAATCAGAGGTTTGGTCTATACATACAAATATCTTTATGGACTTCCCTATTCTATGTGAAGCCATGCAAAACTGTTGAAATGGTGGTGGATTTTAGGAGGACTCGTTCTATACAGCCACCTCTTATGATATCAAATAATTTAGTGTCAATACTGGAGTCCTTTAAATTTTTAGGTACTATTATATCTCAAGATTTAAAATGGTCATCTAATATTGAAAGTATTATTAAGAAAGCACAACAAAGAATGTTTTTTCTGCGTCAACTTAGGAAGTTCAGACTGCCAAAAGAACTGTTGATTCAATTCTATAGAGGTGTTATTGAATCTATTATCTGTTCCTCTATAACTGTCTGGTTTAGTTCTGCGACTAAGCATGACAGATATAGACTTCAAAGGATAATTGGAACTGCAGAAAAAATTATTGCTACTAATTCGCCATCTATTGTGGAATTGTATACCACACGAGCTAAAAAGAGGGCGATGAAAATATATACAGATTCCACACATCCTGGACATAATCTGTTTCAATTGTTACCCCCAGGGCGACGTTTTAAGGCATTGCATACTAGGAAAACTAGATATAAAGATAGTTTCTTTCCAAGTGCTATCAAACTGTTGAATAATTAATTTTTACTTTTCTTCTTCCTTTTTAAATAATAGGTTATATTGTAGTGTTGTACTGTGTTTTTATTGTTGAGTATATGATTCTTATATTTCCTTTTATATAGAGAGAGCATATTTTTACCAAAACAAATTCTGGGTGTGTCCAACCACACTTGGCCAATAAAAAGTATTCTATTCTATTCTATTCTACTCATATTATTTAGTAATAAAACTATTCCTGATCTGTGTAAGCATATAAAAGTTTAAGGAGGCAGGTAAGAGGTTGAGAAGAGCTCAGAAAGACCTGCTACAAATCCATGGAGAATAGATCTGAGCAGGTGCCTGGCTGCAATAATTAGGCTAAAATGAAGCTACATTTCAAGATAAAGCAATCAGGAATCCTGGATGGCTCCGTAGCTTAGGTCCCTAAGTTTGGGAGTTTGATTCCCCACTGGGCTGTCTTGATGGGGGCTGGACTTCATGATCCATAGGCTCCTTTCCAGCTCTGCAGGTGATCTAAGATTAATGTTGGCACTCGTTTCAAAAATAGACAATGACAGTATTTTTCCGTATATACAACTATATTTTTGTCTTAAATTCTTAGACTAAAAATTGAGCGTTGTCGTATACAGAGAAATAAGCCAAAGAGATAACCACATTTTTATGAAATTGGAAATGTGGGGGTCATCTTATACATCTTAGAGTGGTCAGATGAGCAGGGTATTATTATTATTATTATTATTATTATTATTAATTATTATTATTATTATTATTATTATTATTATTCACATAGCAAACAAGATAACTACACTGGATTTTGTATTACAAATACTAGTCGAATTATTATTATTGTTGTTGTCTGTCTGTCTGTCTGTCTGTCTGTCTGTTTACTGCACTTATTAACCATGCCGACTTTCCTAAAGGTAACTCTGGGAGGTGAATAATAATAATGCTCAGGGTGTCTTATAGATGAAAAAAATATGGCAATTTGCTTTTTCTCTGTCAGTTAAACTGCAATACATGGATTAACATGGGGAGTTAGTTATTTATGTGCAAAAGATGAAGTACATTTATTTGACTGATACATAAAGTCCAATTATTAATTAATAGCACCAAGCTTCTCTGACACGTAGGCCAGAGCGCTAGCCTGCAAAGAGAAAAACATATGTTCCAGAACAAGGAGTCAAGCAGCTCACAACAGGATTAAGATTAAAAACAAGGTGAAATGTTATAATCCTGAAACATAGCTGAATAGATGGAACACTGTTTTGGACCTAGGCTGGTGTAAATGTAACAATGTAAACAGTGGCAGCAAATTACAAGCAATTTACAAGTTGCTGCAGCTTGCATTCCTGTTATGTTATGACCCAGAATGCAAGCAAGCATTTGCTGACTAGGAACAATTCCTCACTGCAATTTTCACACTTCCACTCACAACTAGGCAAATCTATAATAGGATTATGGACATAGTTTACAATAATGCTAAGTTTAAAAAAAAAAACCTTGAAAACACTTTAAAAGCCCCTTCCTCCACAGTCAGTCAGTTGCTTAGTGCCTGCCTGACCACACAGACCTTTGTCTTGATGTAGAAAGACAACAGGAAAAGAATCACCCTAGCCTTCTTTGGCAGAGATTTCCACTATCTGTCCCTAAGAAGGTCTACTTTTTCATTCCCATTGAATACCGTGGGACACAGAACAGGGTTTTGCTATAAAAGGACTAAATATTGCACTGAGAACATGTTCAGTAGCGCCCTTTGCTATATATATATATACTGTATATATATATATCATGGTCTGCACGGAAGCCAACAATGTGTAGGTGGGTCTGACTAGTGAACCTTGATGTTCTAATAGTACATAAAATTGATTCCTTGTGTTCAGTACAGCAATTTAACCTGAATACAGGTGGCTGTGAAGGGGCGATGCCGAGTGCCCATAGAAAGGGCTCCAAGTGCCACCTTTGGTGCCCATGCCATAGGTCTGCCAACACTGGCCTATGAATTGGAAACACAACCAAGAAGGGTACTTTTTTTGCCAGGGGCCACACCAAATTTATTAGAACGGAGCTTTGCCTGGCAGCTCCCTCCCCTGCCATGTTCTGTTTATTACAAATTGTGAAGAGCACACTTTGAATGCTTCCCAGTTCAACATGCACAGTGCTAAAAGGAGGCTTGAACTAATGCTTATTTTATTTATTATTTATTTTTTTAGAGTATTTTTACTCCGCCTTTCTCCTTGGAAAAGGACCCAAGGCGACTTATGGTAATGAGTGATAATATACAGTCCAACTTAAAGTAAGCTGACAATCTAGAGAAAAACCTAAATCCCCAAGTGATTGTATCACGAATTAAACACAATTGGCAAACCTACAAAGCTTTCATTTTGGAATGCTCTCTGAAGTGCATCCATTGATTTCAATCTATCATCCTGAACAGGCAGAAGTGCCTTAGCCATTTTCCTCCACTTGAAAACAGAACTTGGTGCTCCAGACTGCACAGCAGCACATAACATGTCCTACTATCCTTAGATGACAGAGTAGCATTCCTGTCCAAATAATTAATTTCAACTGCCAATGCAACTGGTTGGGAAGCACAGGAAGCAGCCTTGTCCTGAGTCAGGTCACTGGCCCATCAATTATCATCTCTAAGTGGCGGCAAATTTCTACATTCTCCAGCAGAATTCTTTCCAAGCCCTACTTGGATACCCTGGCATTCCTCCCATCACAGTACCAACCAGCTCCGTCCTGCTTAGCTTCTGAAGCCAGATGAAACCCCGTTTTTATATAGAGATGTACATATGGTTGAATTGTTAATTTGAATTTGTTTTATTATCAATGTATATCCAATGTATCGGATGCCTGGGGGTCACTGTTTTTGTCTGGGGTGTTGGTGATTTGTTTTATAATAAAATTATTTTTAAAAAAAGATGAAACCCCGTGTACTCACAGCGGGATGGGAACTTCCATAGACGGAGAAAAAGCTCCAGTTTGTCCTGCACCTCAGGCTGCGACATCCACCAGTGACTGCCTTTTTACTATTTAAACAACAGTTCTATCCTTCCCAACCAACAGCAATTATACACATTGAAACTCTCCAACCGCAATTTTATCAAAGTATATGTAATCATCATCATCATCTTAGAACTTCAGAGCTGGTAGGGGCCCTACGGATCATTGCGTCAAGGAGGCTCAGTGATAAATTGAACTCCAGAACAGGTAGTTTAGATGCCTAAGCTACTGAGCTATCCAGGACTCCTGATTGTTTCATCTTGAAATGTAGCTTTGTTTTACCCTAATTATGTTTTTTTCCCCTTCTCTATATTTTAGCTTCTGTGTAATTTTGTATTTCCTTAAATATATGCAATCCTAGCATCACCCGTCTCAGCTTTGCATCACATAATGCCATTTGACTACAGTAACTCTTCAAGGCCACTTTGACCAACCTGAAAATGATTCGAAATCAGAGAAGAAAAAAGCCAAGCGGTCACCTCTGAGCAAAGGAATTCCAGTTGGAGATTGAATTATGAAACCACTTCATTAAGAATCTCAGTTCTATCATCTGTGGCTTAAATCAAGGTGCATGTTACTTTATGCTACACATGATAATTAGCTATCTAAATGCAAGAGTGTTTATTTGTCACATTATTTGTTAATCTGATTTGCCACCACTTATAACTTCTGTATGCTTCTTTATAGTATTGCATTATAATTAATATGCTGCAATAAACAAGCATACAGAAGTGATAAGTGGTAGCAAATCTAATTATATTATAATTAATATAATAATAACAATCATGGGCTATCCAGTCAATTCTAACTCACATCTTTCAGAGTTTTGCAGGTACAGAATACTCTGAAGTGTTTTATTATTCCTTTCTTCTGAGGGTGCCCCAGGACTGTGCAGCTTACCCAAGGCCACACTGGCTTGCTCTATATTTGCAGGAGGCACCACGGGGAATCAAACTCCCAGCCTCTCCCTCCAGAGCTAAATACCTAAAACACTGATATGGTAATCTTTACATTGCTACAATATCCATAGTTTCTTCTGCATCAAACTCTACAATGACTTACAATTCAACTTCTCCCTCATCCCACACCATAGTCCATGTAAGCTATGCTTTCACATTGTACTATCATACCAAATCATTGTTAAGTTTCCTTAACATAGCTCAGCATAATGCCTTACTATGCATCCAAAAGGAGGTTACTAGTGAGTATTATTCAATTCGCCACCTGAAATGCTGAACAGCACCGTACTGTATCTGAAGACAGCTATATTTTTCTACCATCTCAAGTCCAATGTCACTGGACATAATTTCATTATACACAATAATTATTTCCACCGACACTATTACTAAAATAGTAATGTCTCTTTTAGACAGCAATTACTTCGCAAACATTAAGCCACCTCTAGCAACCTTTCTCCCTCAGGACAAGTATGTACTGCATATTTATATACAACTATAAAGCATTCAACACACTTTACATACATTAAATTGCTGCAGTCTTTAAAGCTATCCTGCAATATAACTAAATATAAATATTACATATCATAGATGACCCTCATTAGCCTAAAGGTTGCCTGCTGTGTTCCCACCAGTGATATGATTCAAATGAAGAATTTTGCAATTCATCACTCAGTCTCTGGTTCTCCAACCCTTCACCAAAATTTCAGAATGTTAGGATTTGTGAGAGCAATTCACAAACAAATTATTATTCGCCCTGCTCCTTCACAATTATTTTGTTTGTTCATATATATATAAAAATTCTGACACATTATTTCATGCAGGAAAGGTTTTATGCCAAAATGGGTTTGTTCCCTCTCAAATCTCTACGTGACAGCAACAAGGACAATACCAAGCTGGTAAGATAGTACTTAACTCAAGATAAAACATTATCTCTGAGTGATGGAACATTATCTCACAGAAGCCCTCTGACTCTCTACGACCCAAGTGCCACATTTTACATTGTAATTAATCTGCTCAATTTCTTAAACCACAGCTTTAAACTGCTTTAAATCAACTACCTTAACCTTGGGGCATGGTGGCTCAGCAGACTTAGGGGCCACAAGAGTTAGCTGCAAAGTCGGCAGCTTGGTGGTTCGAATCCCAGATGCCACACAGCGGAGTGAGCTCCCGCTGTTAACCCAGCTCCTGCCATGTAAAATGCAAGTAGATAGATAGGTACCGCTGTAAAAAGCAGGGAGCTAAAACAGTGTTTCCGTGCAGCCATGCCGGTCACATGGTCATGGACTCGCACAACACTGGCTCTTCGGCTTGAATACGGAGATGAGCACCTCCTCTAGAGTAGGACATGACTAGCACACATGTGCGGGGGGAACCTTTACCTTTTTTAAACCTTGGTATGACTGCCAAATAACATTTGGTATTAAATGTCAAGAAAGACAATGCAAAATTAACTCCAGTACGGCAACTAGTGGCTGCTTCTACCAAAGGATGCTGGATCAGAGTCAGAATACCACTATGTTTAAATATAATATTATGCTCATTTAGCTGCCAAGAAATGAGGCCTTCACCAGAATCTTACATCTATACAAATAAGGAAGGCCATCAAAAAGACAGATAATAAGGTTTTCCAAGACTATACAACATGCAATCACTCATTATCAGAAAGTAGAGTTGGGCACGAATTTAAAAAAAGGCATTTCGTTTGTCGTTTGTCATTTGGAGGGTCCGTTTCGGTTCGTTTCCATTTTTTATGAATTTTTGCAAAAAAAATCATTTTCGTTCGTTTCGTTACCATTTATTTCAATTTTTGTGATATTTTTTTTTAGGATTTTAAGCAATTCACTCATATTGCAGTAACGGAAATGAAACGGACGACAAAATTTCCGGGGTTTCTGTTCGTTTTGTTTCATTTTAGAGACAAAATTCATTTGTCGTTTCGTTATGTAACGAAACGGAAAAACGGAAACGGAAACGAAAAATTGTTCGTTTCGTGCCCATCTCTATCAGAAAGTCTTGATATTAAAACTAGATTCCTTTTGAAAGCCTATGCAATAGATACACTCTATTTACTAATGAGCTCTCATAAGAAAAAGCAGTATGTGCAGATTCCTTAAAGGTGTGTGTGTGTGTGTGTGTGTGTGTGTGTGTGTGTGTGTGTGTGTG
>JAHTLZ010000240.1:4992386-5004754 GCA_023846285.1 Phrynocephalus versicolor
CATACATACATACATACATACATACATACATACATACATACATACATTTTTGTAGTATTTGTTTGATCCTTTTTAGCGATGGTTATTGTCTTTGAATAATGTAAGCCACCTTGGATCCTTTTTAAAGAGAGAGGCAGGGAACAAAATTTTAAATAAACAAATCAACTACAGTGGTACCTTGTATAAAGGAATTAATTTGTTCCAAATGAAATTCTGTTAAGCAATTTTTCCTTTATACAAATTTCCTATGGGAAAGCATTGAAAATGGAGTAATCCCTAATCGTGACCATTTTTATGTTGTACAGATTTGCCCCATAGACGAATCTGTTAAGCAAATTTCCCCTCTCTCCGGAATGTTTTATGTTGTACAGATTTTATGTAATACAAATCATTTGTTATACGAGGCTCCACTGTAGTTGGAGGCCAGCTACATAGCACAGCTTTTTCTCCGTTACTCTTCTAAAAAACGGTTGCAGCCCAGCAGACCACCTTTTAAAGTAGAGAAGCCTTCTTTGCCTCCTGTCTTGAACCTAAACTATCTTTAGATAAGAGTGAGAGGATATAAATTTTAGGCTGATGTAAAGCAAACATCTAGGACAGGCCTGCCCAAAGTCTGGCCCGGGGGCCAAATCCGGCCCATCAGACCATTCTGAGTGGCCCGCGGCTGGCTGGCCCACCCCTCCCTCCCCCTCCTTCACCCACACATTCCCCTGCGGTGGCCACGGCTCCCTGTGCTTCCTTTGGTCCCCACCTCCCTCCCCACCTCCCTCCCTCCCTTGGTCCCCGCCTTCCTTCCTGCAGGTGGGGTTGCAAGGGGTCAGTGGGTGGGGCTTGCAGTGGGGTGGCAGGGTTGGGGAGCAACCGGCCCCTGACACATTATCAGCCACCAAATCTGGCCCTCCTTACAAAAAGTTTGGGCACCCCTGATCTAGGAGATGAAACAAGAGGAGCCTGTGCAACGGGTGCACAAGGAGCGTAGTCCTGTGTGAATATCCGTGTTTTAGAAGCCAACTTCCATTTACCCTGCCCAACTAAGCAGAAGAACCAGCCTCTGTATCTCTTTTTCTTTGTAACGAGCCACTCTGAAATCTTTTTTTTCCACATCTTTGACCTTTCAGTCCCTTATTCAGGTTTCTTTTTGTTTCTCTTCTCCGTTCAGAAGTCTGAAAAACCAGAATTCGTTTAGCCTTGACGGCTACTTCTTTCTGGACTGGAAATCTGGGACACTATAATTTGCATGGTTCCTTATACCATCATAGATCATTTACCAAAAATAGCAGTTACCCAGAGTGTTAGGGAAACATGACACAAGGGGTGCTGCTTAAGGAATACACTATACTTCCTAAATGTAGCCTAGAAATTTATGGGAAGCATCTGTTTAAGCCAAGATTTTCAAATCTCCTAATAATACCATTTCTCTCTTACTCATAAATATCAGTCGAGTTTTTGCGTGTGTGCCACGACTGTGGAGATTTCGCGCCCCCCATCTCCTTTTGTACCAAGGGAACTCATTAGTTCACAACATTCTTCATTTTAAAGCATACTAAAAACTCACTGGACGAAACTCAGACATGTGAACATAACCCCCTGTTTTCACTCGATTTTAGTTGCAATTTCAACATAATAATTGAATCCAAGGCTGAGGGAAA
The DNA here is from genome assembly GCA_023846285.1 of Phrynocephalus versicolor. Taxonomy (NCBI): domain Eukaryota; kingdom Metazoa; phylum Chordata; class Lepidosauria; order Squamata; family Agamidae; genus Phrynocephalus; species Phrynocephalus versicolor. The sequence goes on from JAHTLZ010000240.1 coordinate 4,994,036, forward strand.
AGAAAGGAGCAAACCCACAAAATTAAGTTAAAAACAGATTTCACAATACAATCCTCACAGTCCTCAGCTGGACCATCCCCTGTGGCTATTTGGCAATTGTACTTTGAGGATTACATCCTAAAGTGTTTGTGTAAGAAAAGGTCAAATTCATTTGAGGTTGGATGTAATTTTTTGCTGCCTCTGCCCCCATGTGCCTGACTGCCATTCTCCACCTGCCTGCCAGACAAGCTTTCTCACCCAGCTGACCACAGGACAGCATCTGTACCGTCAGCCAGGGAGTGCATTGGCAATAGCAGTGGCCATAGCTGTCAACTCTCCTGATTTGGCCTGGAAAGACGCATATTTCATTCCCTTTCACGTTTTTTCCCGGGTGGTTGATAGTCCTGGAAATATCCAGAATTTCCCCCCACCCCCTCTGCTCTTCCCCTTCACCCAAGCAGGGCAGTTCAAAATGGGAGGGTGGCACGGTCCCTGCTGCACCCCACCTGCCGCCCAGGTGCCTTCCTGCCTGTCGGCCTTCCCCTTCTTCCTTCTCAGGCCCAATGGAGCTGCCCTCCCTCCCCCCTCCCCTCCCAGGCCAGGCAGCGAAGGGTTAAGCAGGCCGCTCTCCTGCTTGCTTGTTAGGTGGAGGCCAGCATTGGTGGAGGTGGGGTTGGGGTTGGGGGCGGTGCGTGGAGGAGACGCAACAGGCAGGAGCCCCAGGTGGAGTGAGAAGGGGGATGAGGCTCCCCACACTGAAATGCTGCCTTGCCTGTGTGTCTCTCCCGCGGCTCCTCCATGGCCAGGAAGAAGGTGTGCCCACCCAACAGTGCCCCCCCACTTAAGCAGCTTTGGTGAGGAGGGGGAGTGAGCTGGTGCGGCTGTGGCTCAACAGGGTGGGAGGGGCAAAGCAAGCTGCATGCGTGCATGCACGTTTGTGTGCGTGTGCGCACGTTTTTGTGTGTGCATGCGCACACTGCTCCTCTCTCCTCCCATCCAGGCTGGCACCAAGAAAAAATTGACAGGTATGGCAGTGGCAGTGGTGGTGGGATCCCCAGCCATTCCTGCTGCTGTGCTCTATGTTGCGGCTGACCATAATGGAACCCCCCACTGTAGGTTAAATTGGATGCCATTTTACACCCAAGTAAGGCTTGCATCATGTAAAGCCTGCTCTTGGGAGGGTCTGTGGCAGGGGCCCATCTCCCCACATGAGAACCCTCACAACAGTGGCCAAACTATCCAGTGGAGCTTCACCTAGGAAAGCCCACGAAGACCCAAGAAGAGTCATGGGAACCAGCAGCACTGGCTATTTGTCTAGCTGACCTGGGAGAGAGAGGAACATCTCCAACGAGAGGACTCCTATTGGCTTGGGCATACCAGCCCTCATTAAGACAGGTCAGATTGCTGGGGCTATTGTCTAAAACTCAGGATTAGTCGTGGATAGTGGGGGACTAGTTTGGGGTACTAAACCCCCACTATGGACTAAGTGTCATTAATGGTTAGTGCAAGAAACTGAACAACAGATTATAAGAATGCACCTCAAATTTCCTTTCATCCCCTAAACTGCAATATACAGTATCTGGCCAAACTAATTTAAGGTAGCTATTTCCAGACAAACTCATCAGCTTTGAGTTGCACGCCCCAAATCCCTTCCCCTGTTTGTGCAAGGTTGCATACCAAGACAGAAACACATTTAGCTGACATTTTCTTTGGAATTATTTAATTGGCATATTGTGCACAGTTTTTGGTGACAGAGCAATTGCTTTCCTATTTAGCAAACTCTTCATGCATGGCTCCCAGTAAAGATGAAGTAAACAAGCTGTCTTTAAAAAGTGGAAGGGGGGACATACTTCTGGCTTTATTGCTGAAGAACCTGTCAGAATATTGTTTTTCAGGCTTTTCTGACCAGGAGTACCTGTTAATTAGGAACACAATTCTATTCTTGTATTCTTAGTTTATACTGAAGACGTGTCTTCTACACCTTCTGATGAAATCACGTCAAGTCTGAACTCTATACAAGCAAAGTTCTAGGAATGTTTAGAGGTTCAGAATCCTTGGCTTGGATTAAACATATGATATTTGTGAGTAAACTAAACAGGATGCAGGTTATCAATTAAAACTTAAAAGGAAGGGAGGAAGGATTGGATGGGGGACAGCAGTGATGGAGTGGGTTGCTAACCCTTTCATTTAACACATGGGCTGAAATCCAGTACAGGACTAAGCTGCAACAAGAGTAGGTCCATTGAATCAGTGGAGATTTGGTGAGTATGTTCAACTGATTCAATGGGCTTACTCTAGTTATGACTTACTACTGGATTTCAGCCACTGCTTCCAGGACTACTCCCCTCCCCCATGGGGATAACCTCAGTTTTGGAGCAGGGATTATTTTAACTGCAGGAATTACATAGGAGGTAAGTGTAATCTCTCCTTCCACATGTCAGGAGATCCAGGATAAGGAGTTGGTGGCAGCAGCAGCAAGATTCAGTTATGCTTCGCACATGTACTTTGCATTCCACCCATTTTTTCTGGGTTTGTAGTTGCAGCCTAGGTCACCAATCAAATAATTAATTTGATGCAAGAATATCCACAACAAAAGGCTGTCAAGACATTAAACGAGATCTCATTGCCACACTAGCTAAGGCTCCACTCCTAATCATTAATTAGAATCTACCCTCCTGTATCTTAACACCATTAATATTGTCTTGCTATTTGGAGCAGCATCTCCTCTAATATTTAGAATCAATAAATAATTTTACTGTGGGTCGCACAGTATGGGTTTATTTAATTTTCCTGTAGGGATTCTTTTATTTGGTTTGCTATCTCATGCCATTTAACATACCTCCTCTCTGTGGGATATACCACATAGCCCATTGGTGACAGCATACGAAATATAGGGCTACATTCATGTGGCCACCATGTGGGCAAGGGTGATGAACTTTTGGCATTCCAGAGTCTTCAACTCTCAGAAGCTCTAGCCAGCAGAGTTAATGCTAAGTGTTTGGGAGAGTTATCACCCCAAATTTCTGGAATACTTGAATGTTCCCTACCCTTGGATTAGAGTAGGCCAGGAGAGACCAATATTTAACTATGAAGTTCACTAGATGATTTGGGGGGATCTCTCTTTTTCAGCCTAGCCAACTTTTGTAGGAGAATTGAAGTAGGGAGAGAAGAGGATCTTGTATACTGCTCTGGGTTTCTTTGAAGACAAGCAAGTGTAGAGACTTAGAACAGTTACTTTTTATAGTATACCTGCAGAACCCGCTTTAGGGATTCCATGAATGGTAATAAAAAGCAGTAACTTGTCTGGGAAGTGGGCTACAGGTGTAACATCTTGAATGTGCTACACACGTCTGTGGTTGCCCAGGATCTCAGAAGTTCCACTGTGATTTAATCATAGCTTTTGATCATGAGAATCTGTCCCAAGTCATATGGAGAGTGACTAACAATACTGACATTCGAGTGAAGAGTCAAGGAAGTTAATCATATGAACAGACTCGTAAAATATGCAAAATGTTTTAAAATAACCTGGTCTTCTTGCTTCTTCTCTGGTGAGACATCCCAGAGGAACTGCTATGAGTTTCCTTTTGATGAAAGACCTTTAGAGACATATGGCCTCTTTGATGTGTTTGTTTTATTTACAAATATATAAGCAGAGCAAATTGGAAGCAAACATATTGTCCAACAAGTGGCAAATCCCCAAATTCTACAGCGATCTCACCATTAGCAGAGGCTGCAGCTGTAGCTGGGAACTAGTGATGAACAACATGAATTTCAGTACCATAGCTAGGTGCTCCTGCATATCAGTCATTGCCCCAGGAACTGTGCCCATGTACTTCCCATGGGCAAACTGGTTGCCCACTGTGTGAACCAAATACTAAGCTCGAAAATTCAGAACTTGAAGCCAAATTGTACTACTAGAAACATTTGGTGGCTCTTACATCTGTGGCTTTTAAAATGGCAATCACTGTTGATGATGGGGGAAGTTTGGGAGTGGAACAGTAGCATGCCAAGAGAAAGGGGTCATTACAGTTTTTTCATTCCCATTCCATACTGCGATCCTGACAAAAATTGTTTCATGTAGCTAGAATTAATTGATATATTTTTGCATACCAAATAACATCTTCAGTAAAGAGAGCAGATTTGGGGCTAAGTTATAAAAAGGAGAAGGGCAAAAGATAATAATGTACCATATCCCTCGAGGCTACTTTTTCCGGGGGGGGGGGGACAATAGAGCATATTGACGAAACCACACATTTTGACACAGTTTTAACAAGAAACTCCTTGTTACAACAGCTTTATTGGCTACAGATTCTTTTCTGGGCATTATTCAAAGAGTGGGTTAGGAAGAGTATCAATCCTATGCGGCTTGGGTCTAGAATGAATGAAGGCTGACTCATATCTCCCCATATAAGCTTACCTGAGTCTTGTGAACCTTGAGGGAAAAAATTAAACAGTCCTTTCAATTTCATAGCACTTTGGTCAGTACGTGAGAGAGGGACATCTAAACCGGGGGTGTCAGGAATGCATTAGATTAAACCATATTAGCACTCAACATTAAAAAATCTGCAGTACAGGGTAAAATGTGATCCATTTAACTTTTGAACACCACATGTCTGACTAAAGTGTTCTCTCAACAAGTGTTTTATGGTAAGAACACATGGTTGAAATTTTTCCTCTCCAAATTTAGTCTCGGCTCAAGGAGTAAATTTCAGCTGATTGTAAAGTTTGGGAGACTCAGTGCTGAAATATATAAAACAGTTCCTGAGTATGCATAGAGTGGAAGAAAAATAAGCAAGCACATTATGTACATCTGGGATTTTTAATTCTGAAAAGAAGTGCACTTTTGGAGAAATCTGAGTTTCTTTTTTTAAAGTTTATTAATACATTTTTAAAAAATCAATACTTGCCCTGAAAACAGGAAATAGATTGAACTGTTATGTTATGTGGTAAAGAAATCTGAGTTTCTGAGTTTCTCTTTTGTTGTCAAATATGTGTGTGTGTGCGAGGAAAGAACACATGTGCAAAACAAATGAAATAAATCATGAATCCTAATTTGCCTTTGTTCTACAGAAAGATGTGTACCGCTGCAATCAAAAGTGGCAAATTCTCCATGTTGTAGAAAATGTTTCTTTCTAATTAAAAACAAATGTATTTTGTTCTGTTGTGGTGTTGTCCAAAGCTATCCATACAGGTTTATTCATAATTCAGTTCTAACATGTCTAAAGGGCCCCAATCTCAATTCACTGGGCACAGAATTGCTGCCAAAGTGTCATTCTGTATACAGAACTTCCATACAAATTATCTCAAGGAAAAAATGTTTCTTTAAGAAACTCAGATTTTTGCCAAATGATGGTGAATATATGTGATTTGTTGGCTAATATTTTTTAACTCTTTTTCTGGCTTTATTATAAACCCTCTTGAATGTTACAGATTATAAGAACTTCAAGTACCAGGACCAGTACTCTGTTAGGTGCGGGCATTACAGACCTTGCCCATAAATTAAGTCACAGAAACATGTCTTGATACTAAATTGCCCCTTGTAAGCATTACTTAAATGACCTGATTGAAACCTCTGTTTTTCTTTGCCTGTAAATATACCTTTGCATGATTTTCAATTGCAAACTTCAAAATTAATAATTCTTTATGGTCTTCTGAGGTGTACTTTTTATTCTATAAGAGAACTGGCTCCAAAGACTACAAGCTGAGGTGTTTCCAATTATTAAATCATCCACGGTTTCTGCAAATGTATCAGCTTCTCAAATATTTCACTAGAAGGACTTATGGAAAGAGTAATCAGACCCTTCTGTGACAGGCTCAGAGCCCATAAGGTGGTAAAGAAAAGAGCGACTGCAGTGTGGTGATTGGCCTAATGTCAGATTGAGATTTAGGAGAGATCTGAGCTTACATTCCCTTTGAATTAAGAAACTAAGCCTGACTTCTCTCAGAAGGTGGTTGTTGTGAATACAAATCAGGGACAATGGAAACCATATACAGTACTCTGTCTTGGAGAAAAAGGGATATAAGTAAAATCAGAGATTTGGATTATTCAACAATTTCCCGAGTAAGGCTGTAGTAATAATAATCCCAAAATTTAACATGAACTTAAAATGTTAAAAAATAGCTCCTTCCAACTGGAACATTTTGCTCATGTTTGCCTATTTGAAACTTAAATCATCATCATCATCATCATCATGTGCTCTAGACCAGAATGCATTCCAATAAAGCCAATAACGTATAAATATTCAACTCATTTATATCCTTCCATATGAACCTACCCAGCAATTAAGAGCTAGCCAGGGAGCCCTCCTGAAAGAGCCATCCCTCAAGGAGGTGAAAGGGATGGCTTGTAGGAACAGGGCCTTTTCGGCAGCTGCCCCCAGACTATGCAATGCCCTCCCAAGTGAGACCCACCTGATGCCGACATTGATGACATTCCAGCGCCAGGTAAAAACCTTCCTGTTCCAGAAGTTTTTAACTGATTATTATGGGCAATGTTAGTGTACTATTTTAATGTATTGTATTTATTGTATTTAAATGTTATTATTGTTTTAATTTTATTGCAATTTTGATGTTTTAATTGTCTGAATTGTTTATTTTGATTGTGAGCCACCCAGAGACCTTTGGGTAGTGGGCGGCATATAGCTATATAAATAAATAAAATAAATTTAACCACAACCTCAATATTGTGTGTGTGTGTGTGTGTGTGTGCATGTGTAAACTCATACATCAATATAAAACTCCTCAAGATCAGAAATGATAAAAGAGAATTAGCCAACTGTTAAACTGCTTAAACATTTTCTAAATATAATGTGTTTATAATTTTATTGTGGATTCAGTTATGTGTATTTTTGATTTATCATGCTATTTTATATTGTATTTTGTTCTGTTTTGTTATGATATACAGTGGTACCTTGCATAAAGGAATTAATTTGTTCCAAATGAAATTATTTTCCTTAATACAAATCTTCCCTAATACAAATTTCCCATAGCAATGCATTGAAAACAGAATAATCCCTAATCGTGACCATTTTTATGTTGTGCGGATTTGCCCCATAGACAATTCTATTAAGCAAATTTCCCCTATCTCTGGAATTTTTTATGTTGTACAGATTTTATGTTATACAAACCGTTTGTTATACGAGGGTCCACTGTAACTTTGTAAACCACCCAGAGTGGCCCAGTTGCTAGATGGCAAGGTATAGAAATCCAATAAATAAAAATAATAATACTTAAACTGTTAAAATGTTTACTCACTAATACCATAATGATAGTAATCCATAAAGGCATGAAAAATTGAAGGCATCAAGAAAACAGGAAGACCAAATATTAGTTAGGTTGACTCAATACGAAAAGTCATGCCCATGAGTTTGCAAGAGAGAAGCAAGGCTGTGTTAATGACAAGCATTTTGTATGTCACACATTTATAGGGTTGCCATAGGCCAGGATGACTTGATGGCATATAATATCTAGAGATATGATACAAGTTAAAAAGGGGTCTCTGCAATTAGAGATTCTTCAGGTGAGGTGACATCAACTGATAGTTATTATTTAGGTGGTGGCATCCCCAAGGCCCTGTTTCATTCTGGAACCATTGGGATTCTTCATTTTTGGAGGTTGTCGTCTGGGACCTAATGCACCAATAGCAGTAGGCCCTAACAAGTCTTGAGTATTAGCAGCCATGGTACAGAACAAACATATATTTATGGAACAAATGCACCTTTCTTGTCTAAGGAGGAGACTGAAGCTGATGCAGTGTCACTCACTGAGGTTGGCAAGTAACATGGAGCCAGCATTCCCAAATGCTTGGTCCCTTTCATGGTGCCTTGGCCCAAGCATTCAGGAAATCAAGCCAGCCCTATGTGCAGCCAATCGTACTAGCAGCTCTCCAGGGCTGTCCTGGCCTTTTTGAGGTGGCAGTGGCAGTAGCATAGGAAACAAGAAAAAGTGAGTCCAACACCCCATCACCTCGGGCAGCTTGGCTAAGAGTAGGCCTGCCTCCTCTAACCTTTCTTTGGCAGTATTCTTCCCACAGAGGCATGCATCAGAGCAATCATAAATCCATTGTTTACTTTTTCAGTGACTAATCGGAGAGCATAGCTCACTTGGATGCCTGATGCGACGTTGAGTGGAAGCGGTGCTTTGACAACCAGCCATCATTCACCATCGCCTAAGGAAATTCTAATATTCCGCTACCTGTGTCATCCAGTTTATCTTCAGTAGGATAGGTTCCTCCTTCGAAGAGCCCTAGAACTCCCACTTTTGGGAGGTACTGATGGTTTATGAGAGAAAAACTATGCATAGACTCGTTAATGGCTACATAGGAGGCTCTTGGCAGTGGTTTAACTGCTGTACTGCAGCTAAAACTGTGCTCACAACCTAGGGTTCAATCCCAGGTTGCAGGCTCATGGTTGACTCAGCCTTCCAGCCTTCTAAGGTCAGTAAAATGAGTACCCAGCTTGCTGGGGGGAGGGGGGAACAATGTGTAGCCTGCATACTGTAATTAAACTGTAAACTGTCCAGAGGCTACTAGAAGTGGTATGGGGTGGTATAAAAACAGAACACTTTGCTTTAACAATATTACTATAGAACAGGGGTGGCGACCTTTTTGACATCGAGTGCCCAAACTGTGACTGTAAACCCACTTATTTTTCGCCGAGTGCTAATATGGCAATTTAGTCTGAATACAGTGGTACCCCAGGCAAAAAATACCTTAAATTAAAAATGTGCCATGGGGGGAGAAGTGGCAGCAAAGTCCCCCGTTCCCCCCTCCCCAGCCAGAGGATCACTGCCCGGCGACGCGCTGGGGGGAGAAGCAGCGGCTGAGTCCCCCATTGCCCCTTCCCCAGCCAGAGGATCATTGCCCCGGCAGTACTTGGGAAGAAGTGGTGGCAAAGTCCCCCATCCCCCCTCCTCAGCCAGAGCATCATTGCCCCCACCGTGCACGTGTGGGGGGGGAGGAGAAGCAGCGGTAGAGCCCCCATTTTCCACCTCCCCATCCAGGGGACCATCACCCTGGCAGCAATCAGGGGGGGGGAGTGGCAGCTAGTCCTCCATTCCCCCCTCCCCAGCCAGAGCATCATCCCCCCAGCCTAACTTCCCTCCTCACGCAGCTGCCATGAGGAACGGGTGGGCAGGCATCCTGCAGGCAGGTGGCTATGAGTCCTGTTCTGCCGGTGTCGGCGGCCCCGGTCCTTCTCAACAATCCAGGTGCTGGTGCATGTTTTGGGGGGACCGGGACGAGGAGGAACGGGAAGCAGGACTCAGCCGCAGCCCCAGCTAGCCAGCCAGCCGCACAGCCCAGCCACAGGCGGGCTTCAGCAGCACCAGCAGTGGCCGTGGAAGATCCTCCAGCAGGGCAGGCAGGCTTGGGCGAGGACTGGAATGGGGAGGAATGGAAGGCGGGAGGCAACCTAGCACTTCGGGAGGCCCCAAAATAAATCAAGGCCGGTGATTCCTGCCTCTGGAGAGGCTGCAGCACCCTGTCCCCAAGCCCCACAGAACCTGGAGCCTGGCGACCCAGCACCTCGGCGGGTCCCAAAATAAATCAAGGCCGCCAGGACTGAAAAAGCTGCACACGGGTGAAGAAGTAGTGGGGAGAGCTGTGGCAAAGGGGTTTTTAAACTGTCTTTGAGTCACCATGACCGCCGCTTGCTTCAGCGGCTCATAGACAGTTTGAAAACCCCGCATCTTACGCACCCTATGAGAGGGAAAGGCACAGGATTTCAAACTCCCACCCTTTCCTCTCCCCTCTTCCCCGCCTTACTCCTTATTCCCTGGCTTGGCCTCTTCCCCTCCCTACGTCTTCCCTACTCCTGTTCCTCCGCAAATTCCTCATGGCTGGTCCAGCGGAGAGGGAAGTGGGGGGGGCAGGGAGCATGTCGCGTGCCAGGTGAAAGCTCTCCGCGTGCCACCTTTGGCACGCGTGCTATAGATTCGCCATCCCTGCTATAGAATATTGCATCAGTGCTTGCTTTAAAGAGGCAATTATTGAAAAGGTCGAGACAACCTAAATGAACATTATTTATTTCAGAATGCTCTATCTCTACTGTGATACAATTGAGTGACCTGCACTATTCAACAATGAGAATGGTGCTTCTTATACTAAGGACCTGGAATCTCTCCAAGGCCAACTCAGACTATTGTTTCTGTTTAGCTCAAACCTGTTTACACTGACTTCAAAGTAATTCTCCTGCCTCTATTCTGACCAGGAAACAGAATCCGGAATATGATGTATGCAAAACATTGAAAATGCACATTCTTGGGCTATAAATTCCCCAATCCCCCTGTCAGCATGGCCCATGGGAGTTGTAACTGGGAAAAATAAAAGGAATTCAGAATGAAAACAAACAAGAAGACAAGTGTCATGGCTGAACTGTAACCCTTCTGAAAAGGATAATTCTGTGTTGGAAATCCTTGTCTTCAGTTACAATTCATCTTAGAATGACCTCGAAATGAATAAGACAGGTGGTGATAATAGAACTAATGATCATTAATCTGTATGAAAAGAATAACTAATCCAAGTGAGGGGGTGCCATCTTTATATGGCAGCATCTCTCTCAATTTCAATTCAATTCAATAACCCTTTAATGGCATAAAATACACTGAGAACAAAAGCATAAAATTGTGGAACAGAAGATTAAGAGATAAATAAAGAGATGTACTGTAAAGAGATAAATAAAGTGATGACCACCCTTAGATAGATAGATAGATAGATAGATAGATAGATAGATAGATAGATAG
>JAHTLZ010000240.1:5004764-5014981 GCA_023846285.1 Phrynocephalus versicolor
TAGATAGATAGATAGATAGATAGATAGATAGATAGATAGATAGATAGATAGATAGATAGGTGTGTGTGTGTGTGTGTGTGTGAGAGAGAGAGAGAGAGAGAGAGAGAGAGAACATAACATTCTGGAATCCTTTTTACATTTTGTACAGCAATATGGGTCAGTGAAAATGCAGGCGATCGTTTTGAACAAACTGGGAAAGTTTGCTTCTAATGAATAATATAACCCAGTCCTTGTGGTTGCAACATTGGCATAATGTTATGAAATTCAGACATTGAAACATTCTGCATTTCTTTTCTTCACACTAGGAGGGAACTATACTTGTTGAATTCCCGCCTTTCTGTTGCAGGCATAGGAACCAAGGGTGGTGGTGGGGAGACTGAGAACAACAGTACCGGGTCACTGAACTCTTTGCCTTCACTTTATGTTCTTAACACTTCCACTCAGTTAATTCAAGTTCACCTTGAACCAGTCATTTTTGGAGCTGCTCCCGAACACGACATGTCACTTTTCAGCAGCCAAGTTCTTTCTGTTCCATGCTGTGCTCAGGCAAGAGTCTTTCATGGCTTTGCTTTCTTGCTCAGATTAAATCTCTTTCCAATGCGTGGTTTCACTTGGAGGTACTACTGATCACTACAACCAGGTTTGTTTGCCTGCCTTTATTTCCAGACAGAATCACAGTTGGAAGGGGTCTACAAGGCCATCAAGTCCACCCCCCCCCCCGGGGGGGGGAGGGATACAAATACAGTGGTCCCCTGCCCTTTCGTGGTTCATATATTGCGGTCCTGCTACATTGCAGGACCGTAGTATATGAAAAAAGCCCCCCTGAGGTAAGGGGCAAAGGCTGTTTCTGGCCTCCCATACTTACCCAGGACTGGCACTGCAGCAAATGGGCCGGCGAGGGCCTTCCCAGGGGCCCTCGCAGGCACGTTCGGGGCAGCACCAGGCTGGGGGTAAGAACAAGAGCCCCCAATTAGGTCCCCCAGGCCTGACCTGACCTGTATCCGCATATCGCGGATTTTCAATTATTGCGGGTTGAGTCAGGTTCCTAACCTCCACAATAGGCAGGGGGAGGTCACTGTACAAGCCAAACTAACTTGTTTTGATTCTCACAAGGTCAATTTAGCTGATGGGACTCAAGCCTCAGTGAAAGGTAGTGTACTTTGATTGTAAGCCGCCCAGAGACCTTTGGGTAGTGGGCGGCATATAAGCTGTATAAATAAATAAATAAATAAATAAATAAATAAATAAATAAATAAATAAATAAATGTGGATATCTGCCATGTGGTTGTCCCAATTTCTCTTGAATGTCTCATGTTGGAGCTCTCACCACCTTTTGAGGTAATTGGTTCCATTGCTGTACTGCTCTCACAGTTAGGAAGTTTTTTTCCTGATATTCAGCTTCTTGTAACTTGATCCCATTTTGTGCATCCTGCACTCTGGGATGATAAAGAGCAGATCTTGCCCCTCCTCTGTATGACAGCCCTTCAAATATTTGGAAAGTGCTATCATATTGCCCTTCAGTCTTTTTTTCCCTGTAGGCCAGGCCTGCCCAAAGTCTGGTCCGGGGGCCAAATCTGGCCCGTCAGGCCATTCTGAGTGGCCCGCGGCTGGCCGGCCTGCCCTTCCCTCCCCCTCCTTCGCCCCATGTTTTTTTTTTTAAAAAAAATATTCTGACAACACTGACACCGCAGGGAAGCTTGGGCGGACAGGCGGTCTGCCGCCACCAGCACCGCAGGGGAATGTGTGGGGGTGGGCAGGCCAGCGGGCCTCTGCCACCACCAAGGAGCTTTGGGGTGGGCTGGCGGGCAAGCTGTCGTCACCACTGGGGAGCTTGAGGGGGGTGCAAGGTTGCACAGATCGCCTCTTCCAAGGGGCGACCTGTGGCCTCGGCTCCCTGTGCTTCTTTTGGTCCCCACCTTCCTTCCTTCCTTCTTCCCTCCCTCCCTTGGTCCCCGCCTTCCCTACTGCGGGTGGGGTTTCAAGGGGTCAGTGGGTGGGGCTTGCAGTGGGGTGGCAGGGTCGGGGAGCAACCGGCCCCTGACACATTCTCAGCCAGCAAATCTGGCCCTCCTTACAAAAAGTTTAGGCACCTCTGCTGTAGGCTAAACATGCCCAGTTCATTCAGTCTTGGTTTCCAGCCCTCTAAACATCCTTATCGCCCTCCTCTGAACTTGTTCCAATTTGTTAGCAGAATCTTACACATTTCTATTCGAGAGCAACATGGGGTTTAGTGGGGCTTATTGTGATGAGTTTGGCTTCTTATTTGTAAGAAACAGCCAAGGGTAAGAGATGATGTTTTGTTGTCCAAAACCATTTTAGGACCACACATTTGGGAAAGATGATGTGATAGATTATGTGGCCCTTTAGATAATTTAAAGAAGTTTGTCATACATGCGGTCAGTTAGGGAATTGTTGATAATCTGATGTGCAAAAAAAGATAATGCTCAAGCTTTGACTAAAACCTGAGACCAGGGGCTGAATCCTTCTGATGTCACAAAGACAGAAGGGACAAGAACTGCTTCTAGACTAGTTAAGGAAAAAGGAACAAGAGGATTCTGAGTAAACGGGTCTTACACATGAGTAAAATGTAGCCAGAGAGATGATATGATAACCTGCAGGTGAGGGGAAAAACACATCTCTGAGGGCCCAGCAAGCAGCAGGATAAACCCAGCAGCTGCAATTGTCACTACAGTATTCCCATCCGGGCTTTATTTGAAGTAGGGTTGTGGAAGTTTTGTCCCTCCAGATATTTTGGACCACAACTCCCACAGTTTTTTATCATTGGCAATACAGGCTCAGAATTCTGCAATCCAAAACATCTGAAGGGCCAAAAGTTCCCCACCCTTGCTTTTAAAGGTACTTCATGCATGGAATTCATTTTTTTTTTACTTTTTAGAGTATTTTTTACCCCGCCTTTCTCCTTGGAAAAGGACCCAAGGCGGCTTAAAGTAATGAGGGATAATATAAAGTCCAGTACAATTAAGACATGTTCAAGTATTGAGAACAGGGAACTGAGGAACATGTTACACAGCATTAAAAGACAATATCACAATAAAGCTAAAAAAGAATGCAAGCAGTTAAAAGGAGAGTAAAATTCCATGTAAAGTTATGAGTGATGGAAACTAAAATTGAAAACATAGTGTCAATGTAATTGCATGAGGTATAAGTGGTTATAAACAGAAAGTCTATGTGATTCTATAGATTCATATGAAAGACACATAATAGGTAGTCCATCATTCAGGGAAAGCTTGCCTGAAGAGAAAGGTCTTTGCCTGTTTCTGGAAAGACATCAGAGTTGGGGCAGTCCTGGCCTCTAGTGGAAGGGAGTTCCAGAGTCTGGGCGCCACAGCCGAGAAGGCCCTTTCATTAGAACCGAATGAGGTGGTGAGCACATTGATCACAAATGGAGAAGATACTAAGGGTTTGAGGTGGGCTGGTTCACATTTTTCCCCCTGTTGATCACATGGCATGAAGGGAAATGGGAATCAGCCTAAATCTGCCCCTCCCAAGCAAATCCATAGTTTATCCCTCTGCCATGGGGGCTTCTGTTTTTTTTTTTTTTAAAATCTATTTGCATTCTTTCAAGTTTGTGTTTGCCTGAACTGATGCAGAAAAGAATGGACAAGCCATGCACACATATGCGCATCAGTAAGCAGCAGCATGCACATTTTCTCCTCTCTCTGTGGTCACATTTTTCTTCTTCTTGACAGCTTGTCCTATGTTGGGAAGACTCCTTTTTTTACTGCTTAAGAATGGAGCTTCTCACCATAGACATGATTTTTAAAACAAGATAACAAGATGGGGGGCTTGAGAAGAAGGAAAGCCTTGTCACAGTTTAAGGCAGTTCTTCATAATGGCCCCACCTGCAGGGCTACAGATAGAGCTGCAAGCAAGCCACAAGCTGAAGCAAGGTTTCCTCCTGTTTCTCTGTGTGGCCCATTTAAAGCGAGCAGGCTCAGATTTCCCAGTGCAACTTCCCAGTGATTGAGTGAATTTTGCATTTCCCTCACTGTGGAGTCACACCCTAGTGAGACTAGATACGCACCTTAGCTCAAGTTGAACTTTTTGTTCCAGTTAGATAGGTTCGATGAGATAAGAAGGCCTTTAATCTGCTTTCCTGCTTGGGTGGGGTTAGTGTCGTCAGTAAGATTTTGTCATGATGTGGGGCAGTAGTAGGCAGTCCCTGACAAGTTCCTACCAAGAGATTTCCAGATAAAATTAACAATTCCATACATGCATGATGATAAAAATTAGTCTAGATAAAGAAGCTGAGGCAAACACACATCTGTTAATAGGTCAGAGTTCTATGAGAGGAAAGTTTTGTTTTCATTTCTACATGAACTGTGTTTTAGAGAATTAATATAAGAAAATTAAAATGAAGTACAAGCTAGAGAAGAAGGCAGCTGCCAAGATTGGGTTGCTAGGAATCAGGGTGCTGAATGAAGTCTCAAAAAATTCTTTATTTTATTTAAAGTGGCTTTAGCCCCACTTTCCTCCTGAGAAAGGACTCAAGTTGGTTTACATCATTCAAAATCATAGAATCATAGAACCATAGAGTTGGAAGGGGCCAACAAGCCCATCAAGTCCAACCTCCTGCTTCATGTAGGAATACAAATCACAAGGTATATGCCAGGTGGTTGTCTAAATATCTCTTAAATGCTTCCAGTGTTGGAGCACTCACTACCTTTTGAGGTACAGTAATAAATTTGTATAAATAAAAAAAATACTTAAGAAGTCCCCCCCCCCATATTCAGGTACCCTTAATTTAACTCCATTATTACATGACCTACATTCTGGAATGACAGAGAACAGACCCTTCCCCTTTTCTGTATGACTGTCAAGTAGTTGGAAAGTACTATCATATGTCCCCTCAGTCTGACCAGTTCCTTCTGACTGTCTTTGTAGGGCGTGGTGTCCAGATAATCTTTGTTGCCCTCCTCTGGACTTGTTCCAGAGCTAGAAGCTAAATGCAGTGAATTATTGAAACATTAAATATAATAACATTCAATTAAAATGTTAGGTAAAACAGACATAGAAGCAACAAAACACAAACCATCCCATTAAAAAAACCCCTCCGAAATAATAACTAAGGAAAAGCCTTCCTGGAGAGAACAAAGTTCGCCTGCCTACTTCTTTATTTCTTCAGAAAGACACACCTCTGGTTGTGAAGGAGGCCTGGTTTTATTGCACAGTACAGCTTTAATGCCTGATTATTCATCCTTGCCCCCCCCTATGTTTTTATAGAGTCACACTCATAGTATTTATTTAGGAGGTAGTGCAGGAAATGCACTCTTATGTACATGCGTACGCGCACTATTTTGCATTAGTTTTTGTTACACAAGGAATTAGCCTTTTTTTCAGGTTTGGCCCTGAAATCTTATGAACTGGGAAGCTGTTGATCTCAACACAAAAATTGTGAATTTTGTCTCTATATAAGGATTTTGGTGTGAACCTCTTTGATTCTGGTCAGCCACAGGCAACTGGGACACTTGAGATATTTTTGGATTGTAACACTCATACATATTTGCTTAGCTTTAACTCTGCTTACTTCAATGGGATACAGCTTTTGGTGTTCATCTCTGCCGAAATTTCCTCATCCCTACCCTCTGCCACAGCTCCTACCAAGAATCCATCACACAGCTGTATTCAGTTCCACCCACCTGTGCTGAATTGCAAAGTACTGGAGCGTGTTCTGGGTTTTGAAAGGGAAAATAAGAGCCACTAACTTGGCAAAATACTTGCTCCTCAAGTACTGATATGGACAAATCCAGTTGCTTCCATTTTTGGACTCTAGTTATGCAGGATTGCTGTCTGTGGGGACTGGCATGAGGAATGAGCATCTGCAGTTCCAAATTTACTGCTATACTACTAATTAGCACAATTCTACTCCTTGAGGTTGCAAAACCAAGTTCAGAGACCAGGAAACAAGTGGTTAGGATACTGTAGGGATGAACCCATGGGTATCACAGATTTGAGTAGGGCATGCAAAGAACTGCTTCTGGACTGATTCTAGAAACAGGAGAAAAGAATCAAGGTATATACACCCAGATCCTGGGTGAATCCAGCTAGGCAGGTTAGATGGCAACATAAAATCAACTGTGTTAGAGAAGCTAGATAAGCAACCATTTCCACTAGGATTTACAGCCTGCACAGCTTGACAGCCATATCACCATGTCAAGAGCTTTTCTAGGTTTGTACAATACAAAGGGTCATGAGTTGTGACACTGGCACTCTCTATGGCTGCTTGCTTCAAGTGGGACAAAGATCCAAAGGGCAAGTACCCAACACTTGCCAAATTGAGTCCCTTACTGCCTTCAAAAAAAGCTTTAAAGACCTGGCTTTATAGGGAAGCTTTCAGCAATTGGTGATGTAATGTGCTGTCCCCTGTTTGTTATTTCTCCCGCCACCCTGTGTTTGCCTCTTGGCGGGTTTTTGTATGTTATTGGGTTTTGTATTTTATTGTGTGACTAGTTGTATGTGTCCGCTGTTTATTTTATTTTGATTTCTTTCATTTTGCCTTCATCATTGGCAGCCTTCATCATTGGCATCTCAAAATACTATGGTATCATGCCTGGAGTAGAGATCCTGAAAGCAACACCTAGTGTGACTAAATAGAGTAACAGAGTAATAGACCAATTCAGAAACGGCATTCTCTACCGCACTGGGGGAACATATATTCTGTTTCTTGCCCAGTCCCCGGGTTTCGTTGTTTCCGTGCCTGCCTCTTTTCCTCTGCCTGTTCGACAAATGCCTCTTCGAATTTATGTAGATCACGCGGTATCTTTTGCCCACAGACAGTGTGATTGGAGGTCAGGGTTTCCCATCTGTTGAGGTCCATTCCCAAGGCCTTCAGGTCATAGAATCATAGAATCATAGAATCATAGGTGCAACTTGAATCATAGAATCATACAGTTGGAAGAGACCTCAAGGGCCATCTAGTCCAACCCCCTGCCATGCAGGAACCCCCTCACAATATTTCCGACAGATGGCCATCCAGCCTTTGCTTAAAAACCTCCAAAGAAGGAGACTCCACCACCCTTTGTGGCAGCATATTCCACTGTCGAACAGCTCTAACTGTCATGAAGTTCTTCCTAATGTTCAAATGGAATCTCTTTTCCTGTAGTTTGAAACCATTGCCCTGAGTCCTAGTCTCTGAAGCCATGGAAAACAAGCCTGTTCCCTCTTCAATATGACATCCTTTCAAATATTTAAACATAGCTGTCATATCCCCCCTCAGCCTTCTTTTTGAAAGGCTAAACATTCCCAGTTCCCTAAGCCGTTCCTCATAAGACATTTCCCCCAGACCCTCAACGATCCTGGTCGCCCTTCTCTGCACCCACTCAAGGTTGTCAACATCCCTTTTAAATTGAGGTGCACAAAACTGGACACATTACTCCAGGTGGGGTCTGACCAGAGCAGAATAGAGTGGTACTATCACTTCCCTTGATCTAGACACTATGGTTCTGTTGATGCAACCAAGAATTGCATTGGCTTTCCTGGCTGCCGCATCACACTGCTGACTCATATTCAATTTGTGGCCCACTAAGACTCCCAAATCCCTTTCACGGGTACTATTCTCCATCCATGTATCCCCCATCCTATATCTGTGCAGTTCATTCTTTTTACCTAGATGTAGCACCCTACATTTCCTTCTGTTGAAATCCATTCTGTTAGCTTTGGCCCAGCACTCTAATCTGTCAAGGTCTTTTTGAATTTTCATCCTATCCTCTAGGGTATTAGCAACCCCTCCCAATTTGGTATCATCTGCAAATTTAATTAGCATACTCTCTATTCCTTCCTCCAAGTCATTAATAAAGATATTGAACAACACTGGACCCAGAACAGAACCCCGGGGCACCCTACTGGTCATGTCCCTCTTACAGATATCCTTATACTGCAGCTGTGGTCTCCCTCTGGGGCACTTTCCCTGCGCTAGTTCTCCATACAGAAGATCTTTTGGGATCCGGCCATCATCCATTCTCACAACATGTCCAAGCCAGCATAGGCGTTGCTGTTTCAATAAAGTAAACATGCTATATTGCCTTATTGTTTGTTATTTATTTGGCTTTCATTGTGAACCGCCCAGAGTCCCTTCTGGGGAAATCGGGCGGTCTAGAAATGCATAAATAAAATAAAATAAAATAAAATAATAAACACTTCTCTCCCCAGTCTGTTCCCCCCATCTTTGGTGGCTTGTTGTAGTTTCAACACTTCACAACTGCACTGCTCATATAAACACGTTTGTGCTGACCCTGTGAGCCCTGGCAGTTGGGAATGGATGGAAATGGGTACTTGAAAGCCACCCCATGGACCTCAGATTTTCTCTTTCTCCAGAGCCATTTGCTCTGAGATTTGAATCTCCGCATGGAGATTGGAAAACATAGCAATTCTGGAAGTGTCCAACCAGCAGTATGAGATTCGGCAGACCCAAGACACTTCTACCTCAAAGTTACAAGTAATCATGTCCCTTCCACGAAATCCTGATGCAAAATCTCCAAAGAAGTACCTTTGTGTCTGAGCACCATTTGCCATGTGGATGTTCTTCCCTGCAACAGGTGCAAAGCAGGGATATTATTCTGTACAGTATTTGTAACTTCCTGTTCAGCATGCTCAGATTGGCAGACCATAAACAATAGATTGTAAGCAAGCTATTTCCATACTGAAACATTTATATATTGTCTGGTTACACTAGAAGTAGCAGTAGATGCAAGAAAAACTTGGGCTTAGTAGGACTGACTCCCCCTTGGGCTTTTGGACACTTCAAAAAGCCACCAACAATGAAGGGAACAGACTGGGGAGAGAGGTGTTAGGTACCTGCCCTTGGGGACATTGTCCCCCCAAATTTTTTAATCCTAATTCTCAAACAATTTAGTTTGCCCCTCTCATGAGATCTCAGTCTTCCATCATCCCACCCCAGTCTTCATAACCATGCCAAGTGCTTACGTTGTCTTGGGATTTTCAAGTACACCTCCCTACTGTGTTGTCAAATATCTGCATGCAAGCTCCACATCTGGGACTCTTGAAGACCACATGATCCTTGGTCTCCCAACACTGCTTCCAAGACTTTGGGCTGACTTCAGATGATGTATCTTTGGCTCAGAAAAATAACATGTAGCGTACTGTGATTGAATCAGCCATCCCTTCTCTCCACTGCTTCTTTTTAAATATCTGCAGCTTGCAGAAGATAAACTGAGAACACTTGGGTAACTTAACAACCTATTAATGTCGCTGCTGCTGTTGGGGGAAAAAAAAGATGAAACAGAACAATTGGGATGTAGTTGTTTCTGAGCTAGTTTCTCAAGTCAGTGATCAGCTTGCAATTTACCCCACAGATTAGAGGGATTGCTATCCGTGTACTACTGCTATTAATTTTAAACATCTACATTTTTAAGTTTCTCATTGCTGAATGTTAACAGCTTATCACTGAAAGGAAAAGGCTTCTTCAACAGTCCCCAGCTGGCAAACTTCATTTAAATTTGCATACAATTCTAGGAAGGAAGGGATCACATCCAGTTGTGTATGCTAGGCAATCCATCACATTATTATGACCTAAGCAATTGTGGGTCTCCAGAGGTTCTTGGACTAAAATTGCTAGAACTAGCTGTGCTGTCCAAGATTTCTGGGAATTTCCTAGAATTCCCTGCCAATACCTTTCTTTTTCAAGACAACAATTCCCACAAGGCCATCTCCCAGGGAATTCTGGGAGCTGTAATCCAAAATACAGTGGACCCTTGTATAACAAAGGGTTTGTATAACATAAAATCTGTACAACATAAAAATTCCCTAGATAGGGGAAATTTGCTTAACAGAATTGCCTATGGGGCGAATCCGTACAACATAAAAATGGTCGTGATCAGGGAATACTCTGTTTTCAATGCATTCCTATGGGAAATTTGTATAAAGGAAAATTTGCTTAACATAATTTCATTTGGAACGAATTAATTCCTTTATACAAGGTACCACTGTAGTAATTTTTCAACTTCTGGCTGGGCGCTGTAAAATACCTACCACTATTATCTAAATTCTGCTTTCCACGGTCCAGTTATTCACAAAAACATGGAGTGTTCAGCACGAGAGGCAATGCGTCCCCATTCTTCTTATCAGACTCATCTTCAGTAAAGTATTGAGTTTTGAGCACCACAGTTTAAGAAAGGTGTCAACAGACATGATTGTAGGAGAATCTTTCTCACTCACAGTGCCTCTGTGGCATCCATTAA
>JAHTLZ010000240.1:5014991-5027982 GCA_023846285.1 Phrynocephalus versicolor
TTCAAGCCTCACAGATTGGGGCTTCCCACGTGGGGGTTATTCCCACACATGATATCTATTGCTTTGAATTACTGTTACAATTCACTCATTTTAAAATCCATTGCACTTTATCATATTTATGTCCCATGCTTTTCTAAAGCAGTTAAAGGTGAGATGTATGGCTCCCCCCGCCATAACAGTATCCCCACAGTAAATCTATGAATTAGAAAGTTGGCCTTGAGCTCAGTGAATTTGATGACGAAATGGGGACTTGACCATTACAGTTTTTTGAAGGACTCAGGAGGGCAAGAAATCAACTTCCCTCAGTGGATTTATTTCCCACCACCACCATTTGCATCTCCTGTGTGATAGTCATAGTTCCCTTCTTTGTCAGTGCTATCATCTGCTTGATTGGCAGGCAGAGAACTATTGTGCAAGAATGCAGAAGCATCCACTCCTCCTCCTTGTTGCTTTTGTCTGATCCAGAGCACAGACAGACGAATAAGAAGGTTGTAATAGTGAAGAGGAGCACGTTATGCAGCCCACGGTAAGGTGTAGACCCCTGGCAGGACTATTCTTTGTGCTGGCCCTGTTGCCAAGTCGCCTGCTCAATTCTACAATCCTGCTTCCGCATTCTCTTGGACCATCCTGGTTAACTGTTGACAAAAGCATGAGAAGTTGCACAGACTTTCCCTGGTGTGCTATCTGTGGTTTTGGACTTCTTTGAGCCCTGAGGAAGAAAGTCACAATTCCTTAGAACTTCTGCCGTATAGATGGATGGCAC
Organism: Phrynocephalus versicolor; assembly: GCA_023846285.1. NCBI lineage: Eukaryota > Metazoa > Chordata > Lepidosauria > Squamata > Agamidae > Phrynocephalus > Phrynocephalus versicolor. Next base: position 5,015,755 of record JAHTLZ010000240.1, read on the forward strand.
AGATGCAGCATCGCATAGTAAAGCAACAGGAAACAGGCCAAAGCTGACACATGCTTCAGATTTCCTTGAATCCAGTTGGGTCTAGATACTATTGAGATACATCATGGTAGGGATAGGCAGTCCGTCCTTCCTAGGGCAAACGGGCAACCCTCCCTACATTGAAAGTATCAGGGAGGAATAATGGAAGACAATAACCTCTCTCTTCTCTCTGACATAGGCATTAGGCACAAACGCCTTCTCTAACCATGTCAATATTTATCAACAGGATATGATATGCTATTGCTAGAACAGCCAGTTGGTAAATACAAGATATGATACTGAGTTTCTTTTTGAGCTCATACCTCTCACTAAGCTGGTGATATGACATTTCTGAAATAGTGTATAATTGTATTCCATACAGCAGATTCTCAGTCCAATACACCTAGCTAGTAGGAGCGATAGAAAAAGCTCTATAGAAAATAAAGGGACAAGTGGTTATGCCTCTGAGACCCAAATAATTTAAAAATTAGGCAGCAGCATTACTTGTTTGTTACAATAACCAATTTAACCCTTTCCTTAAATGGACTATATAATCTGTTACAAGCTCTCATTAAATTGAATTAGGCTATTGTGTGAAGGTTTTTCTCATCTTTATCACCCAGAAATGTGATATAGAAATAAGAAGTAACACTGAGATATAGATACAGTACCTCCCTGTGACATTTTCTACACAACTATTAGCATTCTGAATAGTTTGAGCAAGACAAGCATCAGCAGTTCTCTGCCAAAAAAAAAAAAAAGCCCAATTCTAATCACCATCATTTTTCTAATTCTGTCAAAAACCACTTGCAGGAAACACATGGAAATGTCACATCTATTCTGAGTCCTTTCTTAATCCTGTTTGTTTTTTTCCAAGGCCAAAGTAATCTGGCTTAGTTAAGAGGCATCTGCGTAAAGCATAATGTTTAGTTGTACAGCACGTAAAATTTTCCAAAGTCTTATCTTCCCATAGCCTGAGAACGCTATTTCTTTATATTGGGTTGTGTTTTGACAGGAATTTGTTTTTAAAAAGCTTCTAGGAAAATAAATGCTACATGTTGTAGTCAAAGGGTTGACGGGAACATGGGCAATGGGCAATGCTGGTGGATCAAGAAAATGTGGTGTCTGAGAAACTAGTAGGAAACAGAGAGAACAAGCAGGTTTCACATATTTATAAAGGAGATTCCTTATAAGGTCCCTTAGCCTGCTCAAGGCAGGATCTAAAGTATCAGTATCCAGCTTCGGTTTAAAGTACAGAAGTACTGTAGTCAGTTCTACCATTCAGCACTGAGTGCTACTTCAACAAAGAGCAAATGTGGAGGCAAAGGAAGCCAATACCGTAATGATGACTAGGTGAGGAACCAAAGGTTCTCCTATTCAGTATTAATTCCAATTTTCAAATTTTTAAAGTATGTAATGCCTCTTTCTCTTTCCTTTACCATCATCCTGTTACTTTTTAACAACAAAAATATCAACATATGATAATATTTTAAATTAATTTGTGGTTTGGTTTTAAAAAGTGAATTAAAAAAAATTAATTAAAAAAAATTCAGTCTCGTGTCCTTGCTGGCATTTCTTCATGCACTTCCCAGTGGGGTTAAACCGTCTTGTTGAGGAGCAGCCCATGAAACATAAGCTTAAAATGGAAACTGTTGTCCAAACTTTTCCTGCATTGTTTCCTAATAGGCACAAGGGGCACAGCTCATGTCAGCTGTGAATTAGGAGGCTGTATAGATATACAGTACACAGTTACAGACTGTGGCCTCCCTGGTTCCTGGGGTCTGGATAGACCTTGGTGCTTTTATGGGCCAATGTTTGTTGGCTTTGTCGTTGCTAAGGGAGGCAGTGTTTTTATACAATCTTTAAAGCAGACTGAAAATAAAATAGTCATATTTAATTTTTTTCACACAACCTATGGCACATGTTTTGTTACTGGGTGGGGCCATGGCCACTAAACAAGATTTAATGTTGTTTAAATTAGGGCTATCAGGGGTTGCTACTTATGTTGTGGCTATATCTGGGCATTGAGTCATGGCAACTGGACATGTGTTGTGGGATTGAAATGTTTCACTACTCATCCAAGCAGCTTCTTCAGTCTGAGAAAAAGTTGGCAGAAGGCTTCCAATTTCAAGTTCTTCTTGGTTTCATCCCACCCTCGTCTGAGTAGGCTTGTTAGGTGGACAGTGGCCTGGATAGGCTCATTAGATGGACAATGGCCTCGTGTGCGTGAAGGTCCCATCTAGGCAGCCCTTCCCAAAACTCATTTACTATGGGTTATTAGCAGTGGCCTTCCTGGTGGAGGTGTGAAGTGTTTCTGATATGTCTGGGGATCAATGAAAGAGCAGCATGATAATGGCAGGCAGATTGAGCCTAACTCCCCCACCTCTGTTAAGAGAAGGATTTTCAATACACACATGAATGGCTTCCCTGACACCTCTCTTTAGCCTATCTTCTTAGTCTAAAAATGTGTATATCTTCATCTTTGAATGAATGTCCTTCATCCTTCAAATAAGTGTACACATCCAATTCTGGTCCTGAGCTGTTGCTCCTCCTGTGCTGGGCCATCCTTCTGGTTAGTGACTGTTTAATTTCTCTATTGTAGAGGTCTGCACACTCCTCACTGCATTGGATTGCATATACTATATTGGTCCTCTTGCATTTTGGCATCAGGTCTTTTGCGTGGACGTCTCTGCCTTAGTGTTTGAAGTGAATGGGTATGTGCTATTTGTCAAACATCTATTTATGCTTTTCAGACACTCTAGCCATGTAAGGAATGCCCAGGTTCTTCCATCGGCTCAATCTGATCCACTGTTCCCAGTCTGATCCATTGTTCTTCTGAGATGGGATACAGCTTTGTTGAAGGCCCACTCTGAATATCCAGACTTTAAATGCTCTCTTCAGATGCCTGTCCCCCTCCTTCTTGGCTTCTGTGGAGGCGGGGATACTCTCTGCTCTGTGGTTTAGAGTCCTAATGACTCCTAATTTGTGTTGTAATGGGTGGTGGGAGTCAAACAGCAGGTACTGTTCAGTGAGTGTGGGTTTCCTATAAACATATATTCCCAGGCTACAGTTGGGTCCTATGATAATTGTGATATCCAACGTGGACCTTTTAACAAAGCAGTGCCCTGTCCCAAAACAACATTGGATCAGCCTGAGACCCAGAGCCAATGGAAGAACCTAGTCATTCCTTAAATTGTGATGTTTCAATCCCACAAGAAAAGAAGTCTAGTTGCCATAACTCAACTCCCAGATAACCTCAGCTGGATGACTGAGAATCTCCAGATGTTATGGCTGTATAGAATACCTCTAAGATTACAGGCAGTATGCCTCTATGTACCTGTCACTGAGCCACACCTGTAGGAAATGAATATTGTTACCAATATCTACCTGTGGGCTCTCTAGCAACACATGGTTTGTCACTGTAGGAATTAGGGTGCAGGCTCCAGAAACGTATGATGCAGAAAAGCTCTTAGGTCCTTAATCGCACAATTTACTTTGAATGAAGATAGTACTGTACTAATTTATGTAATACCTACACTGACAGTAATACATACATAAATCCCATGATCCATAATCATACCTCTTGATACTTGCCAGATTATATACTGTACTTCCGTAGTCAGGAGCCAAGAAGAAAATGTTATCTTCTATCTGTGTGACAGCCCAGAATGTGTGGGCAAAACCAGAATGGTAAAAACAGCAGAGTGCCTGTACTGAGGACACTTAGAAAGGGTTGCCATAAGTCGGACTTGACTTGATTGCTTGCAGTTTATTATCCTAGTAATATGCAGTAAAGGGGACCAGCTAAAAAAGCAACAAGGGTGAATTGTGGATCATATAAAGTTTAGCATAGTGATTGTTCAGTCATCCATGGTCTCTAATCAGTTTTCTGACTTGCTATATGCTCAAATGTCACCAGAGCATTGTTTCCATGATGCAAAACACAACCACAAAACCATAGCTATGAAATACAATACTCTGAAGATACGACCTGCAGATGTATCTTTGTTTTTAAAGGATATGGAGAACTCAGCCTGTAGTCATCATGGTAATTAGTGGAGGCTGGGGTGCATACTGTTTGAGCACACTCCTCTAAGAGGAGTGTATATGAAATATAGGTAAAACTAAAAACAAATTAACTTTAATAGTGTTATTTCGGCCATTTGCTAGATCTTCTTTTGTATGATGGAGCATAAACTGCATGCACATAAGCGCAAGTGCTGCACGGAATGAATGTGTACACAATAAGATGTAAGGGACACAAGAAGCTTTTTCCAGCCAGACCATTGGTCTATCTTGGTCAGTACTGCCTACATTGACTGGTAGCAACTTTCCAGATTTTCTCTCCCTAGTGATGACAGGGACTGGAATTAGGAACTTTCTGCATGCACGTCTCTACCACTCCCTTGTGGCCCATCCCTATGGAGGAGTTGGGAAAATCCATCATGTACAAACTGCCGAGGAGGAAAAAAAAAGCACCCAAGTTCATTAACCTGTGTTGCACCAGCCCATCACAATACACACCCTCTGAAAAAGGAAGATTATCCAATCCGTTTTGTGCTTTGGATACGATCCAATTCTTCTTGTCCATGGTGCGTTGCATTTTTTAGCCTGGTTCCCAAACCATTTCTTTCCCATTTGCTTTCATGAAGGTCATGTGTTTCACCCCTGCCTAGTATATACGGGAACACATAAATTGAGGGAACCCAGCAGAAAGTATTGTAGGAAGTTCTTCTGGCTTTCTCCTGTACTTTCTCTGCTGAAAAGATTTTATGTTGGCCATGGGCCATAAATAAATTTTACTTACCTGTACTTACTAGCTGAAAAGATTTGTGGGCTAGATGTTTCCAACAATAAGATCACAAGAAAATAATATGGGCTACATATTCTGTCTTATGGTTCAAACCTATACATTAATTGCCAACTGCCAGATATAAATTGCTCTGACCAAGAGCACATGCCATGTCAGGATTCGCGTGGGAGTAAAGGAATGTGGTGGAACCACCAGGCAAAAAACACAGTAGAGGTACTTTTTCAGTATTTGCACGCACGCATTAATTTATGGCTGAAGTCTGACTTGAACTTCACTTTTGTGCATAATCTTCACCCAGCCTCTCATATTCTATTCAATCACATACAGTATACCCCTCCAGTGACCAGAGCAGTAGCAACCCCCCCACAAAAAAAATATCTGCTGGTTCCACGGCCATTAGCATCTGCCGTCAACTCAATTCTGCCTTATGACAGCCGTTTTTAGAGTTTTCTAGGAGGAGAAGACCAAGGAGTGGTTTTCCATTACCTTCTCCTGGGGTTTTCCCAGGATTGTGGCCGAGGCCACACAGTCTGGCTGTACACAAAGGAAGCATGGCGTGGAATCAAACTCCCAACCTCTCACTCTGTCTCCAGACACCTAAACTGCTGAGCTACCCAGCCAGAACCCCAGGTATATATAGCTTGACTAGGTAGGACTGAGCCGAGTGAAAAGTAAAACAAAAGAGCTGACAAGGATATTGTTCTCTCTCACTGAAGTAGCTGAGAAGATGACCAGAATCCTATTGCTTATATTTGCTGGCACAAGCACCATGATGCCAATTAGAGCCGCAAATGGCTGCTACTGAAGAAGTTGCAGCTTGTATTCCTCACTGTGTATTCAATTATGCAGTCACTGCCATCATGATTTGCACCTCTGAACTGTATGCAACAGGATTTTGGCCAGTAGCATGGAAGATACACTCAAAAATTGGTCATGTTTCATTAGAGATTGTCCTAATTAAGTTTGAATACTTAATTAGGGATTGTCCTAATTAAATTTGAATATCTAATTAGGGATTGTCCTAACCATGTTCAAATTATGTTGTAACAATTCACTACATGGGCGGCATAAAAGCTCAATAAATAAATAAATAAATAAATACAGTGGACCCTTATATAACAAACAGTTTGTATAACATAAAATCTGTACAACATAAAAAATTCCAGAGATAGGGGAAATTTGGTTAACAAAATCGACTATGGGGCGAATCCGTACAACATAAAAATGGTCGTGATTAGGGATTACATCAAATAAATACATCAAATAAATAAATAAATAAATACTCTATTTCCAATGCATTCCTATGGGAAATTTGTATAAAGAAAAATTTGCTTAACATAATTTCATTTGGAACAAATTAATTCCTTTATACAAGGTACCACTGTACTGTACTTCAATACTGTCTCTTCTGACATGACATCATTATTACCTCCTCTACTTGAAATAAGGGAACCTAGAGTACATGTTGGTCAAATAGATTCCAATAGTGGCAAAAACAAACATGATGACCTTCTTATGTGCTATATGACAGTGTAGCAAAGGCTACCTATGAGCCTTTCATGCTAAAGAGATAAAAATCAAAACTGTGTCATGTACAGAAGATACAAGTACATTTTTAAGATGTTAAAATAGCACCACTTTATTTGTTTCTGTCTTCTTTACAGTTCTCCATATTCATGTTAAGCCACATTTTACAAACAGACACCAAAGACGACCACCCTGGCTATCAAAAGCCAGTGGCACTAGACAGCTTGTCTCTTTTCACTGGCAGCGCAGGAGAATCCGAGATTAGTGGCTTACACAAGGTCATACAGCAATTTGGCTAATTTGTTCCCTGATGTAGTCTAAGAGCGCCTTGGTGATAGCAGAAGGAACGAGCCATTTGGTGAAGCCTGAGATTGCTGTAACAGCCTCCTGAAAACAGCAGAGCTGATTACGCCAAGAAAATGGTGGTTTTCAAAGAGGTGGACTGCACGCAACAGGTCACATTTCCTATATGTGCAGCAGGAGGGATTAAGACAGACCATCTAAAATGTTTGCAGCTTTCTGTCACTGGTGTCAGTTTGTACATAGTTGAATTCCAATAGGTTTTAAATAGACTACACAGATATGGAATACAACAGTGACAAAAAAATTCCCACCTTGGGAGTGTTTGAGATTGAGAAGTTTGCAGGAAGGAACACACCTAAGTGCAGAGGAATGCTACCATGTTGCAACAAGTAGCCAGCAAATAATCATATATCTTCCCAATTCCACCTCTTATGAACTATGACACATTAATGTTCAGTCTAGGAGATACACATGTTGATTTGCAAGAATTATGGCAGTGCAAGGTTCACTGAAATTAATACAAACTCTGCCAGCAGAGTTCTTACATGGGTGCATGCGCACGCACGCATGCACGCACGCACACACGCACACACCGGCCTATAAGGAAGATCTTAGATTCTTAAATTAATAAGTCCCTTTTTTGCTGTTGTTTTTACCTTAGATGCATGTGCTAGTCAAACCATTATGGCTAGAGAAAGTGGGAATGGTAGTCCAACACAATGGAAAGACGCCAGTTATGGATGCAGCTTCAATTGCATGTTACTGCTTGTGCATAAAACAAGTGGGTCCAATGGCTAATATAATCATCCTCCAGGGATCTCTAGCAGGTCTATGCATTCCTCCCACACCAAACTGTAATTGTCCATAATTTCAGTTATGAATTTGAAAAGATATGGAAAAGCCCTGCCCCCCTCCCAGTAATGGTGGGAAATTTTCGCAGGTCCAAGAGCAAATTTTCTATCCTGGGATCTTCCAAGGGCCACATAGAATACCAAAATGGGGGGAAAGAACCCCAAATTAAAAGTTCCTGTAACTTTATTCTGGTTTTGAAAAGTGGTATTTTTGCAATCTTAGACAGTGCAGAATACCTTCTTCCAGAGAACTACTTAAAAAGGTGAATCTTTGGTTCTGGAGACTTCTAAGACTGGCAATCCACATTTTTGTTCATTGGGGAAACCCTTTTTGGGGCAAACGAATGGGATGGGAAACTCTGATGGAACTGAGGATCACTATACCAGTATTGGTCCATAAATGGTCATGAGGCTGCAATTTGCACACCCAGCTTTAGTGGAAAAGCACTGCTTGTCCATGATTCCTGTTAACAGTTCTGTTTGAGAACAACAAGCAATTCTGGGTGGTAGACCAGTTCAAATGTTAACCATCAAGGCATAAAGAGCTACCTTATTTGGTGTTCCACTTTCCATAGTGGCCAACCAGCTCCCTTGGTCTATTGCATATACAGGCAAGATTTATGTGCAATGAACCTCTATCATTCTGTGCTCCCCTGCCCTGTAGTGGCTAAAGCACCATAGCTAATATAAACACCATGGCTAATAATCACTCCATAAAATGTTTTAATCCTTCGTAGATCCATCTCAACTAATAGCCATAACTAGTGTTTCTGATAGTGAAGGGTATGTGTGTTTATGTGTGTGTGTGTGTGTGTGTGAGAGAGAGAGAGAGAGAGAGAGAGTGAGTCTGTGCGTGTCTGCAGTGGTGTTGGTGGGGAGACCAAGAGTTCCCAGGTCTACTACTTGGAGCAGCTTTCTTCAGCCAGCTGAAGTGAAAGCAGATCAAGGTGACCACAAAAGTATGGGATGTGGGAAGGAGAATGATGAAGAGGACGAGAAAAGTATGGGAATGAGCAGGAGTTTAGCTGTTTTCCAAAATGTGTCACCTAATTATTGCAGAGGTTTCCGTTACCATAAACTCAATGCCAAATATAAGAACTTGCTCTCCATTGGAGATGAGATTATGGAAGTGTATTGATCTGCTGTCCATACAGGCTCTGTATGGCCTACTGCCCAGTTCTAGGATGGTGGCACGCTGGCCTATCCAGCAAAGTGGGGGACCGGCTGAATTGGTTTCATCGGTTGACAGGTGGAGAGGAAAAAAGGTCTGTATATTCTATGTACAATTCAGGCTACTGGTCCATGAAACAATTCTGCTGATATGTTAAGGTGTGATAAGAGGGCACACCTCTCCCTATTCCCCATTTCCTAGTGTGGGCTTGTTCTACATATTTAACTCTGAATGTTTCTTTCATGGAAAACATGATCTGGTCCATTTCTCTGCATCCCACACACAGCACATAACCCCCGTGACTGGGTGCTGGGTCTAAAAGAAAGACACAGAACCCTCTGTGTCAGCAGCTGTGGTCTGCTGCTGTGCCTGATGAACTGATCTATGGTGCCTACAGCACAAATGCTTTCTGTTCCACCCTGGCATCTTCCCCTCCCCTGGTCTATGAATGCAAAAAGCAAATGACACAACTATACCATGCCCTATGCAGTGAGCCCTGATGTGTTGGCATCGCCTTGGGTTTTGGATGGAGAGGGTCTGCCCCAATTGTTCTGAGTCTGTCGGCTGCCCTTGTGTGAAGATACTACACACAGCCCCTGAATGGAGGCAGTGTTTCCAGGGGAAATAAGGGCGCGCTCAGCAGTTTTCTCTTGTTTTTATATTTTTCTCCTGGTTTGGTGGATGCACAGATCTATTGGCAATGTATCTCCAGGCTCAGCATGAGAGAAATATAGGATTGCTTAGCTCAGGCTAATTTTTTTTTCTGAATAAGTGTTTTTAATTGTACTTTTAGATGACTAGATTATAAATTGTATCATAGCCACAGTGGGCCCAGAAGAAAGAGTTAAGGTTCAATGAGCTCAGCAGCCTCCACCCCCATTTTTTGACCGTTAACATTTGAAATTTCATCCTTATTTCTACCCTGCAAGATGAAATTGAGTTTTTCTAATGAACTGTAGATCTTACAGATAACTTACAAGTAGAGTAGGTAAAATATTTCCCCTTTCCCAACTCTAATGCCCTATGAAATATTCAGATACTGTAAACAGAGAGTCTGCCTTTAAGTATGAGGCGTGTTATTCCACGTCCCAAGAAGTATCAGGAAAAAGTATGGTTTTAAAACACACTAATAATGTTCTGTGATTTAATCCATGAAATATTTAAACTGCAAATATAATTACGGTAGCTTGACAGTGTTTTCATGTCACTATGACATAGTGTAAAAGTATAGTGTAGGTTTTAAGATCAATAAACTTCCTTGATTCACTTATGCTGCAGAAAAGCCATGCAGCCTAAGCCAACAGCTCTATAGATAGTGAGAGATAGTGTTTGTGCGCGCACGTGCACACACACACACACACACACACACACACACACACTTTCTTAGATGGCTTGAAAAGAAAACCATTTTATCTAAGAAAGCAATTAGGCTTAATTTACTTCCAAATACATTTGGCCTTGAAATTGCATGAAGAATTATTCTAACCTGCTCAGTTTATGGCCATGTGCTATGCTCCATGGTACCTCATCCTTTTTCTGAAAAGGCTAACTGTTATTACCATTGTTTTGAAAGTGCAACTTTTTGGGGGGAGTGGGCAACCTAGTGGACAGGCAAAGCACAGTTTTTTTTTACAGTGCTGCTGCTGCTGCTCAGAATAACTTCCTGCAAATCCCAGGATCTCTTGCAAAGAAAACCTTAAGTCACATCAAGAACTGTGCAATCAAGTTAGCCACTCCTAAGAAGATTATCAAAATGTGAACAACTGCTCCCAACCATGTCAGCCGATTTTCCCGATGTAAAGATATCATGTAGATGAGTGATGGATATACAAATACAAAGGCCAGACCACAAGCTGCTCCGGAATATCTAGGGAGGGAAAACAAAATCAACAATCCTGTTTTAATTTGATTATAATGCAAACCTAGAACATGTCAACTCAATGTGTTCAGTGGGCTTTCTCCCTGTAAGCAGATCCAACACTTCAGCTCTGAAATTTCTGTCATATCAAAAGCCCAATGTCAGCTCCAAAACAAAAGTCTGAATAAATATAATTTTGCTTTCATAGCAATTGATAATAACCCCTTTTATACCCAGTAAGCATGTCTCCTATTTAAAGTTTTTTAATTGAAAAGTAAACTTCAATAAAAACACCAAGATCAGTTTTTAAAACATATAAAGGTACAAAATAAAATTACATTAAGTGCTAAAATTGACCTTATCATCATCATCATAAGTAATATACACATTTATCCTTTTTATTAATATTCAGTGTTTCCTCTCACCAGGACCCTTTGAGAAATACCCACTTTATTATTCATTCCAAGCCTTTGTCCCTTCCGAAAATGCCATGTTTCTTGAGCATAATCTTTTCCTTTGGTGAAGCCAAATTCAAAACTTCCCCGGCATATGATGTCTGTGAAGATTCTCAGTCATTCAGATGAGGTTATCTGGAAGTTGAGTCATGGCAACTGGACTTCTTTTCTTGAGAGATCGCTTGGGTGAGGAGCGAAACGTTTTGGTCTCTCAAGAAAAGAGGTCCAGTTGCGAAGACTGAACTTTCAGACTCCCCACATATTAAATTTATTCCTTTTAAACCAATCATTTTCCAATTTAATTTCATGTCAGATTATCTTTAATTTTCTCTTATGGCAATCTTCTTTAGTCTTGGTTCCTCCAAAAGTGCTCAGTTACAATGCTTATCCTACCCAGCTTGTCATTTGGCTGTACTGACAAGGGACAATAAGGGACAATAAGGAACATGATCAAGAACATCTGGAGACTTCCGAGTAAAGGAAGGCACTTTTTTTTTTGACATAGTACAACATTTCAGACAGGCTACCAACCCTGGATGGCTGTTCCATCCCACATATTTAGAATGGCTTCTTTATGAGCTTCATTAGGCTGTGGCCTGGGCTGGATCTAAGATACTGTGAAATACTTTTCTGCTTGCCAAAAGAACAGAATATCTTGTTTTTTTTCAAACAACTACTTCCTATGAATTATGGCAATCCATTCCAAAGTGTTCCAAAGCACTTGCAAACATGGTGCAGGGTGACGGTCTAAAATGCTTGTAACCTTAAGTGAGCTCTGAGGTGTGCCTAGAACAGCTCACGGAACGCCTACCAATTTGGCCCTGTGTTGGCAACCTTTCTGTTCCGTAATGGGTGATTGTTTCACATTTGAGCCATGACTGCAGTATTCTTCTGTGGTGACTATTCCATGATCAAGACCATCTTTTAACAAACTGCGGAGCGAGCAACCACAAGCATGAAATTTTTCAGTCCCTTTGATGGTTCTCCTTGTCCTTTGTGTACAGTACATGAAAACAAAAATAACCAGGACAGTGCCATTGACTAGAAGAAAGATGCATAAAACATAGTTGATGGTCTTTCCTAAGCAGGATGTTTTACAAAATTTATTTATTTATATTTATATACCGCCCAATACATACATACACACACACACACACACACACACACACACACACACACATACACACATACATACATACATACATACATACATACATACATACATACATACA
>JAHTLZ010000240.1:5027992-5048054 GCA_023846285.1 Phrynocephalus versicolor
TACATACATACATACATACATACATACATACATACATACATACATACTGAGGAGCAATGTATATGAGAGCAGCAGTGGGGAGGCCAGGGCAATAAAAGTTTCCTCCCAAAACCTGTGAAAAAAATATGCTTGGACTAAATGTATACAAAGCGGACTACAGCTGTAACATACAGTTTTACAATGCATCTGAAGCAAGTGCTTTAGCCACTTTGACAGTAAGATATAGATGGCCACACTGCACTAGATTAAGAAAGCCCTCCCATTCTGCCTAATTTTAATTGTCTGCAAGAGCTCCCTGTAAATTTCTTCCATACAGTGCCTGTTATGGTAGGCCTACTTGAAGCAGACTTAGGCATGAATGGGAAAACACAATTCTGAGGAGACACTTCTAACATCGGCTGGGGTGGTGTCACATTTTTGGAAGCTGCTGAATGTAACACACACACACACACACACACACACACACACACACACACAGAGAGAGAGAGAGAGAGAGAGAGAGAGAGAGAGAGAGAGAGAGAGAGAAAGTAAATAGGAAATTATTACAACACAATAATTGCAATCCAGTATTTCCCTTAGCTTTCAGTAACCAAATACAGTATCATATTTTGCTTCAACCTTTACAAGGTCAGAAATAAAGTATTTTACATGGCAGATGATATCTCTGCTTGCAGTAAGAAACTTCCAGGGTGTATAAAGTAACTCAAAATGAACAGTACCTTATGATTCCTCCTATATTTGGATAAAATCGGGCCATTGCAATGCCAACTCCTACCACGGCCATGTTAAAAATGAACACATGTAACAAACTGCAAGACAAGAGGGAGATAGAGAAAAAAAACCATTCAATATCTACAGCTGCAAGAACAATCCTTTTTAGTGGCTTCAGTAACTGAATGAAAATATTTCCATTTCTATGACTCATCCACTAAATTAATTTTGCTTGCATCAAGCCTGACATCTACTGAATCATCTGAGAGCCACCTCCTAAAAGGTTCTGTTAAATGTTTGGACTCTCAGCTAATTCTCCAAAGCATCATCTACAATTTGGCCAATCTTCTGAAAGCATTGTAGCTAGCACAGTATTGCACTCCAGATTTTGGGTTCTTTTGCCATGCAATAGTTAACCTCCACCAAACCAAATAATTGTATATACTAGAATACAATCCCCACATGAAAAACTAGGTTTTGAATCCAGGAAATATTCTGAGCTGAGTGTAAGCAGATTAATGAATACCAGAGCAAGAATCTTCAAATGAGTATAAAAGCATTACACACTATGCATAGAACTGCAAACTTTAAGGATATGGATAGAGTAATTAAATGTTCATAGGAATCATACCTAAGAACAATTTTTATCATACTAGATGGTTGGAGGTAGAAATAAGATGGTTACAAAATGTTACATTAAAATATGAAAGTTAGTCTTTAAGGTGCCACATGTCTGCGTCTTTTGTTTTGTTTTTCTTTGATTTTTGTCTGAAATTCTTGAAAAGGCTAACACGGCTACCCTCTCTGAAACTTCTACTTTACTTCTATGTGTTTTTAACTAGGAAAAAAAAATACTTTGGGGCATTCTGAAAATCTAAACAAGTGCCATCTCTCAATGCACACAGTCTTGTTTAAATACAAAGTTTGACATTTCTGGGTAACCATGAAGGACACCTCCACAGAAACAGTATGCTTTGGCATTTAAATAAAAGAAATAGGACATATATAGAAAACCTTAGACATTAAGAGTTTGCTAAACATCAAAAAAGACTCATACTAAAGAAGCCCACAATCCAAATTATTAATATGGGCAAAGTTAGAATTGCAAGAAGTGTTATGTAGTTTTGAAAGCATTCTTTTAATCAAAATATGCCCATTATATTCAAAAAGACAGAAAATCCATTTCATAGAAATATGTTGGAAATTTGGAATAAGTTTAGGAAAATATTTCTTCAATTTCTCCATTATATCCAGTAGAAGGATTACAGAAATTTCCAAGAAATCTAAATGAGATCTTGGAAACAATATTTGAAAAAGGAATAGGTTGGTTGAAGAAGATGAATGACAAAGAACAAATCAAGTTAGTATGGGAAGGAGGAAATGTTTCTTGGCTTATTATGATTCAATTGGAACAATGGACTAAAGAGTGGATTAAAAAAGAGAAATGTAAGGACTTGATAAAATTTGAAAAGATGGTTGTACTAAAATAAAAACAAGATGATAATTTATTCAAAGGGCCAACAAAAAACTTTTTATAATTTAGCAGAAGTGGAAGACCAACATGATGTTCTTAAGATGCCATGGAAATGGCTTTGGGAAGTGAAATAAGTACCAATCTGGAAAAATATTTGGAATAAAAAAATAAAATGCATTGGTATAAAGAAATTTGGAACATAGAGATTAATGATAAATTAACCTGTGATATTAAGGTTAAAATGGGTTTGTTATTTTTAGGAGTATTTGGGGAGTTTTCATTGATAATGTATTAATTAAAGGGAAGAGTTGTGCACCTCAAAAGAATCAACACAAGTTTTGGAAAAAGAATGGGACACCAGTAATTAGAAAACTGATACAACATATTTTTGAATGGTGCTTACATAGGGGAACACTAATGTGTAACTGAACAGTTTAAGTTGTCTTGTGTGTTATGTATTATTTTAAAATGTTTTTTAGTTTTGTATTTCTTATGTATTCTATATACTGTATTCTTTAATAAAATAGCATGTAACAACACAAGTAACACAAAAGAAAAGCACTTTTCTTTCCATCTTGTACATTCAACATTTGGGAACATGGCAGCATATAAGGCATCAAGATCCAAGGATCTGAATTAACAATACTTTCTTCTTAAAATGCAAATATCTACTAACTCTTAGTGAACTGAACTGGGGGGGAGGGACTCAGAACACCCAGCCATTTTACTATGAAGCCCATGTCAAACTTCTTTTTTATTTATAGCCTATGAAAGGAGACACAACTGGCTGCAAAACAATTAAGGAGATTCCTCAACAAATAATGTTTTTAAAAGATACAGGTTAAACGTGGATATTTAGAGTATTTTAAAGATGGATCTCCACACTAGTTGAATAATATGTTTAATTATTGAAAGAGTAGGGGATTCCGGATAGTAGCGTGCCGTAAAGCCACAATGAGTCCACCCAAAACACAGAGGGTGTACAGCTTTTGAACGGTGTACTGAACCAAGCAAGAATGCCACCGTTAAGACTATTCAGAGGAGGGATGAGGTATAAAGTCTTCAGGAACCTGGAGTGGGGATAATGACAGCACTTGCGATATGGCAGTCATTAAAGATGCCCCCCCCCAGAGTGTTCTTGCTGTGATCACATGAACAGAACCACTAAAAGTGAGGCTGGTCATCTTATTGACAAAATGGTACAACTAGCCCAAGCCACAAACGATGTTTGCCATATAAGGCAGTAAAATGCCTACTACTTGTTATAACTGGAGGGCAATGGACTCTCGTTTGGTGGAATTTTCTTAACAGAGGCTGGAGAGCCATATGTCAGAGACGTTCTAGCCATGGATTTCCTGCTTTGACAGAGGGCTGGATGTCATGGCCCTTGGGATCCCTTCCAACTGTACAGCTGTATGATGTTACCATAGTAGGGGGACAACAGAAAAATTTGCAGACTATAGTCTTAAACATAATCTTAGCAGATCCTAGCGTATCAGAAAAAGATAGTTTAGGGATACTTTAACCCTTCAGACACTTCAGTCTACATCTCCCATTAGCTCTTCCCAGAAGTGGTTATGGGACGGTGGGAGGTGTAATCCAGAATACTTGAAGGATTGAAGAAGACACTGCCCTAAGCAATGGAACAGGGAATAAGTTCGATCCATGTTTTTAAGGGCTACATACCCATCATTCTAGAACTAAGGGCAAAGACCATATGAAGCGTGTGCAGAGAGATGCCAGACCATGAGCGTAAGACACTCATATAATCTCATCTCCCTCTGGCAGCAGATCTTCACATTTGGCACAGGATTCAGCTGAAACCTCTGGACAATTGGCAGACCCCCATGTTGGAAAACAGCCCAGAAACAAATACACTTCTAAACAAAATAAGTTGTCAGGAGCATGTTGCTGAGCAGCAAACTGCAAAATCAGATGCTTTACTTTCCCTTAAATATGACTATGATGGGTAGAAAGCTCACTGCCAAATAGTGGCAGTAAGTCAGCATTATTATTCCAGTATTATAACAATCTATTTTTTTATATATCTTCCATAACATCTTGCTGCCAGGAACTATAAAAATGGCAGTTTCCACATCTGTAAGTTTTGAGTCTTGAAAGAGAATGTTCACTTTGAATTTCAAAGATCATGAGATTCAGGGCAGAACGTCTTATAAAAAAGCATGCTGGAATTTAAAGATTAAGATAGGGAAATTTACTGCTGAGTCCAGCGGGTGATAAAACATTCAAGCACGCCAATGAAGTCTGAAGAAGACTGCATAATTATTTTCAAATGCTTCTGCACAATTTCAAAGTGGACCTGATGGAATCATTCTCCAACTCAAAAAGCAAAATCTATTACCAGTGAAGTTCTCATCTAAACATACAATTGTACATTCCTAAAATAGTCCTCTATTTTCATGATGCTGTGTAGTGGAGTCTCAGCAAGACCTCTAAGAGCTATATGCACATACTTCACAGTTACTACTTGAGACTTCTTGCTCGCAACAGCCATCACTAAGTTGTGGCAAGTGGAGAATTGTAACTCCACATAGATTACAGGTGCAGTAATACATTGGTTTAAGAGTAACTTGGTTTAAGAGCATTTTGAAAGAGAAGCAAACATTTCTACTAAATTTCGCCTTGATCAACAAACAGTGTTTTGATATACAAGCACTGGAGCTGGTCACATGATCACACGTGAGCCAATAGTGGCTCTTCCTCCCCCCTGCTGTATTGTGGGTAATTGTCTGGAACGTTCTGTCTCAGGCAGCCTCCAAAGCAGAGGGTGGAGAGAGGAATAGAGGTCTCCCTTGTACCAGCCAGGAATGTTTTCAAAGAGGAGTGCAGGTTAGGAGTTTGTTTTATGTTTCTTTATATTTTTATTTAATTTGTTTTCAACAGTCTTATTTTTTCAAATCATTTCTAGTCAAGGGGCAGCTAGTCAAGTGTGTATAGGGCTACAAATTATACTTTATTATTGTCACATGAAAAACACAGAGTAAAATCTCCCAAGCAGAGCAGATTCTGCAGCCAGGTACATAAACCATGGTGTGAATGCGGACTTCTAGACAACTTCTTTTGTGAGTTTTAGCATTTTGTGTGTTTTAGCATTTGTGGTCTATGGGCCCCCAGAAGGAATCATCTAAGTTTCCATGATTTCTTGTGAGGATATACAAGTGTTTTGGTTTTGGTTTACAAGCACGTTACCAGAACAAATTATGCTTATAAACCAAGGTACTACTGTATTTGGTTGTTGTTTTTAGCTAGAGCAGTGGTTCTCAACGGAGGCAGTAACGCCCCCCCCGGTGGGGGGTGGGCAGTTGCTGAGGGGTGGTGGGCATGATTTGGGCAGTAGGGGGGCAGTGGGCATGTTTTGGTTGACCCCCGCCCCGCCCCGCCCCTCCCTCCCCCCGTCTATTAACGACTGCTGAGTTCACAAACTGCAAAAGCTCACAACTCCATTGACATCAGAAGGTAAGAGTTATTTAATTTCTTTTATTATGGTTTTGTGTGGGACAGGGTGGAAGGTAGGCTAGCTGTACCTCGGTGCAGACGGGGGAAGCAGGCGCGGACTTGCCCAGGGCGGATCCCCGGCCAAATATGTTTTGGTGGCTGCGAAGGCCCGGGCTGACTGGATGCAGCCTTGGGGGTGCTGTGGGAGGGCTGAAGGGCAGTCAGGGCCTGGTGGGAGGGAGGATCCCCAGCCTTGATTTGTTCTGGCTGCATTTAGAGGACTCTGCAGTCTCCGAGTTCCAGCAGCTCATTTAAACTTAAGTCATTTTAAAATGTTTTATTAATGTTATTTTAGGGAAGTGGCAGGGGGATTCCCACTGGGGGGGGGCGTTTAGCTGGGCCCAGCTTACTTGAGGCTTTTTCTGTTTGTTTTTTTCAGCCCGATGGGCCCATGGGTCAGAGGGGGAGGGGGACTTGGTGGGAGCAGAGGATGGCTGCCTGAGGCGTTTCCCCCTTTGTTTTATGTTTCAGTAATTTTGGAGGGCTCAGGCTGCCTGCTGGAGTCTTTTCCCCCCTGGCCTTTGATCTGCGGGGGAGGGGGGCAAAGCAGTGCAAACTGGATCCCTGGGCTTGGTCAATTGATTGGGGCCACTGAGGGCCCAGGCTGCTTCCTGGGTGCATTTTTCCCTCTCTAATTGATGGTGGGATCTTCTGTCTGCTCAAGGGTTCGTTGATGAAGGTTGAGGAGGGGAACTGAGGGAAGGGGGAAATTGGAAGAAATCTGCAGGATGTGTAGTTCTGTGCTCACTTTCCTTTCCCAATTCTCTGACTCCCCCCCTTTTTGTTTTTGTTTTAATTCACTCCCCTCTTGGTGTGCTTTGAATCTGAGCAGAAGAGCTCACAACTCCTCTTCCTTAGGAGGCATCAAGATTGCAAACAGCAGAGATTTGTTTGTTTTTGTTGGTTGGTTGTCTTTAAAGTCCTCCCATTAAAGCCCCCCACCCCCTTCCCAGGAAATGGTGGTATTTTCGTGCCTGCACTCAATGGAGTCTCCTGTGCAGTCAGTTCTAGCATATTTTTGTGTGTGTCTTCATTCTGCCAATTGCCTGCCTTGTGGCTTGTGGTTCTGTTCTGCCCAGAAATTTGGCTGGTAGTGGTGATTTTGGGGTCCCTCAGTATCTCTCATTTTCTGTTGTTGATGCTGCCTGCCACCAAGTCACTTCTGATAAGTCAATCCTTTTTTTGACTGAATCTCCAAAATGGCCTGTCCAGTCAGCTGTCTGCTCAGCCCTTGTACACTCATGCCTGTGGGTATGCAGATATTCCAGAGGTCTTCCTCTTTCCCTGCTGCCTTCTGCCTTTCCCAGCATGGTCATCTTATCTTCAGATTCCTACATTCTCATGATGTCTCAAAAGTACAACAGTCTCCATTTTGCTTCCAGAAGTTTGATTTTCTTTCAGATCCACTTGTTTATCCCAGCCCTTGCAAGCTCCACTCCATCCAATACCCAAAGGTATTTTTCACCCAGCGCGTTGTTAGTCTGTGGAACTCCCTGCCACAGGATGTGGTGATGGCATCTAGCCTGGATGCCTTCAAAGGGGGATTGGACAGATTCCTGGAGGAGAAGTCAATCACAGGTTATAAACCATGATGGAGATGTGTAATCTCCAGGCTTAAAACCAGGGTACTTCAAGGACCAGATGCAGGGGAGTGGTATCAGGAAATAGGTATCTAGTCTTGTGCACTCCCAGAGTCATTTGGTGGGGCCACTGTGAGATACAGGAAGCTGGACTAGATGAGCTATTGGCCTGATCCAGCATGGCTCTTCTTATGTTCTTAGTTCTTATGACTGTTTTCTGATTGACTTACAGAAGGATCTCCCCATTCTCTGTAATTAAACTCCTGCACCACTAACCAGATCCTTGCTTTTTCTAGTCTCCTTTAAAAATGATCTCTGCTTTGAAAAGTCAGTTGTTTGGATGAGCAGTGAAATATTTCAGTCTCTCATGAAAAAGAAGTCCAGTTGCCATCATTCAACTTCCAGATATTAGTACAGTAATTTTAAAACTATTTCTTAGCCTGGATTGTATCGTGCTGCCCTTTGGAGAGTATAGTGGTGTATGGAGTGTGGTCTATCAATCCTTAGTCAGATGCTTTTTAGATTTTTTATTTTCAGTGGCTTCCACCACTCCTGATTTCTGATTGCAGTTGAGATGGTCTGTAGTCTAAAACATTTTGTAGGCACCAGTTTTCAAGAGAGGAGCCTATGTGAAGCAGGCAGCTAAAATACAGACTATATCTGTGATTATTTCTATTGTAATGTGCCTACTGTATTGTATATTGTATTTGAACTTAAAGTCAATATGCAGCTGATGTGATTTGATGGCCTGTAGGAGTTTAAGGAATACCACAGAAGAGTATTCTTGAATGTGGCATAGAATTCTGTTTTTGTACTTCAATTATTATTATTTTTTTAAAATGCAAAGAATATTCCATACAAACATTTACTTGTAGTAGTTAGGAAGATTTCCTGCCCTGCATTTTACGAGAAATGCCAGATTGATTGATTGATTGATTTAACATACAAATGTATGTGCATATACATAAATGCACACACACACTGCCCATTTGGTAGTAGGCCACTTATTATTACCATAAGAACATAAGAACAGGTCATAGCCCATCCAGTCCAGCATTCTGACTCACACAGTGGCTCACCATTTGCTTCAGGGTATTCCCAAGCAGATGTCTTCACCTGTTTAAGATTCCCCGCAAATGGTATTGAGATACTGTATATACTACCTATCTCTCCAATCCAGAGATTGTCCTTAGGCATCCATAATGATAGCCACTGAAACCCTTGTTCTCCATGAACTTGTCTAATCCCTTCTTGAAGCTGTCTTAAAGCTTTCCCTTCTTCTGGCAGGGAGTTCCACAGACCAGTGACCCTCTGGGTGAAAAAGTACTTTCTCTTATTTGTTTGAGATCCAGCACCCAAAAGTTTCATGGAGTGTCCCCTATTTCTAGTGTTGTGTGACAGGGAAAATAGCTTTTCCTTATCTACCTTGTCCACACCGTGTATGATTTTATAAACTTCAATCAGGTCACCTATTAGGCGCCGTTGTTCAAGAGTGAAGGGGCCCAGCAGTTGCAGCCTCAGATGGTAAGGAAGGTGTTCCAGTCCCCGAATCATCCTGGTTGCCCTCCTCTGCACTTTTTCCATTTTCATAATAATGTTCCGGAGGTATGGTGGCCAGAACTGTACATAATACTCCAGATGGGTCCTCATCATAGATTTATAAAGAGGCAAAATGACACTTGCTGACTTATTTTCTATATACCCTTCCTAATGATCCCTAGCATTGAGTTTGCTTTTTTCATTGCTGTGGCACACTGGGTTGACACCTTGAACTGTTCACCAGGACACCAAGGTCCCTTTCCTGGTTTGTTGTGGCGAGTTCTGACCCCATCAGTTTATAAAAGTAATTGGGTTTTATTAGGAAGTTTGAGAATCATTGTCTTATAGTTTTCACCACCCAAAAGAGGTGAAAAACCAAACAAAAAAACTCCACCAAAATGGCTGACGAGGCATTGCCATCTTTGCTTTGCCCATGTGCTCTCAGCCAGCCAATTGGAAAATAAAACAAAAAAATAAAATAAAAATATAAAATATATATAAATAAAAATGTAAATATAAATAAAAATGTGTAAATATACATATATGCAGCATTTTGAAATAAATGTATTTACATAAAAGAGCATTTAAGCATTTTTGCATTAGTCATTTTAATTTTA
The DNA here is from genome assembly GCA_023846285.1 of Phrynocephalus versicolor. Lineage (NCBI taxonomy): Eukaryota > Metazoa > Chordata > Lepidosauria > Squamata > Agamidae > Phrynocephalus > Phrynocephalus versicolor. The sequence goes on from JAHTLZ010000240.1 coordinate 5,037,430, forward strand.
ATAAAAGGAATGCAATTACCTTCCAAGGCAAAAGTATCAAGTTAAATCAAACAAATTGGGAAATGCACGTAACTGACGCAAAAACCTTAAGTGAAGGATCACCCATAGGAGCATAGTTAGGTAATGAAGAGTTCCGCCTTTGAGGAACAGGTGTTGAGAAATTAGTTTCCAAGACAAGAAGATTGGTATGAAGCAACCATAGTAAGGAGCAGGATCGTTCTAAACTTTCATAGGATCATTCTTATAGCCCTTTCATAGTTCAGTTGGTGCCTTGCTACCTGTTTACTGCAAATAGAACCATGTGTATGGGGGCCTTGTTTGGGTATTCATTGCATGCACATGCATTCTGGAATGAAGTACAGAAAGAGAACAGCAACAAAATAACATAAGGAAAAGCCTATCACTTATCAGGAAGCAGCTTTAGAGGCGACACAGCTTGAGTTTCTGATCAAGAGTCTTCTATCTCATTATTTAACTACAAAGACCAAGGTCCCATTTTACTTCCTAATCACTCGACTCTCTCTCAAAATGCCAGCAAAACATGATTAGAAGCATCTATGGTTAAGATAAACAAATACTGGATTGCTCCCCTGAGATTATCCCAAAGCACTGTGCAACTTTACTACACAGAAGGATTTCAAATGGGGGCGCCACCATTGTTCACCAGCAAATGTTTGCCTTGACAAAAGGGAGAGAACAATGACAATCTGTTCTATGGCGAAAACAGAAGGACGAAGGCATGCAGAGAGAGGCGTCTTTACCTTGGGTAAACATTTCCAAATACATGTCCTAAAAGCTGAACCCGTGCCAAATAGCCAAGCAGTGGATACACGGTCACCATCTGGAACAGCAGGAATATTCTTGCAAGAAATGACATGATGTCATTGCTGGGGAAATTATCTAGAAAATTCTAGCAAAGAAAAAGACAAATGAGATCTCAATAAAGACAGATCTCTTAGAACGTGCATTTCTTTCTGGTTCCATAAATCATGCGAAGCAGGGGTTCTAAATTGACAAACATCACCACCACATATGCAGATTAGAGAGGTTTCAGAAAACCTTAGAACAATCTCATCAATTTAGTGCTGTGTCATCAGAACTGCTGACAATTATCTAACCTCAACATGACCTGCGTCTGCACAACCATCCTCAGGGAGTTCCCATCAAGGTACGGGCAAATCTGGGCAACAAGCCTAAGATGGTAAAAGGTCGACCTGGTTACAGCTGTCACCTGGGGTTCCAGGGATGGTTCCGGATTCAGGACAACACCCAGACTCCTCACTCTTTCAGCCAGCTGGAGGGTGTCCCCACCCAGACTGGGAAGAGGGACACTGTACCTATCTGGGCTCCCCCCCCAAAAAAAGAACATAACCTTGGTCTTGTCAGGGTTGAGCTTGAGCCTGTTGATTCTGGTCCGCTCCAGAACCATTATCAGGCATTGATCAAGGGTCTGGACTGCCATTGCAGAGGTGGAAAAGGAGAGACAGAGCTGCGTGTCATCAACGTACTGATGACAGCAGACTCCAAAACTCTGAATGACCTCAGACAGCGGCCTCATATAGATGTTAAAGAGCACAGGGGAGATTGCCGATCCCTGAGGCACCCCACAAGAGAGTGTCCAGGGAGATGACAATTCTCCCTCCAAGCTCACTCGCTGGGCTCGGCCCTCGAGGAAGGACCGGAGCCAGCTCAAGGCTGGGCCCCTGATCCCCACCTCAGAGAGCCTGCCCAGGAGGATACATTGGTCGATGGTATCAAAGGCCGCTGACAGATCGAGAAGGACCAACAGGGTAGAACAACCTGTCGGCCCTCCTCAGTAGGTCATCCTGCAATGCGACCAGAGCAGTCTCAGTCCCATGACGTGGCCTGAACCCGAACTGGAAAGGATCCAGGACGAGGTTCTCTTCCAGGAACGACTGGAGCTGCATGGCAAGAACTCGCTCCACTCGCCCTTCCAAAATGCACCCTTCCTGTGTTACCAGACTACAGTTTAACAGCAAGTGTGGTGTAGTTGTTATGAGGGCGTTGGTCTATGTCCAAGTTGTCACAAAGTCCCAGCACTTCATGAACCAGACATAATATTTCACAATGAATTCACAAGGTTTTTGCAATGATAAAGTTGGGGAAAGGACAGCTGTATTTCAAGCTGTCTTGAACTCTCTGGAGGGAAGGCAGGACAAATAAATAACAAGCCCCTACCAACTCTAGCCGGTATAGTGGATGGTAGAAGGATAATGAGAGTTGCAACCCAGTAAAAAAAAAGGAAGAGAAAATGGGCACACATCCCATACTCCTAGTCTTTTTTCGTTGAGATTCCACACATGAAACAAACCCAGAGGTTGGCAAATTATAGTGTGTTTCTCAGGGTGGTTACCATGTCAAAGTAAATCAGCCATCTCAGGCATTTTAACTACCTATAGCAGTGATGGCGAACCTATGGCACGGGTGCCAAAGGTGGCACTCGGAGCCCTTTCTGTGGGCACCCAACATCGCCCATTCACAGCCACCTGTATACAGGTTAAATTACTATATTGGCACTTTGGAAAAAATTAGTGGGTTTTGAATTGCAATTTGGGCACTCGGTCTCTAAAAGGTTCACCATCACTGACCTATAGCATTTGTGTGACTCTATCCTTGTTTGGATGCATTTCACTAACTCTGTGCCAACAAAACAGGAGACTTTGGTCCTTTTCTAGGTTCCATACGTCAATCAGAGGAGGGGTCGGGTGGCCACAAATCAGAGTGACTTGCAATGGTCATCTGCTGAAATGTCCTCCTATAATCCTTTTTAAAATACCCTCTTCTTATATTTTCCTGTCTTATTTTGCATTTGTGTAGAAAGCAAGATTCAAAACTACCCACTAATATAATTTCCTAATCTGGATGAAACCAGCTATGAATCATTAGTGGTTTCCTGGTATAACCGCAGTTTGAGCAAAGAGTGGAGTGAAGAACCTAAGTCCTGCTGTATCAGACAAAGGGCCAGTCTAGGCCATCAAGTTGTACAGTTTATCTGTGGCAAACTCACAAGCTGGAGATAAGTGCAGTAAAACTCTCTAACCACATTTCCCCACAAATAAAAGAGAGGCATATGCTCACAGACAGGAGGACTGCACAGATAAGTTAAACACTTGTTCATCATTCAACAAAATGGGGAACCATTATTAATTTACAAACTTATTTGTTGACTCGAACTTTTGCCAAAAAAAAAAGTTGTACCTATGAGCAAAAAGTCAATTTACTTCTTTGTTCCTTAAAGCCTGATGATAATGCAAACTAGTTTACAGTTTGGAAAAATAACTGAATGCTATCTCCATGTTAACATTTTTCCTCAGTCCATTCGTTACAAAGATTAGATGAGTATTTCAGATCAGTATCAACTTACAGTTAGTAGCTAACTGCTGCCAACACAGCTTTGGCTAGAAAACTAACAGTATTATTTATGGGTGTTATTGTTCACAATTCTGGCTTCAGGCCAAGACAGGAAAAGGCAGAGGAGAGACGAAGGCATGCAGTAGCATAAATTCTGAGCACATTAAAAGATATCCAGTATGCAAAAGACCTTCCATACCTGTTCTATGCAGTCTTTGCTCAGTGGTGGAGATGGAAAAGCAGCAAAGATTAACACGCCAACATAGATATATGTTATGCCCACCAGAAAATAGGCAATTGAAAGATCTCTGACCTGTTGTAAACAAAGCAACAAAACCAACAAACAGTAATTTATTAAGTTGTTTATTATTGTATTATTATGCATATATAGTGCAATGGTTGTTTTTGAAACAGTATTACAGTATTCTGTTGTAATATGTACAAAATGAATGAACATCAATACAGTAAAACCTTGGTTTAAGAGCATAATCCATTCCAGAAACATACTTGTAAACCAAAACACTCTTATATCAAAGCAAATTTCTCCATAAGAAATAATGGAACCTCATGATGGTCCCAGAGACCACATACTATATACATACTATATACATAAAATGCCAAAACTAACAAAACTCACAAAACAAGTTGGCTAGAAGTCCTCGTCCACACCATGGTTTATGTACCTGGCTGCAGAATCTGCTCTGCTTGGGACTAACAACTAGATTTTAATCTGTGTTTTTCATGTGACAATAATAAAGTATAATTTGTAGCCCTATACACACTTGACTAGCTGCCCCTTGACTAGAAATGATTTGAAAAAATAAGACTGTTGAAAACAAATTAAATAAAAATATAAAGAAACATAAAACAAACTCCTAACCTGCACTCCCCTTTGAAAACATTCCTGGCTGGTACAAGGGAGACCTCTATTCCTCTCTCCTCCCTCGGCTTTGGAGGCTGCCTGAGATGGAACGTTCCAGACAACCACCCACAACCCAGCAGGGGGAGGGAGGGAGGGAGAGCCACCACCGGCTCACTTGTGATCATGTGACCTGTTCCAGTGCTTGTATATCAATACATAGTTTGTTGATCAAGGCAAAATTTAGAAATGTTTCCTTGTCTTGCAAAATGCTCCTCAACCAAGTCACTCTTAAACCAAGGTACCTGAGAATGAAAAAAGTTATTGTTGTACCACAGCTGGAAAAATACCTCAGCCAGCTATACTGCTGGTATTTTGGAAGATAAAAGTCCAAAAATCTATCTATTCAAGAATCTTTTTTGAATAAATGATCTGATTTAACTGTGCTTTAAATAACACTGTTGCTTCAAGGTGGGGACCCTCATGAAACACTTTTCAAGAGCTGTTGGTGATATTTCACATATGTCTATTAAGCTCCTCTTTATATACCTTGGACAAAACTGAGCTCATTTTAAATGCTCATGCTTTGTTTACTGTGCCAGAGTAATGGATTAAAACCTGACCCTGATAAAGTTACTGTTCTGGACTACAACTTTTAGAGCTTAGCATGGCTAGAGGTCTGAAGAGGATAGATACCGGTACACAATAAATACTGCCAGTGCCTGGACAGTGTTGGATAGTGATTATGATGCCTTAAGGATGTCTGTAAATTAGATTTTAATTATGTGGCTACTAAAAGGATGGGAGACTATCAGGAGAGACAAGGATAGAGAAACAAAAGTTTTCAGATCTATGCACTGCTCTCCATTGTACTGAGCCATTCTGGGCTAACGAATGGGCAAGCGATCCAACCCCTCTACTGCATATACTGTATATTTAGGAAATTGTTGAGAATTCCAGAGGTAACATATTGTAAAATTAGATGACTAGCATCATATACTACCAACTTCTAGCTTCTTGTGACTTTAAAAAACAAAATAAAAACAAAATGTTTATGTCCCTCAAAGTTGTGGAGATACATTTTGTAAAAAAAAATACAAGCCATTTTTTCTCTGTGTACATGTTTGTGTATAACATGGTGGGAGAGAACAAAGATGTTCCTCAGATTTATACAGCTTTTCTAGGCACTATAATAATGTTACCTATGCAACTAGCTCATTGCTCTGACCTGATCTGACTGGTCTTTAAAAGCTTCCAGATCAATTCTGGGTTTTCCCTGCCTAGGACCACACCCCTCAAACAGTTCCAGACCTGAGATCAACCTTTACCTCAGGCATCCACTTGGGGACCCACAGCTTCACTTATTTACCACATTTTAATCTGTATGCTCCTGTTGTCCCTGAGTAGCAGGTCCCAAATCACTAGCCAAAGAGCATTGGCTGAGGCTGGTGTGGGAAAATGTGGGGCTTTTAAAACTACAGCTCCCATAATTCCTCACCACTGGCTATATACTGACTAGGTCTACTGAGACTGATAGGTACAACAAACTTCCGAAGGCCTACAGTGGCCCAGTGTAGATAATGCACCCCTTTCCCTCCTGTCCTTCCATAGTCAAGCAAAGACCTTCCTATCTGGTCAGGCTTTTAAGCAATAGGTGTCTAGGGAACACTCTATTTTTGACTTTTAGATTTCTTTTTACAGTGTTTTAAATATGTGTTTAATTTTGACTAATATTTGATTGTTTTTAATATACAGTTTTGTATGGTATTTTAACATGTTGTGGTATGATTTTAATTGTTGGGAGCCACTTTAGTTTCCCCACTGGGAGAAAAGTGATGTATGGAAAATCACTCACAAGAAACATGAGCCACTGAAATATAGGACCTCTTAACCCTGGCATGTCCACACTTCGGCTCTCCTGATGTTTTGGACCACAACTCCCAGAATTCCAAGCCTGTATTTCCAATGGCAAAGGACTGTGGAAGTTGTGGTCCAAAACATCTGGAGGGCCGAAGTTTGGACATGCTTGTCTTAACCTTTACCACTCCAGTATTCCTGCCAAGAAAACTCCATGGACATGGAGTCACAAAGAGTCGGTCACGACTGTAACAATACAACACACACAACACAACCTTTTGAGGAGCATATTTTAGGTCCAGTATTTGGCAATGCAACAGATTACAATTTACTTCTTTTTGAGGAAAGAAATCTGTCAGCCTTTCAAATAGGGTTTCAGATATGTGATCAGCTACTTACTTCTCTATTCATTCTATATTACAGTACTTCCTCCCTTATACTCTGGCAAACTGCTGCTCTTTCTTCTGTTGCTTTTTACATCTGGGGCAAACCAGTACTAGAGTGCAATAGCAGGTGGGGAAGCCAATGAGAGTTTGGGTAGAAACCAGTACCTTGTCAATGTCATCTGAAGCCTGTTCAACTTACTCAGGACAACTATTTAATAAGAATGAAAAAAACCAAACTTTCTTACTGACCAGACCTTGTCTGTAGTTATTGAAATGTATTGTGTCACTGTCTACAACGCCAGACACAGATCACCAGCCCACCATGTAAAGAACTGTAAACGCACATCATAAAAACGATGGCTGTGATCCAAGACATTGTGTAAGCATTACTTAGTTGGAGAAGGAATCAAGAAAACAGGGGTTTGGAGGCAGAATAAGATGTGGAAGATAGTCAAGCAGCCTTAAATTCAAGGTTCCTACAAAATCCCTGTGGTGGCTATGAAACACACTCTTGTAATGCCTGGCACACATACAGGCCTCCTTAGGGGAAAGAAGCATAATCCTGAGGTAAGATGGAACAAGTGATCCATGAAATAGATGACAAATGAAGGGCCTTCTAGAGATGTGGGGACTGTTGCTTCACTACATGTACTATAACTAAAGAAAATGAGATGAGCCACAAGTTTTCCTCATGGGTAGACACTGTCAGGATCATTGTTTCACAAGATGGATATGGGTAAATTTATGACTGTGCCGGAATTTTGTCCAAGTACTGAGAAGAACTTATTTCTTGACTGCATCCATCCATCCATCCATCTATGTCTAATTTCTACGTCAAAGCAGTCCATATGGACTTCATCTTCCCCAATTTGTTCTTACAATATCTCTGTGACTACAGCAGTATGTATACTTGTGTGAATGAGTGATTAAGTGAAAGAAGAGCTTGATCCCACGTTACCCAGTGAACTCCTAGGTGTTGCAGAGATTAGAACCCAGATTTCCCAACTTGGCCTGGTTTTTTCACAGTTACATCCGAATTTTATCTTCATAATAACCCTGTGTGAGTTAAGATATAATGATTGACTAAAAGTCACATGAGAGCTTCATTCATGGTTGGGGGAGATTACTCCAGCACTCTGGCTGTTATATGACACTGACTTATCTATAGCCAATCAGAACAGCTTTGCTTGAATGTCAATGTTGGTTTTGGAAGATGAAGCCAATGTCAATTAATAAAGGTTTGGGCTTTGATCAGGTAAACCTGGTTTGGAACATCAGGCTCATTTCTGCCAGGAGTTTATAGCAAATTTTGGTCAAGTCACTCCCATTTACAGTGTCATTTTCTTGATTTGTAAGATCAGTACACCAGCAACCTAACTGAATGGTTGGACAAAAGGAGAAACATTAATATATAAATCAACTTTTTGGAAAACAACAAAAGTACTGATAACAGAAAGGAATATTATTGCACTGAGTTTTCTCTATTGTTGCAGAGAAATGAATACTCTTGACATAAAACCAATTTTATATTATATCAAGAAGACTCTAATGTAATATTATAATTAAAATTACTGATCATCTCTGTACAAGTACTTAACAATGTTGTGTTATATAACCTATCCCAGTATTTGTCATATGTTGACGTCAAATTCCACACAGCGTTAAATACAGTTCTCTTTTGTTTAAGGTGCAGCATGTTAAACTCATTACATATAGCTTTTAAGTCCATGATGAAACAAAGCAGGAATCTTGTATTCTCTATATAATCATTTTATACCATTCAAGATTTTATATGTTTCTATCATATCCTTTCTTGGTCACTCGTTTGCTAAGCTCAAAAATCCCAGTAGGCTCTAGCTTATTTGAGTATGGAATGCATTCCATACCCCTGATGATTTTTGTTGCTCTCTTCAATCCTTTTTCCAGTTCTAGTCCTCAAGGGGAATTATGATGTCATCAAATTGGCACACAGCAAAATCCACTTACTTGTATGTCAAATTTTGAAAGACTACAACCTTACAGAAAAAGTGTGACACTCATGATACAATTTATTGAACTGGAAGCATGTTAACAGGGTAAGTTTTTTTTAGTCACCTTCTATCTATACTGACTAGTCTTCTTTGACACAGACTGCACAAGCAGAAGATGGAATCAAAAAGATGGTTTTGTGGCTCAGTCAGCTGAATAAGCCCTTCACGTGCTACAGTACTATGGAGCTTTGACTATAATGCATAATTAAGCAACTGTTGTTTTACCTAAGTTAGATAATACAGCTTCTAGGATTTTATTAAGAGCACCATATTCAAATCCGCACCCTGTAAGTAAGACTCTGAAACTCATGCTATGCAGGCTCATTTGAAGAAGTTGGTAAAGATTTAGAAAAGTCAACTACAATGACATTCAAATTGCCAATTAAAATAAATACAGTTATTTCAATGACCGACTTATAGATCACATTTTCTATCTTTCCCATATCTGAAAACAACAATTTCAGAATGAGAGCAGTGTATATGCAGGATGGTAGCCCACAAACCAGAGATTACATATCTAACATACCCATGAAAAGTATATGCAAACAGCATGTACACAAATGAAAACAGTCCTCAAGCTGGCCTTCTCTGTTGTAGTATAATGGTTTCTCACAAACTGATGTTTTAAAGTAATCTTTTTAACTCATTTGTGTCCATCATATATTTTGTGCTTATGGGTACAAATCTGTTAGCTTAAAAAGAGATACGAAGAAAACAAGCACCCAACCAATTACATTTGAACTCCATAACTGCTATGGCATAGAATATGTTGGTATTTCTGGTCAAAATCCTGTTTCCAGCATGAACTCAAGTGACACATTTTGACAGTATAGTATTGCATTGCAAGTTAAATTAGTACAGACGTTGTACGATACACAGTCTAAACTAACTTTATAACTTGCAGATATTTGCTGGCAAAAGTTATGCCATTTTCTGTTGCACTAGCAATGCAATTTTGGCTTTTTCCCCCCAAAGAGAGGTCCTCCAGTGAAATATAGCATTCTGATCTTTAATACTGTACATCTAATCTTGATAAGACAGAATTGCAGTGTATGTACATTGTGCTTGCTGGCCATTCCACAATGTCAAAGAACATGTAGCCTTCTGAATGCAGATACTATTATTCTAACCATTTCTTACCAGAGCTGATGGCAACTGAATTTTAACATCTGGAAGGCAAGTTTTAACAGCACAGCTACAGGACATCCACTCAAAATGCAGTCTGCTAGAATATACAGCATATAAACTCGTAAGGAAATAAGGAAAAACATGAATCCTGTTTCTGTGCGTGTCCCAGCTGGTTCCAGAAAACAGCTCAGACTAGATTAGCTCTTTATCTGCAGATAAACAATTCTCAGGCAGTTACTTACATTTTTTTCTTGGTCCTTGTTATTCTTCAGCAGTGTAATGACACAATTATGAATGAAAAAGGCCAAGGTCAACACTCCTGTCAGCTGAGGAAACAGAATCCTAAATTCTGAGGAAAATAAAGTAAGGTTAAAATTATCAAAAATGCCATATGATTGGTATCTCATTCTTATTACTTCTATAGATGGTTTGGGGACAACCTTTAAGAAGGCAGCTAATTTGAGTCCATACAAGAGAACCCTCAATCACTTAGTCTGACTGATCAGAAGACATTCCTAACAAGATCATTCCTTTAAAAATATATCAAACAATCAATTCTACAAATCAGAGGCAATGGCTGAAATCCTGCTACACAACTTTACATGCACAACAAGGATTAAGTCATTATCACTGACAAATCATGACTAATTAAAGGCAATTGTAAGGTGCATGTGACTTGTACACAATGCAACAAAGTTGAGTGCACCTCAAAATAAACAAGGAAAGCCTATAATCCATTTGCCCCTGCGGCTGCTATGTCATCACTGCTGCACATGCGTGGCTGTGTAACAGGATTCGAGTTAGCAGTTAGGAAGCTACAAAGTGCTAATTTTGAGCTAGCTCAGGATCCCAAACATAATAAAATGTATTATTCCATGCATTTTTGAAAACAAATTTTAACACTAATTTTGACTCATATTCCCCTTCCAGTACCACACACACACACAGAGAGAGAGAGAGAGAGAGAGAGAGAGAGAGAGAGAGAGAGAGAGA
>JAHTLZ010000240.1:5056609-5087644 GCA_023846285.1 Phrynocephalus versicolor
AATAATAATAATAATAATAATAATAATAATAATAATAATAATAATACAGTGGTCCCCCGCACTTTCGCGGTTCATATACTGTGGTCCTGCTATATCGTAGGAACGCAGTATATGAAAAAAGCCCACCTGGGGTAAGGGGTAAAGGCCTGTTTCAGGCCTCCCACACTTATCCCAGGACTGGAGCAGCCCTGAACGGGCCTGCGAGGGCCTTTCCAGGCCTTCTGGAGGCCCCAAAAGGAGAACCTTTTGGGGCCTTCACAAGGCCTTGGAAGGCTGTCGCAGGCCCATTTGGGGCAGCGCCAGGCTCAGGGTAAGTACAAGAGCCCCCAGTTAGGCCCCCCCAGGCCCGACCCGACCTGCATCCGCATATCGTGGATTTTCAGTTATTGCGGGTCGGGTCGGTTCCCTAGCCACTGCAATAGGCGGGGGATCACTGTAATAGTTGTTGTTCAGTTGAATCTGACTCTTCGTGACCCCATGGATCAGATCAATCTATCAATCATTCAATCAACCAATTATTGCTCTCTGGTTTGTGAGAACCATATATTGCCTGGCACCAGATGAAAGGAAGTTGCTATGTCCTTCTTCCCTCTTCTCTTCTTTTTTTTGTTTTCTTTGCTTGTAAATTGTCTTCTGTTGATAAGTTATTGCTCTTGAGATATCATATCAGGGAAGAGGAACATGTGGCTGGCCAACTGGTATTGGACTGTGGTTCCCATCTGATCTAACCAGCACAGCCAACAGTACTGAGAGTTGAAGTTGGACAACATCCGAAAAGCCACAAATGTTTTCCATTCCTGTTCTTCATCATAGGAACAAACGGAGGTCTCAAGGGATGACAGAGGGCTGAGGATAGGAAATTACGCTAATACTATCTTGATTCTTTTATAACTGTACCTACAACAGATATTTATACTGAGGAGAAAGATTCCAGAAGGTGAAGAACTGAAAATTTTGTTTCAATGCTAGGAAATCAAGGCAACGTGTGATGCTTATATACTGCTCTATAGTGCTTTAAGCACCTTCTGGGCAGTTTACAAGTAATTATGCAGGCTACACATTGCAAATCCCTCCCCCCCAAAAAAATGCAAGTTGAGTACTCATTTTACTGGCCTCAGAAGGCTGGAAGGCTGAGTAAACCTTGAGGCGGCAACCTGGGATTGAATCCAAGTTGTGGGCACAGTTGCAGCTGCAGTACAGCATTTTAACCACTGTACCATGAGGCTCATGGAAGAGTCACTTTCTGGACTACAGCTCCCAGAATCTCCCAGACAGCAGAGTGGCTACATGTAATGGCTGGGGGAGTCAACGGCATTCCAGAGAAGCACTTTTTTTCAAATTCCGAAGCGCGAAATGGACAAATTTGCATTGGTGGACTGCAACTCTCAGAAGTCTCCAGAAAGCACGGCCTCTGGAGAACTCTGGGAGCTAAAGCTGAAAAGCACAATATATGCACTTCTTGAAATAAAGTCTCAAGTTCTGAGAGCAGGTTCTGTTTAAAAAGAAAGTATAATACTTTCCTTTTTTACATGGGGGATTAGTAAGGTGGGCACATCACATGGGCTATGAAGAACCTCCTTGGAAATATGCATGCAGTATTTTATGAGCAGAAGCACCTATTAAGAAAACCTCCTCTTTACCACTTCCTCATTACCATTAACATAACCAAATGGCAATTCCGTTCTGAAAGTATGTCATTTCATTGTGAGTGTCTGGGTTTTTGGGAAGAAAAAAGTATTTCACCAGAAAAGCAGGATAGAAATAATGCCTGAAAAACCATAACACTCATGACTGTTATTTGTCAACAGCTGAAATTCAGTCATAAGTAATAACTACAGTGGCTCATTCAGTCAGTGATGATGAGTCTATTCCTCTGTAAATTCCACAGATTCAATGGGCCTACTCTAGTTGCGACTTACTACTGGATTTTCAGCCATTGTGCGCATGTTTCTATTATTATCTTTGTAAATCAATAAGAACTAGAAATTTGATTTTTCTTATAAAAATATGACGCTCCTGGGCTATTGGGCACAATTCTAAGTGCTGACCTTAACCTAGAAAGCACAAAATGGCCTTTGTCCTACCTACCTCAAAGATCAGATCTCACAGTACGAACCAGCTCAGGTCCTAAGGTCATCAGGAGAGGGCTTTTTCTCCATCCCACCACCCTCACCGGTATGTCGTGGGAACACATGAAAGGCCTTCTCAGCTGCTGCGCCCAGACTCTGGAACCTGCCTCCCACTAGAGGCCAGGAATGCCCCATCTCTGCTGTCTTTCCAGAACCAGGCAAAGACCTTTCTCTTCAGGCAAGCTTTCCCCGAATGATGGACTACCTATTATGTGTCTTTTGTATGAATCTACCATACATGATCAAACAGACTTTGTGTTTATAACCACTTAAAACCTTGTGTGACTGCATTGACACTATGTTTTCAATGTTAGTTTCCATCCCTCATAACTTTCACATTGAATTTTTACTCTCTCTTTAACTGCTCGTGTTCTCTTATAGCGTTAATGTTGTCTTTTAATGCTGTAAGACGTCCCTCAATTCCCTGTTATCAAACTTGAATATGTCTTAATTGCATTGGACTGTATATTGTCCCTCATTACTGTAAGCCGACTTGGGTCCTTTTCGAAGGAGAAAGGCAGGGTAAAAATACTCAAATAAATAAATAAATAAATAAATAAATAAATAAATAAATAAATACCCCACATCAAAAAAGAGAATAATGCAATGCTGAAAATATTAAGCCAAGACAACAAACACTGGATAAAAATCATTTCAGGACTAAGTGTTATGTCACATGTTTTTGCAAACACATTAAACTCATTTCCAGTACTAATATTGCCTACCTAGCATGTTAAATTTGGCAAAGAAAGATGGCGACTTAAAATTCAATAGCAGAAGAATGACACTCAGGTATAATGGGACCGTTTTGGATTTGTCCCACAACTCTTCGAATTTTGGAAATCCTCCACCGCTAGCAGAAACAATCAGCAATGTTTGGTTTCCCGGCACTTCCTGCCCAGCGTCACCAGGACATATCACTGGGAAAACAAAACAGCAGTTTACTTTCAGCAAAGCATAAGATGCGTGTGATAGAAATCAAGGCCTAACTATTAAGAGGAATAAGATCTCTGCTGTGTCTGAGGCAAAAGGGTCATTTAAACATAAATACTGCATGTGCCCCAGCTCATAGTCTATTAAAAATCTGGGTTACAAAGGCTGCAACTGCTTTAGCAGCAGCTCTGCACATGTAGTGGAATTCTATGAGGAATTACATCTACCAAGTCACGAAGGATAAATATTGCGAAACAATAATTGCTCCCATATGTCTTTTCACCCTTGGGCCATCACAATGTTTCCCTTGAACTACTGGTTGAAAGCTGTCTATAGAGAGGCAGGGCAGCAGACTGTATGACCTACTGGAACAGAATGTTTTGTTTGGTGCTCTTCTATCACTTTGCCAACTAAGGTCAGGATAGTCAAAGCTATGGTTTTTTCAGTAGTGATGTATGGAAGTGAGAACTGGACTATAAAGAAGGCTGATTGCCGCAGAATCTATGCTTTTGAACTGTGGTGCTGGAGGAGAGTCTTGAGAGTCCCCTCGACTGCAAGGAGATCAAACCTATCCATCCTGAAAGAAATCAACCCCAAATGTTCACTGGAAGGACAGATTTTGAACCTGAGGCTCCAGCACTTTGGACACCTCATGAGGAGAGAGGACTCCTTGGAAAAGTCCCTGATGTTGGGAAAGATTGAAGGCAAAAGGAAAAGAGGACGGCAGAGAATGAGATGGTTGGACGGTGTCATCGATGCAACCAACATGGATTTGACCAAACTCCGGGAGGCAGTGGAAGACAGGAAGGCCTGGCGAGCTCTGGTCCATGGGGTCACAAAGAGTTGGACACAACTGAACGACTGAACAACAACAACTTCTATGTGTACTCTCTACCACACCCTCTCTGCAGCAAACAATACAGAGAATTGAAAATGCACGCAAAGAGTTGTTTTCCTCCTGAGCACCACTTGGATTACACCCTCCAGATGGTGGTGTGCAGTCCTGTATTTGGTGGGGCCATGCTTTGTTGCTTGGGATAAGCTATTGCCCAGTTGCCCCCCAAGAATAAGCAAGTGCCTAATTCAGATATGGCCAAACTTCGGTCGTCCAGATGTTTTGGACCACAACTCTCACAGTCCTTTGCCATTGGCAGTCTATGTTTAGAATTCTGGGAATTGTGGTCCAAAACATCAAGAGGGGCGAAGTTTGGACATGTGTGGCCTAACTGAACACTGTACAAAGATATATTTATTGAGCTTGATTTAGTTTAAGGTGTTTGAACCTAGCCCCCACTAAAATCACTGGAACACTTTTGGTATACCAGAATTAGCCCAACCCACTGTAAGGTTTAGTGAAACATTTTTATTGTTGACATCTGATATAGCTGAATATCACAACCGGCTGCATCTCCCTTTTAGTTAATTTATCCTGTCTTGTGGGTAGTATTCCCTCAAAATAAAAAAGCTGTTCCTTCCTCCTTTTTTCAGCATTCTACCACAGAAACAGCCTAATATATCTACGCACAGCAGATGCTCTGGAATATTTTGCCTTGTGATTAATTGCGAGGTACATCAGACAAATGGACTAAATCCATTGGTTGATCCCAAACAGAGCAGATTTTGCTGCATCAGTGGGACTTATTTAATTATTTAGTTCAGAAGTGGGGAGCCTTTGGCCCTCCAGATGTTTTGGACCACAACTCCCAGAATTCTGAGCCTATATTGCCAATGATAAAGGACTGTGGGAGTTGTGGTCCAAAACATCAGGGAAGGTTCCCCATCCTTGATTTAGATACTAAAGTATGGTTGATTCAGAGATTAACAGCTTGATTTAATCCAGTGACCCAAAATCTGTTGCTTAACATAGTAAATTGCACCAGATTAAACTCATTATACCAACAGGGGCTTAGTGAGTCAACTGCTCCATAAGTTTCATTGATCCAAATGGGTCAACTCTTAAACTATGTCTTATTATGCTAAAGTAATTTGCTGTTAGAGTAGATTCATTTAAATCAATGGAATTTACAGAGAAGTTGACTCACCAAATCCCCATTAACTGAACTGATCTACTCTAGTGAGATTTACTAACAGGATTTTGGCAATAGGTACAGTGTAAGTAAATACAATATGTATGACAAGAGGAGCTCCACAACAGGCTAATTGTGTGTGTGTGTGTGTGTGTGTGTGTGTGTGTGTTGTGTCGTTACAGTTGTGACCGAATCTTTGTGATCCCATGTCCATGGAGTTTTCTTGGCAGGAATACTGGAGTGGCTTGCCCATTCCTACTCCAGGCAGCTACAGCACCTGGTATTCCCTGCTTGTCGCCCATCCAAGTACTAGCAAGGCCCAACCCTGCTTAGCTTCCGAGATCAGGCAACGGATGTGCTTAGGGCATCTAAGTAGGTTAATCGTATGAGCTCTGCCTAATTCTTTGTATTAGAGATGGGCACGACTTAGCGGTATTCCCGTTTCCGTTTCCGTTACTCGGTTCCATTACTCTACGGAAACGGTAACGGGAATTACTCCACCAGACTTCGAGCTCGAACCGACGAATGAATAATTTTGGTCTGATTTGTTGTGCTCGTTACTTGCATCGCGCGATTGCGCGATGCCACGCTGCACAGAAAAACAGTTTTTAAAAGTTAAAAAACCCAGTTCCCAGCCAAAAAGCAGGCGGAAAAATGCCTGCCGTGCCTCAGGGCACCTACCAGAGGGGTGGTTTCTGGAGGTCCCCGGCCTCACCCCCTCCTCCGTCCTGGGCTGCTCTGGTGGGACTCGCCGCAGGCTCGCAGCAGCAACAAGCCGCACGGCACGAGTCTCGCCGCCGGCTCAAGCGGCACGGACGGCACAGGAAAAAACTTTTAAACTCTCCCCCCACCCATTCCCGGGCCAAAAAGCAGACGGAAAATGCCTGCTTAACTAAGGGCGCAGGGCACCTACCGGAGGGGGGGTTTCTGGTCTGGAGAGGGGGTCCCGGCCTCCCCCCCCTCCGTCCTGGGCTGCTCTGGTGGGACTCGCCGCAGGCTCGCAGCAGCAACAAGCCGCACGGCACGAGTCTCGCCGCCGGCTCAAGCGGCACGGACGGCACAGGAAAAAACTTTTAAACTCTCCCCCCACCCATTCCCGGGCCAAAAAGCAGACGGAAAATGCCTGCTTGACTAAGGGCACAGGGCACCTACCGGAGGGGGGGGTTTCTGGTCTAGAGGGGGGGTCCCGCCTCCCCCCCGTCCTGGGCAGCCGGACTCGCCATGCCATGCGGTGCGGGCGGGGGATCCAAAATGGGGTGGCGAACGCAATATTGTTTTTGAAATCATGGTCCAAAAACACACAAGCACAACAGAAACACGCGGAAATTTATAAACTGCCAGATTTTTCACAGTAGCAGTGGGTTTTTTTCTTGCAAGTTGCAACAAAATGTCTCTCCTCTCCTCCTCTGTCCTCCATTGATTTTATTTCATTTTATTTTTTTTACACCTGCGCAATGATGGGCTGGCCGAGTGGCCATGTGGGAGTGGACGACCATGCAAATTTTTGGAGCCATCCCACCAATTGCATGGCCACTTGGCCACTGAGACTTCTGGGATGTGCCAAAAAGCCCCCTAAAACCTGCCCTAGCCCCCTAACCCCCTAACCCTAATCCTTGACTCCTTACCCATACGTCACAGACTGTCTTCTTAGTGGGTCAGAGAGGCACCCAGAGGTGCAACCCAATAGCCCACCGTAACCTTACCCGTCAGTAGCCTAACCCTAGCCCTTGCACTAACCCACCTTAACCCATAGCCAGATCTACTTGCATTGCACTACACGCAAGTACGATTCCCTTCTTTGTGGGACATGGTAGGTGCGACCCACTCCTCGGAGGGTCGTACCAATGGACCAGGTGGTCTCACTGTCTGCAAATGGTATGCATATCCATATGGTTATGCATGCCATTTTGCAGCAGCAGGTGAGGAGGGGAGACCCCCATGTTGAGTGGTCTCTTGGAGCCTGCTGCTGCCCCTTCCTAGTGGGTGAGGATAGGAGGCACCCACGGGTGCCTCCAGGAGCCCACTTTCCCTTTATAGCGGGCCAGAGGAGGCACCCACCCCACAGAGGTGCCTCCAGGAGCCCGCTACCCCCCCAAAAAAACCAGTATAACGACAACGAAAAAACAAAAAAAACGAACCGACTAATTTTTGCGAAGTTTCGCGAAAAACGGAAACGAGCCGACACGGGCTGCCTCCGACACATGACAACTCGAAAACGTCATTTTCCCTAGTCGTGCCCATCTCTACTTTGTATACATACAAGATTCCCTAGTGCTGCTGGAAATTGTTTTCCCTCCAAACAAGTTTCTGGTAGCATATGGTCTCAGCTTTGTCTTATTGAAGCCATTCACTATACAGTATGTTGTGGTGAGTAAATGTTTACATAATTATTCTGAGCAAAGATTGTGCACTTCTGTTAAGGTTTCAACATTAACATGAGCTGCAGGACATGTTAAAAGTATCTGTCCATGTAAAGTTCCTTGTGGTCTATAAATTAAATGTAAGGGTTCTTCACATATGGACCAACCCTTTGCATACAACATCTACCTGCCAGTGTAGTTTTTCCTTGGTACACCAATGGCTACAGTTTAAATGCTCCACCCCAAGAAGTGAAGTAAAAAATGGGGCCAAACAGGACTGAACGTTCCACATTCTCCCTACCTTCTCCGCGGCTCTTTTGATTAAGGGCGAGTTTATACAACCAACACACACACACAGTCTTTAAATCTGCCCCAGGCATTTCATATGTAATGGAGTCAAATTCAGTTTGAACCATTGTGGTCTATCCCAATGATGTGCTGTTTCAGCCTTAGTTGTTGACCTCTACAGCATGTGTGTGGGGTGGGGTGGGGAGTGCAAGCAGCTGTCAGCAGCAAACTGGCATGATTTATGCGCACGACTTGGTTATACTATGCATTCCACGGAATTTTCTCGGTACAGATCTTTTAATCACATTTTGGCTATGTGCCTAGCTGGCTACAATGCTCTTAACAGAGCTTCACGAAGCATTTGGTCGTTTCTCAGAAGGGCCAACAGGGATGAGACTGAGTCATCAGCATTATTTTTTGCCACTCTGTTTGCGCTCCATTGTCTTTACAATAACACTGAGAGAAAAGTCAACAATGTCGCTGAAACCTACATGGAATTCTTATGGGGAAAGGGATGAAAGTTAAGTGGTTGATTTTTAAACTCTTCAGGGTATTCTCTTTGTGGAACGGTCATCCTTCTGTCCCACCATATTTTCTGTACAAAAAGTCAGATTTCTTCACTGGTGTACACCACTTGTTTCTTCAATTAGTGGCTGCTACATTGAGCAATACTATAATCTGTCTTTTATAGCTCTGCATTAGATTACTGAATTGAATTATGCTGGTCTATAAACTCTCAGAAGCTAAATAAACATTTATTCCATAGTTTTCTGCATAACAGAGCACAGAACAATGCCTTTATAGATTTATCTGATGGAATTTATCTGCCACATACAAACTCCACCAACTGCTGTGTTTATCACTCCGTATCACTTCCCACTAGAAGCCAGGACTGCCTCATCTCTGTTGTCCTACCAGAAACAGGCAAAGACCTTTCTCTTCAGGCAAGCTTTCCCTGAATGATGGACTACCATGTGTATTTTATATGAATCTATGGGTTCACAAAGACTTTGTGTTTATGACTACTTATAACTGTGTTGTTTTAATGTAATGTTGTCTATTAATGGTCTACCTTTTATATGTCATTTTATATGAATCTACAGGATCACACAGACCTTTTGTTTATAACTAGTTATAACCGTATGGGTTTACATTGACACTATGTTTTCAATGTTAGTTTCCATCGCTCATTACTTCACCTGGAACTTTACTGCCCTTTAACTGCTCGCATTCTCTTGTAGCTTTAATGTAATGTTGCCTATTAATGCTGTAAGATGTCCCTCAATTCCCTGTTCTCAATACTTGAACATGTCTTAATTGTACTGGACTGTATATTACCCCTCATTCTGTAAGCTGCCTTGGGTCCTTTTTCCAAGGAGAAAGGTGGAGTAAAAGTACTCTAAAATAAATAAATAAATAAATAAATACCATCCTGGGATACTGAATTTCACCAAGCAGCTTGTTGTTTTTAAAGGAAAGAGAGGGGCCTCTAATACATTCTCTAGTGCTTATCTTTTTTTGTTTTGTTTATCTCTTCCTCACAGTGCCCAGAATCCTATTGGCTTTGTAGATTACATGCCCAGGACTGAATAACCAGTATGCAAACATTCTGACGGGCTGTTCTATGTTCCAACACAGCCACGCATGCATGTGTGAAAGCTTGCCAGAAAACCATTGCCCAATTTCTTTTATGGACACAGTTATTTTGTAATAGGATTCTGGCCATTCTGCTCTTTGTTTTCTAAACATTAAAATATGCCTGAAGCACAGATACACTGAAAAAAACAGACTACAGAGAGATGTGGGGGAGGGGAGAGACATGATTTCATTCAGAATATTTTTCCAGTACCCAAATGGAAATATAGGTTTTCCTTACCTCTGTCACTCCCATTTGTACCAGGAACAAGATCCGTCACATTAACGCCATGAACATAATCTGAGAAATCACAATAAAAGAATATTAAAAACACAAAAACTTTCCAGCTACCCTCTTTAAAAGGTACTTTTGGGGGGTACTTTTTCCCAATAACAAAGGACTGTGGGAGTTGTGGTCTAAAACATCTGGAGGGCCGAAGTTTGGACATGCCTGTATACCTACCACAAAGGACATGCCTGGTGCCAAAATGCATTCTTTCTGGCACCAGGTTACACCATTTTCATTTGCCCAGGCATATTCATTCTGTGCTATGTTTTTATAAATTTGGCTAAAACATCTCTTACAACTAATATAGGAGTATGGAAGCTGTATTCCAAAACAGACAGAGGATCAACAGTTCTATAACCATAGCAGGCTAAAGAGCCATCTTTCCCCCTTTCTCTTCTTACAACCCTAACCAACAGGAGCTCTGTTCGCTTGCTTGCTTGCTTGTTTAAAAGCTCTTTTGTATTTTTGCCACAACATTGTCAAAATGATTAAAAAAAACATAGCATTCAAAACAAAAAACAAGAAACAATGAAATTTTGCAGTCCTTCAAAGTACTTGCAAAAGCCCAAAGGGAACAACTCAGAGTGACAATATGAGTTGGTGAGCTCTTACATTTTCCCCTTTGGTGTCCTGTATTGCCATCTACTGGATAAACAGCTAAAATAAATTAAACTTACTCATAATTACAATAGAGAAGCAGTAAGCCACTTGAGAGAGAATTTAAAGTTGATTATACCTATCTGGAGCATGGTGGCTCAGTGGACTAAGGCTTCCGAAAACTGTTGGCTGCAAAGTCGGCAGCTTGGCGGTTCAAATCCCGGGTGCCACGCAGCGGAGAGAGCTCCCGCTGATGACCCCAGCTCCTGCCAACCTAGCAGTTCGAAAGCATGTAAATGCAAGTAGATAAAAAGTTACCGCTGTAAAAAAGCGGGAAGGTAAAACAGTGTTTCCTTGCAACCATGCCAGCCATGTGGCCATGGACTTGCACAACACTGGCTCTTTGGCTTGAATACGCCCCTAGAGTTGGACACGACTAGCATGGGGGGAACCTTTACCTTTATACACAACCTATGCCTCAGCAGATGACCATGAACACTTCCTGAGCTGAAGTTTCATGTATAAGTGCTAAACAGGACAACGGCCAATATGTTCAACTGCTCTTTAATACTATAATTTATTGTCTTTCAACTGTATTTTTCTTTTAAGACACGAAAAACAGCTATCTCAGAACAGCGTAGAATACTATTGCTATGGCATTACTGTGACAGGATGTGAACAAATAACAGTTATTTAATTCTGTTTACTCTGGAATGATATTCAGATCTTTAAATATGGTAGAAAAATATATAGGCTTTTATAACTCTTAAAAATGCCACAGTATAAAAATATTTCCCAAAAAGTATGCATGTTATTAAGAATTAAAAAACTACTGCCCATCCGCTTACTCAATTAACAGACAATGCAGCACTGAATGTATGCTTTCCAGCAGTTCTTATGGGTGGGGTTGGAATATATAATTGGTTTATCTTGGATATCTTTATACCAACCTCCCGTTATACCCAGTGTAGCACAGAGAAAGAATAAACAAGTAAAGTCATGCACATACAAAATAAACCCTAAAGGCACAAAATAGTAAAAGCAGCAGTATTTCAGGCAATCAAATTAAAACTGCATCAAAATGAACCTTTCTGAAGACCATTTCACATCTTGTACATCACCAATAACATGGCCTTCTCTCTCTCTCTCTGGTAGCCACTAGCAACAATAACATTTAGTGAGGCTTTTCCGCTTAACTAGGAACTGAGATTAAACTTTGAAGCGTCTTTCATTTCCTGTCCAAGAGTGAAGTTTGTTTATCCTAACTGCACCTCATTCCTATACCACCCTAACTGTGCCACTTGAGATAATGTCAGACCGGAGGGATTTGTTCCAGAAAGGAAAAGAGCTGATATAAACATATGAACATATGATGCTACACTAACTTCAATCTCTGCCCCCCAGATTATTTCTGCTGTAGGTTTAAATATACATTCCGTGCAATGAACTGCAGTTCCCGAAAGCAAAGGGGACCTAGTATGATTTATGAACACTTATCTTCTCTGCAAGTGGAATGAAAGTTTGGTGTATATTAAATGGGACCTTAAAATGAAGAGAAACAGCGAACCAAGTTGTATATTGAAGTCAGTACCATTCAGATTGTACATGCCAAGAAAACTTTCAGAGACCTCCCTGGCTGTCCAAAGAGACTGTCGGCCTGCTTGTGTCCATTTATTGTGCATTGAACTCAGGCACCATTGACAAGTACCAGGCACCTTTTCCCTAAAAACTATATCCAATGATGTAAGAGAAAGAAACAAAAGCATCTTTGTCCCCTGACCCAGCACAGGGATAACTAAAGAGTTATATCTATGGGGCCTAATCGAGTCTTCTCATTTTTTCTAAAAACAAAACACACACACACACACACACACACACAAACATGCTTGCTTCCTAAATTCCTGAAGAGCAGCCACGTTAAAACATGTTTCTGACCGAGAATTTAATACTTCCCTTTAGATAAGATCATTAACATTCCAGATGCTTTGTTTCCTAACATGTTTTAGGTTGAAGAACCATGATCTTAATCTTTTACTTTAGTGGCCAGTACGCTACAAATGAAAGATTCCTTTTTTCCATTTTGATCTGTGAGTGACTTCATCTCTTTGCACGGAGCCACTTAAAACCCAAAAGTGGAAAAGGAACTTTTAAATCAATGGCAATCTGCTGGTGCTGTTGAGATCATTGCTGTTCTACAGACAGACCTATGTAACAGGCGACTGGCCGCCTGTTACATCATTGGCTGCTTACAGTGAGTTAGTTATCTGGCAACAAAAGACTATG
Source organism: Phrynocephalus versicolor (assembly GCA_023846285.1). Taxonomy (NCBI): domain Eukaryota; kingdom Metazoa; phylum Chordata; class Lepidosauria; order Squamata; family Agamidae; genus Phrynocephalus; species Phrynocephalus versicolor. Next base: position 5,069,151 of record JAHTLZ010000240.1, read on the forward strand.
ACTAGGGGTTAGATTATCCAGAAATGATGACTTATTACGACTTCTGCTTTTAAGTAGGTCGTCTTTTTGTTGGTGCCACTAACAAGCCAATCCATGTTGACGCTCTTAGTCTAGTAAGAGAAGCCCCTCCCTATTACTGCAAATGGTTTTCTGTCTGCACAAAAACGGTGGTAGAAGCAAGTTAGGTCAACTATTTCCTTCAGGCCACATTAATTCCGATTTTATATTTGGGTCTCACTATTATTTTATGGATTAACTATTTCCTGCGGAGTCTGTATTTCTGGAGAGATAGCTTGGTTGACAGATGTCTAGCTCCATGCTTGCAGTCTCTATTTGACAGCACAAGGATCTACAGCTCCCATTATGTGTAGTAAAAGGTAGCCAGGCCAAATATTGAACTTTTTCCGCTTCCTTCCCTCTCTAACATGCTTTGTCATCACTCCACCTGATGATGTGTTCTAAAGGCCTCAAGGTGCTTACTTTTAAGTGTTTTTACTTTATGTTGGTCCCCAAAAGGTGTTAGCCACAGCTACTTATTAAATGTTAAGTACTGACCACATGGCTAACAAAACCTTTATTGGCATTAAACTAAACATATGAATTCCTGATAATATAAAATAAGCATAACCAGATAACACCAAGGATCTTCTTAAGGAGTCATTCTTACATATCACAATAGCCCAGTATTTAGATACATGCTCAGTCAGCTCATGTTGTTTATCAGCTAAGAGAAGTCGGGTTAGGCTCTCAAGGGAACCTGAGAAGTTAGAGGTAACAAAATTCAGTAATAGTTGGCAGAGCTGGTTGAATTTTTAGCAGGAGAGAAGAATGGGTATGATTGAATCTGGTTCAACTAAACAGTGTTTACATACACAGTTGATTCTCAAAGGGAATATTGTGAATCTTGCCAGATAGAACTGCAGAGGGGAAGATATTGAATCTGGCTAACATGAATGCCCTGCACCATAGTGGATTGGTAAGGATGGGAAAATAGTTGGTGCCAAAGGCGTAGCCCATAGAAGTGGGGAGAGCAAATTGGGCTGGAATCGGCTGCCAAAGTTTGAAGCTCCATATCAAGGATTCTCTGACGAACAATATGGTAAAGTTGAATTTCTCCACAGTTAGTCAGAGAATTCAGGTTAATACCAATTGAACTAATTTTGGAGCTAATAATGGAGCTCCAATTGACAGTGTAAGAATCGCTTAATACAGGCATGTCTGAAGTCCGGCCTCGGGGCCAAATGTCGCCTCTTTTCATATTATGAGCAGCCCGCAGCCTCTTCTCCCCACCAGCTCAGCCTGTCATGCATCCCCACCAGCTGGCCCCTCCCCATGCCAGACAGAAACGTCAGCTTGGAGTTTTATGGTTTCCCTGCCCTCCCTGCCTCTGTCTGTCCCCCCCAGTCATCCCCCCCCTCTGTCTACCCGCCCCTGGGTCTGTTGCTGCAGTGTCCTCCCCACTTCCTTGCACGTCAAAGAGGCTTGCTCAAAGGCCAGCCCGGGGGCCAAATGCATCTGAATGGTTGGCCCCCATATATTTTCACCTCACCAAATCTGGCCCTCCTTGCAAAAGGTTTGGACACCTCTGTCTTAATAGATCAGTCATCAGAGATTGGGGGGGGCATGTTTGAAAGTGTACATGAAGCCAAGCAAAGGTAGTTGGGAAACGTTGGAAAATGAAGATCAGGTTCACTTAATAATATTGCAAGTCTGATCACGTTCTGGACACCTAAGATCTTGTGTAGAAAGGAGGCAGCTACGCGATCTATTTCATAATTAACTGCTGCAATCCATACAGGGAACCCATAGAGAAGCTGATAAATAATTTTAGCCTGAAAAATCTGAAGTGCTGAAGGAACTTATTGATGACCTCTGTGGAAATGAAAACTAGCTATTGCAGAGAGCTGATTCATATTGTAGATGTGGAGATTGTATCAGGAGTAGTAAATGAGGATCTATTCCTTTATTGGCCAATTTGTTCCAAAATAAGCAACGGTTGATAAGACTCAAATGCTCCTTGGAGATCAATAAAGGCAATAAATTGCTTGCCGTGGAAGTGGAGGTAATATTTCTCAGCTAAAAACACAAGAGTGACTGAGTGAGTGATCAAGTGTAGAGGATCCCACTCAAAAGCCTGTCTGTTCCTCCCCCGGCAGGTTGCAATTGTCCATCCACTCCATGAGACAATTCACAAGATGTTTAGCATATAACATAGACTTCAATCTGAACTGTTTGACATGTTATCAGACAACTTGCAGTTGTTAATATACTGAATTACGGTAATATCTGATGTTTCTTGTGGGTGGGTTTGAGCACATTCCACTGTGGAATTGTACTGTATTAACAAACCTTAACTTAGGCTGTAATCTTATATTCTCTCGAAAGGCATGCCCAAGCCTATAGGAGGCATTTTTGGGGCAGACTAGGACTAGGTTTAGGATCTGTTGGTTCAAAGTCCTACTGGTCTCCCAGTATGCCTACCCTATGTGTGGGGCAGGTATGGCAGCTCTGTTGTCGTGCACTTAAGTTCTCTCTTCATGGAAGTAAGTGGGAAGAGAAAACAACCAGAAGGAAACAAGATGATGAACTCAACCCCCTATTTACTGCAGAGTCTACCCCATGGTTCCGTCTTCTGAGACCTCTGCATTCAACCAGCAAGCTTCTTCTTTTTTCTGGTGTTTTAGCTTTTGGGTAATACAGTAGGACCCTGTTATCTCCTGGGGATTGGTTCCAGGCCTTCCTGTGGATAATGAAATATGTGGATAAGAGAGAATGCCTGCCCACCCACCCCCAAACTGTTGTTTCCTGACAGTAGCTTGCTTTATGGCTGGTGTTTTGGGACAGTAGCTTGCTTTATGGCTGCTGTTTGTGACAGTAGCTTGCTTTACAGATGCTATTTGTGACAATAGCTTACTTTACAGCTGCTGTTTGTGACAATAGCTTGCTTTGTGGTTGCTGAATTATTTAATTTTTTTCCTCTGCCAACCGTGGATAACTGAATCAGTGGATAATGAATCAGTGGATACGGGGGTCCTACTGTATACCCAAGGAAAAACAGTTGACAAATTACAATATAGTTAATCTTGGTGAGATTTTCATCTCTCAGAAAAGATGAAAAAGTCCACTAAAACATCTGTACAATTGTATTTAGCAGTGCTGATTGAAAAGATTTCCACCAGATGCATTAATGAGATCTGTTAAAAACTACTAAATTTATTTGTCAGGTAAAAAAAGCTATCACCCAGCAGTGACAGATTAACAAGGAAAAAGAAGAAAAATTATTGCACTTACTATAAATAAATTTTCCTGTGTTGAAAAGGAAATTGGACATGAGTACCCAGTAAACCACCATGGCTCCAATAAGAGACACTAATGAAAATAACAGGCTAGACCACTGTCCAAAACTTCCGAAGTAATACTTGCAAACGTCTGGGAATTCCCAAGTAGAGGTGTCGATTAATGCTGAAAAACAACAACAAAAGCATGAATTCTTGAGGCAAAGGTTAATACTAAGGCCCATCCATCTAATCTTATCCTAGTTTTCCAGAACAGGCTTTCTAATGATCGATAAGCAAACCCTAAGATAACTGCATAGAGTCAAGGAGACAACTTAGTTTCCAATATCTTAATAAAGTAAGGAAGCAAATTTGCACAAATGCATTTGAGAAGCCAATGCAAAACCTAACTTGAATATAGGCACAATCCTAACAAGCCAAGTTGGTTAAGTCCTTGCTGAGATAATACCAGCAGAGCTAAATGTGTGCTGAATTCAAATCCTTCCCTAGCCATGTTGGAAATTACTTTGGACTACCCTTACCTTAGCTAACATTGTGTTAACTTCAACTCTGTATCCCCGCTGTAGTTGTTTTACATCCAGCATAACCAAGTTCCTCCTTCTCTCTGCCCCTTCTCCGCTTTCATCTTTTTGGGGCTCTTTCACAGACAATCTCAGTCAGCAGAAAGCTCTATGATAGCAGACTGCTGGAGTCCACAAGTAGAAGGGAATTCCATCAGGAGAAGAGACCTCACAACTAGTGAGTCATTGAATTAGTACTGGATTGTATGATGGGTACAATTTAGTCCCGATTTCCCAAGTATGATTTTGTTTGAAAGACCAGCAGCATAAGGGCTTCTCATACTTTTGGAGAAGTTTTTGGCAAAATAAAGCCCTCTAGATGCTGCAGGAATGGAATTGACAGCACTCCATCACTTGCTACAACTGGTTGGGGATGTTGGCAGTCCAAAAGAATCTGAAAGGTGACATTTAACCCATCCCTGATTTCATAATGTGTGGGAGGCTGGAGGCTCAATCCTTTTGCTGTTCTGTCAATGGGGAAACAGCACTGGATTCTTTCCAGTGTTTCTATTCATCTTCTATGTACTTCTCTGGGGAGAGAATGTCATAATTTTAGCTTCATAAGAGAAAAAGCCCTGTGAGAAATAACATTCATATATAGGTGGAACTCAAAACACTCCAAGAAACACTGTTGTGCTGAGTGAAATCAAAGTGCTACCTTAAAGGGAGAGGAGGTGGTGGGAAACAACTATTATTTTACATTTGTAAAGAAAGAAAATAGGAGAGCAGTATAGTACAATAAATGTGGGCCTATTAAGATCCAAGAATATGCCTTCCCCAATTTTTAATTCCCCAGTGCCTTGAAAACCACTGTATGACCTGGATCCTCCTAGCTACCTCAAAGATCGAATCACAGTATGAACTCACTTGGGTGTTAAGGACATCAGGAGAGGCCCTTCTCTCCATCCCACCACCCTCACAGGTACGTCTCGTGGGAAATCATGAAAGATCCTTCTTGGCTTCTGCACCCAGACTCTGGAACTCTCTCCCACTAGAGGCCAGAACTGCATCTCTGTTGTCCTTCTGGAAGCAGGCAAAAGCCTTTCTCTTCAAGCAAGCTTTCCCTGGTCTACCTTTTATGTGTCTTTTTATATAAATCTACAGGATCACACAGACTTTTTTGTTTATAACTAGTTATAACCTTATGGGTTTACATTGACACTATGTTTTCAATGTTAGTTTCCATCACTCATTACTTCACATGGAACTTTACTCCCCTTTAACTGCTCACATTCTCTTGTAGCTGTAATGTAATGTTGCCCATTAATGCTGTAAGATGTCCCTCAATTCCCTGTTCTCAATACTTGAACATGTCTTAATTGTACTGGACTGTATATTACGCCTCATTCTGTAGGCCGCCTTGGGTCCTTTTTCCAAGGAGAAAGGCGGAGTAAAAATACTCCAAAATAAATAAATATGGCTGACCATGGAAGGCAAACCAGCCATAAGCAGAAAAGGCTTATTAAGGAGGACATATTGCAGTTTGCTGGAAGGGAGGGAGGGAGGGAGGGAGGGAGGAAGGAAGGAAGGAAGGAAGGAAGGAAGGAAATTCTACATGTAATAATGCTACATGAACGTTGTAAACTGTCCTTGCTTAACGTGTGCCTTCTGGTTGATTCCTTCCTATTCTAAGGCATTCAGCAGATGGCGGGAGGGGGATCAACTGGTGTAGGCAACCACACATCGCCAGCTTAGCATCCTGCCATGCACTTAAAAGTATTGCTCTACACTAAAGCCATTGGGAGAAAGCTCTTATCTTCAACCACTTGGCATAGGAACCAAAATCCATTTCTGGCACAGCCGTGGTATCTCCTAGTGGCCTGCCAGCTGAAGAAATAGGCCATGTGCTAAGACAACATGCATGCAAAAGTGCGTCAATGAGACGGTCAGGAATGCCTCACTTTTTACACATGGTTACCAACACGGAACTGGATAGTCTAGTCTAGCCTTGCCTCCGTGTTCTCTGAGGGCAAGAAGTTGACCCCAAAAGACCTGACTGCACAGTTTAGAAAAATGGTGAAGATCCTGAATTTAACTGCAGTGGAATGGGAGGGAGGGGAAGGGAAGGAGGGAGAAACAGGTTAATGGTAGATGGGGCCAAAGGGAGCAGGAGGCACCCGAGTATCAAGATGTTTTGCTTGAAGCTTGTACTGCCTGGAGTTTTGCCTTTGAAAAAGCATTTCAGTCTTTTAACATGGGGTGGAGGAGACCGCCAAAGTTTGACAAGCTACCAAGCAATGGTATTATGGGAAAGCAGACATGGCTAAGAGCACCAGTTTCCTTACAGGCACATAGATTTCTTTTCATTTACGCTCCAAACCCCAGCATTCTCCATTCTGGGAGTTTTACCTGCCAGAACCACACCTAAATTTTGCTCAGGGCAATTTTCTTTTCTAACAGCAAACCTGGCTCTAGCTTGGCCCCTCTTAGGCCATGAAGGTTCCCAGCCCAGCCTTGGTCCAGATGAGCACAATGTAAGTCATTTGGGGAGAGTGAACTCTTTAAAAACATGCTCTTTATTCTGCTGTGAATAATAGTCAAGAACACATTTGTTTAAAACAGGACATATCAAGTCCCAAAGCACATACTTACGTATCATTGCCCTTGATTTTACCACTCTGTAGCAGCAGTATAGTGTCAACATGCCCATTAAAAGAAGAAGTATGATCCCAGCGGTAAATCCTGCCTGTTTAAAAAGAGATGAATTAGCAAATAATTCAAATTACAGCTTTTTCTGGAGTGCAAGACTTATCCTGCAAGTATTTTTTCACTATACTCATGCACATGCACATATTCTCATACATATACACAAATATCCTACCTGTTTTATTCCCCAGGGTATACTTAAGATAGATGTACCCATCATTGTATTCCAGATCATGAATCTGAGGGGGGCAAGTGCCACAAATAAATATTATCAAAATACTTAATGAGACATTTTCTTTTTACAATTTTTACTATGAATATATAACAGACATTATAAAATTATTAATTCCATACAAACCATAACAGCAAAATGCTTCACGTACATTGTGACTATGCTTGAGTTTTTGCCCTGACCATTAGCACAGCCATCTATTTTGAAAGCAGTTCCTAATGGACTATATACATAGATTTCTTCCGGGGCAGGAAGTACATGATCAGGAGCCACCTGTCAAAAGATTTATTTAATTTAATTTAATGTATTGTATTTATATGTCATCTTTTCCCCCATAGGGGATTCAACACAGCTCAAAGACAGTTAAAATAGCACACCAAACACAAATTGAAACATGGTAAAATACAATGGTAACTCCACTTATGAATTTAATCTGTTCCAAATGCATGCTCCTAAGTCGAACAACTCTTAAGTAGAACAGCCCTAAACAAACAAACAAACAAATAAATAAATAAATTGTAAGTAGAGCAGACCACATCTAAAATTTGTAAGGCAGCAGGTAAAATGACAACAATTTGTCGCTCTTAAGTCGAGCCACTCTTAAGTAGAGGTACCACTGTATAATATTAAAAAATATTGTCAAAACAACACCATTAAAAAAATTAAAACTTGCTCTCTGAACTCCGTAAATACAGAATTCCACATTGTCCTCATCAATCCAAGTCAATTAAAACCCTTTAAAAATAACCCAGAAGGATATCAGTTGATTCTACTAAAAGCCACTGACAGATCCCACTGCCAGAGACACACTGCTGTGTCCAGTACACTATGAAGGTTATGCACCAAGGCAACCAAGGCAACCTCCATCCCATAACTAATCCTAAAACAGACTGAAATGGATATAGAATAGTGGGTTCTGAACCTTGGGTAACTCAGATGCCCTTGGACTCCCATAAACCAGGGCACAGCTGGTGGTGAAGGCTTCTGGGAACTGCAATCCAAGAACACCGGGGAGACCCAGGGTTGGGAACCACTGATCTGGAATAATTTACTTCATCCAGAAATTCCTGGTGGTAGGAAAGCACCCCATACTCCAATAGCTTACTTGAAAATGGAATATTGGCAACTGGAGATAAGAACAGAGAGCATTAAGTATAATGCAAATCTGCAGTGCTCTAAGACTGTACTCATCCACAAGCCTACATATGGAGTCATAGTTATCCATTTATAAAACACGCTCAGGAAACTGATAACCTCCCTTCCAATGGATATACAGTCTCAGATAGTATTAAAACTTATATCAATTGTTCCAGCTGCTTAGAGAACTGCCTTCACAAGTACATACTTACAAATGATTTAAGGATGGTGTGAAAAAGATCCAAGGGTATTCAATGTGGTGTTTTTGATAGAGTAATGGACTAAGACTCAATTTCCTGGCTTTGCCACAGAAATTTGAGGGGGCGGGGTTAGAGCGTAGAACTAGCCAACTAATTTGTTTTTTGTTTGTTTGTTTGTTTTGCCTAACATGGAAACTTGCCTGTTTTTATTTTGGCTGCTTGTTTGTATTCTTGGGTTTGGATTTTATTAAGAATCTGATTATACTTTGTTATTTTAAGTATGTCTGTTTGTGGAGGCTGTTAGCAGGCCTGTGAGGAAAAGTGGCATATTAAATAGAAATCTCTGTCAGTTTGGTACTGACAATGACGGCCTAATGGAAGTCTACATATCCTTCCAAGGTCGGTAAAATGAGTACCCAGCTTGCTTGGGGGGGCAATGTGTAGCCTGCATACTGTAATGAAACTGTAAACCGCCCAGAGACTACTTACAGTGGTATGGGGTGGTATATAAGCAAAACACTTTGCTTTTTTGCTTTGCTTACTAAATCTTCACACATATCACTATTAACCTTCTTTCCTTCCATTTTTGTTTGCTAATAAATTGAGGAACATTAAATCCACTAAAAGAGATGTCCTCACTAACTTACTCCACGACTGACCCCATCAAGCACTCCTACTATAGATCAAACGATCCAAAGGAGAAAAGGGCTCAAATTTTACTTTTTCTCACCAATCCTCTGTCTGAAGGTGATGTGAGCCTACTATAATAATGAATCCGTTTATTCATTGCTGAAGCTTCATCTGTAACTCTCTGCATGTCATCATTCACATTAACGATATTTGTAGGTTCTACATGGAATGGTCTGCAAGACAAACAGAAAGTCCAAAATCTTTAAAACAGAATTAAGAAAACCAGATGTTGGTCACATAATAAACAGCAACTTATCTCAGAAAAGTAAACATTTCTTTCTATTGACATTTCAAATGGTTAAATATGGCATGAAATTCCCAGCCAGGCTAACCAAGCAGGCAATCTTGGCTGAACTTCTTTCAAAAACCCAAACATGATTTTAATCAATTTGATCACAGGGAAAATTATAAAGAGAGCAAGAAAATATTTACATGAGTCTGATATGTCATAAGTTGCGTCTGCAACTTCTGTCGTCTTTCTCAGTGTCTTATCTTAGCAAGGTTTCAGTCACTGACATATTAATTCCCTTCCCTCCCCAAGGGAACACAGCTTGGGCTGTCTGAAAAATTCTGCAGAATTGGAAAGAGATGGGAAAACATCTTGTAAATATTAACGTGTATACATCATATATCACAGGGTAGACAGAGGTGGCTGAATAGCTCTGTGGTCAGGGTAACTGGCTGTGGAGCCTCCAGGGAGATCAGTCAGGCTGTGTGGCCTCAGGCAAGATACACAGCCCTGGGGAACCCCCCAGAAGAAGGGAATGGTATGCCATCTCTGAGCATTTTCTATCTGGAGAAGCCTGAAAAGTGTTACCATAACTCAGAAATGACTTGGTGGCAGATGCTGATGATATAATTATACTTAGGTTAGAGTTCTGCTTCTCACGGTGGCCAAGAGTTCATGATTTCCATGTGAGGCCACAAGCAGGATCTGAAAGCCAAAAGTCTCTTCTGCTGTTGCCCCCTGCCAAATGATGGGTAGAACAACAGCCATGCCATATTGTGCCTGAATTTGGAGAGCCCATATAGATCTGATCAAACCTCCGTGGCTTACTGATTTTATTTTAGATCCAGTAGCCACCAGGACATTTTGTGGTACTTGACTTCATATATTAACTCTTATCTGTGTGAAGTGTCTAATTTCACCCAGGACTTCCAGTGATTCTATCCTCCAGATACACTGGGTGACAACACCCATCAACCACTATCAACATGTTGCCTGAAGCTGGTGGGACTTGTCTCCTGACATATCTCAAGTGTACCATATTGGGGAAGGTTGATTTTGTCTGTCTTGTGTATTTACTACCAATCAACTTCATTGGACAATCCAAATTCCAGCTTTCTGAGAAGGGGAATACATTTTCTCTAACCACTTTCTCTACTACCTATACACTTAATGTACTTTTTCAAAAACCTTACGATTAATCTATCAATTTTTTTAGCATAAAAACCCTTCAAACTCAATCCCAGTGTATTTGACTAATTTCCTTAACTGAAAATACCTCATGTGTGTGTGTGTGTTTTTTAGCTCTTTCTCATAGACAAAGCACTTTGGTTCCCTTATTGGAATTCACGCTGATGGGTCCCTTAACAGTCTAATGTCACTCATGTTTATTTAGAAGTCCCATTGAATTTGATCACTTTAATACTCCCTAGTAAAATAAATCAATCCTGTTCCTTGAATGATGAAAAATTAAATCAATGACTTGACATAATTCTCCCTGACCAATGGAATGCCTGTCTCTCATAAGCTTGATAAACCTATTGTCTGGGTTGTACCACTTCAAACTGCACAGTTCACATGACCTAAGTCTTTTTCATACAAAAGTGATCTGTCGTCAATAAACCACTGAATGTTTGGGAAATGGATGTAGTAAAACCCATACAACCTAAAATCCCAACCTAAAACTCAAACCTGTATGTGAAGATCTCAGGATGAAAACAATAAATAAAAGCAACTTTATGATAGGAAAACCATTTTAAACCCGTTTCAAACTAGAAAGAAATAGTTTTAGGGCAGAGGTTTAAAAACGTGTGGTCCTACATGGTTGTACTTCTTGTTTTCAGTGTGGCTACAACTCACATTAACACTATTCTATGGCAAGGCAATCTCAGAGCTGCAGCACAATAACACCTGGAGGGACACAGGTGTGTCCCGTTTTCAGAGTTGCTAGGCAGGCAGCATCTCATCCCATTTCAGGGCACAAGTCTGAGACCAGAAGGAGAGCATGCGATCTCACAGGACTGTTTCATCGGATGTCACAGAAGTGAGGTAAACAAGAGCTGGGGAACTGGAACTGCTTCCACCCAACCTCATGAGAACTTAAAACACTCCAAGGAAAACTGAACATCAGAATTCAGATGAAACCCTGTGAACCAGCTTATATGAGAGGAGGAGGAAGGGGTTCACTGAACTTGTTGTATTTTTAACTTGATGGATTGATTATTTTTCCTTGCTGCAAACCACCCAGAATATAGTGCATTGCACTAGTGGAGTAGCATATACCAGGGCTGTCCAACTTTGAACAAGCCGAGGTCTACTTTTTCCGGACGAAAGTGCCTGAGGGCTACTACACTAAAACCTCTACTTATGAATTTTATCTGTTCCGAGCATATGCTCATTAGTAAAAAAAATAAATTAAGTAGAGCAATGGGATGGAGAACTTATCCCCTCACATTTTTTAATGATTGCTAGCGGGCTACTTTTGAACCCTTCACGGGCTACTGGTAACCCCCGGTCTAAATAAATGATGAATAAATGCCAAAAATCAATGCTTTGTTTTTTGTTTGTTTGTCTGGCATGCAGCAAACTGTGTCCTGCAGGTGTGACAGTAGCTGCTACCCCTAGCCAGGCCTCACAACCCATGCAGTCAAGTCGGTAGTGCACATGGCCTACAGAAGAGGTTCCAGGCCCCATGCTATTGCTGACAGGGCTTCTGCAACACCAGAGTAGCACAAGCTAGTGGTTCACTCCTCCTTCCCTTACTCTGAACGGCACACTAGGCCTAAGCAGTAAGTACACATACATGGCTGTTGTCCTTCCACCCATTTTCCTCCCCTTGCTCCTGTTTTTTACTCAAGAACAAATAGAACAGGAGTCTCAGGATGTATAAAAACAGAAAAACAATCTTTATTCCCTGCTAATTCATTTTTAAAAAGCTCTGTCTCAACACACTTAGGCGGGGCCTTCTTAAGTAGGCCCTGCTAAAACACGTCGAGCCAGAGTTTTAAAAAACAATTTAACAGGGAATAAAGTTTTTTTCTATGTTTATACATTCCAAGTCATGTTTTGACTTTGGTGGATGTATCAGTCCCTTTTGCTTTGCACAAACGGAACACACATACAATACCTGTTCATGCTATGCTGTGGGAATGTGTGGGCACAATGCCTCAACTGTAAAGCCACCTCACAGAAAAAAACCCAAAATTTCTCCTCCTCTGTGACACATGCCTTAACCTTTGTCCTTCTGTCTAGAAATCCAGGGAATATATATCATATATTGATGCTCCTGTGCACTTTAGAGATTAGAGAGGAACTAACTATAAAGATAATCGTTCACCGATTTTGTGTCGACTTCTGTGTAAGACTACATCACAGCTACTCACACCATCACCTACAATGGAATAACTTCTCAAAGCCAAACACATACTCCCCCACCCCCTTACAGGCAGCATATTTTAGTGTCTCTCCAGTGAAACAAACAGCAATAACCTTCCTCTTCAAGGTGTCTACGTTTAAGGAAAAAAGAAAACCAACATACGAGGTAGTGGACTTCTCCATGAAAGATCACATTAAAATATAGCAGTCTTTAAGATGCCAAAACATAATTGCCTTCTTTACTTATTATTTCCCTTGTGTTTTTAACCTGATAATAGGACCGATGTTAGTCTCTAACAATATAGTTTACATATAATTGCAGAAACAGTTCCTTGAAGATCTTCCAAAACAAGGTGGCACTAACTGAACAGTCCAAGGACTTAAAACATGCTTTGTTGACTTCATATTTGTTAATACATGCCAGATTCAAGCATGCATAACCCTCAGGGCATCATGACAGGCATTCCTAGAGGATATCAGGTGTTCTGATTACCCCCCCCCCCAAAGCCTGGTTTTGCAAAGCCACACCCCTTGTTAACAATTTTTCTTCATTATTATTTTCCCAGCTTCTTCCATTTTATTCTGCTGCTTTTCAGACTGATTCACATCTGCATATACATAATTTAATGATTTTCACCCATAGTCCAAAAGTAGGAACATTTCAACGTAACTACTCTTCTTGCCCCTTTGCTGCGGTCCTTATAGACCTTGGGTCTTCTGTATAACTGTAACAACCTCAGGATAAGGCCTTGTAGGACAAGCAAACATTAAGTAAATATTTTTTTTCTTGGTATGCACTGCAGTGGCAGGAAAAGCAGACGTTTCAGCTGATGGTCTCTCACTTGTTAAAGAATAAAAGGCACAGGAGCCGCATCAGGGAAAATGTTGGCATCCTTCCTTCCCGCAAAAGACAACTAAGGAGACCTGAGACAAAGGAAGGGATTCCGGCAGCTGAAGCTCATCACATAAGACTGAGACAAGAGGCAGCTACAACAATTCCTTATTTTTTAAAAAAACAGAAACATTTTTCCTTTGCATCTGCATTTCATATTGAAATGAGACAATACTCATTGCATAATAACATTGTGACTCATAAAAATATACTTTATAAGGTGTTTCGTATCTGCATCATCCCAATAAAATAACATAGCTGTTGGCTCCGATTCCCCAACTTCAATCAATGTAGTAGTAATAAAGATTTAAGAAATCATAAGCTCCTACTATAACAAATCCAAGGTTTTAAGCTGAAGACCTATTTGCTCACCTTCTCTTCAACAAGTCGTCACACAATACATATGGGCCACAATAATACTTCTGTGCCATCAAGTTAAATTCTAACTTTCAAGCGCTTTCTAAGTATACCTCTATGTCAATCTTGGCTCTGGGAAAGATCTGATAGAAAAGATCCAGCAGAAGCAGCACCACTGATTATATAAACTGCAACAACTTTGTGGAGTTTGGGGTAAAACATTTATTTTCTCATTGCTGTACTTGTGTAGCATCCACCTGACTTTTTTTAAACTGGGCAGTAATAGAAGCAACTATCTGAAAGATAAACTGGGAATAGAATTACTCTTCACCTAGTACTGTAGAATGGGGGTGGGTTTAGAAGTTCTGAGTCAGTATGACCATGTAAGATGAAAGATTCATCTACAATTAATTCCCTCAAACTCTAGCAGATGGTCTGAGATAACACACCTGTAGTTAGGACTGTGTAAATAATGTTTAAGATAAAGTCCTGTAAATTGGGAGGATTAACTGAAGTAAATGGGATTTACAATAAATGCAAAAAATAAAGATAGTTTAAAAATTCTGAAGAAAGCCAAGCTGTCCACACAACTGTCAAGTGATCATGGGGTTAGACTTGATAGCCTTAGAGCAGTGGTCCTCAACCTGTGGGTCCCCAGATGTTCCTGGACTGCAACTCCCAGAAATCCTGGCCAGCTCAGCTCGTGAGGAAGACTTCTGGGAGTTGAGAACCAGTGCCTTAGAGGACCCTTTCAACTCCATTGATTCTAAGGGCATACTAAAGTATTTCTCCTCACCTTTTGTACTTCAGGTCTTCTGGGTTGAACTGAATGTTGAGGACCCCGACATCATTTTCATCACCTCCTACAGGAACCAGAAGAGGTCTAATATCTTCCTCCATGTTTATATTCTTCTAGCTGATGTGCCAAGTTATTTTAACCTTTAAACAATTAAATATAGATCAATTATATTAAGTGATCATGATCACATCTCAAACCTAAGTTTTCTTGTAAAACCAAACATTTATTCAGGAGAAGAAATGTGGTGTTTTGGCAATATAATGTTGTTCTTCCATTCTGCTATGTGAAATGGCCAGATTGATAAAGAAATTATTTTAAAAGCTATGCAAGAGCCATGACTAAATCCCAGCCAGGAGATAATTCTTATTAATATTAGTATTGGCACTGAATATTTACGTGGGGCTGCTCTTTACATGGGGCTGCCTTGGCAGTTAATGTGGAGTCTGCAGCTAGTGCAAAACTCTGCGGCCAGATTGATCACGGGGTTGAGAAGATACCAATATATCTCCCCTGCCGTGGCTGCATTGCACTGGCTGCCGATTCGCCACCGCATTGACTCCAAGGTTTTAATGTTAATATACAAAGCCCTGAATGGTTTAGGACCTTGTTATGGGGCAGACCGGTTCCTCCCGAAAAATTCCACCCTTATCACCCGATCATCTAAGGCAGGTCATTTGAGGGTCCCAATGCTGAGAGAAGCCCGCAAATCAACAACAAGGAACCTGGCCTTCTCGATAGTGGGACCTCGTTTGTGGAACCAACTTCCTCCTGAGATTTGTTTGACCCCCACATTGTTGATCCTTTAAAAAAAAAACAATTAAAGACATGGCTATTTCACAATCTGACATCCTCATCTGTCCACTCTGCCTGCTGCCCTGTTTCTGTAAATGTAAATGTATTTTAATTATTTTCTTGCTGTTTCATTGTATCTTATTTCTATATTTATTTTGTATTGTGTTATGATGTACCATGTAAACCACCCAGAGTGGCCGTGTTGCTAGACGGGCAGTATATAAATCCGATAAATAAATAAATACATAAATAACAATTGTTTACCTTTTTCTGCCTATCAGGACTTTCAAAACAATGTACAATAAAACAGACTGAATATTTCTTCAGCAGCAATTTAAACACAATTTCTAAAAAAATTAAAAATTTTTAAAAAACTATTTCAACAGGAATGGAGCCAGCCTGGCTTCCGTTCGGAAGAGGACAGCTGAGTTACTGTTCAAGAGAAAAAGACCCATCACATGCTCTTATCAACCAAGCTTCTCAGTGTGATAAGATAGATCTCAGGCTTCCAGTGAGAACCTAAAATTTAGGGCAGGTCCTAATTTGACCTGTTTAACATTTTACATTTGGACTGAGGGGAGGGGCTCCACTGCACACCTCTTCTATCACATCAACTGGGGACTGCACTTCCGGTCACTCACGGTGGCCAATCTTCTTATAAGGCGTGATGGGGAAGGACTGGTGTAACAAAGCTCACCGTTTGGGTTTATGGTTAAATAAGCCTTAGTAAGCCAGACTTCCGATACCACAAACCTGCTGCTTAAAAACCTGACTTGTTCAGGCATTCTTAACAACTGTAGCTCATGGTATTACACACTGTTTCTCTCTTTCCTGGTTTATTGACTGGCTTGTATAAACAGGAGGGAAAGAAACACGTTCATTAAGCCACTATTCCAGTTTTATTGTTCAAAGCAAACATGGTCATGGGAGGGAAAACATGTTACCCATATTTTTCCATCCGTAAGACATACCCATGTATAAGACAACCTCCAATTTTCCAGCCTGAAATCAGTTTCTCTACTGTGTGTTTCTCTCATTGGCTAACTTCTGTGCATAAGACGACCCTAAATTTTCAGTCTAACAATTCTAGTTAAAAATATAGTCTTATACATGGAAAATACAGTAAATTTAACATTGCTCTTCAGAGTGTAAAACTAACATTTCTCACTATAAGACATTCATTGCATGCAAATACCTGTTCTAAAGGAGACATGGACAGTTTGAAACAGAAATCCTCATTCCAGTGCAGAAAAGGTCCAGCATGCTTTAGTGAAAAGAAAAACACGACAATAAGCTAGTAGGAAAAATTGAGTCACAGGAAGTTAGAAGATTACTTTGCAAATATTGGTGCTGATTCAGCTGCAGACATCACCACTGTGCTTTAAAATCACTGAGACATGGTTTTCTAGCAGTAGCCCCTCTCTTGTCTAGTGAAGTCAGAAAACAAAAAATTAGGAGTGTACTCTTGTATATGTTTATTCAGATATGAGCCCCAGGCCTGTCCAACAGGTATGCATGTCTGACTTTGATAGGAATTACTTTTAGATAATTATGTATCACCCTGAAAAAGGGTCACCATAATTCTGAACTAACTTGATGGCATATGATGAGTATTAATTATGTACCAGACGGAAGCTAAAAGGAAGTTGCGTGATCTTGGGTTTATTGTAGTCTAATATGCAGATTCATAAGAACAAAATAAAACTTCAAACAGGTTCTACTTTTCTGAGTACTATTCAAGTGCTTGGAAGTTTAACTGCTATAATTAAGAAAAATTAGGTGAATATTTTATTCTGAAATAATCTCAAACTCGATGGTTTCATATAAGTCTTATATCACCACTTAACATGCATAGGCAACCGGAATAAAGAAATGAAGCATGCATATCTACGCTCTCCGGAATTAGTTTTGGACAAGTATAAAGGACACATTTTGGCTTCTGGGAGAGTATTCCTACAAGATGCCTCTACAGTAGTGTTTCCTAACCTGGTAGTAGGTGGCTCGCAAAATGTTTTCTGTAGGGTCACAGGTTGTCTTATATGTCTTATATGTAAGTGTATGTATGTATGGAAGAAAGGTCCTTTGAGTGAGAAAGAAGGCTCAACTTTTTGAGAAAGGATTAGTTTACCCCATTAAAAATTCCTTTTTATACAAACATGGAGAGGGGGTGTCACAGATTACTTGGCTATTATACAAGGGGGCCGCAACTTGAAAAAAGCTTGGGAACCATTATTTCACTTATCTCAGGCATTTTCATACATGATGCCCCCAGGCAAACACATATGAATTAAATTTCTGTACCTCAGAATAAACTCTGGAGCGCTCAAACTGCACATGCCAGGCACTAGCAAACAGCCCTTGCAAATGTCAATATCAAGTAGCTCTATTGATCCTTAAGAAAAAATAAAATCCAAAATCCATAGGTAGAAAATAACTTCATAGGATCAGCTGTTAGTCTAGTACAGTGATGGCGAACCTTTTAGATTCTGAGTGCCCAAACTGTGATTCAGAACCCACTAATTTTTTCACAAAGTGCCAATGCAGCAATTTAACCTGAATACAGGTGGCTGTGAAGGGGCGATGTCGGGTGCCCACAGAAAGGGCTCTGAGTGCCACCTTTGGCACCTGTGCCATTGGTTCACCAACACTGGTCTACAAGAATATGCAAGCTTGCAAGTTCTCCAGAAGGCTTCACCAAGACAGGTGGTAAACAGATGCTGACAGGTTGCATGGAAGTTCAGGTTTTGACTTTTTTGTTTTAAGACATGAGTTTCCTATCCAGGGGTGTTTATAAAAGGCCTGTGCTGTTACTTTGAACTACTCTGTGTCCTCTCAGATGTCTGTTTTGCCTAAGGCAAGAATTGGTGTCTAAGCTGCTCACAGCCTTGCATGTCTGGAGATAAGAACTAGCAATTTTGCCTTCATCCCATCAATCATTGCTGATTTCTGTAACAGAATACTACTACTGGACATTAAGAGCCTCAGTCATACAGGTGAGGTTATCTGGACGTAGAGTCATGACAACTGGACTTTTCCAAACCTGGAGGCTTTGCAACAACTTTCCTTAAACTGATGAAGCTACTTGGATGAGTAGTGAAACATTTCAA
This sequence comes from Phrynocephalus versicolor, assembly GCA_023846285.1. Taxonomy (NCBI): domain Eukaryota; kingdom Metazoa; phylum Chordata; class Lepidosauria; order Squamata; family Agamidae; genus Phrynocephalus; species Phrynocephalus versicolor. Next base: position 5,087,460 of record JAHTLZ010000240.1, read on the forward strand.
TTATCAAAAGAAAAGAAGTCTAGTTGCCATAACTCAACTCCTGGACTATCACTGGATACCTAATAATAATAATAATAATAATAATAATAATAATAATAATAATAATAATAATAATAATAATAATAATAATAATAATAATAATAATAATAATAATAATAATAATAATAATAATAATAATAATAATA
>JAHTLZ010000240.1:5087654-5163636 GCA_023846285.1 Phrynocephalus versicolor
TAATAATAATAATAATAATAATAATAATAATAATAATAATAATAATAGGTTTCATGCCAACTTCACACCATACAACAATTTCTGTTTTGTTCTGGTCAGAGGCAGCCTAGCCAATATGAATTAGGGAGTGATAACCTTTTGAATTAGGCTACTGTAACATGTTCTTTGTTCAGCTGCCTTTGAGTACTACAGTTTTGTTAAAGGATCTAAAAACTAAATAGCCATCACTTATAAAGCACACCCAAAGTTCTGTTGCTGACATACATGGATCTAAACAACAGACTTTCCCCAATGAAATTTTTGGAGAACACCCGACCATCAGCATGTCAATATGAATAAAACAGACCTTGATTGGTAGTGATACTCACCCTCTGGAACATCCTGTCCAGTGAGCAGAAAGGTGGAGTTCTGAAACTCACATTTTACATAGGCTTTTCTTATTCTGTAAACATTCACCCTAAAACCACACTATTTCACTGTTCCTATTTTCTGGTAAAAATCATTACAATACTTCATTGTACAGATTCTAAAGTGTTACAGATTCAACATGAGCATAACGCTACATATTCTCTACACAGAAACCTGACTTTTAAATTTTCTATAGGTAGTATTTAAGTTGAGATCAGCTGCCTAGACACCCTAAGCACATCCTATCTGGCTTGATTTCAAAAGCTAAGCATGGTCAGCTCTGGTTAGTACTTGGACGGGAAACCACCAGGGATAACCAGGTGCTGTAGGTGCCTGGAGTAGGAACTGGCAAACCATTCCAGTATTCCTGCCAAGAACACTCCATGGACATGGAGTCATGAAGAGTCGGTCACGACTGTAACAACACACATACACACAAGTTGATATCATCTTCTCAACTTAGCATCTTCCACATAAACTACCTAGATTTTACTTGATTAAGGAGTATATATGTAGCATGTGTGTTGTGTTGTTACAGTCATCACTGACTCTTCATGACCCCATGTCCATGGAGTTTTTTTGGCAGGAATACTGGAATTATTCCAGGTGCCTACAGCACCTGGTATTCCCCGGTGGTCACCCATCCAAGTACTAACCAGCGCTGACCCTGCTTAGCTTCCAAAATCAGGCGAGATCGGATGTGCTAGGCAGGGCATCTAGGCACTGGGATATGTAGCATAAGTGACACATACACGATATAAATGCACTATTTCACGAGAGAAAAATACAGAAAACGAAATACACAACTGGGCAATACTTTTATTATGATCAAACAAGCCATTAATCAGTTTTTATTGATTTTTAAAAGTTGATTTTAAAACTTAGCTACATGTTTACTCAGAAGCAAGTTCTATGGGTTTTTTTCCCTAGGAAATCGTGCAACGTTTCAAGTGTAGGGACACCGAGGGAATATATAACTAAATAGAAAGAAACTGATCGAAGATTTCCTACCTGGAAGCGCTTCCCTCTACTCCCGATCTCGGGCTACGTGCATTTTGCCGGCATCCCAGGCAAGAAAACATCAACAGGAAGAACTGCCGCTGTTCCTAGCCTAGATCATAGAGGGAACACACAAAGACCAATCTCTCCAACACTTCCGGTCCCAAACTGATCATCCACTCTTGTCTTCCAATCCACGGTATGGACAGGATGCTAGCAGCGACCCCGTGTGTTCACAATAGGGTTAAGCGAGCCGCCATAGAGGTACGAAGGTCGGGATACATAAGCAGCGCCTCTAGTTTTGAGTTTTCCATTTAACACTTAAAAGAAAAACCCACTGTGTGTGTGTGCGCGCGCACGGTGGCGATTTCTCTTGCAACGTTGTCTGCCTGTGAAGTTTTGAGGAGGCATGAGCAATCCCATCGTGCACTGTCTGTACCTTAGGAGCAAGTCTTGCAGTCTGGTAAATTCAAAACAACCTAAAAGAGAGAGGCAGCAAATGACTTCACCTCAACTACACTGCTCATTTTACCAACCTTGGCAGGGTGGAAACCTGAGTCAACTTGGAGTCAGCTACCTGATTTGATCACTGCACCACAGGGTTGTTCTGATATTCCATGTGACTTACAACCACTTCCACAATACTGTATACTGTATGTAAAATAATCTTAGCCCCATTTCACACTATGTAATAAAGGGTATAAATTTTCTGTAGTCTTTTTCCTTCTTTGCACAGGAAAAAATTAGAAGGCAATTTTCCAAAAATATACCATCCTCTACATGTAAGATGAGTTGTTCTTTCAAAAAGCAAGGCTAGCTATCTTTATTTCCAATCCACTGCAAACAGCAAAACCCTCCTTGGTCTCTTCAATTTCTGCTAGAAAAAGCTGTCAGTTTTCCTATCAGAGAAAGGATAGTCATAAAAAGAGGACTAATTGGGAAATCTAATCTGCAGACAAAGGGAGGCCATCTGCAATCGCTGGGGAGAGGCATCTTGTGATCACAGGACAAAGTTCGGTGAAAGCATCAGCTCGGTGGGGTTCAGAAAGTAGAGGAAAATGCTGGCATTTAGGAAAGGGGTGACAAATGAAAAAGCAAAGTAGAATGGTGGTATGTTCACTATTACATGCCTCCTCAATGAGAATACAAGAAACATGCACACTTCTCGCTTCAGCAGAGGGGTCAGCTTGTGCATCTCTGAAAAAAAATTGCAATTTCCATTTCAGATGTCAGTATGTGAGTGATCACTGAGAATAGGTTCCCTCCCACACCTGATTCATCATGTCCCTGTGTGTTTCAATGTACAGTGGACCCTTGTATAACAAATGGTTTGTATAACAAAATCTGTACTACATAAACAATTCTGGAGATAGGGGACATTTGCTGAACAGAATCGTCTATGGGGCGAATCCGTACAACATAAAATGGTCATGATTAGGGATTACTCTGTTTTCAATGCATTGTATAAAGGAAAATTTGCTTAACATAATTTAATTTGGAACGAATTAATTCCTTTATACAAGGTACCACTGTACAGTGGTACCCCAACTTAAGAGCAACTCGACTTAAGAGCAATTTGACTTAAGAGCAGAAAACTGTTGGCATTTTAACTGCCGCCTTACAAATTTTAGATATGATCTGCTCAACTTACAATTTTTTTTTCATATTTTTTCATTTTTAACTTATTTTTTCGATTTTTAGATAGTTTTTAGAACTTAAGAGTAGTTCGACTTAAGAGCATGCATTTGGAACGGATTACATTTGTAAGTCGACGTACCGCTGTATATGTAATTACTGCACAGATCAAAGATTGGTCCAATACGAAATTAATGTGAGTAAAAACTCCTCTCTAAAATGAACTGATGACTGGCCATTACCATAGCATAGGCCTAAGAGATGCATCAAGACAATCACAGCATAAATATGTAGACAATAAGTTCAGAATGTTTCCTTAAAAGATGTTGCTGTGTCCAGTATATTCTAAACATGAACTTTGGATGAGTCTTAGCTTAAGATTTAGATCTCTCAGGTTACACAGTGATTCCCAATGTGGTGTATCAAGTGATGGACTAGGACTCTGGAGAACAGAGTTTGAATCTCCACTCAGCCATGGAAACTGACTTGGGAGAGTGGAACTTGTAAAACTACTACTGAATTACCTCAGTTACCTTGAAAGCTCTGTTAGGGTTGCCAGAAGTCAGTTCTGACATTATGGCACAGAACACACAGGCAGGTTATGCTGGTTAAGCAAAATAACATGATAAATTTTCCTGTTCTTGGGATCTGGTGTGTCATAGTTATTAACTGACAGTAAAGTAAATAGCAAGAAATAAATAATGTAAATTTCTTGGATTCATTCAATAAACATTTTCAGAAATTCGGGAGACTGTGAAGTGAAGTACAGTGGACCCTTGTATAACAAAGCTTGTATAACGTAAAATTTGTACAACATAAAAAATTCCGGAGATAGGGGAAATTTGCTTAACATAATTGCCTATGGGGAGACTCCGTGCAACATAAAAATGGGATCACTCCATTTTCAATGCATTCCTATGGGAATTTGTATAAAGGAAAATTTGCTTAGCATAATTTCATTTGGAACGAATCAATTCCTTTATACAAGGTACCACTGTACTCAATGCTGCTGCATCATATTTAGATAACAACAGATGCTGTATTTGTAAATACAGCAGACCCTCATATAACAAACTGTACTGGCATTTGTAAATACAGTGGTACCTTGTATAAAGGAATTAATTCATTCCAAATGAAATTCTGTTCAGCAATTTTTCTTTATACAAATTTCCCATAGGAATGCATCGAAAACAGAATAATCCCTAAACGTGACCATTTTTATGTTGTATGGATTCATCCCATGGGCGATTCCGTTAAGCAAATTTCCCCTATCTCCGGGTGGTTAGGGGTACAAAAACAATTCTAAATCTCCAGCTGCACTCAAATGAACCTGCTTAGCTAAGTCCAGCTCAAAATAGCTTCACTATCTAGTCACATCTTGCATTTGTATTACTGAACTTCTGAGGCAGTGACTCATTAAGACAGACATGACACTAAAATCATTTGCGGGAAGAAACAATCCATATTTTATTTATTTATTTATTTATTTATTTATTTATTTATTTATTTATTTATTTATTTAATATAGCTTGTATGCTGCCCACTACCAAGAAGTCTCTGGGCGGCTCACAATCAAAATAAACAATTAAAACATCAAAAATACAATAAAATTAAAACAATAAAACATTTAAATACAATAAATACAATATATTAAAACACAAACATCTGGACCCACAATCATCATTTAAAAAACGTCTGGAACTTGAAGGTTTTTACCTGGTGCCGAAATGTCATCAATGTTGGTGCCAGGCGGGTCTCACTTGGGAGGGCATTCCATAATCTGGGGGCAGCTGCCGAAAAGGCCCCATACCTATAAGCCATCCCTTTCACCTCCTGGAGGGATGGCTCTTTCAGGAGGGCTCCCTGGCTAGATCTTAATTGCTGGGTAGGTTCATATGGAAGGAGGCAGTCCTTCGGGTATTTAGGTCCTAAGCCATTTAGGGCTTTATATGTCAAAACAAGCACTTTGTATGTATGTGGCGTATATTTGTATCAGCTCCAGATCTGATACTGAATATAAATTCCTGAGCTGAAAGCATATTTGGAGGCAAGCAAATATTTTTTCTTTTTCTGTTTTGCTATTACAGTATTGTTAAATCACAGGGAATTAGGGATCTTAATTCGTCTACTGCAACTTTCTCTAACTTTACCGGTTTACTGTGACTTTTTCCAACTTTTTACCAGATCCTGATCTATCTTCTAATCACCCTTGTTCTGCACCAGACACATAGATTCTAATCCAGGAGACATGGAATCTTAAAGTAATGGAAGGGGCCTATAAGGCCATTGACATCAACCTACTTTTTAATGGAGGAATCAAAACGGATTAACCATCTTTACAGGTTAATAATGTGTATTTAGGAGGCAGATCTCAACATCCAGCAGCATTGCCCAATGTTTCACGTTACTTTCATAATACAGTGGTACCTTGTATAAAGGAATTAATTCATTCCAAATGAAATTATGTTGAGCAAATTTCCCTTTATATAAATTTCCCATAGAGATGCATTGAAAACAGAGTAATCCCTAATCGTGACCATTTTTATGTTGTATGGATTCACTCCATAGGTGATTCTGTTAAGCAAAATTCCTCTATCTCCGGAATTTTTTATGTTGTACAGATTTTATGCTATACAAATTGTTTGTTATACGAGGGTCCACTGTATGTCCCTAAATCCTCTGTAGTTTGCCTGTGTTCCGTGCCAGTCTATTAGGGAAGAAATACAAAAGCCACAATAGGATAATTCTTATACAGTGCTGATAATAATGAAGATGTCATAAAAAGATGAACAAGCCTTTGCGTTCTGAAGAATTCCACTTTAAACTTAATCAGGGCTGATGATATATTTATATTATTTTCTACCAGATGTAATATAAAGATGACACTGTCTTCCCCAATGTATTCCACATACAAAGCCAACTGGACTACCAAATGACTCTCCAGTCAACACTGGCAACATTCAACACTGTCTCTGAAGGCAACAAATGGAAGGAGGGATGTACAGAGCCAGTTGTGGCATACAAAATTCTTTCCTCCAAAGCTGTTAATTGCTTTTTTTTCATTTGTATCTTAATTTCCTCCTAAACCGAAGGCTGAAGATGACACATAGAAAGATTTTTTAAAAATATGCAGAACAAAGAAAGTTATATTACGACCACAAATAATTACATTAAATCATAGCTCACTTAAAATCAGTGTAGAAGCACATCAGTACAAAAGTATATCACCCACCACTTAAACGCCAATCAATTGCCCAAAGTTTTCCTAAATAGAAAAGGTTACTGCCTGCCAGTGATAGGCTAATGAGGAAGTGACCAATCTCCTTCTAAGAACATTTCAGCACCTAGGTGCAGCTACCAAGGGATTCCCCCCCCCCATAAATATGCCTCTGGAGTTGGCAAATTCTAGAGGATATCTCCAAAGGTCCCAGTAGATCAGCAGGTTCATGTGATTAGAAGTGACTGTCAGGATTAACACCGAAAGTGGCATAGGTCATAGCAGAGTATAACGATCCTAATTCAATCCAGCACTGAATTATGCCATGAAACAGACTAGTACACAGCAGATTTAAAATTGAGTTTTTTAAAATGGCATACAGGAAGAGCAAAAATACGCTTAATGGGACCCAGGCAGGAACAACACTGGTTAGCAGAGGCACTGAGATTTGCTGGAAAAGTAAAACAGGCTTCCTCCCATTTTTTTTGTACCTCATGTAGCTGAAGCTAAAAAAGCGATATTCAGGTGTGGGGGATTTTTGGCCCTCCAGATGTTTTGCCTTACAAATCCAAATGTGTTTTCCAAGCATGTGGCCAATGAGAATAAATGGTAAGGTGTTTGTCCAAACCACTGGAAGGTCAAATGCTGTTCTCATTATATCTGATTTCCAAGAATAAGTGATTGCTAGAGCCCATGGTGGCTGGTGGGCTGGAAGGAAGAACAAGAGGGGAAATCTAGGGAGAAAAATGGCTGTTCTCTGATAGACACCGAGACAAGCAGTCAGACAACCAAGAATTCACATATACAAAGATAACCCTTTGCTGACATGTAACAAGTCAAACAGGAGTGAATGACATGAGTTAGCTTGAGATGGGACAAGCAACCACTACCAGAAGGTAAGCAGCCCCAATGGATTTAGTGGGCAGATTCCTGGATGAGGATGTACTGTATTGGGTTGCATATTTACCTCATTCTTGTGCATCGTAGTTCAGTGGTGGCCAACCTGTGGCACTCTAGATGTTTTGGACCACAACTCCCAGAATTCCAAGCCTAAATGGCCAGTGACAAAGGAATGTGGGAGTTGTGGTCCAAAACATATGGAATACCAAAGGTTCACAACCACTGTCCTAGTTGGTAACATGGCATTCCCTTATTGTTACGTGGCAGATAAGTTAATGTGGAAAAAGTTAACTGCAATCCCAACCCAAACAACTATTCTGGCTGCAATGCAAATTTTACATCATAACTTCCATTTCAGTTGGTAGAATGCAGCTGCGATGACGTGGTCCAATAATGCAAGATTTGTTCAGGATTGTACAACAGAAAAATTCAAAGTGTGTTTTTACTGACCCATGTAGCAAAGGCTGATTCGAACTGGTCCAACCGTTTTGCTCCCAAAGCAGCTTTCCCCCCTCTGCTCTACCCTTTCAAGCCAAAAAGAGTTGAACAGCTTTCCCCAATGTGGCAGAATCAGGTAAAGACATAAGAACATAAGAAGAGCCATGCTGGATCAGGCCAATAGGTCATATAGTCCAGCTTCCTGAATCTCATAGTGGCCCCACCAGATGCTTCTGGGAGCACACAGGACTAGCTATCTGTCTCCTGATACCACTCCCTCACATCTGGCCCTTGAAGTACCCCGGTTTTAAGTCTGGAGACTATACATCTCCATCATGGTTTGTAACCTGTGATGGACTTTTCTTCCAGGAATCTGTCCAATCCCCTTTTGAAGGCATCCAGGCCAGATGCCATCACCACATCCTGTGGCAGGGAGTTCCACAGACTAACAATGCGCTGGGTGAAAAAAGACAGGGGGCATTTATTTATTTCAACTCACATACATCACATGTGACTTCCAAGGCCACTCTGGGTAGTTCACAACATGATAAAACACAACATGTAAAAAAAGCATTAAACATACAAATGTACAAAAAAACAAAATTAAACACACCAATCCACTTATGCAAAGAAACATCAAAATAACAAACTCATTTTTAATAGACAAGATGGTGGGACAGATTATAAAAACCTCAGTGCTATGATGATGTGATTTCAGGGAAAGCCTGTCTAAACAGCCATGTTTTCAAGTATTTTTTGAAAATTCTCAGGGAAGGAGCCACACAAATTTGGGGTGGGAGAATATTATAGAAGTCCCATTTTTTTATTCTCTTTCCGCATATCTCTTGGGGTCAGTGCTCTCAATGCCCCAGCCTGGGATGATCAAACAAGCTGAGCAGAGCTCATTGGAATGAGGCATTCTGTCAGGTATCGAGGTCCCAAACCATTTCGGCCTTGTATGTCATCACTTTGGAGCTGGCACTGAAAGGAACAGGTAGCCAGTGTAAGGAAGCCAGGATAGGGAAAACATGATGGTGTTTCTTCACTCCACTAATCTGGCTGCCATATTCTGGACAGGTCTATGGATGGCGTTTCACTATCACAGGCAGTTGGGGTGTGAGGAATACACCCCTGCTTTCTTTCTTCTACCGGATTGTCCTCTAAATTTTTAAATATTTCTTGCATCAGTGCTAGATCACCCTGTGGCTGCTTGTTATATTTATTTCCCATATTTACACTCCCATCAGTTCCCTAGACAAGGATTGGAAGATCTGGGACCAGAAGGAAAGATGCAGGGCCAGAAGTCAAATAGCACTACATCCAGTATGAACTGTGAATCTTTAAATCAATCCATGTGAACACTGACTGTGATTTCAAACATAATACAGGCTGCCAATCGAAAGGCTTAGCATGTGGAATTTGGATCTGACTTGATTCTATACCCCACTGAGATCTACTTTGATTGAAAATTTGTTCTGACCGACAGGGGGTGGGGGAGAAGGACATTCTCATATGCTACTTGAGATATTTGGAGGGAAAAAACAGTGTAAATTATCATATCTCAGGTCCCTTCTGACATATGTGTTGTTCTTGTTGTGGTTCAGTTGTGTCTGACTCTTCGTGACCCCATGGACCAGAGCTCGCCAGGCCTTCCTATCTTCCACTACCTCCCGGAGTTTTGTCAAATCCATATTGGTTGCATCGATGACACCGTCCAACCATCTCCTTCTCTGTCGTCCCCTTTTCCTTCTGCCTTCAATCTTTCCCAACATCAGGGACTTTTCCAAGGACTCCTCTCTCCTCATGAGGTGGCCAAAGTACTGCAGCCTCAGCTTCAAAAACTGTCCTTCCAGTGAACATTTGGGGTTGATTTCTTTCAGGATGGGTTGGTTTGATCTCCTTGCAGTCCAGGGGACTCGCAAGACTCTCCTCCAGCACCACAGCTCAAAAGCATAGATTCTGCGGTGATCAGCCTTCTTTATAGTCCAGCTTTCCCTTCCATACATCACTGCTGGAAAAAACATAGCTTTGACTATTCAGACCTTTGTCAGTAAAGTGATGTTTCTGCTCTTTAGGATGCTATCTAGGTTTGCCATTGCTTTCCTCCCAAGAAGCAGGCATCTTTTTATTTCATTGCTGTAGTCGCCATCTGCAGTGATCAAGGAGCCCAAGAAAATAAACGCTGTCATTGCCTCCATTTCTTCCCCTTCTGTTTGCCAGGAGGTGATGGAACCGGTGGCCATGATCTTAGTTTTTTTGATGTTGAGCTTCAGCCCATTTTTCACTCTCCTCTTTCATCCTCATTAAGAGGTTCTTTAATTCCTCCTCACTTTCTGCTATCAGAGTATTAGCATCTGCGTATCTGAGGTTATTGATATTTCTTCCGGCAATCTTAATTCCAGTTTGTGATTCATCCAGACCTGCCTTTCGCATGATGTACTCTGCATATAAGTTAAATAGGCATATAATATATAATATCTGACATATTAGTGATCCTATAAATTGGTGACCTCTCAAAGATCCCAATATTTGTAGCCTTGCTCAAGTCTTGCAAAATAAAGGCAGTCACTTCATTTATTAATTCAGTTTATTAATTTATTATTTTCCTCCCTACGTTCAATTTTCACCAAGATTGTCTTTTCCAGTCACCTTTTTTTACAGTATGCCTAAAATAGAAGTCTGTCTAATTTATACGTGTGTACTTTTAATATGCTGTTCTTCTGTTTAAGGACCCCTGCAAGGGAGTAGGCAACATGATTAAAGCAATAAAGCATATTCAAATACAGTATACAATAAGCAGAAGCAATCTAAAGAGATTAAATCATGTATCACCACTAAGGGGGTGGAAACACAAATATAATGAGCGGCAGCGGCAATCCCTCTGAAAGCGCTACACCTCTTATACTGGATGAAAGTCTTAAAACACACACTCGATTCTTTAAATTTTAAAACGGGTTTAACTAAATCAAAAGAGGGAGACGGCAATAACTTTTTCCACAATCCTTCACCCGTGACCGATCTTCAACAAGCCCAATAATAACCAGGGCTCCTAAAAATTAAAGCTACAATCTTTATACAAGGTACCACTGTATTTGAATTAAGAGAGCAGGTGACTGGGTGAAATAAGATTTTTATGAACCGCGGGCCTCTCCCGCCCTGCACTCCAAAACCGCGTCTCACGTGCCTGGGCGGGGCTTTTAGAAGTTTCGTTTCCTCGTGGCGACCGAGGCACGCCTTGGCGGGCAAAGTCTTCCGCAAGCGGCCACGGCCTCCGCAGGAGACAACGAGCCTCGAGTGGACGGGAGCTACGCCGGCAGCGTAACATAATAACGGATTCCCTTACGCTGTTGACTTAAGAACATTCTCTCTCTCTCTCTCCTCTCCCGCCCGCCGACTAATTGTTCTCGCCTCGGCGGCTTGCTATTGGTGCGGAAGGGCCACGCCACGGAGGGGGAGGGGGTGCGCGTATATGAATGTGTGTGTGTGGGGGGGGTTGCTGGGCGGGGCGGCGAGGCGAGAGCACGTGCTCCGGGCAGAGCGCGCGCGCGAGAGAGAAAGAGTCGTTCGGCGGGCGCCACGGCTTGGGAGGCGTGAAGGTGGGCGCGCGCGGGCGGGCGGCCCGTTGGAAATTTTAAGGGAGGATTCACGTCCTGAGGTGGGGCGGGGGTGGGGGCGAGAGAAAGGCCCGTTGGTGAGGGAAGATTGGGCGGGAAACGGCTGCCGGCAGCTCCCTTCGCCTGCCTGCCTGCCTGCCTCCCTCTCGGGCGGGCGGGCGGGCGGTTCAAAATGAGAAGGGGGGGAGGCGACCCCAAAAGGAAGGGGACCACCCCCCATGGTAAGGGGGGGCGTGTGTGGGACGTGGTGGTGGTGGTGGGGCTCCTGGCTCTCCGTTTAACGGTTGCCCCGTCTTTTGCCTCAGCAGGGCCGCCTCGGAGGAGCGCCCAAGTCGACGGGTGCCGCCGCCATGGGTGACGAGGATTGGGATACGGAGATCTCGGGCGGCCAGAACTTCAGCCGAGGAGGCGGTGATGGCGGCCGGGCTGGCTTCGGAGGGGCGCCTACTTTCCAGCCCACCTTCCCGAAGCCGGTGGGTGGGTGGCTGGGCGGGGAGGGAGGCGGTTGGAGGGCCGGGTAGCGAGTTCTGGTGGCGGGTGTGGTTAGGAGGGATAACGGGTTCTTTTTTCCTCCCAAGGGTAGGACAGTTGGTCACTGTTTCTTATGTTGGGAACCAATTCTGGTAGAATTATTTATTCTGAAAGATGGGTTTGATATGCTTGATGGGCTAATGGCCTTTCAAAAGTTTATTTTGGAAACAGTCAGCTTCCATGCTTTGCTTAAATTAACTTTTTTTAAAGTCACATGGGGTTCATATCATATCATTGGCAGACTTGTTACAGGTGGTCTGAATGGACTGGCAGTTAATATTGGGATTGATAGTATTAAGACATTGTAGGAACTGCACTCCTGCAAGCAACTTGGGAGTAAGGTTAACTGAACACTACCTGGCTTCCCAAATAAATATACATGGTAAAGAAAGACCCTGGCCTATACTTGCAAGGTATAGGGTTGCTAGGGCTATATTCTGTTGTGCATTTCGTGATGTATCAATGGTTTCTGCAAGGAAGACATTTCCTTCTACTGTAATACAAGCACATACGACAGGAACATTGTGGACATTACTCCACCCATCAAGACTTAACAATTTTACCCTCTATACTTGTTGCACATTGCTCAATTGTGTTATGCACTTTATGCAGTAGGTTCTGCTAGGTGGACTATCTTTCTGGTCTCAATGACTGAATCATATTAATGAAGTGTGGATTTTCAATAAGATAAAAAGAAGAGTTTGTTGCATAAACAAACGGCATTTTTTTCATCAATTGATTCTCTTTCTAATCTGCAGGTTTTTATCACAAACTTATCTAGGGAGGGGGTTCCTGGATGGTTGGATTTCTTTCTTTTAGGTGATATACTGTGGACATGTGATGTTGCTGATGATGAATATGATGTGTCTGAAACACTATCCTGGACAGATAACTCGAAACTGTAGGACAGGAGGATGGTGAAGGTGGATACTTTCCTGAATCTTTTTTGTTTGTGATGGATTCCCCTGGCCTAAACAAAGTCAATTCTGTTATTTTATTATTTAAATCCTTTTGGCTTATTTAGTAAATTAGTATTACTACTCTTTGTATTCACTGCCACAGTGCCAGTCAATACTGCCCAATAAGGAATATGCTTGTTTCAACTCAGTTCTTTATTTCTTCTTCATAACAACTATATCTGACAGTAATGTGCAGTAACAGTAACATCTATTTTTGCTCAAACTCGAGAGAGCCAGTGTGGTGTAGTTGGACTTGTTTGAGTGTTGAATTAGGAACTAGGAGACCTGGGTTCAAATCCCACTCAACCATAAAGCTCACTGAGTAACCTTGGGCCAATCATTCTCTCCTAGCCTAATCTACCTCACAAGGTTGTTGTGAGGGTTAAGGGGGAAGGAGATTGTCATTGTAAGCCACCTTGAATTGGGGTTTGGACCTCTTTCTCAAGGCAGTCTTTAAGAAATACAGTAGGATGAAATCAAAAAGTTTGCAAACCTGAAGATCCTGTCTGTTCAGAAGTGTTCCTTTTTTCATCTTCATTGGTGCACTTCTGATGTTTCATTCTAGCCACAAGGCCTTTCTTTTTGGCAGTGTTTGAATTTTGCATGCCTGCCTGCCTTATGCATAGGTAGAGGAACTTCATTAAAATATTCCCAAACAGGGTCTCTCTTGCGGCCTGCTGCCATTACAGGTTTTTCTCCTCAAGGGAAAGAGTGAGATTAATATAATCCTAAAGACGCTATACACTTAAAGACCTCAAGATGTGGAGTACTGTGCTCAAAAGGTTTCACTTTCATTTTACTGCTTGCCCCTCCTCCTCAAACTTTGCTCCTTATGCAGATCTATTCCATTCCAAACAACGTTCTATTCATTGAACTTCTTGAAATGTAGCACTTAAGAGGTAACGGGGTTTATTCTGTGTACGTAGATTTGCAGAGCAACAATGGTCTTTTTTCAATTCTGATGTTTATTTTATAACTTTTTTTGCTATGAAGAAGGCATGTTATCATTGTAGATCCAAATGCACAGTTTTGAAAATAGCAAAACCAAGCATCTTTGATAATATCTTCTAAATAGAAGAAATGCCCCAAATAAGCAGAAACCTCTGTGAGAGCATTCTATTGTGAATGAATTAATACATCCCTATGCTACATAACTAAAAACTAATTTCAGGATAAATAACCTTTGAACTATATGTTAACTAGAACACCATCTTTAGAGATTTTTTCCTCAAAAAGCTTTTATTTTTTTTAGAATCTGATTTAAATCCAAAACCGATTTAAATTAAAAATCTGATTTAAATTAAAAAATCTGATTTTTTTTAATTTAAAAAATCATTGATTTTTATCAAATTTGCAGGCAAATTATGCTTTTTTAAAAAGCAAGTTTCAGAATGGAGACTGTTTCAGAGTTCACCTCTGTATCCTAAGGAGCTCAACATTGTATACAGTAGAGTAGATGCATTAAAACCAGTAACAATATAGTAAAACATGTTAAAAGCAGTTTTAGTTTAAAAAAATACAGTACAGTGGTACCTTGTATAAAGGAATTAATTCGTTGCAAATGAAATTATGTTAAGCAAATTTTCCTTTATACAAATTCCTATAGGAATGCATTGAAAATGGAGTAATCCCATTTTTATGTTGTACGAATTTTCCCCATAGGCAATTATGTTAAGCAAATTTCCCTTATCTCCAGAATTTTTTATGTTGTACAAATTTTATGTTATACAACCTGTATGTTATACAAGGGTCCACTGTACTTTAAAAAACTAGTAGTTTTAATATGCCCGATTCATTGTTTAATGTTGTAGGGTGGCTTATCTGGAAGAGTGACTGAATCATCAGCCAGTTTTGGTCAGAATGTAAAGCCACAGGGTATGTATGAGGTTTTTTTTAACAAGTTATACTTAGAAAAAAACTGACCGCAAGAACTTCATTATAATCAAATTACCTTTTATTGACTGTTAATTGGTCATTTTGAAGTGAAAAGAGAGTCTTGTACAGTAGTTTTTGTGGTGATAATATATTGTAATACAATACATAGCTTATATGCTGTTACTTTTTTAGATGAAAATAAGGGTTCTTGTTCCTGATTAATCTTTTTTTTTTCTTTAAAAATAAGCACAGATGATAGCATGTGCTTATTTTTGGAAAGGCGGAGGCCAGTAAAAGAGCCTTGAAAGGAAAGGAGAAATAGTTAGGGGTTTGTGTGCACGCACATGTGTGGAGGAGATATGTGAGCTTTTTTGACTTCTGTTGTCAGCTTCATATCTCAGTTCATGGTTATAGCATATCAATCTGTATGTTTTGGGAGGGAATCTTGCTGTAAATGTTTACTATTGAGTCAATTCTTACTTATAGCAATATCTGAAGCAGGTTTACACATGGCTTGCGATTTTTAGTTGTACTTGATAAAATGATATAAATCAGTTTGACAAAAAACAGTGGTTTTTATCCATTATAGTTAAAATACTTATGATTGAAATATAATTGAACAACTCAATGCTAGTCAAGTAGTTTTGACTAATACTCAACCCTTTAATTTTTCATTTTTTAAAAATTCTTTTTAGTTATCAGTGGAAAATCAAATGGGGAAGTGAAACGAGGTGGATTTGGAAATGGGAGGCCTTTTGGAAGCAGAGGTACCTTCACATTGTATTGATTCTTTACAGATAACATTTGATCTAATTTAGGCTATCAACTTAAAATGCTTTAGCAAACTAGTTTCAGTTGTTTTAACAGATCATAGCACATTATTAGACTTGATTGGTTAATGAATATTAGAAATGTAGTGGTTGAAATCCTGTTGCTATAATTATGCCATATAGGACTGATGATGTTACAAACCTTAGTGATTAAAAAATTAAATTGGATTTTACTCCATGTTTTTAATGTGACACTAATGTATTGCAATTTGTAGCCCTATACACACTTGACTAGCTGCCCCATGACAAGAAATGTTTTGAAAAATAAGACAAGATGTTGAAAACAAATTAACTGTAAATATAAAGAAAAACAAAACAAAATCCTAACCTTCTCTCCCCTTTAAAATTGTTAATGGATGATGTGAGGAAGACCTCCCTTCCTCTCTCCTCCCCTTGCTTTTGAGCCTTGGAGGGAACATTTCAGACAATCACCCACAATCTAGTAGAGAGTGAGAGTGAGAGTGAGAGAGAGAGCTACCATTGGCTTGCTTGTGATGATGTGACCTGCTCCAGTCCCATATTGCAAGACATTGCTCACTGATCAAGGCAACATTTAGAATAAATGTTTGCTTGTCTTGCAGAACACTTGTAGACCAAGGCACATCTAAATCAAGGTTTTACTGTAGTGTCTTTTAATTGTTGTAAGCAACTTTGGGTCATTCGTAGGGAGAAAGGCAGATAAAGTATTTTAAATTATGATAAAGTGTAACAGCCTTATGCGTTATAATATACGGCAACCGTATTTCAGCCAGTGTCTGATAAAAAATTCTACAATGCAATAATTAAAAGAGTGTGCTCTTCATAAGTTTGTGTCATGATAGTTGGAAGCTAATGCTAAATTAATGCTTTATGGTTGAGTTAATTCACATGTCTGAGGTTGTTTTTGAAAACCAAGAGAAAGGAGATAATCTCTAAAGAGTAGTAACTGGCTCCATAACAGGTTTATTTATGTCTTGGAAAGTTGAAGAAACATAAACGTACAGCTGTATTGGGTCCCTTTGGGGAGAAAGGCAGCATAAAAATAAAGTTATTATTGTTATTGTTGTTACATAGCTCTTACTTTCTACAGCTCCATTAGGAAGTAGTTTTGGAGAAAGAAGGAGTTCAAATTTTGATAGAGGTAAGGTTACAGATTCCTTCCAGAGAGTATTAACAGCCTCATTTTGCACGTACCCAAGCTGTGGAGAAATGCTAACACATGTTTTTGATGCAATTTTTAGAGTTTCTGATTAGCAGTATATTTTTATTAGCAAATGTTATGGTGTATTTTATAACATAATGGTAGGATCACCATATATGCGGGGGATCACTTCCTGGAACCCCCGCAGATAACTAAATCCACAGAAAGGAGCAAACACTCTTATCCGGGTTGATGGTGGTGACAAGTGGTGGGGTGCCAGGGCGAAAGCTTTTGCCCCTGACACCCCCAAACACTGGGTAGTGCGGCATTGGCAGCAAGGAGGGTTTTTAAATATTTTTTTGTTTCTCTTTGCCACCACAGCTGGCCAGCCACCCTCGTCACTACCGGGCTTTGCAGCCTGCCTGTGGGGGGTGTGGGGGGGGGGTGAGGAGGGAAAACAAGAAAGCTTACGCTGCCTCTCCTTGCCGCCAGCCTTCATTCGGAGGGGTGGAGTGGGGAATTAAGAGGACCCAACTGGCCTTTGAACTTCCCCTTGGGTCCCAGGTGATGGACCAGAAGTTGAGCTCCACTGGGAGCTCCTTCCCTCTTATGCCCTCTCCCTTTTCTACCTAGTATCCACTTCTTATTCTTTCCTTCCCTTGATGTTGCTTTTCACAACCTTTTATACAGATTCATCACTAGGTGGCTCTTCTGCCTTCTAAAAATTGATATATCCATGAACAAATTACCAAAAACAAAGCAACCTCTCCAAACAGTTTCCAAGCAAATGAAATTGGCCCTGAAGTGAAAGAACCAAAGGATTGATTAGAGTCCACAGTAACATCATATACATCTGTATAACTAATCCAAATCAATGTGTGAAACAGAAATTTTATTTAAAGTCATAACAGGCTGCAAGCACAATCAGAGTGATACAAATAACACAATTTCTTTGTAAACAAGAGTTGAATAATACATAGTCTGACTCTAAGTCTCTTTCGACCTCCCAAAGTGTAAGGTTTCTATGGGTGGTGCTACTTGCCTCTTTGGCCAACTTAAGGTTCCCATAGTTTGTTCATTTGGATAACCTGTATGCTTAATGTGATTAACTATGGAATAAAGGCAGCTCACTTGAATTCTGATGTTGTGAGTCCTTTATTGTGGGAAGGACCCATCCTAGACTAGGAAAAATAGGACCTTTTAAAAAACTTTGTCCTCTAAACCAAACAGTCAAAAATGAGTGACAAATGTCATTTTCCTGAGCATGGCCCTTGAAGAAGTGATTGTCAATCACTTGTGGATGAAATTGTGACTGGAGTCACTTCAGTTGGCCCTGAGTGATGATCTTTGTCAGGAGAGAAACAGGGAAAATATGTCCCTGTTGATATTCTTTGATCTCTTGTTGACATTGGGCATAAAAGATCACAGTATCCTTCTGTATTAATTGCTTGTCTGGGGGTCATGGCTTCAAGACATGTGAGTTGAAACCCAATTTGGATGAAATCGGGAACATGGATTGGGAATACTCATTGGTGACAAGCTAGCTTTCACATATAAAATGCCTTCTGGCTTTGGCTGAAGGCTGAACTGCTCCCTGCTTCAGTAGGATTGTGTTGCTCTCATCTGAGTGGTGGAAGCGTTCTTTAGGTGATCTTCAGAAATGTAAAGTGTGTTACTTAGCAAAATGTGCTGCTTTGGAAAGTAGATGTGTTTGTTGTTTGACATACTATATATAGTATTTGAATCTTTATTCTTTTGTAACTGTCTTCAGGGTTCATTTCAGATTGGAAAGCAACTTATAAATTAACTATACTGTATGTTCTTTGTCATTGAAGACGTTGCTGATACTGAAGATAGCAATTCAGACAGAGGAGTGTCAAGGAGAAGTGGTAAGCACATAATAGTCTAGCGTAGCCTATAGCTTGCATGTGTTCTATTTCTTATTTACTTAATAGTTTTGCAACATAGATTTATTTTAAGATAATAGGAGTAAGAAGTATAGAAAATACAGAAATCCAGTTCCAACTTTCTTACCATTGGGTGGTGATCAATCAGTTCTTCATGGCATCCATGAATGCACAATATGGGTATTTTCTGAGCCTGCACAGAGCACTCAGAACCTTCTAGAGCTTCTTTGTAGATGGTTAGGGACCTCCCTCTCCCATTGCACATGCTTTGTCCGACACCAGCATAGCCTTAGTTCGTTTTTTACCGCTATTGCAGTAGCACTTTTGCTTTGAGCTCCTGCATATATAAAAGACGGAAACCTTCTGTTAGCTTGATTATGATTCACAGTTTTCCATAGTTCTTTTTTTCCCAATCTTTCTCCAAATTAAAAAAAAATCTTCCCCTTTTTCTTTCTCTGTCATTTTATGGCATCTTGGGCCCGTTTAAGTGCTGCTCCCCCTTCTCCAAAAGTGCTTCTCACTGATGGGCACTCTCAATGCTTTTTCTGTTTGGGAGAATCCCACCAGCCTCACAGTTTTTCAGCCTGCAGAAGACTCATTAAGCTGGCCCTCAAACAATGCCTTGGCCACCTCTGGTCAGATCTGTGGGAGAAGTCACTGAAACTGACAGATTTGACACCAATGGCTATGCCACAAGCTGATGCACTTATCCACAGCACTGATAACATTGACTCCTCCAGCTGCGAGATCCAAATCTCAATCCAACTTGAAGCCGAAGTTGTCCTCAACATTGAAGTCGGTTGCCAAAATGTCAATGTCAAAGCCAGAGAAAAAGAAAAACAAAGATTCTGCACCTGCATTCTAAGGAGACTTGTCAGGCTAGACTTTCACACCAACAACCTGCGTCTTTTTGAGCGTGCACTTCAGAGAGCCATGATCTGGAGCCAATACTTGTAGAGTCCCTGCCAGCCAATGAGAATGTCCCTCTCCCTGGACATGGGAGCATGCCCTTCTTACAATTCAGTTCCTCAACCAAAGGAGGAGAAACACCAGCTATAACTTTAGAAGGTTCCAAGTGCTCTGTTTTAATATGTGATAATATCCATATGTGTGAATTCACATGTGCCCACTCAAAGAACCAGTTACAGGTAGGTAAACCCTTTCTTTGTGTGTCTGAACAGCACTAACACTCTCACAATTGGATGTGCGAAAGGGTAATTACCCTGTATATACTGGAGTATAAGTCGACTCGAGTATAAGTCGAGGCCCCTAATTTAACCCCCCAAAACTGGGGAAACGTATTGACCCGAGTATAAGTCTAGGGTGGGAAATGCAGCAGGGCCTGGCAGCTCTTCGTTTGTGAGCTGGGTGGTGGTGGTGTGTGATGTTTAAAATAACTTTTAGTCTGTGGCTAAAAGTCATTTTAAAGATCGTGTGCCGCTCCCCTGTGATAGAGAAGGGGGTCATGAGAAGCGGCATGCAATGTTTAAAATGACTTTTAGCCACAGATGACTTGCCTCAGTGGCTAAAAGTATTGACTCGAATATAAGCCGAGGGCCCCTTTTTTCAGCCCAAAATTAGGGCTGAAAAACTAGGCTTATATTCGAGTATATACAGTAATTGCACAGTTGGTTCCTCCTCTTGCTTCAGTTTCCATTGTATACTTGACTACAAATCTTATTTTACGTGCACATTTAAAATGTTTTTACCTTGCCTTTCTTTTTAGAAATGACCTATGGCAGGTAGACCATTAAAACACAACATTGAAAGCTAAAAATGTCTTCTGCAATTATCCAGGAGTTGAGTAATGGCAACTGGAGTTCTTCTGGGATTGAAACATTTTGCTACTCATCCAGGAAACCTGTTTGGACCAGGATTGGGTGAAACCAGGATAAACTATGCATTGGAAGCCTCCCACCAACTATCCTCAGCCTGAAGAAGCTCCTTGGATGAGCAACGGAATGTTTCAGTCCCACAATAAAAGAGTCCAGTTGCCATGGCCCAACTCCTGAATAACCTCACTTGGATGACTGAGAATCTCCAAAGATGTCTTCTGCAGTTACACTTATGTGTGTGATTTCTTCCATTTCAGTCTGTTAGATCTGACTTCACTGGAGTAAAGTAGCTGACTGGATATCTCAGTCATTTAGGTATCTGGCTGCAGAGTCAGATGTTCCAAGTTCACTTCCCCACCATGCATTCTACAAGAGATGGCCTGTTTGGCTTTGGGCAAGCTTCACAGTCCCAGGAGGGCCCCAGAAGAAGAGAATAGTAAACCACTGCTGGGTATTCTCTACCTAGAAAACCTGGGAAAGGGTTGCTATAAGTTGGTATCAACTTGACAGCACATAATTACTATTAAAATACAGGCATGCCTATATGTACATAAAATATTTAATCACATTTGTATCCTTGTGGAGTAGCAAAAATGTTGATTTCTCGCAGTTCTTTTAAGTATAAGTATTAAAACATGTCATGAAATAAAGCTGTTTGCTGAAGATAATCCAGATGTTCTTTTGCCATAGCAAAGTATTAAATCTGGATTTCTGTCTCAGTTGTTATATTAGGTTGCTGAGGTTGAACTTCCATGGTTCAGAGTTGTTTGTTTGTTTGCCAATTTTAATGAATTTTTTGTTGAAGTTTTTCCAATTGTTGAAGTTTTCCTATTTAATGACAATCTGTAAAGAAAGTTAGGTGATACCTTTATTGGTCACTGCTAAAACAAAAAGTATGAGCTAAGCTTTCGATAGCAAGTTGCTGTCTTTATCAAAGCATTGTACCAGAGATGCAGTCTTGATAGTAGGTGCAAAGACAGCATGATTGAAACAGGATTTTCAGTTCAGATACAGTATCAAATCATAGTTAAACTGCTAATGTGCCTAGTGATAGTTTGTTGATTATTACTGTTCTGCATTTTAGGTTTTCAAAGTATGAATGATGAAAGTAATGCTTGTAGGGGTGGAGGAGTATTTGGCAGATCTGGCAGAGGAAAATTTGGATCATTTACCAGTAAGCAATATACTTTTTCATTACATTTCTAATGCAGTTGTTCAGTGACAGGTTTAGCCTAAAGAATCTAGAAATAAAAACAGGGATGAATAAATGGACTTGACAATTTTTTCAACACTGTTAAACATGAACAGCATTCTGTATGCACTTCAGAATTATTTTTATGTGCACCACAATACAGTATCCTAGAAATACACATTTATATTTAATACAGTGTACCGTTTCTTATTAAAGTTCTACTATGTAAAATGAAATAAATGTATATTTGGATTGTATTAAAGCAGATGAGGAAAATGAGAAGGGAGCTGGAAGATGGAATTCTGGTGGCTTTGGCTTTAAAAGAGGAGGGTTTGGTTCTCCATCAGGTAAGGACCAGGATGAAATGATTGCTTGTGCTTAGAGATAGTAATGAACTGCTGTTTCTCCATTTAGTTCCATTTTGTTTACCACTCCAATAGGTGTTCTGTAGTTTGGTCTGCTACATCATCTGGTGGGTGCCAACTTTGAGGCAGCAATCCTGGTTTCCCTCCCACGCCTCCTCCGGGTGCTCTTTCTGAGTGGGTGGATGCCTGCTGAAGGAGGCGGGGTGCCAAACCACAGAACACTTGTCAGAGCAGTCAATGAACCAAGCTGAACTGTCACTTCATGCTTATGTCTAATTAATGTCTGGCTTACTCTCTTTCTATGACTTGTGCTGGTCTAGATTTAAAAACTGTAGGTGACTGTTGGCCGTTGAAGTATTTAAAATGGTAGTGCAAGAAAAAATGTGAATCTTTAATGTGTACAACTTAGAAGTCATCTGCTAAAAACTACGAGAAGGGAGTTCATTTAGTTGTGAAGAGGGTTCAGAGCATTTAATTCTTAAAACTACTTCTCTCTCTCCCCCCTCCCCCCAAGGTGACTTGGAAAATAAAGGCAAAGGCTTTCAAGGAAGAGGTAAAGTGGTTATTTAAGCAAGTCTTGTAAATGAAAGATTACTTGGAAATGCTTGATTTGTCATCTTAAGAACCATTACAATCCTATGAAATTTAACTCACAATATTCCTGTTTAGACGATCACCAGATAATTTTGTTCAATGTTTCTTTGTGCATCTTCTCATCAGTCTTACCCCAGCAAAGTCTGTCTCTGAATTACTGATGCATTTCTCCCATGTAGTTATCCTATACCTGTCAAAACTATTCCATTTCCTTTGTCTTTATAAATTATCTTTACTTGTACATAACTTTTAACAGGAGGTTATAAAGGAAGCAATGAGGAAATAATTGGAGGTTCTGGGAGGAGTGAGTATATTTAACTACACACAGCTTCAAAATATTGTTTTCTTTCTCTGATAACTCTTTTTGATCCTAAACAAATTTTCATTTCACTTAAGGTACGTGGAAATCAGATGGTGATACAGAAAAGGGGGACTGTGCAGGTAACTTCAACCACAACAAATGAAATCTAGTAGTGTATATTAAACATTACTAACTTTTGTCAAATTATTATTTCTTTTGTTAATTTTTCCGCTCATCTTAGAAAACACTAATGTTATTATTGAAGGTCTGTATGCAGTGCCTCTTTATTCCTTGTCTTAATACGTTAATGAAAGTGAAGACTCGTAGACGAGGATTGGGCTCAGTGATCTGTAGGGTCTTCTCCAGCCCTGCAGTTCTAAGATTATTATAAATTATTATAGTTGCTTTTGTATTACGAAATTTCTGTTAGTTGAAATTCCATGATTAGCGCATATAAAATAAATATCAGAACATCTGGTAGATCTGATATTGCCTTAAAGTATCAGAACTTCATGTCTCTTCATGTCTTGTTCTCAGGTCCAAAGGTGACATATGTACCACCACCACCACCAGATGATGAAGGAGCCATTTTTGCACGTTATCAGACAGGGATAAACTTTGACAAATATGATAACATTCTTGTGGACGTTTCAGGACTTGATCCCCCACCAGCAATATTGGTTAGTGATTCAATCCATAATCTGCTTTGGGCAATTGATAGAAAGCATTAAAAAAAAAGCTAAAGAAAATAAATGAAGTGCTGAGATAATGTCCTGCAGTTGCTTTCCATTCTTAACCAGACAGTAGAATGATATACTGTAGATAATTTTTAAAAATTCTTCTAACATTACTTGTCACCACATTTAAAAGCAACTAAATGTACAGTACAGGCTTTTTCCTATGTTGTATGATACAGTTTTCCAAGCTGAAAGTGGAAAAAGACTAACAAAGTATATGAAAAAAGGCCCCCTGGGTTAAGGGGGAAAAGGCCTGTTTCAGGCCTCCCATACTTACCCCCAACCTGGCGCTGTCCCGAATGGGCCTGCGAGGGCCTTCCCACGCCTTCTGGAGGCCTCCCAGCGAACCAGAAGTGACTTCTGGTAAACCAGATGTGACTTCCGGATCACTGAAAATCATTTCTGAGGCCTCCGGTAAGTGCAAGAGATTAAATACTGGCTTTGATATTATTTGCTTAATGATTGCTTATATGCTAGTATTTATTTGCCTTATGCTTACCACTTTTGGACACTAGGTTCATTTGCAATTACTTGAAAAGTGTTGCTTTTGTTGCTCAATATTAACACGTTCACTAGCCTTTTGTGTATAATATGCTAATACCCCCAGACATTTGAAGACGCTGCTTTGTGCCCGACACTAACCAACAACATTGATAAAGCTGGATATTTGAAGCTTACCCCAGTGCAGAAGTATAGTATTCCTATTATTCTGGCGGGGCGTGATTTAATGGCATGTGCTCAAACAGGGTCTGGAAAAACAGTAAGTATAAAATGACATTCTCATATTTGAAGTAGAATTTTGGTTGGATTGTTTTAATAATACAGTGTCTGGGACTTTAATTTTTTTATTTTTATTTTTTTTTTTACAATTTATAGAATTTTTAGCCACCCCATTACCAAATGGTCTCTGGGTGGCAAATATCCAATCAAGCTGTACGTTTTCCTGAGCCCTGACTCATTTTATAGCAACTTTTAATGGTTCTCAGTAAAAGTTGAAATTCCTTATTTCCTAAACTGTATTCCTTGGATTGATAGTAATGTCCTGTATTCAGTTTGCTGATAATTATGCAGATTTATTGAATACATTACAGAACACCAGTATAGATAACTAAAAGGGATCTTGCTAAATATAAATATTTGATAATACTGTTCTTCCTGGTGCCTCAAGATTTGTAGCTGCATAAACTAGGGATCAATGAGCAGCCTTAGCATGGGGGATATGCACAGTGTTTCCGGATATACAGTGGTACGTTGGTTTAAGAATGCCTCAGTTAAAAAAATAAGTTTATGAAAATAAATTACAGTATTGGAAATGGAGATGTCTTGGTTTAAGAAAAATTTTCAATGAAATGTTTGTAAGGCATTAAAAGTTGATGCGTGATGAGAATAGGGATGCTTTGGTTTAAGAAATTTTTAAATGGAATTACAGTTTGCCTTTTTCTGACTTCCGGAATGGATTAATTGGCTTTCAGTGCATTCTTATGGGAAACTGCATTTTGGTTTACAAATTTTTCGCAATACAAAACAGCCTGGAGAACGAATTAATTACTTAAATTGAGGTACCAATTGTGTGTTGTCCTTTTCTATCTATTAAAAAAAACTAAGCTACTTAATTTTCCTTTGAAGATTCAGACAAACCATTTAAGGTTTGTTTACTGGATGTCCAGTGCTGGGACAAAGTCTCTGTAATTTTGAACGTCTTCTATAATTCCTATAGGTCCCCATAAATTTGGGTTGTTATATTCATCATGTATTTTTGAAATTAGTTCCTGTTTTTAAGATGTAAACAATTTCTAAGTTCTAACACATTTTCCCCTTTAGGCAGCATTTCTTATTCCAATTTTAGCACACATGATGCGAGATGGGATTACAGCCACTCAATTCAAAGAGCAACAAGAGCCAGAATGTATAATTGTAGCTCCAACTAGAGAACTGATAAACCAGATTTTTATGGAAACAAGAAAATTTTTGTATGGGTGAGTGTTAATGTATTCAAAGTTTCTAATATGGTATTCCAATAAAGAAGCAGCATAAAGTGTTACTCCTATTCCTACACCAGAATCACATTTGATAGTTGATTCAGTGGGCCTACCGTGATTCTGAAGTTGGGTGTGTTTACTCTTGGTCGGTATTTTAGGATGGTGTCTAGACTGAATAGCCAGGCTACTAAATATATTATGGCTTTAATTTCTTGAGAGCAAGTAAAACTGTGTTTCCAAAACCTAAAAAACCAACACTTGATTCTGTTAGTTATGCCAGCATTTACAGTGGTGTAAATTGCTCTAAAATTTGGCATTAGTTAAAGAATTGGCACACATCTCTTGTTTGCGGGCTCGTGTGGCTAATGTGCAGTGAGTGGTAAGATTGATATCTTGTTAACTACTACGGTACCAGTAGGATAGTGAGCTAGAGACATAAAAATGTAAGTACTTTTGGATTAAAATGGCATAGTTTAAAATGTAAATATTTTAACTTTTGATCTCTGAAAGCTGGATCCAATCACATGAGAGACTAAAACACCAGTTGGGATGTTGAACCAAATAACTAACTAACTAATGGAGTCTCGTGGCGCAGTGGTTAAATGCCTGTACTGCAGGTAAAGCTGTGCTCAAGACTGAGGAATCTCCAACATGTACTGTCCTCAGCAGCTCTGCTCAGCTCTTGTAAATTTAAGCCTGTGGTTACTTTTGGGAGTCAGTCGAACTTGAATTTCGTCTTGTCTTTTCCTTCTTCCTTCAATCTTGATTTTTCCAGAGAATCTTGCTTTCTCATGATGTACCCAAAGTTTTACAGTGTCTGTTTCATTGTTTTTAACTCCAGACAGGTTGCGGCTGGATTTCCTTTATGACTGCCTTCTTCATCTTTTGTGCATCCTAGGATGCTTCTGCTTAGTGGATTTTTTGCCTCAATTACTATGTAGAATTTGTTATGGTGTGATTCACTGTTTAAATGCTGTTTTCTTTTAAAAAGGATAATGCATCTTTAGCTGTATTGTTAGAGTGTATAGTAGACACAGGTTATAAAAACAAAATGCACAAAAGAGCAATGTTTTTGTTGAATCATAAGAGTTGGAAGAGGCCTCAAGGGCCATCTAGTCCCACCCCCTGCCATATAGGAACCCCCATCACAGGACGCCCGACTGATGGCAATCCAGCCTGTGCTTAAAAACCTCCAAAGAAGGAGACTCCACCACACTCCATGCATGGCAACATATTCCACTGTCGAACAGCTTTGTCATGAAGTTCTTCCAAATGTTCAAATGGAATCTCTTTTCCTGTACTTTGAGACCATTTCCCCGTGTCCTAGTCTCTGAAGCCATGGAAAATAAACCAGTCCCTCCTTCAATGTGACATCCTTTCAAATATTTAAACATAGCTATCATATCCCCTTTCAGTCTTCTTTTGGTAAGGCTAAACATTCCCAGCTCCCTAAGCTGCTCCTCGTAAGCCATTTCTTCCAGACCCTCAATCATCTTGGTCACCTTCCTCTGGACCTGTTCAAGATTGTCAACATCCTTTTTTAAATTGAGGTGCACAGAACTGGACACAGTACTCCAGTTGGAGTCTGACCAGAGCAGAATAGAGTGGTACTATCACTTCTCTTGATCTAGACACAATGCTTCTGTTGATGCAACCAAGAATCACGTTGGCTTCCTTGGCCGCCGCATTGCACTGCTGACTCATGTTCAATTTGTGGTCCACCAAGACTCCCAGATCCCTTTCACAGGAACTATTTTCCGGCCAGGTATCTCCCATCCTATATCTATGCAATTCATTCTTTTTACCTAGATGCACTACCCTACATTTCCTTCTGTTGAACCCCATTTCGTTAGCTTTGGCCCAGGACTCTAATCTGTGAAGGTCCTTTTGGATTTTCATTCTATCCTCTAGGGCAGGCATGTCCAAACACCCCCCAGATGTTTTGGACCACAACTCCCACAGTCCTTTGCCATTGGCAAATCTAAGCTCAGAATTCTGGGAGTTGTGGTCCAAAACATCAGGAGGGCCGAAGTTTGGATATGCCTGCTTTCGGGAATTTGCAACCTCACCCAATTTGTTATCATCTCCAGATTTGATCAGCCTACTCTCTATTCCTTCCTCCAAGTCATTAATAAATATATTAAATAGCACCGGACCCAGAACAGAACCATGGGGCACCCCACTGGTCACGCCTGTCCAAGCTGAAGAGAAGCCATTAATGATCACCCTTTGGGTATGATCAGTCAACCAATTACAAATCCATCTAATCGTGGCATTATCTTTCCCACAATCTACTAACTTCTTTGCAAGTATACTATGGAGAACCTTATCAAAAGCCTTACTGAAATCTAGATAAGCAATATAAACAGCATTCCCCTGATCCACCAGGCCTGTAATTCTATCAAAGAAAGAGATCAAATTGGTCTCGCATTACTTGTTTTTAAGAAATCCTTGTTCACTTCTTGTAATGACAGCATTGTTAGTTAAATAATTACAGACTGCCTGCTTAATAATTTTTTCTAGGATCTTGCCAGGAATTGAAGTCAAGCTGACTGGGCATTAATTATTTTGGTCCTCTTCCCCCCCCCCTTTTTTTGAAGATAGGGACTCCCCCCTCCCTTTTGAAGCTAGAGCCCTCCTCCAATCTTTAGGGGCCTTCCCTGTTTTCCAGGACTTCTCAAATATTACTGCCAATGGTTCTGAATTTACTTCTGCCAGTTCTTTTAATATCCTTGGGTGTAATTCATCTGGCCCAGGAGACTTAAATTCATTTAATGTTTCCGGGTTTTCCTGTACTACCTCTCTACCTTTTCTATGTTGCAATTCCCATCCTACCTCATCTACTCTTTGTGCCAAGGGAACTGTTTTTTCCTTTTTGGAAAAAACGGTGGCAAAGAAGGTGTTAAGTAGTTCTTCCTTTTCCTTGTCTCCTCCATGGAATAATTGGTTATCATTGCCAAGCAGAGAGCCTATCTCCTTATTTTTCCTTTTGCTGCGGACATAGCTAAATAAACCCTTTTTTACTATCTTTAATCTCTCTTGCAAGTCGAACTTCATATTGTGCTTTAGCTTTTTTAAAACATCTCCCTGCATATAATAGGTATTTGTTTATATTCCTCTTTGGTGCATTCCCAATTTTTCCATTTCCTTTACTTGTTTTTCTTTACACAGTGGACCCTTTTATAACAAACAGTTTGTGTAACATAAAATCTGTACAACATTAAAAAAATCCGGAGATAGGGGAAATTTGCTTAACATAATTGCCTATGGGGCGAATCCGTACAACAGAAAAATGGGATTACTCAATTTTCAATGCATTCCTATGGGAAATTTGTATAAAGGAAAATTTGCTTAACATAATTTCATTTGGAACGAAGTAGTTAGCTGAGTTGAAAGTTCTTTAGTAAACCATTGTGATTTCTTTAGACATCTCCCATTTTTTCTTCTTGTTGGAACAGTTTTAGATTGTGCCTTTAATATTTCGCTTTTAAGGAACTCCCATCCATCTTGGACTCCCTTCTCTTTCAGTGTTTTGGTCCATGGAATTACAGCCAGTAATTCCCTAAGTTTACAAAAAATTGCTTTCTTAGAGTCCAGGATTCTTGTCTATTCTTAGCTTTATCTTCCAGCTGTATAACAAATTCCAAGAGGGCATGGCCACTTTTACCTAAAGATCCCACCCCTTCAACCCCTTTTACAAGGCCCTCCCTATTGGTTAAGACCAAATCTAAAATGGCTGCTCTTCTTGCCTTTTCTACCTTCTGGACGAAGGGCATCAAGGAATCTGTTGGACCTTGAATTCTTAGCTGAGTTGGGATCAGTAGTAAATTAACAAAATATGCAGACTCGCTCATTCTCAAACTGTTGATTAGGCTAGATGGTAAAAATTGGACTGGGAAGCATGTTTTGTTAAAGTTTTCTGTTAATTTAAATGGAGGTGTATTGATGCATTGAGATGTATTTACAGTTTCTCACTAAGTAATAAGTCGTATTTATATTTTCTTGTTCACTAGAACATGTATACGGCCAGTAGTCATTTATGGAGGCATACAAGTGGGTTATACAATTCGTCAGATAAGCCAAGGCTGTAATATATTGTGTGCTACCCCAGGAAGACTTTTGGATATCATAAACAGGGGAAAGGTAGGATCTATGTACTGTATCTAATTTCTAAGGTGTTATGGTGGCTTGTTAAAAATGCTGTGGCCACTAGGCAGTGGTCAAGCTATACTGTATAAACTTATGCCCTTAGTGTTGTTAAATTATGCTTTCGTTTCACATTAGTTTGCGTTAGTTTGCAGTGACCATACTATTATGCAAGGTCATGAAAGGTGCTGCAGATGGCATTCATTACATGCTTTACTTTGAATTTATACAGCAGTTATATTACAACCAAAGTGTATTGGAGGGCTTTATTCTTACAATAATTTTTCTTTCTTTAAATTACTTCAGATTGGGTTGAGTAAATTGAAATATTTGGTGTTAGATGAAGCTGACCGTATGCTGGACATGGGTTTTATGCCTGATATAAAGAAGTTGATCTCAAGCCCAGGCATGCCACCAAAGGAGCAGCGTCAAACATTAATGTTCAGTGCAACTTTTCCTCAGGAAATTCAGAGGTCTGTGTTCATGCTTGATTTTCAAAATACAAATCCTAAATCCTAAATTTTAGCTGTGTTAATTTGAGTGAAAACATTCTGTCAGCTGCTATCTACAAAACAAAACATTGAAATGCTGTCTTATAGAAGATAGAATACGCTTGTTTACTGTACTTCCAGCAGGTACTGTATAAATATATGGGATCAAATTATAACAAAGTTTGGCTAAACTTTAGGAATAACCTTCTAACAATAAGAGCTATTTGAAAATAGAATTGGGTTCCTGAGGAGGAGGTGGTTTTTAAACAAGTTGGATGGCCATCTGACAGGAATGCTTCATTGTGGTCGCACGGATGAAAATAACTGCAACTTATTTTTCTATGTATAATATTTTTTTGTAAAATCTCTAAAAATGGAGAGTTGTCTTATACATGGAAGGAAGCTGAGTGGTTGCAAAACTGCCTATACCTTGTGTCTGCAGAGCAGGCTTCCTCCAATCACAAGCCTTATGCAATTGATGTCACTTGATGCTGAACAAGCTAAGTGGAACACATTGAGTTGGAGATGGAGAGCTTGTAGGCCTTGCACAGCTGCAGAATGTGTTGTTTTATATTTAAAATATTGATTTGTCAGTTTGGGGTTTGAACAGTTGTGGTTGTCTTACAGAAAAATATGGTAAACATTTAAATTTAATCATAATTTATTATTTATTTTATTTATATATTTATTGTTTTTTTTATATCACGTCATCTAGCCTAAAGGCTACTCTTGAGGATTTTTGGTAGTATAGAAAATATAAAATGTAAGCAAACAATAAATTTCTCAGGCCTCTAAGTGAAATCAATTTATTTGGGCTCGAGTTGAGCCCCTGCCGGTCAGCTGAGAATTTTCATCTGACTGGCAGGGGCTCATTAAAGTAACTGACTTGTAAATCAATTTAAATCAGTTTGGTTTTGCAGGTATGGATAGTGCTATTGAGTTTCCTTATGCCCCTGCATTGCCACCATAGACTCTCTCTCTCTCTCTCTCACACCCAAACACACCCACACACACACACACACACACACACACACACCCACACACACACCCACACACACACACTCTCTCTCTCTCTCTCTCTCACTCGAATTTGTAATACTGTTTAATGATGCTTTGGTTATTGCCTTTTGGCGTTTTTGACTTAAGGGAGACTTTGATTTACTACCGTATAACTTCTGTGCGTGCGTGCGTGCGTGCGTGCACGCACACAGTAATACTTTGGATAACGAATTTAATTTGTTCTGCGAGTCAATTCACTAACCAAAAAATTTATTATCTGAAATGCCGTTTCCCATAGGAATGAATGGGAAACTGATTAATCCATTCTGGAACTTTAAAAATAAGACACAAACAGCCCGAGTTTTTTTTTTTTGCTCAAAACTACTGTATTTATAAAGTGCACTTGAAAGGCATAAATGTTGAACAAATATTTATCAAGAATAAACATTTCAAACATCACAAATTAGTTTTTCAAACATGGTACAGTACAGTACAAATCAGTGACATTTATAGCAACCAGCTGCAAGCTTTAAAACACCACACAGCAACTTTTAACACATGGCAAACTTTTCATTCATGTTATAACTGCAGTGACATTTATAGCATACAACTGCAAGCTTTAAAACACCTCACAGCAACTTTTAACACATGCCAAACTTCATTCATGTTACAGTGCAGTGCACTTCAGCAGGAAAAACATGGCAAAAAACAACTGTTCAAAACAATTTCAAAAAGAATTTCAACATTTTTGGAAGAGTGGGAAGAGGAGGGCAACTGGGCAGCAGTAGAACTAGAAGGTTCTTCCTGTCTGGGCTTTTAAAAAAGGAACTTTTTCATTGTCTACTGCCTCTGGTGCTTTTTTAGCATCCCTTTGAACTGGGACGTGACATCTGCGTCATTACATGATGTCCATGTCACACGGTCCTGGGTTCATGCCTTTCTGGGTGTTGCCGCTGAACAAAAGTCTGGAACTTTGCCGACATTTCACAGGCCTCCCTGAGTTCCTTGGAAGAGATCTCTTCCTCACTTGTTTCCTCCTCCAATGAGTCCTGCAGTTGCTCCACTGACTGCAGTTCCAAGAGGTCCTGGATGCTCATATCATGTTTGTATCCCCCCACAAGCTCAGACACATCCTCCTCGGTCACCTCAAGCCCCATGGTCCTCCCCAAAGAATTTCTTGCACCACTGCAGACTCAGGTACAGGTGCAGAAGCATCAGGTGCCACAACACAGTCAGGCCACAGGTTGCACCAAGCAGAATTGAGATTCCACTGGCTAATCCTGTCCCAGGTCATGTTGATCATCTGCATGCAGCTGACAGTCAAAGTGGTCTCTCCAGTATTTAGCAGGGTGAGGCTTGTTCCATCTGTCATCTCAAAGCACCAACAGAACAGCTCCATGGTGTACAGTTTTTTGAACTTGTAGATGACTTGTTATCCATTGAATGGCAGGTTCTTCTCCAGCAGGTACCGTTTTACAGACAGGTTTGACCCACTGCACAAACAGGATGTGTGTTACCCAAGACTTGCTGTTTGATCTCCAGAAAACGCCCAACTGTGAGGGTTCGGTTATTGCCACCAATGGTTCCGATGAAAAACGAGTCCCACAGTTGTTTATCTTATCAAAATAAATCAAACTTTAATTCTTATCACTTGCAGCGGGCACTTTTTCCATGTTTATTCCAGTCATTAAATCAACAGTAACACCACGAACATTGGATGATGCATATTTTCCAAACATAAACAACTCTGGGTTCATCTCTTGAACGAAATGGTTATTGGGCGAAATTATAGGGGATAGGTGTCCTTCACAAACTGAGGACCGGCGCATCAGGTTCCACAGCAATGGTGTTTCACCACCTCTGGTATCGTCTCCCAACCCCATCCAGGGATCCATTTTGCTACGGTCCCACCGCCCCTAGGCACGGTGACTGTGGTGGTAGTTCCCCCCGCGTTACTGGTTACTACTGGGAGTGTAGGGAAAAGCAGACCAACGTCCCTGGCTGTGGGGAAGATTCAGTCTGGACCCCGATTTCTCTCAGCACCTTCTCTCTTTCACCTCCTGTTTGTGTGGCATTTTTCTTTCCTCTCCCAACTGCCTGCACCCCCTTCTCCTGACAGTTCCTCTTAAACTTCTCCCCTCTTCCCATCCTTTCGTCCCATTCCTTCAGGGGCATGTTTATTATACAATACTCCTCTCCCATTGGTTCCATCAGCATTCCATCTCCTCCCCAACTGCCATCTTCAGCATAGTTTCCTTCCCAAACTTAAATCTTTCTCATCTACATTACTGTTCCCCACTATATCTTCTTTCCTACATCTGTCCCTTTGTCTCCTTGTCCCTTGAGTCCAGGGTGTATATCCGTGGACGGCACACTCTCAACCTCACACCAACCGCTCCTTATCCACCTTGTGCTTTTTAAAGGCCCGTGGGTTCTCTGACTGCTATACAGGCAGAGGCTTGATCTTCAGGTCCCCACTGGCGTTAGCACAGAACAGGAGGATTAATTGGCTTGTGGCTGGGCAATCTTGTCTCCATGATGAAAGTCCTCTTTGGCATCCTCTTCCAGAAGAGTTTAGTCACATCACAATTGAAGACCTGCTGTAGATGGTAGCCAGATCTTGCCTTAAACTTCTCAAACGCTGATGTTTCTGCTTTGGGTCGAGAAGGTCAGTGTACAAGGCCTTGGCTTTGGCACAAATCATTGCCTCGGACATTGTTTCCCCTGCACGCTGCTTCACTTCCACCCAGATGAGGAGCAACTTTTTGACCTGCTCCATAACAGGTGGGCATTGCTTGGTGACCCTTGTGACTCCTTTTGCTGCATCTCTTCCAGTATCTTATCCTTATTCTTGAGGATGGTAGCAATTGTTGATGGATTCTTCCCATAATCCTTTGCATGCTCAGTCATTCACATTGCTCCTTCTTGCTTCTGGATGATTTCCTGCTTGATCGTGAGCAGAATCATCTCCTTTTCAGGTTTTGATGCCGCCTTTGGTGCCATGACACCAATAACTAAGTGAGCAGGAAATACAGTATATATATAAAAAATTACACTTACACAAAGGCTGCAAGAACACACATAAAACACTCCCCACTTGCAAGAGGAAAAAAAAGGTCAGCCATTGTAGAAGCTCAAAATTGCTGCAAAAACACATGGAACAACACGCATGCAAGCGGGAAAAAAAAAGTCAGCCATTGTAGAAGCCCCAAATCACTGCAACAATACACATAAAATATCCCCACGTGCAAGAAAAAAGGTCAGCCACTAATAAAAGCCCCAAACCGCTGCAAGAACACGCATAGAACTCCCCCCCAATCAATGGGACACAATAAAAGGCGTGCAAATGACTGCTGCCTACCTTTCCTCTGAAATGCTCTAAGAAGTCCAAAAAAGTCCAAAACTTTTTAAAAAGCTGCCAAAACTACAGTAGTATTCTGTTTATTGCGGGGGTTAGGTTCTCTGACCACCCGCGATAAAGGAAAACCTGCAATATGCAGACACTTCTCATTGCCTCGTTTCCAAAGAGGCTTCCTCCACAGAGCCTCTCCCCACCCTCCCTTGAGGCAGCTGGGATTCAACCCCCACCCCAATCACCTCATTTCCAAAGAGATCTCCTCTACTCATCTCGCCTCTCTATTTCCATTCTGCAGCCAGGAGACCTTTTTGCAAATGTGGTGATTGGGACGGGAATCCTGCCTGCAGAATGGGAGTGGAGAGGCTCCTCAGTTCCAATTGCCTCCTTTGCAAAGAGGTCTCCTCCATGGAGGCTCTCCCAACCTCTTCTGCAGCCTGGATTCCCCAACCCCAATCACCTAGTTTGCAAAAAGATCTCTACGGAACCTCTCCACTCCCATTCTGCAGCCAGGATTCCCCAGTCCCAATTGCCTCCTTTGCAAAGAGGTCTCCTCCACAAAGCCTGTCCGCTCTCCTTCTGCAGCCCGGATTCCCTCGCCCCAATCACCTTGTTTGAAAAATGGTCTCAATGGAGCCTCTCCCCACCCCTTCTGCAGCCCAGATTACCCCACCCCAATTACCTAGTTTGCAAAAAGATCTCCACGGAGCCTCTCAACTTCCATTCTACAGCCAGGATTCCCCAGTCCCAATCACCTCATTTGCAAAAAGGTTTCTTGGGCTGCAGAAGGGGTGGGGAGATGATTCGTGGAGGATATCTCTTTGGAAACCAGGTGATTGGGGCGGGGGAATCCTGGATGCACAAGGAGAGTGGAGAGGCTTGTGGAGACCTTTGCAAACAGTGATTAGGACTGGGGAATCTCAGCTGTTGAAGGGGTGGGGAGATGCTCAGTGGAGGAGACCTTTTTGCAAAGGAGATGATTGGGACTGTGGAATCCTGGCTGCAGAAGGGGAGTTGAGAGCTCTCTGGAGGAGATCTCTTTGGAAACAAGGTGATTGGTGCATGGGTGAAATTCCGGCTACAGCAAGGAAGGCGAAAGACTCCCTGGAGGATACCTCTTTGGGAACAAGGGAGAAGGTGGTAGCCGGGATGGTGGGCAGAGGCTCCTGGAAGAAGCCTGTTTGCAAAAGGTGATGGGTGTGTGTGTGCGTGCAGGGGGAATCCTGGCAGCAGCGGGGGATGGGAGAGACTCCACGCAGGTAATCTCTCTCTAAAGGAAAATCTGCAATATATGAACCGTGATGTAGTGGGGGACTACTGTACTCCAAAATTGCTTTAAAAAAAAAACCACCACATACATAGTCACACTCCACGCCTCGTGCTACCCACAAAGAACAAGGATACATTGCATCCTGGGTACACTTTTCGTGATACAGGACAGAAAATTCCTTTTTCCGAAGCAGCCCAGAGGGAAATTTCTTTATCTAAAACATCCCTATTCTGGAAATATCAATTTGCTCTCTGAATTTTTCGCTAATAAGCATTATCTGAGGTATTACTGTATACAGTGATACCTTGTATAAAGGAATTAATTTGTTCCAAATGAAATTATGTTAAGCAAATTTTCCTTTATACAAATTTCCCATAGGAATACATTGAAAACTGAGTAATCCCTAATCGCGACCATTTTTATGTTGTACGAATTCATCCCATAGGCAATTCTGTTAAGCAAATTTCTCCTATTTCCAGATTTTTTTTATGTTGTATAGATTTTATGTTATACAAACCAGTTGTTATACAACGGTCCACTGTATATTTAAATAACTAAACTAATGTTTAATTGGTCCTTTTGTGTGTGTGTGTGTGTGTGTGTGTATTAAGTAAAACTATAATGAAAAACTGGTTCCTAAAGACAAAAAGAAAACTGTCAATTTCATCAGTGCAAAAGGCAAGACCAGTTAAAATCACCTTAAATAAATTTCCATTTGATGAAGATTAAATATCATGTGACTTGAACCTGGTTTTAAAAGGACTTGAACAAAAATTGTTTCCCA
This sequence comes from Phrynocephalus versicolor, assembly GCA_023846285.1. Taxonomy (NCBI): domain Eukaryota; kingdom Metazoa; phylum Chordata; class Lepidosauria; order Squamata; family Agamidae; genus Phrynocephalus; species Phrynocephalus versicolor. The sequence goes on from JAHTLZ010000240.1 coordinate 5,124,136, forward strand.
TGCCATGAGATGGCACCCTTGGTCTTGATGTTTCACTCAGTTCGAGCTGTACAATTCTATGATTTTACAGCATTCTTATCTTCTGTTTATTGTGGGCAAGCATCTTTTAAAAATGATGTTTTTTCTCATTCTTTTGGAAGGCAAATATAGTCCATGGGGGTTTGTCTAGGGCCACCTTTACTTGGTTATGTTCCAGTCAAGCCACCTTTTAAAAAAACCTTGTATTCTTTGAGCTCTCTATTTTAAAATATTTCTTCTATTTACACTGGGGGTTGTTCCTTAAATGTGGTGTAACTGCAGAGAAGGCCTGGTTTCCAGTTTTTCTTTTTGGGCCTGTTTTGGACTCAAGGACCTCAACCATGCAACCTGAGATTATCAAGTGGATCAGGTAGATCTCATTGGAAGGAAGTGCTCTGCCAGGTATTGAGGCTCCAAATTGTCCAGGTTTGGGACCTTGATAATGAACTTGTGGGGTGGTTAACCTGCGGTACTGCAGCCAAAACTCAGCTCATGCCCTGAGTTCAGTCCCAGGTAGCCAGTTTGAGGTTCCCTCAGCCTTCCAGCCTTCTGAGATCGTTAAACTGAGTACCCAGCTTGAGGTGGAGTGCATTGTGAGGCCTGCATAATTAAATTACAAACTATCCAGAGTCGTTTAAGTGCTGATAGGTAATATATAAGGAGCATGCTTATTTATTTATTTATTTATTTATTTATTTATTTATTTATTTATTTATTTATTTATTTGGCTTTGGACAATTGGAATCTGCTGATAAACTGATAAACTGATATTTAATTGTTCCTTATATCTTTTATATTGTAATGGTAACATGTTGAGTTTCTAAACAACTTGTCCGTTTCCCCACTTCCACCCCAAATTCCTTAAGTGTTTACTTAAAGGCACTAATATATACATATATATATTTCATTTTAAAGTTTGGCTGCAGAATTTTTGAAGACTGACTACTTATTTGTGGTTGTTGGTCAAGTGGGTGGAGCCTGCAGTGATGTTCAGCAGTCTATACTTCAGGTGAAACAGTATGACAAGAGAGAAAAACTTATTGAGATTCTCCGTGACATAGGTAATCCAGTCCCTTGCAACTATAAATAACATATTTTAAAGATAAGTTTTTTGACCCTATTCAGATATTGCGTACTGGGAGCAGCCAGCACATAAGCAGGTGAATGCTTAGCTCTGCAGCTATATCTATAATTTGTCTATGTGGAATGTTATGCTTTTGGAGAGAATTTTTTTCCTGCACATGCATGATACTATATTTTCCATATTTACTGCTCCTGTTCTAGTACACAGAAAAGAGACAAGAGCTTGGTGTTCTGCTAACATTCTGGCTGCAGTGTGGTGAATACCTGTTGAATAGAGTATCATGTGGTATATATAATCTATCTGTTTAGGCTGCTTTGCATCTGTATAATATTAGAACTGTAAGTGTAACTCATTCTACTTCTACAAAGAATGCTTAGTGTTACTTACCATAATTAACACATTTTTGGACTTTTTTCAGGCAAGACTTGTATGCAATTCTTCCCTCTTGTTGCCAGTTATAATACCCCTTGTCTAGAATATGTTGTGTTTGTCCTGTTTTGTACTCACTATAATCCCAGTTCTTAATCCATTCATTTCCTGATCTTGCATATTCCATCTTTTTCTTTCTAATTGCTCAGTAATTCCAGTGTGAGTTAGGGTTATTCAGGCCACTGTCCACCAAATGAGTCTATTCAGAACAGGGTGATGTGAAATCAAGGTGAACTATAAATTGGAGGCCTCTCCACCAACGTTCCTTAGACTGACGAAGCTGATTGGATGAGTAGCGAAACGTTTCCGTCTCACAAAAAATGAAGTCTTGTTGCTGTGACTTACCATAATTTCCAGATAACCTCACCTGGATCACTGAGAATCTTCACAGACTCTTTGTTATGCCTGTTTTCTCTTCTGCCCCTGACTAGTCCCAACAGTACTCCATGACCATAGAAATGGGGCAAAATAGATTGAGTGGTAATTTGAAGGTGGAGTTGTGCTCGCAAAAATACTGCTTACAGAGTTGCTTGTAGGAACAGGTCAGCCTGCAGTTGTCTTCTGTTTCTCTTAGGGACAGTTCTTGATGGAAGAACTAAAAGGCCATTAAAAACATAGTCCACATTAAAGTCTACGTTAAAGTGCATTTTCTGTGTTTTGCTATAGTGATTGCCTTTTGATTTTCAGGCATACTGGAAATATGATCGGATAATGCATATTTGGAAAGTCTTAGAAAATATTGACCCAGGTTATGACAAACTTGAGATGGGCGCAACTCTATGACAGATTATGGGTTTGAATCCTTTCTGCTTGGACTTCAGATCTCTCTTTGAATTTCAGTTTTGATCCGTCATGTACTGTAGAGTTTAGGAAATCATCCACAAGTCCTTCTTGCTGTGTCACTCACTCTTTGGAATCAGCTCCTGGTGGAGCTATGCCTGGTTCCCTCCACCACTTCTAACGTTTAGAAAGCTTTTTATGACATAGCTTTACAGGAAGACCTCCCAATGCAATCTTGCCTGTTTTTATTTGGACATTTTACCTCTTGTAGTATAGTTTTATTTTTGTTCTTCCTTCTTTGTTGCATTTTATTATTATGCTGTAAACTGTCCTGGAGGAGCTCTATACAGTCAGCAAAAACGAGACCTGGTGCTGACTGTGGCTCAGATCATCAGCTTCTTATTTCAAACTTCAAACTTAAACTGAAGAAAGTAGGGATGACCACTGGGCCAGTCAGGTATAATCTAAGTCAAATCATTTATGAATACACAGTGGAAGTGAGGAATAGATTTAAGGAACTACATTTGGTGGGCAGAACACCTGGAGAACTATGGATGGAGGCTTGTAACATTGTACAGGAGGCTCCAGTGAAAACTATTCCAAAGAAAAGAAAATGCAAGAAAGCAAAGTGGTTGTCCATTGAGGCCCTACAAATAGCGGAGGAGACGCAAAATGCAAGGGAGAGAAAGGAAAGATACAGAAAATTGAATGCAGACTTCCAAATAATAGCGAGGAGAGATAGGACAATCTTCTTGAACTAACAGTGCAAAGAAATAGAAGAAAACAACAGAAAAGGAAAAACCAGAGATCTATTCAAGAAAATTGGAGATATTAAAGGGGCATTTCTTGAAAAGATGGATATGATCAAGGACAAAAATGGTAGGGACCTAACTGAAGCAGAAGAGATGAAGAAGAGATGGCAAGAATATACAGAGGAATTATATCACAAAGATCTGGATGTCCCTGATAACCAAGATAGCGTAGTTGCTGACCTGGAGCCAGACATCCTGGAAAGTGAAGTCAAGTGGGCCTTAGAAAGCATTGCAAACAACAAGGCCAGTAGAGGTGATGGCATTCCAATTGAACTCTTTAAAATCTTAAAAGAGGATTCTGTAAAGGTGCTGCACGCGATATGCCAGCAAATTTGGAAAACTCAGCAGTGGCCTCTGGAAAAGATTGGTCTGTATCACAATCCCAAAGAAAGGCAACGCCAAAGAATGCTCTATCGCACAATTGCACTCATTTCACACGCTAGCAAGGTTATGCTTCTACAAGGGAGGCTTCAGTAGTATGTGGACAGAGAACTTCCAGAAGTGCAAGCTGGATTTCGAAGGGGCAGAGGAACTAGAGATCAAATTGCCAACATGCTCAGGATTATGGAGAAAGCCAGAGAATTCCAGAAAAACATCTACTTCTGCTTCATTGACTATGCCAAAGCCTTTGACTGTGTGGACCACAACAAACTATGGCAAGTCCTTAAAGGAATGGGAGTGCCTGACCACCTTATCTTTCTCCTAAGAAATCTATATGTGGGACAAGCAGCAACCGTCAGAACTAGATATGGAACAACTGACTGGTTTAAAATTGGGAAAAGAGTTCGACAAGGCTGTATACTGTCACCTTGCCTATTTTACTTATATGCAGATTACATAATGCGAAAGGCAGGTCTGGATGAATCATAAGCCGGAAGTAAGATTGCCGGAAGAAATATCAACAACCTCAGATACGCAGATGATACTACTCTGATAGCAGAAAGTGAGGAGGAATTAAAGAACCTCTTAACGAGGGTGAAAGAGGAGAGTGAAAAAATGGGCTGAAGCTCAACATCAAAAAACTAAGATCATGACCACTGGTCCCATCACCTCCTGGCAAATAGAAGGGGAAGAAATGGAGGCAATGACAGAGTTTATTTTCTTGGGCTCCTTGATAACTGCAGATGGCAAGTGCAGCAACGAAATTAAAATACGCCTGCTTCTTGGGAGGAAAGCAATGGCAAGCCTAGGTAGCATCCTAAAGAGCAGAGAAAACACCTTGGTCAGGATAGTCAAAGCTATGGTTTTTCCAGCAGTGATGTATGGAAGTGAGAGCTGGACTATAAAGAAGGCTGATCGCTGCAGAATTGATGCTTTTGAGCTGTGGTGCTGGAGGAGAGTCTTGAGAGTCCCCTCGACTGCAAGGAGATAAAATATATCCATCCTGAAAGAAATCAACCCTGAATGTTCACTGGAAGGACAGATTGTGAAGCTGAGGCTCCAGTACTTTGGCCACCTCATGAGGAGAGAGGACCCCTTGGAAAAGTCCCTGATGTTGGGAAAGATTGAAGGCAAAAGGAAAAGGGGACGGCAGAGAATGAGATGGTTGGACGGTGTCATCGATGCAACCAATATGGATTTGACCAAACTCCGGGAGGCAGGAGAAGGAAAGGCCTGTTGAGCTCTGGTCCATGGGGTCACGAGAGTCGCACACGACTCAACAACCACAACAAAACTGCCCTGAATAGGAATTGTATTAATGTTTGCATACCAGTGGGTAAAGTCTGTCCATCCACTGGAGGTTAAATTATTTTGATGTATATTCATGGTTAAATATAACCTAATTATTTAGGGAAGCTAATTCAGACTTGAAGGACATAGCCTACTTCTTACAAAGCCTTGAGAAACTTGTATAGGTTTTAAGGCTTTTACTTCCTGTGTCTGACTTAATGACAGTTTGAGATTTTGAATAATTTGAGACTTTGAATTAGGTAAGAAATTTCTATAAGAAAAAACTGTTCAACAGTGTAACAAATGTGCTGAGTGGATAGAGGGCTTGAAGATTTTTTATATTTAGACAGATTGGATGGGCAGTTCTCAGGGAAGATTTAGCTGTGAATTTCTTGAATTAGTAGAGGATTGGACTTGAGGACTTATGAGGTCCATTCCTACTTGAAGCTTGAGATTTTTGGGGAAAGGAATGTTGCACTTCAATTGCTTCAGTAGGTGAACAGCAGTAAAGACGTGCAGGGGGAGAGTGGGGGTGTGCATTGCAAAAGACTGGTGCAAAGAAGAATTTGATAGGCAGTGAGGCTGCTCAGTGGCATCTGGTCACAATGGTGATCCGCAGTCTTCAGGATTTGACAATGGTATGGTTGCCAGGATACGTTGCTGGGGAGTAATCCTGCTTGAAGGATTCCCAGTGGCATCTAGTGGCATCCTTCAAAAAAGCTGTAAAGACCTGGCTGTTCAGGGATGCCTTCAGCAATCGCTAGGATGTGTATTGTCCGCCCCCCCCCCCCCCGCTAGAAGTCTGGGCTTGTTATCAGTTGTTTTATGCCTCTTGCCCATTGTCTTGTTTGTTATGTATCTTTTATTTTCTTTGATCTCTTATGTCTTCTGTGTGAACCACCCAGAGAAATCGGCATGGTATAGAAATATAAAAATAAATACATAAACAGAATTATCGATGAAAAGTTGTTTTCATCTGCTTTGGGCATGGTAGATCTTGAGATATGTGTTTGGGTGTGGGTGACCAATAGCTTTATTTCAAGCACATATAAAAGCATCCTGTTGCAAATTATGTAGTAAAATGATTGTATGAATATAAAACATTTAAAATTACCGTACTTGGTCCTGTTCACAAAACTAAACGTAAATTAAGTCTTCCTCTCAATCTAAATTAAGACTTTAAAGTTAAATTAGGAAAAGACCTCATGAATAAATATTTTTCATGTATGAGACTATATTTTTGTAGTCCTGTCTTATACCCAGAAGTAAGCCGAGTAGAGACCCGCATGGTTGTGAAACTAATTTTTAATCAAAAAAGTGGGGGTTGTCTTTTACATGGGATCATCTTATAGATGGCAAAATACGATATATGCCATACCAAAATATCAGTAAAAAGCACAAAAATGAGATGTTAAAAGCTTTCTGAGCCATCATTTTAGTTCTAGGAAGAAAAGTACTGGGCAACAGTTACCCCTGGAAAGCATTACACTCCTTTATTTAAATTGATAGCATATTAAGAGAATTACCTATTAATGTATGGTTTTTTACAGGTAATGAGAGAACCATGGTATTTGTGGAAACTAAGAAAAAAACAGATTTCATTGCAACAACACTTTGCCAGGAACATATGCCAGCAACAAGTATTCATGGGTAAGTATGTGAATGGGCTCTGGGGATTTTTTTATTTTAAAATTAATTAAGTCTGGGACTAAGTATGAATTTGAGAGAAGTATTCATGGCTATATTAAGGGCAGGCAGTGGGGACAGGTGTGTGTGTGTGTGTGTGTGTGTGCGCGCGCGCGCGCGCGCACGTGTGTGTGTGTGCGTACGTGTACGTACGTACATTCCCTCAGGTGGGAACTGACTTATAGTGACCCTAATGGAGCTTTCAATGTGAGATATTTAACGAGTGTTTTCCCCGTTCCACTCACCCAGTGACTTTCCATGGTTTTAGTCACTCTGTCCATTACACCACATGGAATTGGGGTGAGATGTAGTTCTTATTAATTGGGACACTTACCCACGGAACATATATTTCAATTCTCTGCAGCATTTTTCTGGAATAAAAATGTAGTAGTTTCCTCAGTTATGAATTGGAGTTGAGTTGCATGCAACAGTTTAGTCTCTCTTGTCTGTCCAGTGATTGGAGATAAAAGAGTGAGAATTGCTGCTTCAGAATCCCCATTCTTAGATATCTGAGTCAAAGTTAATAATGGCTCAGTGGTTTAACTGAGCCATTATCCAGTAGATAAGAGGGTCATACGGAGATCATATCACCTAGATTGTTTCCCTCCCTCATCCAGAATGAAGCTCACAGCTGCTTGTTTCATTTATTCTGGTCCACATTTTCTCCCATTTTAACTTCACTAGATTCTGTGTTGCTAAAAATAAAGAGTATTGACCACTACAACAGAATCATGACAAAATTCAAGATGTTTCCTATTGATTTCCCCACATTTTTTGTAATTGTGATATGCCAGATAAGGTAGAGCAGGTGGTGCAAGTATCTTTAAGCCAAAGCAGCTTTAGCTTGATAAACATGCATTTGCAAAATATTAATCTTTTATCTTGATGAACACAATTTATTCACTTTTCTTTTAGATTTGCTATCTTGATAATCTTTGCAAGGTACAGTAAATCCTTCTTTTGTTTACAGGGATCGGGAACAGAGAGAACGAGAAGAAGCTCTCTGTTATTTTCGTTTGGGAAAGTGCCCTGTGCTTGTTGCTACATCAGTGGCAGCTAGAGGTCTGGATATTGAAAATGTTCAACATGTTATAAATTATGATTTGCCTTCCACCATTGATGAGTATGTTCACAGAATTGGTCGAACTGGGCGTTGTGGTAATACAGGCAAAGCAATTTCCTTTTTTGATCCTCATACGGACAGTGCTCTTGCACAACCTCTAATAAAAGTGCTTGCAGATGTAAGTTGTCTTTCTGAGTTTCTGTCTATTGTTAAATTGAGGCTGTTAACCTGAATTATTTACGATGTGAATTGTTCTCTCTTTGGAGGCTCAGCAGGAAGTCCCAGCATGGCTTGAGGAGATGGCTTGCAGTGCTGGTGGAATCAGTTTCATCAGTTCAGGGGGAAGTACATTTGCTTCAACTGATTCTCGAAAGGTAAATCTTGAGAACAGCTACAGCGATTGATTGGCACATAAACTTTTTTTAAAAAATACAAAGATCTTTTTGCAAAATCTAATTACTGTATTAAAATAGAGGTTATAAAGAAGGCAACATATAGTATTGACATTTAAATCAAGACATGTTATGGTTAAGAGAACGAGAACTTGGGTTGTTTCCATTACATACTTCTATTACTTAATGGGTAGCACTACTAGGGAGATTATCAGGTTCAGGCTGTACTCAAGGCCTAGTTTCTCATGTGTACATATGAAAAATGTCCTTATGTAGATATATTGTGAAAGGTAATTGGTCCCATCCTGATTTGAGACGTGTTTTGAAAATTTTGAGATTGTCCAGTGCATGGATAGGCAGGTGTGACTGTCCCATGTGTTATTGGACTAGAATTCCCTCACAATTTGCTGTGCATTTGAGTAACATCCATGAAAAGTCATCACATAGTATGCATATTTATTGCAATGCATTTTTTTCCTTGATTCAAAATGAAAATCTCTCAAACTCTTTTATTTAGGTTTTCCATGGCAAAGATAATCAACACAGTGGAGGATTTGCAGCATCAAACATAAGTGCAGTTGGTGAATCATGGGATTAAGGCAACATTCTGTCATGGAATAAAACTTGTAATTTGCTGAATCTTACAAAAAGGACAGTTATGGAGGTGTAGACTGTCTAGATAATGAATATGCTTACTTGAGGCCTTGTAATTTCAGTGGGGCTTACTTCCAAGTAAACGTGTTTAGGATTGTGAACTTAATGTTTAAGAAACTGTTGTCGTTACTGGTCCCTTGATTGAATCCAGTTCTTGAATCCAATTAGGAAGGCCTGGAAGGCTATGCATATAATTTGAGTTATGTGGGAATTAAAATACAGTAAATTTTAAAAATTGAGTTGCTTAATTTAGTTGCCAAGTTGAATAGTTGTGTGAAGTAACACCACTTGTTGTAAAGAACTGATGTAAATGATTATAAAAACAATAAATAAAAATGTCAGGCTGTGTCCTGTTCTGTGGGTTGTATAGAACTTAGCTCAGTTTCTCACAAAATCTCAGTCATGGAGCCATAATTGCTTTGCTTGTGAGCCACATTGCAGCAACATTCATTCTGAATAATTTTTAGAAACAGCTAGCTACAGATCGATCATTTTTTAACATTTGTAGCATTGAATCCTTCTACATAGCTCTGTATTTTAATATAATGCAGCTACAAATTTTCTTTATGCACACAAATGTTCTGGAATTGTATCTTCGACTCCATTTTATTTTAAATGAAAGATAAGCAAAATAAGCTATATTTTCAGTTGTCAGTCTCATTAACAGACTAATGCTCACAACTTGGGTGCATCCAGAATATATTTTAAAGTTTCTTTTTGTGGGATTCTAGTTCTGCATACTCAATCCATTGTGTTACCTATACATCAGAACAATATTTAAGGTAGGATGCATGGCTTAAAGATGCTGCATCAATCCTTTTAAAGTCTAGTTCTCTTTACACTCCAAAACCCCCAACCCCTGGTATAATAGTGTAGTTGCAGATCTTCCACAGAATCAACAGCTTATTAATGGCCTATCGTAAGGAGGGTAAAGAGTGCTGATTCTTTGGTAAATTTGTGCTGTAGTGGGGGGGGGGAATAAATTTGACTCGAGCATAATAGGGGGGAAAATGAACTGGGTGGGGAAAGATGGCTCATGCATTTTTCTGAGATATTTTGGGCATGGTCCAAACTGTTATATTAGGTGAAGGAAATCCCCAAAGGAGACACCTCAGATCTCCAAACATGGATATTTGAGGTTGTAGGGTGTTTTATCAAGCTTCCCAGCTCCTGGAGATCTGCCTGCTTGGACAAGCAGTGGCTAGGTTTTTCTGCAGCTGCTTTCATTTTTGGGAAGGACGTAACATCTCTATGTATTGTCTGCTTCCACTTACCAGAAATGTTTTTGTGTCCATATCCTTAGGACATTGACATTTTACAAAATCTAACTTGGAAGACAGGCAACTTTGGCTATTTATAAAATTATATAGCACTTTCAGAGGTATAGGGCTTTGTTGGGTACCATTAAGTGGCCCAAGGACAACCTCTAGAGGTAGGTTAGTAGATAATTGATTTAAGAACGTAAGAGCCATGCTGGATCAGGCCAAAGGGACTACGTTTTTTGTGGAACTGACATCTTTCAAAGCATCCCCCCACCCCATCATTGTCTGAAATCATTGGATTACCATTTGAAGATAAGGATAAAATGCAATTGTTTCATTTCAGACACCAATTCATTTTAGTGAGGCATTAGTTGTTTGGGGCACTTCAGTGTTGGAACGCTCAGTGAAATTTTGCTACGAGTTCAGCCCGAGTTTATAATCCTTTGGCAACTTGCTCACATGGTTTCTGAAATCCATTTGTAGGCCCCTTGTCCTTTGTTGTACCCATGAGATTTATTCTTACAGATAACTTCTGAATGGATGGCTTTCTAATTAAAATGAGCATGTTTGCAACAAATGTGAATTTTTCAGCCTTCCATTCTATTTCTCCTTTGAGAATAGTAGGCTTCTAAAGTATTGGCATAACTTCGCTTTTGTAGATTCTTGACCTCTCCTGATGTTAAAAAAGCTCTACAATGCCCTGTTCTGAATTTGGGGTGCTTGACAGGCATTTCAAAAAGCCAGAACCAAACAACATCCATTGCTTGTTTTTACCCATAATAGAGCTTGACATCATTACAAATTCGAAATGCCTACTGGGTTGTAAGTCTCAAGCTTCCTTATGCTCAGTTGCCTGTGAGTAAGACACCAGAACTCAGCAACATTGCCTTCGAAATGACACACACAGGCTTGCATGGTAAGTTATTCAGTTGATGATCAAGTTGATTCAGTTGATCAAGCAAGTTTTGTTTTCCCCACATCCCCTAATAAATTAGGCATGTAGCACGAACAAATGTCAAGCACTGTTCATTTGACTGCATTAAAAAAAAACAACCCTCTAGACTGGAGAACACAATACCAGGACTTAATTTATAGAAGGAAAACATGTTCCATGTACAAGGAAAGTGAATTCCTCAAAATACTCAACGAAACTCCATGAGTACTGCTACTACACAATTTTTTTCCTGAAAACAATTTAGATCTTCAATGTGTTCGGCAATTGCTTACTTTTAATCGTGCTAAATCACAAATTTGAACCCAATGCCCAAATCCAAGTCTCATCTGGAGTTTCCTGAATTAAAGCTACTGTAGAACCAGTTTAGGAGATGCTCTACATATACAGAGATTGAACAATATTATTTAACTATTGTGAGCATTTTCGGAGGAAAGTACAGAGAGTATATGAGCTTTAATACTCAGCCTTTTTTTGGCCATGGCCATGGCCATGGCCATAAACACAATATGAAAGGTGGAATCAGGTTCATATAAGTCACATATTAAACATTGCAAGGTAGTGTGGGAACGTAGTGTGGGAACAAATGTTTCTAGTCTGTTGCCCCTTCAAATGTGCCAGGGACGCTATGACCCCCCACTGAGTGGTTTAACATACATGATTTCTCAAGAGTCAAGACTCCAGGCCTTCCTTTACAGAACATGGTATCAGAAAAAATGAAGAAAAGCTTCCATGTTTTATCCAGATGCCTTTTCATTCACCAAGACAAGTTACAAATATGTGACAACTGCAATTCAAATAGTCTGTGATACTGAGAGGACTCCATTTTCCTAGGATCTGTGCAGGCCAGGCTGTTCAAACAGCATTTTCTGGCTGGTTATTTTCACTTTAAAGTTTTAAGGCCCTTGGGAAGAGAAGGCCAACATGAAACTTGTTTCAGAAGAACACCCTAAACCACAATGTACTATGGTTCGCTAAATTTGATGGCATTCATTACATTTCTAAGCACCAGACAAAATGCTACTACAGTACATGCAAGTTTAAGAAGACTTGTATAAGTAGGCAGATATTAATTCTTAACTGGGTTACAGCATCAATACATTTATAATAACAAAAATCGTACAGAACCATAGAGCTGGAAGGGACCCCGTGAATCACCGAGTGCACCCTTTTCAAAGAGCCACAGTGAGGAACTCTACTCTCAAACTCTGTCTCTGCAGCCAGACACCTAAACCACTAATGCATTTAGTTACTCAAAAACACTGGCAACCCAATTGAGTTTTAGATCAAAATGTCTGCAAATGTTTACAAGTTATCAACCAACTCTTTTTGAACGGACAATTGTAATGGCCAGACAATCTTTTAAAGATCCATTAACAGCTGAGTACGGCTGAGGAATCATAAAATTTAATCACTACAGTGTATAAAATCATTAAGCAAATGTATGATTTTGGTTAAATAATTGTAGTGTTTCTGGAGTTTTTTTTTTTAAAAAAGCTTCAATATACATAACTGTGTTGGAGGAAAAGAAATATATTCAGCCAATTTGCAGGAAAGCCATTACCTCACACAAATGACTTTGATTAAGGCTACAAGAAATGTTTTAGTAAAGTCATTTCTACACTGCTGAGAAAGAAAACTCTCCACATGAAGTACCAAAACTGCAACTCTTGGTACTTCATGTGGCGAGTTTTCTCATGATGACCTTTACACAACCATGCAGATTTCTGGTTGACACATTCATTAGATCAAGCAATGACAGCAGAAGATACTAAGAGTAGTTACTATCATTCATTAATTCCCCCTTAATATATATGTATATTATGTAATACTAATCAGAATACATTTAATACACTTCTCTCTAATCCAGGAAAACAAAATAAAAAATAACAGCACTTATGGATTCTTCTGTGCTCAAATTTATAGGCTTGAGTTTGAAATCTGACATTTCAACTATGTACTGATTTGGCTTCAAATGCAAGATAAGAAAGGCACGAAAGACAAGCATGAGTTTGGTAACAGCCTCTTGATGTAGCTTTAAGTCAAACAGATGATAAATGTACACACAATTGTTTACAGTTCTTTATTGGCAAGCGCAAAACCCCCGTGTGGGCAACCTCCTTCCCTCCAATGGAGGAGTATCTGTAGATTGACTGTTTTTCTAGCAACTTGTTATGCCTGCTCTGGTAATTATATCCTGCCCTAAGTCAGTAGAGGTCTGGTCACACATGGGTTGTTTGGGTTTCTCAATGATTTTTAAAGGTAACAGTCAATATAAAATACTGCATTTGTCCTTTTAATAGATAGCTTAAAAAAAGAACAGTCAAAATGCAATAATCATATTTCCTCATACTCGCTACGTAATGAGGTATTCACAGTAAGTCATCATCTTGTATTTTGCTCTGTAATGTATATCAGGCACCTTCCATTCTATATTAAAATGAACTGGGATGATCCAGAGCAAACCTGAAAGGCCACAGATCTATCTGCAGCACCAGAGAAAATGTAGTGCCTCAAAGAAAATTTAAGGAAGAACATCTAGAAACCTTCAACTCAAATCTGTCCAAGATTTCCAAAAACTATATTGTCCATGTTCTCTTCTGTAAATGAATCAAAATGCTTTTCATCTGGAGAAGGATTTAAAAAATAACTTAAAATGAATGGTAAAACAGTATCTTGCCAGAAGCCTAGAAAGAGACCTTTGGCCCTTTTTTACTGCGGCATATAACCACCCTGTCTTGCAGTCTGTGGTAGATAAGATTTTGGAATCTCGTCATCCGTCACTGTGTTTATTCTCATGGGTTCAAACTGCATGGATGGTCCCTCTGGACATGGATGGAAAGCACCTGGTGAGACACCATGTTCATCCCCCTCTGCACCACAGCCACCCATCTGTGCACAATGAAGTCCAGCAACATCTTCTTCATTTATTGGAGAAATCTGCTTCACTCTTTCTGAAGAACCACCATCTGTGACTGTGTCGTCCCAATTACCATTTTGCTTGAAATAGCTATGCTTTGGTGTTGAGCTGTCACTTTTCAGGACTTGCTGGTCTTCAGGTCTCTCTTCAGACTCTAACAGAGGTTGGGTAGACTCAGATCTAGAAAAGACTTGCACTGGAGGTATCTGGTCGCGGTAGCCATTGGGTACCACTGTTGAGTACTGCACAGTGCTGGAAGTATTTTGAGCAGGTTCCCCTTCATCGCTATCAGAAACACTTTGTCGAGGAGAAGACATGCAGGACGATCCTCCGATACCACTGCTGTGACCTTCTGAAGCATTTTTCTCCTTTTTAAGCAAATCAAATGGCTTCAGGTCTGGCTCAGAAAGAGACTTCTTGTCATCAGCTTCAATTTCTACAACACTGACATCAGTAAAGCTCCCTTCTGGATAGATCTGCTCTTTGGAATTAAAATGCTGAAAAGAACACCATATGGTTATTACTACCATTAATGCTAGTAGTAGATGTTCAACATTTCTTTTGTCATCACTCTTACATACAGTTTTCCTATCTTATAGAACAGTGATGGCGAACCTTTGAGACCGAGTGCCCAAACTGCAATTCAGAACCCACTTTTTTTTTTTTTTGCAAAGTGCCAATGCAGTAATTTAACCTGTATACAGGTGGCTATGAAGGGGCGATGTCAGGTGCCCACAGAAAGGGCTCCAAGTGCCACCATTGGCACCCGTGCCTTAGGTTCGCCATCACTGTTATAGAAGTTTAAAGCTTCTTTAATGAAGAATTAATACAATTCCTATTTATTTCAGCATACATTTCAACATCTAAAAACTGGATTGCCTTAATGCATTACAGTGGTACCCTGGTTCTCAAACGCACCAGTTAATGTCATTTCCGATTTATGAAACGAAGTCCATAGGAAATAATGTCTTCAATTTTTTGGGGGGGGGGGACCCGGTTTACACATTTTTCTGAAGGACTTCATTTCTCAGGATGTATTGCACCCCCTGCATATCTGGTTTATGTAATTTCCACATTACGGAATGTCCTGGAGGACAGATTAATTTCTTAAACTGGGGTACCACTGAATTTAGGAATGAATAATTTGATATCCATCTATTATTGATAATAACTTGTGTACTGTCAAGCGAATTCTCACTTTCAGGGTTTTCTACTGAGAGGTGCTATACCATCCCATTCTTCTGGGGACATCCTGGAATTGTGCAGCTTGCCCAGATGCACAGTGGGGAATCTAAATTCTGGCTCTACCACCAGGTGCCTTTACTCATTGAGAAATCTAGCCAGCTCCAGTATATTAATAATATTTATAGCGTATTAATACATAGGAATATTACGTGTTTCGAATTTAAAGTCCATCTCACAGATGCAATATAATTCATCTCATTCTGGTATTATGTAATCTATGCCTTTAGGACTAATTTGGCCACTAAGGGAGTTCTTAGTTGCCTTTTTTTAGTGAACCCCTTTTTAAAAAGTGAAATCCATTTTCATTTATCAAAAGCCCATTGTAGCAATCTTTACAGTACCACTGCATCAAAAAGTTAAATGAAAATGCCAAATTGTCCTCCTAAAACATGCTCATGACCCCTTTAGCACCACCCCCTCTGCACTGCTAGCAAATAAAAAAATATCCCTTGGCCCCACTGAGATTACCTGTATTACACCCTACCATACCATTTTCTTTTATTTCAGGAGGTAAAGAATGAACCTGGAATTGAACACAGATTCTGCTCTTCTCTGATTCAAATTTAGCTGGTTTCCTTTCAGATATTCTCTTCCAATATAGCCTTATTTTGTTTTCAGCTGCTACCTTCTGGGCAACACTTAAGCTTTCTAAACAAATGACTCTGCAGCCTAGTTCTTCAATATGAATTAAAATTTATTACGGAACATTAGCAGTAACATTCATTCTAGTTTGCGGTATTGAATGCTGTTTTAATAGTTTAATTCATCTTAACGAATTAAGATGTTTGAATTAAACATCAATATGTTGCCGCCCAGAGACTATTTGATAGTGGGGTAGCTTTAAAAAATCTGTAATAATAATAATAATAATAATAATAAATAAATAAATAAATAAATAAATTTGTAAGAGCCTATACATTATAAGTAAATGTCATACATTTTGGTGTATTCATTAAATTTTTTTTTGCTGCCTTGTAATTTCAAATTATAAGAACATTTACTTTGGTTAATACTCTTATTTAAGTCCAAAATATGGATGATGGTCAACATAATCTTGTTCAATATCGACATTATAAGATTCTGCTAATTCCTTGGTGATCAGTAACTACTATTATATTGACAGACAAGTCAGTTTTTAGAAAATACCTTAGATGGTGTTTGTGGAGACCACTGTGCAATTACACTCTTTGAAGGATCGGGCACATTAGGCCAGATGTGCTTCTTGATGCTGGCAAAACACACAGAGAGAAATTAAGTCACTGAACTACAACCATATAAATCTTCGAAAAATTCTCAGCATGTCATTCACTGATAAACCCACACAGACATTTCACCCTAAATGACCCCTGTCTTCAGCTTTCCCTCACTTCTTTCCCCCTCTCTGGCCTCTGTTTTTGGTCTCTTGAGGAATCTTCACAACAAAGACCTAAACAATACATCCAAATCACTGCATACAAATGCAGTGACACGCCCAAAAGCCAATTAACATTTGGGATGTAACTTACATTCAATTGTATATTATATTGTACACCTTATTCTGCTATTATGTATCTGAAGAAGTGGACATGTCCACAAACACATACATTAAAATACATATAATAGTCTTTAAGGTGCCCCATGTTTATTTGTCTTTTGTTTTGTTTTGTTTCTTTGATTTGAGCCTGGAAGAAGTTATGCTGTCATACATTTTTAACAATTCTTATCCTATAGGAACTTGATGTCAATCTTGTGTGTGGGATTACGGAGAATCTTGAAAGCCTTAGCCTCATACTGTACAAAAGAACAGCTGACCATTAATTATGATAAGACTAAGATCATGGTCATTAGCAGGAAACGTAAAAAACATAGATGGACAATAAATGGAAATAGTATAGAGCAAGTGTCTTGCTATAAATATCTAGGTATGATATTTCATTCATCAGGCTTATGGTCCCCCAAGTGAATCATGTGGCATCGAATGCACAAACATGCAGCTCTGCACTACTGAGGTTCTTTTACACCAAGGATGGTCAATACATGCCATCAGCGATTCAAGTTTTTAAAGCTAAAATTATAGCTCAAATGCTTTACGGAGCCCAACTGTTTGCATACTCAAACGTGAAGCCTTTGGAGACAGTGCAGACAAAGTTTCTGAGAAGAATTCTTGTAACACCTTTGTGTGTCCCTTATCCTATATATTGCTTTCATGACCGAAATATCCAGTGTAAGTATTATTATACAAGAAAGGATTACCTAGGCAACAGAAGCCGGCATGTTATCTTGGTTTCCAAAGAAAACTACTCACAAACTCTTCCACACTCAGTGACAAGAACAGCTGCATTTGAAGGCTGTTGTCATAGAACAGTGGAGGAAGCCAGCTGCAGCTTTGCACCTCATTTTGCTCCCTTTATTCAGTAGAATTAGCAATGCATTACCAAGGCAGCCCTCTAGTGTTAATGTAGAGTCTCAACGCATCTCTTTATAGAGATCTAGAAGTTGAATCATGGCAACGGGGCTTCTTTTCTTGAGAAATTTAAATGCTTTGCTACTCATCCAGGCAGCTTTGTGAGACTGGCAAAGCTGCTTGGATGAGGAGCAAAACGTTTCATTCTCTCAAGAAGTCCAGTTGCCATGACTCAACTTCCAGATAAACTCACCTGGATGACTGAGAATCTTCACAGACTCTTTAGAGAACACTGGTGTCTTGCAGTAGCATTAATGCTAGAGCAGAACACTTAATTTAGTTGTTTCATTTTGAGACCACCCTTCTCTTGGTAAGGGAATCAACCACAGCCCCTATTCTTTTCACAGTTCTGTGCATTTCACCACCAGTGTTAGAAGTAGATGGAAGTAGATTAAAAATTATAGGCAAATAGTACACCTTAATTCAATCTTTTCTGCTATTTTGTTATTTCACCACTACTATAACTGAAATTAGCATTAATGACAGTTTCTTCAGTGACTTAATATGACAGTCAGCATACAAGGATAAATAGAAAGGGCCTAGGTTAAATTTGCTTCCATGAAATGAAAGCACATTTAAAATGAGAGATGTGGACATTGAATTTTTGCTTCCTTGATTTAGTATTTCTTTTTCTTGAGAATATAGCAAATGACATATTTAGATGTTAGCTAAAATTATATACTCAGAAATATATGCTTCCATATACTTATAACTACTTCATAACAGGTATAAAAAAGTAACCCTATTCTGGTCTGCATGCTGGAAACCTACAGCAAAAGTGTACTTAAAAGCAATCCTGTTTTTAAAAATCAGTTGGGACTCTCCACTTTAGAAAGAATACATTTTTTCCAAAATTGTAACAAAATACAGTGGTACCTTGGATAACAACTGCCCTGGATAACAAATAATTTGGATAACAACTGCAAATTTCTGGGTATAGGACTGCCTCGGATAACGAATCACAATTTCTAGGTACTATAGGTCTGCCTCAGATAACTAATTTTCCCTATGGACTGCCTCGGATAACGAATTTCCAGCATGCATCAGTGAAAAAGAGTTATCCCAGGTGGCATTGCATCTGTACCTTTAAAGTGCACTTTATAAAGAGTTTTGAGCAAAAAACCAGGTGTCTGTGCCTTTTTCCTAGCCTCCAGACGTTTCGGATAACAACGTGTTTCGGATAACGAATTACCGTTGTTATCCAAGGTACCACTGTACATGATCTAAAACCCATGCCACAATTTATACCAGGATTCTGCCACAATTTATATAAGGATTCTGTCTCAAACTGCTCCACGATATATCCAAAAGATATTTGGCAGGAATGTAGGACCAGGCCTTCTTGAGGAAATTCAATTGGGGAACTCATCCCTGAGAGAGTAAAAGGCCAGCCCACTGGGAATGTTTAGGCAAGTGGTTAAGGGACATTTACCCCTTCAGGCTTCTTACGTATTGAAACTGTGGGTCATTTGAACTGACTTGGTCTCTTTTTTGCTGTTTATCTATGGTATTTGGTTTCTTGTAATAACATACACAGAGCTTCCCAGAACTGCTAGACAGTCCATGATTTATAAATGTACAAACTCTTATGCTGAAAAAAGATAAAATGAAATTACAATAGTTTGCTTTGGCGCAAGCCTTCAAGATATGACTGAATGCTACCTTAATAATCTATACAGAATATAAAGTTAACATTGTTAAGTTCTGCAGAGTAAATTTAATCAAAATACTTACATATCTCGTTTGCTGAAGCAAAATAATACACCTAGAAGTGTAACAATTAAGAATGCTAGACAGACGGGGACAACTATTGCTTCAATTTCCCCTTCACCTGAAAGATAAACACAGGAGGAAATTGGCAGTTTTCTTAAGTCGTATGCCTCACACAAATGTGTTTTAAAACATGTACAACTAGTTTAGTAGATCAAAAACTGTTTAAATTAAAACAGAGTTTCCTCCCAGTGAAAAAAACATGAGTATCTGTGGCTAGATTCACCTGTCTTGGTAGAGTCCCCTGAAGTGAACACACACTGAAAATAACACCTTGAATATATACAATGTACAACACTGAATGGAGAAAGTGACAAAACATTTCAAATAAGGGAATTATTTATATTTTAGTGATCAAATTAGAATCACTATGTATGCATCAAGGTTCAAAAGCAGAAAATTAAATTAGGTGAAGTAGTTATCTTGCAATTTGTTTAAATTCATGTTTTCTAAAAATTGGAACATTTTTATTACCAAATTTCTTTGTAGTAAACGTAAATTGAGGACCACTTCTCCCTCCTATTTCCGTGTAGGCTGCCATCTGCACCATATATAAAGTATCGCTTGATAAAGAAGACAGTGGGTACTCCGTCTGGGAAGCATTCACAATCACAACTACAAGAGAAAATTTCTTCTTAATTCAAATGATTTACTTTCTAGGATTCAAAATAAATTTAATATAAATTTCAATCAAATTACAGTGGTGCCCTGACTTACGAAAAATCCGTTCTGAATGCATTTTCGTAAGTCGAAATGCAGTTTCCATAGGAATGCACTGAAAATCAATTAATCCATTTCGGAGGTTGGAAAAAAAGTCAAAAAAGGGAACGGATTAGTTGGTTTTCAATGCATTCCTAAGGGAAGCCTACCCAGACCCAGCAAACCGGGGGAAAGCTTTCACTCTTTGCTGGGTTGTGGAGAAAGCCCCGTAATCAACCAGCAGTGGAAGGCTGCTGTGACCCCAGGTGATTTTGACAGCTGTCAAAATCAACTGCATGTCGAGCTAGGAGGAGCAGCCTTTGGCTGCTGGTTGATCGTGGGGCTTTCTCTCTAACACAGCAAAGGGGGGAAGCTTTTTCCCTCCTTTGCTGAGTTGGGGCAGGCTTGTGTGTGTGTGTGTTTGGGTTACCCCACCTTCTATTGTGGCAGACACACAAAAGGGGAAAGGCAACTGTCCTCGCAGCCAGAGCTCTAAAGAAAAAAAAAACAGCTGAGGGCGAGACAGAACCGAGCAAGCAACCCTGTTTGAATTTGCCCGCTGCTGGCTGTTTTGCCATGCCACTGTGCCTCTCCGGGGTTTTTTTTGGGGCGGGGGGAGAACACGTCAGGCTGTAAAGAGTGGGGGTCCGTCCTCACTCCCCACAGCCAGACTTGTCAAACAGAGCTTTTTAATATGTAGTGCAGCCCCATGCAAGCTGTGTGTAGCATTTCGGAATCAGGGCATCGGTTTCCAATTTTAAAGGAAATCATTGGAAACTGATGCCCTGGTTCCGGAAACACTATGCACAGCATGCATGGGGCGGAGCTTTATACTGAAAGGTAATCATTGGAAATTGATTTCCTTTTGAGTTTTTTTCAGAACTCCATTTCTAATGATTTCCTTCGGAAGTCGAATTTTTCAAAAGTCGAGTTGTTCATAAGTCAAGGTACCACTGTATAACTTAAATTAAATTTCAAGTAATGTAGTTCACTTTAAAGAACCTCTTGTATAACATTTATACAATTCATACAAGTTTTAACTCGTAACTCCAACTTTCATAATCAAATCAAAAAGAAAATCTGGAAGATCTGAATAGATACACTGTATATCAACCATTTCTAATTTCATTACTTTAATCAAAGTTATTTTGAATACCAGTACAAATACTATCTTTATATTTCTATTGACTAAATGTAGTAAACAGTTATCTTAATATATGTTATTATATTGTTACAAAGATCAAGTAAAAGTGGCAAGATATTTAGATGGAAAACATGGGGACACTTAGATGTCAATACTCTGTAACTTCTATTTAACTAGTAAGCGAATATAACATTCAAATTAATCAGACTACATATAAATATATAATTTATTTATTTATTACATTTATAATCTATTTTGCCACTGAAAGATAGCACTCAAGGCAGACTACAAAAACATATTGCACAAAAACTTCAGCTGATTCCTTGTCAACAAATGCACAGTGATAGTAGTAATTATACTGTGATTCTGGCCACCATGTAAAAAGCCTTCCTGGCTGCAAGACAAATTACAAGATTCATATTGTAATAATATTTTTATTAGTATTAACTAAAAAGGATAATCACTCACTCACTCTCAGAGTGAGCTTTTGAAATAAACTTCCCTTCATCAGACATCATGTTGCATTGTTATACTGACTTGAACTTAAAAACCCCAATGAAGGAGAAATCATTCTCCTTATACAGTTCTGTGTAATTATGATGCACATGCTCATATACTTTTGCATTGACCTACCTGGACTACTGCACTGAGTATACTACCTCGATCTTATAAAAATTGGAGGGGAAATCTGATGTGGGTAAAATTTGCTTTATGTTATTAGTGGAAATGGTCAATATTGAGATTCTGTAAGCACAAGCATTTTAACTAACCAGTTTGGTTATGTCTTTATGCCAATAAAAGCATTATGATTATTATTACTGCATTATTACATTAATCATATATAGAAGAAAAGCTAAAACAGTTACCTGTTTCATTCCCAGTTGCTGTTTTGTAAGTTATGTTGTAATATTTAATAAATCCATTTTGCTCGTCCACTGAAAGAGGTTTCCACTCTAAAAGAGCTTCAAATTTTCCAACTTTTTTTGTCTGAACACTGGGTCCGCTAGAAGGCACTATTAATAAAAATATGTTTAGTCTTTATTTCTGAAGAACCATAATTGACAAGTGCTTATTTCTGAATATCTTCAACAGCTTAATTAATAATGTATGTCAGGGTTTGCATTGTCATAAAAATAATATGTATTTGACTATATTTGTGATAACCTTACCATCTTGTTGAAGATATGCTTGAGTTGATCTCCCTTCTCCTTGTCCATTCGCATATAATGGAATCACAGTTATATTGTAACATTTGCGTGGTTTTATGTCTCCTAAGGAAACAATTTCAGGAGTCAGATTCACAGATTTTAAGTCAAACTTCTCACTATACCATACCATATCAGATAAAAGCATTTTTAGTTTTTTAACGTATTTTAATGCTTTTAATGTTTGGGGTTATCTATTTTATATTTTAGATTTGTAAGGCCACCCAGCATAGTGATATGGCACTAATGGGTGTGGTATAGAAATCTACTAAATAAATTAATAGAATGTAGAAATAAAAATATTTATTCTGAATAATATTTGTCTGCTACAAGCTCCAAATAACACAATGTTTTAAGAAAATCCTGTTCTGTTCCCCACAGTATGCACCAATCTTCAAAAAAGCTGCATAAAAGCATGAGCTGAAAACCAAATGAAGATAATATAACTATTTATAGTCTACTGTTGTTTCTTCCATCAGGCAAATGGTTCTAAAAGTGCAAGAGTATTTTACAACTTGGTTTCTTGGCACCTACAGGTGAAACTATGAATATCATGGGCAGTGACAGCTGTAAGGAGTCACTGAAGATGTTGCTGGAATTCTGTGGCCGATATCAACAGTGAAACAACAACAGCTTGAACATTAGTTTGTAAAAGAAAAGGCCTACAATATAGCAAACCTGTCAACCAACAGGAATGCTTTTAAAAATAATTTCGAACCAATTTTATTGGTTACTTATATTGATTACTCTAGGTCAAGTAATCTAGCTTTGATTTCTAATCCTTTACTTGATCAACTGATGCTGCACTGAAAAGTAAGAGAAATCTCTATGTTTCTTTTAACGAGTTCTCCCTTAGAGATTCCTTTTAGAAGGCGTGGAAAACTTTTTGGTATTTTAGCAAGCTGACATAGTGGTAGTCATTAATGGGTCATACTGCCTAACGTGTTAATCTATGATACTTTTTTCACTTCAGTCCTCTCTATGCAACATTTCCAGCCAAAAGGCTCTAGCTCAGTGGTTCTCAACCTGTGGGTCCCCAGATGTTACTGGACTGCAACTCCCAGAAACCCCTTCCAGCACAGCGAGTGGTGGAGGCTTCTGGGAGTTGCAGTCCAGGAACATATGGGGACCCACAGGTTGAGAACCACTGCTCTAGCTGCTACTACTTCTAGCACAAGCTCAGGTCTTGTTTTCTCATACCCCTTCTGCCAACTACCTGTCCACATGTGAATGGAGAAAATGATCCTAAACTTTCCCACAAATTCTGTTCAGCCACACCTTCACACACTCTTAGTTCTCCTTCATGCATTTTCACTGGTATGTGCAGAGCCTACATAATTAAATTGAAAACTGCCCAGAGAATGCTTTAAGTTGTACACTTTACTTTGTCTTTGCTTTGTCTTTGCTTTGTCTGACTAAATTAACTCTGCACTCCACTAAATTACGTCTTCATACAGCAAAAGTGTTCAGCAGACTTTCAAATTTGTAGAATTCTGATTACACTAAACATCAAGGTTCTGGAATACTGGAAATGCTCTATCAATGCTGAGGAGAAGTGCACAAGATGACAGACTGGCCAGAAGGAGTAAATGTACATGCCAAGTGCTTTTATACTCCTACTGATTTATCTAGAACAATAGAAGCGTGACAGGCATTTGGAATTAGAATTCTAAAATATTACAAATACTATCCATTTATTATTTATATTTCTTGTTGCAAACATACAACATTCCATGCTGTTCTGAAAAATATTTTTAGTAGAAAATAGTTAACATATATTTCTAAAAGAGTTTTTATTAAAGCCAACAATTTAAACAACTGCTGACTTGGCACTGTGCAAATAACTATTACATTCCAAGGTTACCTTTTAAAAATGCACTATGTTTTGTTCCAGGTTCCTGCTGCCATTCAGTACTGCAGTCTGAGTGTTCACACACTTCATACCACTCAATTATATATTTATTAACAAATTCCTTGGGTGCTGTCCAATTTACCCATAGTTTGCCATCTTTTGGAAATGCCACAATATCTTTTACCGGAGCTGAAATGATCAGACCATTTAGTCTTTATTTTTAGAGCAGCCATAATGCAAAGGTTTCAATGTTCTACAACTTTCTTTATTCCCCACCCTCCCCCACAAAAAAACTGAACTGAAAAACTATTTGATCCTTTTAGTGCAACTGTTAACAGCTGTGGATAAATTTCACTGCAACACATGTACAATTTCACTGCAACATATGTGGACCTAAAGTCACGACCAAGGATGAGGAAATGTGTTTCCTGGAATAAATGTGTGGTCTGGAACATTCTGGGGGCTGTACAAACTTATACTTAAAATTCATGCAATCCAATTCTAGCAGACAAAATACCTTTGATCACATGATGCTATCAGTAGCGTGATAACTAGTTATGTGGAAAGTGGAAGTAATCAGGAAGATGTAGTTTTACTATAATTATCAATTCATTTTTAAATAATGAGTTGAAAGTTTAAAAACAAAGATATGAGAAGAGAAAAGTATTCTATAAGTGTAATATTTATTGGAAAAAATGTTTTAAAAACTAGACATATATATTAGACACTGAGGAAATTCAACTTACCTTTTGAGTTTGTTGGTGAGATAAGCAAAACTGATGTAGGAGATTTACCAACTTTGTTATATGCTGTAACCCTCACTTCATATGTTCCATTTTGTACATTCAGAATGAGCTTTGTTACATTCAATTGGGAGTATACTTTCATTGGAAGAGAAAGTGGTGGCTTTCCTGAAATCGATACTTCATATCCTAAGATTACTCCATTGGCTTCAGAAGGATTCAATTCCTATTCAAAAGCAGATTTGTTTAATTTGTAGCTTCTCTGTGAACATATCAAGTTATTTTACATAAACAGACAATTAATTCCAGCAAGTTCACTAATGCTTAATGACTAAAGCAGAGGTGTTTCCCACCCTTGGTATGCAAGACTGTCTTTTGTTTGTTTGTTTTTCGAATTAGGTTAGACAGTGACCTTGTGACCTTCTGCTGGCAAAATACCCATTGAGCTAAGTAAGAAAGCTGTTCAAAATTCTCACTTAGCAATGAGGTTTATGATAGATATACTCTGGGCAAGACAGGATATAAAACAGTTTTTAAAACAAGATTCTCTAAAATTACAAGTGTTTTGATCACTGGACTGGAAATCAACACACATTAAAAGCAGGCATTATTCTCATGAGAGAAAATATAGAGTTAGAATAAGAAGGCCCTAATCCATATCATTAAACAGATTCCTCCATCTGCCCTCAATGATATTTATAATCTCTATGTTGTATCATAAAAATAAAGGTTTATAGCAAATGAAGTTATTCACTATAGGTGAATTATGAGAGAAGAGGCTAACTGCTCTCCCTAAATTGTAATGGTGTACTGTACATGGTTTGGTATGAAATAATATCTGGTTGTGTTGTCAATCCAGCTGAAAAGAGATTCTGAATTTCCTCTTACATAGGAATTGCTGGAGGAAACTTGCTAAAGTTGTAATGTCAGTGATGCTACTGAGACCCTTATGAACAGTCACTGACTACCAGCCTCAGGAATGCCTATGCCCAAGCATATATATGCAGTAGACACACAGCAGCACCACCGTATCCGCTGGTTCACCATCCGTGGATTCAGTCATCTGTGGTTGGCAAGCAGTGGTGCGAAGGGATGGGCTGCACGGCTGTCTGGCAACCCGGCATCACCGCTTTTGCCCCCAACACCCCAGCACCCCTGCTACCGCTGCCGTCCCCCTCAGATAAGAGTGTTCACTGGTGTGTGGATTTCATTACCCATGGGGCGTCCCAGAACCAATTCCCTGTGGATAATGAGGTCCTACTGGATATGTCTACCTGTGGCAAAGCAGAGTAGAGCCCCTGCCCATGAAATGTTGATGCTGTTTTTATATAATAATTAAAGCACAATATTCTGCAGTCAAAGTCTAAAGCTATTTTCTTGATGCCTCTCATGAAGTAAATGATAGTAAAAGACATCTAATGTCTTCCAATCGATATACTGTTTCAGTAATCGATACTTGACGCATAATGCTTTATGAGTCAAAACTGATAATTTCCTCTAAAGATGCAAGTTTGATGGAAATCTCTCTGACAACAATTAAGAGAATTCTGTGACCCAAGTACAAGATACATGTGCTCAATATCTGCAATGAAGGATATGAACTATTAAAATTATGATTTTCCAATTTACTTGGTTCTTTAAACATAAGAACCAAGTAAATTGGAAAATCATAAAAACCCCAGAGCAGGAAACAATCAAACAGCGAAATGTGCATCCAGAGCTAGATTAAAAATATACCGGCGACCTAAATTACACCAAATTTAAAAGAAGTAATAACATCAACAAAAATATAACACATGTCATTTTAACCAGTGTGTAGAATCATCAAATATATTTTTAGTTCAGCGAGTCACATAAACTTCTGGTTCACATAACAGCATTTCTGAGTCCCCCGACATGCCCAGAAAGACCATCAGAGCCCCCAAAAGTGCTTTTTAGCAATCCAGAGGTTACTTCCGGTTTTCTGGGGCCTCCGACAGCCTGGGGTAAGTACAAGAGGCCCCAAACAAGCCCCCCCAGTCCCGACCTGACCCTGCAACCACATATCACGGAGTTTCAATTATTGCAGGTTGGGTTGGGTTCCTAACCCCCGCGATAGGTGTGTGTGGGGGTTACTGTACTAAATGTGCACATTTTAAAAATTCTTCCATCTAGGCCAAGGACAATATGTTGTTCAGGGAACTACCCTAGATTAAATGGTTTCCAATACAAATACAGAACTGCTGTGCCAGTGCTATGTGTTTTTTTGGGACGGAAAAAGTACTGAAGTTGCTACAGGCAGATGTATTAGTGAAGTATAATGAAGCCAGGCGCTAAGTCTAGTAAAAAAAACTGATAGTGTTTACTTTCCAAGTCAGCTCCAAAGTCCAGTTTCCTGGTGAGTGAGTACTAATCTTCCGCCAGACAGCTGGTCCTTTAGTTGGCACTGTTGAGGAAAAATACATACGGCTTAGAAGTTCTATTTAGCCCACAATTCATTTTGGTTGCTGATCCATTGTATTCAAAACTTAAGCCATCTCAAGCCATATTAATTTATTGTAGCAAAAACAAGGAGTGTGGTGGCATCTTAGTTCAGACTTTTCCTTCTGTCACTTATTTTATACCTTTGTTCAAGACTTTCACAATGCTTTTCTGAAATCCACCCCCAACCTGTGGCTGGGCAAGCCAATGAGTAAGCTGCAGTGCCAAAAGGGCATGCAGCCCTAGAGAGGATTCCAGGCATGGTTGTGCACAAAAGTAAAACTTATTTTAGTGTGACTAAATAAGGAACCATCACCAGTGTTACTTTTGTATTACGGAAGGAACTGCAAGGAACCATCACCAGTGTTACTTTTGTAGTACCCCCATATCAGGGGGTGAGGATTGGTTCTGGGCCATCCCACAGATAAGGAAATCCTTAGATAAGAGCAAATGCTCTCATCCGAAGGTGATGACAGTGATGATCAGTGGTGGTGGGAGCGAAAGTGGTGGCACCGCATGGCCGCCAGCCCCTTGCGTCGTCATAGCCACTGGGAGGGCGCTCATGCTGCTGTGGCTCCTGGCACAGTGCCTCCACTGGCTCGCACTGCCAGAAGGGTGTTCATGCCGGCGGCAGCGACAAAACACTCTCACCAGCTCGCACTACCTCATGCTGCTGGTAAGGCATTCCTGCTGGTTCATATCGTCGGCAGGATGCTTGTGCTGCTGCGGCCTCTGGTAGGGTGCTCCCACCAGCTTGCACTGCCTCACGCCGCCAGCAGAGGTCTCCTGCTGCCTCACACCACTGACAGGATGCTCCCACCATCTTGTTCCACCATGGTCCTTGCCCATCGCCATCTACAGATAAGTGAATCTGCGAATGGCAAGTTAGTGGATACGGGGGCCCTAATTAGCCCCCATATCAAGGGATTCCATTACCAGTCCTGGCAGAAGGGACAAAAAGACATGCAAGTTCCTAGATTTTAGGGAGCATTCAGTCCAGAAAGAATCTCCTGTAACCGCCCATTTTTACTTTCCCTCTGATAGGGACGGATGAGCATGTCTCAAAATCAAAATATATTATAAGCAGATCCAAAGGTGCTGACAGGGTACAGGGTCAGGTTAACCCAGCAAACTTGGCATAACAGCTGGGACTTCGCACAATATCTTGCAGTGCGTGGGCACCAGTCTCAGCAAATATTTTGTGGTTAGGAAGTAGGAGACATGATGGCCCATCTTATAATGCCGAAGTGTCGTTTTGCTGAGAGCAACATATGGCAGTTAGCCAGTAATGGGGAACCAGCTTTGAACTAGGAAAATAGGGTCAAGTCATTCTAGGCCTTGACAGCCAAATAGGCATTGAAGACTTCATCTTCCACAACACAGCACTTCAATAGACGGTAATTATTGGCATTAACTTTTCGTTTCCCATTCAACTGTTCCACAAGACAGATGTTCCCCCACCCCACCCTTTCTCCCCTTTGTCTATATTGAACCATTTCACCCTTTTCTCAATTCTTTAGCTCTTTAACTTCCCCTCCCCCTCCCCCCATTTCACAGGACATTCCTCAAAAGCCAAGCAATTCTTAGCATCTACAGTCACTGTAGAAACTCCTCAATTTGTTGAGTTAAGAAGTTGCATAAATGAAGCCTTTACTAGAGATATGAAGGTCTGGAAAAAACTGGAAAAATTCAGAAAAAACTGTTTTTTTCTGGGGGGGTTTCCTGAGGCAGTTTGGTTTTTCCCCAAAAAATTGAAAAAAAAGAAAAAAGAAAAATTATGGAATGTTTTATTTTAACATGATGAATTAAATATTTAAGACATGGTGCCCATATACTTTTCAAATCATTTCTAAAATATATGCACAGTATCAGATTACTGTTTTCTAATTTCTGTGCACTGAGGACAAGCAAGTCCTAGGTTACAAATTGAACTCTTCAATGCAAGAACAAGATGCATTTCTTCAGAGGTGCTGCTATTGCCACAAGAAAAAGGTTTCACTTTTGTTTTTGCATGTGGGTGGGAGTGTTTGGTTCTGTTCTGTCCTCTTCACTAGGCCTCAAAGCAGTGAGAATACAGAGCAACAAAAGTGATTCTGACTAAATATCATGCCCATTCATTGAAATTTAGTCCCATTTACTTCTATACATTTCCCCCCCTTCAATTCTTTTTACCAGAATGAAGTTTTTATTTTATATTTATTTAATACTGTGGAGAGGAAATATGAATGGTTAATTCTGGATTTTTAAAAATTGTTTTGTAGAGGTTTTGTTGTTGTTGCTGCAGATAAACTAGTAAACAGTTCAGGAGATTGATGCTCCATTTGTTACTTACAATTACAAATAAATATTATTTTAAAACTACATTTTGTTTGTAATAATTTTTGGATAACCCTATATGTCAAATTGTCCATAATCATATTTTATGTTCCTAAAGTAACAGAATGACTTTCAAGCTTTAAGGGGGAGGGAGTGGTAATGTAGCATTTTTTTCAATTTTTCTGAAAATTTCCGTTTCCCCCCCGGCCCCCAGCAAAAACATGTTTTTTTCAACCTTCAAAATTTCCAGACATTTTACATCTCTAGCCTGTACCCTTCCCAACTGAAATCTCTCCAGGATTCTGAAACTCTCTCTGCCCCCAGGCCCCTTTCCCCTCACTAACTACATATGTTCACAGTCTTACTCATTGTATTTTGACCTGACACATGCATTTCCCTTTAAAGGTGAAGTACAAACACTATTTGCTATACACTTCTCTGTTTTCAACTATATAAAATTTTTAAAAAGCCACTGCTTTTCAAATTTCTTGAGTATTAATACGTCTTATATGTATGACTCTAATTCCTGGATCTATTTGGAAAGCTAAGAATGACACATACCGATTTAACATTTTGACCATCTGAAGGCAATGACCGACTCAGATATTACTTACTATCTTCAGCTGTAAACCCAACCACTTCTTCACTCCAGTCACTCCAATATCCTTCATAGCCATTACTCCTAGGATGGGCATAATTAATTGC
Source organism: Phrynocephalus versicolor (assembly GCA_023846285.1). Taxonomy (NCBI): domain Eukaryota; kingdom Metazoa; phylum Chordata; class Lepidosauria; order Squamata; family Agamidae; genus Phrynocephalus; species Phrynocephalus versicolor. The sequence goes on from JAHTLZ010000240.1 coordinate 5,154,441, forward strand.
ACAACATAGCTGAAACACATATTTTGTAAATGGCTTGAGTTCCTGGATAGCAAAAGAAGTTCTCTGTGAATCTGTTTCTTCACGAGGGACCTGCAAAAATGAAAAGGGACTTAAAGAAGTGCTAGAAGGAACAAGGATACTACGCTTGATCTTAACCAAAAGGCCGAGAAGCCTTCATTCATTCATTCATTCATTCATTCATTCATTCAAGGAACAAAAAACAAGATTCAAGTTTGGGCTGCCATGCAAGGAACTCTTTAAAATTCATCTACCAATGACTCCTCCAATGCGGGATGCTGTAACTCGATCCAATCTAACTTCAGACACAGAAACATACAAATCTACCAATCCATTTAAATAATATATCTTATGCATGTATATTCCCAGCTGCTCCCGAGACTTACTGCATGAAACAGAAAAATATTTTACCACCAAGATACAGACAACTATGCTTGACATCCTTTTTCTTTCATCTGTATTACGTAACTTAGCACCCTGCCTCCAAATTATGTAAAAACGAAATAGAAATGGGCAATATTTATAAATGTAGGGGAAACAACTGTAGATCACTGGAGTGACTCCAAAGTCCAGTGTCTTATTACTTATGTTATGCTGACCTCCTTGCAGACTTACAAGTACTGGGCACTTTGAAATTATTCTAAACAAAGCCCCCCCCCCTCAAAACATCATAGACTTGGCCTATTATCTTAACAACCATCGTCAAATTTAGAGATGTTGTCCAACAATATCTAGAGGTCATACCTTGTTAATCTGTGCTATGTTTATTGTCTTTTGGAATGATTCTCAAATACTGTATAGCAGTAATATTTCTAGTTTCTGCATCGCATTTCTTTACAATGATATTTCAATTTTTATTTTATTGATCTTTTCTTCAAATATTTAATTGATACGCCCCTTTCCATTATTTAAATCAACATCATTCCAGTATATAAGGTGTAAGACCATTCCTACTTTTAGGTCACAGCTGCAATACAACTGTCCACCCACTGCCACCACAGAATAGAACAATGCAGAGAAATATCTACCTCACTCCAAATTGTGCTGTTAACAGTCTTGTATCGAATTATGTATTTCAGAACAGTTGATACTATATTAAATCGGTTTGTCCATGATAATTTCAAGACTGTAGGAAATTCTCCAGAATTCACTGAGAGTTTATTTGGAGGAAGAGGCTTTACTATAAATAAATAAATAAAACATATGTCATCTAATTGTTCAACAACACTGGCTTCAAACATTTCAGGCATATAGTTCACTTTTCAAAATGGGTTTTCTTGGCACAAAGTTAACTGGCATATGCAGCATTGCCTCAGAAGAGCCTTTCTTCCCCAATGACTATTCAATGAATGAAAGGCTACATCTGGGTAATACACCACACAGATGTTCTGGTATACCAGATAACATCCGGACAAAATTTTCTTTCCCTGGTTGTAAGAAATGTACCATTAAATTATTCTCAGATTATATCTAATTTTGCTGTGCCTGAAGGAAACATCGATTCTGAGAAAAGTAAGCAGTAGGAAACGTTCTCAATGTGAACAACATGGCACACACTGACTACCCACCTGTCAGGATAAGATGAAAATAAATGCAGTTGTATTTATATGTTACCTTTCAATGGGGAAGAAACGTTCTTCTCCCTCTCACAAAATACCAGAATTAGGGGACATCCACTTAAACTGAGAGTTGGGAGAGTGAGAACAGACAAATTTTTTTTTTTAACCCAGCGTGTTGTTAGTCTGTGGAACTCCCTGCCACAAGATTTGGTGATGGCATCTGGCCTAAATGCCTTCAAAAGGGGATTGGACAGATTCCTGGAGGAAAAGTCCATGACAGGTTACAAACCACGATGGAGATGTGTAATCTCCAGGCTTAAAACCGGGGTACTTCAAGGGCCAGAAGCAAGGGAGTGGTATCAAGAGACAGGTATCTAGTCTCATGTGCTCCCAGAGGCATTTGTTGGGGCCACTGTGAGATATAGGAAGCTGGACTAGATGGGCCTCTGGCCTGATTCAGCATGGTTCTTCTTATGTTTTTATGTACTATCATGGAAGGATGACGCCATCTTAGATGCACAGCATAAAATTATGTCAAAGATTTCAGCCACTTTAAAGTAATACATCCTGGACACTAACAGGGCATTAATAGTGTAAGCATACTGGGTTTTGTTAAGGGGAAGCAGTCAGATAGTAGCATAAGTTAATAGAAACCATAGCTACTCTTCTGACATCTAATATATGGGCTAGACCTGAGCTCAAATGGCATTCACTGGGTGCTAATGCCAACCACTGCAGAAAGCTGTTTGAAAAGAATAATGAGCAACAATGTCCCCTCTAATTTTTGTTCCCAATGTGCAAGGGTTCTGTAACACGTGCAGAAGCAACTCTCCCACCAGTAGGTTCCATTGCAAATGCAACTGTAACATAAACAGTCACTGTGGATGTGTGGGGGAGGAAAACACGCTGTGTGGAAGGAGGCAGTGGTGCCTGTACAGAGGGAATCTTGTTGTGCAATGGTGGAAACAATAAGCAACTGTGCTGCTGTTGAGTATCTGCAACAGACTTGCAAAGATATACCCTTGAGAAAAGTTAGAAATGGGAGGTGAATCAAATCTGCTCCTGCCAGTTGATTAACCTGTAATGTTGGTATGAAAAACCTGGCAACCACTTTGTAGGAAAAGCAGTCTGAGCTGTCTCAATGCCCATGTAAATTAAATTAAATTCCAAGTAACGTAGACCATCTTGTTTTGTGTTTTGGATCCATATCAATTAATGTCACATAGCAGCTCATTGCCTCAGAGGATGTAACTGATGTTACTAAGAGTGGCTACTTGACGTTAGTGAGACACATATCAATTTTGGCTGTAGGGACCCAACTCTAAGATGCTTGTATCCACAGTGCATAAGAACAGGATGGCTGAGAAACTGAGCAGGTTTGTTCAGTACCTGCTTAGTACCTTTCTCTGATATGGAAAGATGTTAATGTCTTGAACATAAATTTTAGGTAATTTTTAATAGACTGCACTAGTCTGGTTTTCAGCCTGTGCACAATACCATGCTGTGTGGCCATGGCCTCAAGAGAGAAACTGACCAACAGTATGATGGTGATGTATCAATTCATCTTTGCATCTTTCTACACCCCAGCTCATCAAACCGTGGCACATTTCTAGGACTTGTGCGCATGCACACAGCGAATCTGAAATGGGTCTTTCCTCTTGAGTAAAAATAAACTCTTCATTTTCTCTTCTGTATCTCCTCCATGCAATTCTGCTTGCTTTCCCTGCTTTTTCTACAGCATCAATAGTTTCCCCCCAAAAAAAGTTTACAGGTGTTAAGTGCAAAATTATTTATTGGACTCATGGGTCCCCATTTTCCAGAATTACGTATCTGAAAGTATAGTTACCATACTGTAGAGGATCAAACTCAATGTGGTCAGATTCAACTTCTCCAAGTTCATTCTTGGCTTCCACCCATATCTTCATGGTGACAAAAAAGACAAAAATAGGAACATCACAAGCATTTTTAGTTTTCTGGGGTATACATTCAGGTAGCATCTTGTCAGGCCTATAGTTTTGAAAAGAGACAAATATTTAATGTTAAAAAGAATGTAGTTATGAATCCTAATATTTTATAAACTTGCAAATACCTGTGCAGTTATCCTAGATGTATTTAATCAGCTGTAAGACCCACAGAACTCAATGTGACTTATTATCTAATAACTGTACTCAGGACTGCAGGTTTAGGCCAACAAGGTTAGATTTATTAATTGCTTTACAAGACTCTGTCCTTTTCTGTAAGGAAACCTAATTAAAATACTTGAACAAAAACTAGCAGAAATTGTGTTGTGCAACCAGATATTGCGTTAAGTTCAATTATGCAATCAGCTGCAGCCATTTTTCAGGAATTAAATTTTCAGAGGCTACCTTGGAATCCCTTTCAACCTAGGAAGGGCTTTGGAGGCCATGGGATTAGAGGTCTTTAATGTCCAAAAATTGTCACTGCTGGAATGGTTACTGGTGGAAGCAATTTTCAGATGTTCTTCTACACTTTGCCCAGGTTTGCAGCTCCCAAAGGCTTTTCAGAGACAAAAGGACCCCAGGGGAACCTCAGTCAAGAAGTCTAAATTCCCAAAATGTAAAAGTGACTGATGATGCTATCAGCCTTCTGCAACATCATGTTTTGCAACAGGGTTTTGGATAGCACTGAAATGCAAAGCAAAAATATGTAAATATGTAAAAGTACTGTATTGTTAATTTTTAAAATACTTTTGACAGCTTGCAAAAACACCCAAAGGGTGAATATTTCTTCTTTAAATTTAGGAGATTTTATAGATGGGGAGTAGCTGCCTAGATGCCCTCAGCACATCCGATCTCGCCTAATTTCGGAAGCTATGCAAGGTCAGCCCTGGTTAGTACTTGGATGGGAGACCTCCGGGGAATACCAGGTGCTGTAGGCGCCTGGAGTAGGAACTAGCAAGACACTCCAGTATTCCTGCCAAGAAAACTCCATGGACATGGAGTCATGAAGAGTCGGTCACAACTGTAACGACATAACACACACACACACACACACACATAGATGGGGAGTACTGCAGCCGTGTAAAGTTGAGCGTTATCACACAGTATTTGCATTTTGTATTTGTATATTTGTTCGCCGCCATATGTAGCTAAGTGAAAGCCTGCTGTAAATGAATAAATAATGTATAAATATATTTACCACCTAGACTTTAAAGAATAATTGGTGTTCAAGAATGTCTCTCTTCCAGGGTCCCAAGTACATCTCAGAATAAATGATTCTGGTTGTGTCTGAATGACAATGCAACTTAGATTCTTTGGCTTCTCTGGAGGAACTGCATGAAACACAGAATAAATGTTAATCCAGCAGCACATCTGCTTTTTGAACCAAGATCGTGAACATACTCTGCTCTTAAATTCTTAAAAGGTAAGTTCACAACTGATTTAATTGATCTTCTACCTTATTTTGCTAGCTCAGCTATTCCAAAAGACCCAAGAATAGTGAGATACGTCCAAAGGACTGTTCCAGTAAAAGGATACTTATGCAACTGCTTTCTTTCCTCCTTCCCTTTTCCATCAACTCAAATGTCGCTTTGCAAGTTTTAGGACACTCTTAAACAGCTCAATGTATGTTGCAGGGGGCTGCAGATGACTCATGACTTTTACCATTGCCTGACATGCAACACTACATCATGCTATTCTGGTAGGACCCTAAGTCTCCAGAGAGAAACTTGAGGCACCAAAAAGGGAAAATCTTTGCACGAATAACTGCACATTAGAGTAGTTCCTTGTATAATGTCTTACACCAGCACAACTTTTGTGTACAACCTAAAATATTTTAATATATAGACCAATTAAAAGTGAATAGAAGGAATTTTAAAAATTACGAGCTCTCCTAGGACAAGATAAATCAATTTAATGAATGCTAGCTGATTAAATACACACAAAATGAAAACAAAATGGTTATTGTCTGCCATTAGAAAATATGTATGTGGCACCAACTCAAATATAGAATTTCTAAAATGCCTCCTCTCAGGAAGAAAAAGGAAGACAGAAGTACTTACAGCCCAACTGAATCTCAACTCCATAGATATTCTGCTCAATGTTCCCAGCTACCATGATGTTGCAAGTCAGAGGAGAAGGTATCATAGTAATGTCACTAAATGTTACACTAGAAACAGTCTGGTTTATTACATGATACTGTTCTTTAGGGACAAGCACATTTTTTGTTCTCCAGATAATTTGATTAGCATGAATTTTTCCAAGTGAATAACAACGGTCATTAAGAATGCAGAGTGCTGTAAAATTGGAGCCAATGGGAAGTACTACTGGAGCCTCCGGGAGGATAATGCCACACATTTCTATAAGTCCATCTGAAACAGAGAGAAAATTACATTTGTTTCATCATCCTGTAGAATTACTAGTCTCAAAAGCAAACAATAGCTGCATAAAAACAAAAGGCAATTGCTATCTAGAAAGTGCATTAGAAAAGTGAACTGTCACTCTCCTTGTGTGAGAAACTGGTTCTAGTCCTAAAATGAATGAATGGGAGGTAAGTTCAGGCAAGATGTTTCTTCTGTCCTTCTCCCCACTCCAGCCACAATTGTGTGTGAAAAGCCTGTTCAGGAAGATGGAGAATCACTACATGGGATACGGTGAAGAGGTGGTGGCAGGAGAAAATAATCACTCATATTGGGCAGATGTCACTAACAATTTAAAAACAAGTACAGTACCATTTAAAAAATACATTTTCAGTTACATTTGACATCCTACAAATTAACCTTGTCCAAGGATAGTAAGTAACAGGACAAGTGGAATTGTTTAAATATAGTATAAAATATAGCTGAGACAGATCCCATGTTACTTTCTGGCAACTCAAACTGAGGCAAAGCAGAAAACATGTTGTTGATTTGTCAACCCATGTACCCTGCTTTGGGGGAGGGTGCAGAATTACAGTTCACAATGGAGTAAAGAAATGAAAATAACTATACATGGAAGCTAACAGTGACTTCAATCAAACCCTCACCCTAACGACGCAAATGCAAAATCCCTGAGGTTGGTGTACCCCCTAAAAACAGAGGAGGAGGAGGAGGAGGAGGAGGACGCGCCGCCGCTGCCGTGGCTGCTGCTGCTGCTGGTGGTGGAGGGTGGAGGAGGAGGAGGATGCGCCGCCGCCGCCGGCGGGCGGAGAAGGGAGGCAAAGGCAAAGGCGGCGGCTCCTCCAGCCTTCCTCCTCCACCGGCCGCCCGCGGGAGAGAAGAGGAGGAGGAGGAGGGCGGCGGAGGAAAAGGGGAGGAGCCTCCCTGGCCTCCCCAGGCGGCCCGGTGCCGACCGGTCCACGGACCGGCACCGGTCCGCGGCCCGGGGGTTGGGGACCACCGCAATAGTAGACTTAAAACTGGGTCCATATAAAGTCTGACTCCACTATAAAGGAAGAGAAAGAAAAAAGCGCTTTACCAGGGCAGGACCACTGAATAAGCCATATTTCCACGGCCCAGTCAACAAACCTGTCTTTTAAATACATGCCATTTTATGGGTGTATAAAGCCACCTATGTTTTAAAGAGCTCTTTTTGGTATTTGCAAACACGGAATAAAAAATTTTGTAGAACAAATTCTATGCCAGTTCGCTTCATCAATTCACTTTCCTAGATCCTGTTCCCAAGCAACTTCCTAGACAGAGGAACAGGGCATTATATATACCTGTATAAAAGTTCTATCTATGTGTTCTTGAAACCATCCTTTAATATTATTTAAAGTATTAAAATATGTTCAAAAGGAAACAAAGATCTAATTCCCTGTGTATAGATCATAATATGATGAAGCATATGATGAAGCTGGGGTGTCAAGGTATCCCTAAAATGAAGCATATATAATAAAGAGGATGCTATTTGCCTCTGATGTACATATGTGTTAATACTTGTAAGCTCTTATACTTTATTTGCACAATGATTGGAATAACTGTTTAGCAGAACCATGGCTAAATCAAATTTTTAGTATGTTATATTTCTTCAGATCTACCTGAAACCAGTTGTAGACAAATATCAGTAAAGCCAAAGAAAATGAACAGCCAACATTTTAAAATAATACACAGATATTTTGTTCTACTTCATGACTGCTACAACTATTCCTTAAATATTACACCTGCCCATTATACAAAAGTTATTAAGTTTCTAATATTAAAATGTATTTGCATAGATCCAATTAATTATGTTTGGCTTGATGATTAATCTTTTTAATATGATCATGATGTATTGGGGAAGACACATTTTTGCATGTCAACAGATGAGCAAGCATAGCAGGCTGAGAAGATACTTGGAACAGCAGCCTGAACCAGAGGAATAATAATGACATAACCTAATCTAGCAAATAAATATATTCCAAAGTAGGAACAAAACTCCTTCCAGCGAATGTGTGCATAATTATATTAGAATCAGAGAATTGTGATGTTGGAATGCCCATCCAGCCCTTCTGTTCAATGTTCAATTTTCTTATCTGAAATTTATTTCCTTCTTGCACCAAGGAATAATTTTAGAGGGAATGTTTTAGATGTGTTCCTATCAACGGTTAACCCAATATACTACAAACTGGATAAAAATCCAGTTAATATGTGTCATGTAAACATTTTGTGGTAATTTTTAAAATCTGAGCAGCATAGCTAATTTTAAAACCTAATGTTTAATTATAGGGTTGGTTTAAATCAGCTGCAAATCCCTGATGTCAAATTACTAAATAAGGTGGTATCGCCTTCATCAATAATTTTAAATCTTTTTCTCAAAAAAGAAAAAAAGGGGGGGAGGGTCAAATTGGAAGTATTTCAAATTATTCTATCCAAAAATAGCCAAATTATGAAACCAAAGGAATAAAAAACTTAATGAGCTGTGTCCAAACAAAACAGAGACTTAACTGCTGTTCAAAACTACAAGCAGGCTTCCAGATTATTAAAAACCCATAATATTATGCAGTAGTTACACAATTTGTACAAACACAGAGCTGTTCATAAGTTTGTTACAACTCAGCATTATTTCCTTAGACTTACCTCCAAAGGAGTAAATGCTCAGGAGGGTACACACAACTTGCACTGACCAACTCCGTTGCGAAAACATCTTGATGAAAGTCACTGCAAAAACAAACATCGTGCTGTATGTCATTTCTTTACTACAGTATGCTGAATCCACCACTCTTCTGCTATGAGACTGTGTTCTAATAGGAAGTCACTGTGGTTTTCTTTGACAATTAAGGCTGCAATCACACCTAGCAAAAGAATCTTGGTTATACCAATATGGCATTTTTAAGCTTGTTTCATAATTTCCTGAGTACATGACATAAGGTGCACATTATTTATTTTCCCTGGCAGTGGTTTATTTCTGGCTTATTTTGTCCTCACTGAGAGGGTAACAGTGGTACCCTGACAACCGAGGATCTTGTCTTACAAGTGGGCTTCCATTGTTTTCCCCCTGCCACCTTATGATCAAGATAGGGTTTCCCCCCAAGTAACGATGGTGCATTGGGGGTCGGGAGAAGCGGCATGCGATGTTTAAAATGACTTTTAGCCATGGAGGCAAGGGGCTAACAGACATTTTAATCATCATGCACCACTTCTCCTGACCCCCCCCCCGGGGTGTGGGGAAAGGCGCGCTATGTTGAAAATGACTTTAAGCAAC
>JAHTLZ010000240.1:5163676-5184739 GCA_023846285.1 Phrynocephalus versicolor
ATGTTAATTAGCAACAGAATAAAAGGGTAAAATAACATAGAGCCATGGGGAGCATTCTTAAAAGCATTAAATCACTCATGGCATTTGGCTCAAGATTCCCGAATTCATGGAGTGTAACTTCTGGCACATACCTCAATATAAAACATCCTATGCTTCAAACTAGTTTATAATTCTATGGTACTTAAAAGACAAGAACCAAGATCTGTTATCAGCTTGCAAATCCAAAGAGAATGAAAGCAAAGAATTTTATTTTAATAAGAATAATCATAAGCCATCAAGACAGTTCTGATTTATGGCAGCCCTTTCCAGGAGAGGGTACTCAAAAGGGGTTTACCAAAAGTGCTGGGACTGTGCAGCTTGCACATATCTATCTACAAATTCAATATTACTATGAAACTAATAGTTAGGTTTTTTTTGCTGATTAGACACATTTACATTATTAGACAGATAGGCCTCTGTGGCTTAGATATACATCTCATTATAAACTTATCTGGATGCTAAAAATTTCAGGTGAGGCCCTCTTGCAAGTACTAATAGCTGCACAGGCATGCTTGATAGGGCTTTTTCCTCCATGGTTCACAGGATGTGGAATACACTCCCCTTAGCTGAACAATTTCAGTTTTCTTTGATTATTAGGCAGGGACTGAAAACACATCTTCTTCAACCACCCATAAGAGTGTTTCATTTATTGGGAAGATTTTATAGATGTGCTTATTTAAATGGTTTTTATGGCCTTGCTTGGTTTTAATGATTTAGGGTTGAATCTCTTTTTAATGTTTTTATTGTTTTATGATTGTAAACAACCTTGACAATTACTTAATAATGGGGAGGAGGGGTATGAATGTGAAATACTAGTAATAATACAGTTCTCATGTTATGATGTTTAAAATTAGGATTTATTCTGTTCATAACAACACATATTTTTTGTTACAGCAATGCCTTGGAATGTCTCCAGGTCAAAGTAAAGGAAGAAACTGAAAAGTCAGGATTACAGGTGAAATTAAAATATAAATTTAAAACAGCAAAAGCCTTTAGAATGACCAGAATTACATAACTTTAAAGTTGGCAGTAAAGAAATTGCAATTCTTAAAAATCAATCATCAATCCAATTGGACACTGCAGCAAAAAAATTAAAAATAAATAAAAATCAGAAGACTGATACTTGAAAGGGTGACTACAAAGGAACTAGGAAGTATCATTGAGTGCAAAGCTATGTCACAGGAGGTCAACATAAAGACCATCTACTACCATATTTTATTTCCTAATTTCAATGTACAGTTGTGAAAGCTGTACAGTAAAGAGCTGTATCAGGTTTGACTCTTTTGGTATATTTATGAAAAAATACTGAACTTGTACAGTTCAGTATTAAAAGAGTTTAATGTTAATGAGTAATACTTCAGACTATTCTGGTAATTTTTTAAACTAGATCCTGTATTTTAAGTTTGCATACCTACAAACAGATCTTCAAAGTTCTTAGAAAGGCTATACTGGCACTTACACCTTCAAAATATTGACTGAAATCCTCTTGCACAACTCAATGAGTGCAATGGTCATGGTGCTACTAGCAGCAACAAACTGGCACTGATTAAAAATTTCACTTGGCAATTTCTCTGTGCACACAACCTGACAGTATTATTTACACGTTGTGGACACCCCAAACATTTCCTTTAATCAACTTCAATCTACCTTTAATCCATGATAATTTGCTATTGATGACGACTTAATCCCAACTGCGCATGTGGACTTGTGCAACATAATTTCAGCCATTAAGTTCTAAGCATGGCCGATTCTTAGAAATTGATACTGCTGTCTGGTCCTAATAATCTGAAATACATTTTCAGCTGTACAGGCTATATACATAGCAAAGTGCCTCTGAAACAGTTACTAGTACAACACATAAAGTGAGCCATATCACATTTTGTAATAATAATAATAATAATAATAATTTATTTATTGTCATTGTGTGTATATACACAGTATACACATACAACGAAATTCAGACACCCAGAGACCAGATTCAACACGCACACACACAAATCTCTAAACACTCTCACACACATTAAAAAAATAAAAATAAAAATAAAAAACCCTTCAACACACACACATAAAAATCCCTGAACATTCCCCCACCCACCAACCCCCCCCCTTAAAAACACAAACATCTACACAACAGGCTAGGTAATCCTGTCCAAGTGCTCACTACTGGTGGTTCTTGAGTTCATTATTAAGTGCAATTATAGCTCTGGGATAAAAACTGTTCAGAAGACGTGTGGTCCGAGTTTTAATTGTTCTATATCTTCTGCCAGAAGGCAACAGTTCAAAGAAATTGTGAGCAGGATGAGTAGAGTCCCTCAGAATGTTGTGTGACTTCCTCAGACAGCGAGATGTGAAGATGTTATCCAGGGTTACTAGAAGATGGACAGTATTGATATTCAGATTCTAGATGTGGCAACACCAAATAGTTGTGCTATGTTGAAACCAAATCATTCTATATGTTCCTCTTCCCATATTTCTTTTATTCTATATGATCAACTGAAAAAATTATACTACAGTATCTGCTTCTCATTATGTGACCAGCTTTCTGCATGTTATGATTCCTTGGTTTGTATTTGTTTTAGTACTCCTTCTTTAGCTAAACAAGACTAACAACATATGCTGTATGGTACTCTTTGTTCTCATTTCTACTGTATGGCACAGAATTGCAGCTTGTTTTAAGTCTAGAATTCCATGCCAACAATGAAAGGAGCTAGAATAATTTCAAGCGAAATTCTTTCCTCTTATGACCTCAGAGATTTGGGGTGGTGAGAAACAGTATTATCTCATTTATTAATATCACTATCTATGCACAATTCTGTTATCTATAATCTTAGATGTTATCAAGTCTGTTCTGACTTACAATGACCCTATGAATTAGCAATTTCCAAAATGTCCTGTCTGTAACTGCTCTGTGGTTTTCTTTAGGGAGTCAGTCCCTCTCAGTCTTCCTCTTTTCCTTCTGCCTTCTGACTTTCCCACAATTACTGTCTTTTCCAAAGAATCTTGCCTTCACATGATGTGCCCAAAGAAAGAAAAATTCAACATTTGTGCCTCCACTGGATCTATACTGACATTGATCAATAATCTATAAAGGAATAGATGTATTTTACACACCACTTTAACAGAAAAAAATAGCCACTCTGCTCTGAGGCACTTAAACATCTAAATCTAGGCAGAGAGAACAACACAGAAAAGACAGCAAAGGGCAGAAAGAGATGAGAAACAAGGGACAGGTATGACAAAGTGTAGCTACATGTAGATGGTAAATGAAAAACACAGTTTATTGATTATTGATGGCAAAGCATCTCTCAGCTACATCACTTTTAACCACAGCTGAAGGTCCTCAAGGACAAATAAATGCTCCATTATGCAGAAATGTATCCGAAGAAATTCAAAGCCTTCTGGAGATTCAGCTTTCTGCTCATGAATGGAGTGTGCACGCCCGTTTCTAGGAGGCACTAAATCCTGAAACCTCCTACTATTCCAAGTGACTGCAACACTTCAAGAGGGGCAACCTCCTCCCTGAGGCTTCACCCGATGCCACACAGCCCCTGTTTACAAATATCTAAGCCTTACCGACCAATTAGCATCTCAAAGTTAGTAGGAGAGAGGAAGTGCCAACAAAAGAGCTGAAAGAGTAGAGAGAGACTGGAAATAAAGATTTTCCGCTGATAGGAGCGTGATGTAGATGGGGTGGCTTGCCTTGCTTACTCAGAATCACGGAGGTCGAAAGAACGGTTGAAGAGAGAGAAAAAATTAACCCAGGCCCTCCTCCCCACAGGCACTGAGTCCTTCCACATCCACCAACTTTCCCACCCCATGTTCTCATCATCATTCCAGTTCGGACGAACTGTCCCCCATTCGGTTGTTACAAACAGGAGAACGGAGGGTCTCAGATTTCCCCCTTTTCAGCCAAGAGATGAGCACGCAGGTGAGGAGGGTGGGAAATCCCACCCTATTGCCAGTAAACACAAGGGCAGGACAGGGTTGTGGGGGGGGGCGTGTGGGGGAAGAACAAGATAAAAAGATCCAGCGCCGACAAGCCCTCCAAACACGTTTTTAAAGTGCTGTGAAAGGCTTTTTAAAAGGGGGAGGGGAGGGCGATTCGGGATATCAACCCCAAGCACTCCACAAAAGGCCGCCTTGTTTTTAAGAAGGTTCGGAGAAGGTAGCCGCGTTTGCCTTTTCAATAATTCCAGAAAAAAATAAAAGAAACATAAAACAAAAACCAAAGACGCCAAAACATGTGGCTCCCTTAAAAGACTAACTTTCATGTTTTAATGTCACGCTTCGCGGACGTGTCCACTCCTTCAGACCTATAGCCGCAGAAGATGTTACATTAAAATATGAAAGTTAAGCCTTTAAGGTGCGACGGGCTTTGTGTTTTTTGTATCTTTTGTTTTTTTTGCCTGAATTTTTTTTAAGAAGGGTAGGTAGAAGAAGCCGTTCCGGCCGCCTGGTCGTACGGATTGGAAAACTGAATTGACAAGAAGCCCGCTGGATAATTAAGTGGGATTTTAAATAAGCCAAGAGCTTCTGAGGCAAGGTTTGGAGGAGAGGGGGGGGAGTTCTTTTCCCCCACCGGCTAGGAAGGGCCGGGCGGCTGCCCGCTCAAGGGGGAAAGGGCTTCCCCCCCCCCCCTACGCCGCCTGAGGCGAGCTGCCAAATGCTGCCTCCGAAGGGCTTGGCCCGACGGCTCACGGCTTGCGCAGCCTCCCCGCGCCCTTTCCCGAAGGAAAGAAAAGCCCGCCGGGCCGGCCAAGGCCAGGCGGCGACGGAGAAAAAGCACGGCGGGCGCCTCGCCCAAGGCGACTCACCTCCTCGCCTTCCGAGTCGCCTCAGGCCTCAGTGAGTGGCTCCTCCTCAGGAACCGTTGCCGCCGCCGCCACGAGCGCAGCTTAATCCGACGGACTCGCCGGAGCAGCTCCGCGAGCTCTCGCGCTCCCTCCGGGCAGCCATTGGGAGACCAGGCCGTGACGTCACGGCGCGCTGGGAAGGGGAGGGGGCGAGAGGCAGAGGGCAAGGGGCGGGGCTTCCCGTAATGTCTCTCGGCTACTGCCAGGATGCCGGGATCTGCTGGTCCCAACAGGCGAGCTACGGCAAGGGCAGCAGGGAAAGAGGGGCCCCGCAATGGGGGAGCGGGACTGACCGTATTGCAGGCACAGCGGCTGCCTACTGGAGGCCGAAAGAAAGAAAGAAAGAAAGAAAGAAAGAAAGAAAGAAACAAACAAACAAACAAACAAAGAAACAAACAAAGAAAGAAAGAAAAAGAAAGTTCATTCACATCCATGGAATTGGAAACAGTACAGTGGTACCTCTTAAAACAAATTTAATTCGTTCCACGGATCTATTTGTTTTAAGAAAATTTTGTCTTACAAAACGCAGTTTCCCATAGGAATGCATTGAAAATGGATTAACCTGTTTCGGAGGCCTGTGGGTCACTTCGTTTTACGAAAATTTTGTCTTACAAACACGGGTTTCCCATAGGAATGCATGGGGAATGGATTAATCCATTCTGGAGGCTAGAATAAAGACAAAAATAACCAGGGCTTCCCTCCCCCCCCTTTCAAGAGGCCAAACTCCCCCCAGAGAAAACCACAGAAAGGTCCCCTGTCTCTCACCCAGGGGCGGAGGGAGCGGCAGATGGCACTGGACTCTTGGCTCAGCAGGAACAGTGGTCTTCCAGGTCCCAGGCAGTTCAGCTTTTCAGGCCTTCCGTCCCTCCGCCAGGTGGTGAGTGTTGAGGTGGAAGGCGGGGCAGCTTGAGCAGCAGAGCAAGGGGCCCAGTCCTGACTTGCTTCAAGAGTCCAAGAGGCCAAACTCCCCCAGAGAAAGCCACAGAAAGGTCCCCTGTCTCTCACCCAGGGGTGGAGGGAGCGGCAGATGGCACTGGACTCTTGGGTCAATCAAAAAGAACATAACATAAGAACATAAGAAGAGCCATGCTGGATCAGGCCAAAGGCCCATCTAGTCCAGCTTCCTGTATCTCACAGTGTCCCCACCAGATGCATCTGGGAGCGCATGAGACTAGATATCTGTCTCCTGATACCACTCTCCTGCATCTGGCCCTTGAAGTACCCTGGTTTTAAGCTTGGAGATGATACATCTCCCTCATGGTTTGTAACCTGTGATGGACTTTTCCTCCAGAAATCTGTCCAATCCCCTTTTGAAGGCATCCAGGCCAGATGCCACCACCACATCCTGTGGCAGGGAGTTCCACAGACTAACAACACGCTGGGTCAAAAAATATTTTCATTTGTCTGTTCTAACTCTCCCAGCCCTCAATTTGAGTGGATGTCCCCTAGTTCTGGTATTTTGTGAGAGGGAGAAGAGCTTCCCTCTATCCACTTTACTCATGCCCTGCATTATTTTGTACATCTCAATCATATCCCCCCTCAGGCGTCTTTTTTCCAGACGCAAAGTATATGATGGGAAGGGCAGTGGAAGACTGGAAAAGAGACCTGAACAACAGGTCTCTCCAGGAACTGGAGAACATTTTGGGACAAGCCAAACCTGTTCAGGAGGGATGGGTTGCATTTGAATCATGATGGGACCAGATTGCTGGCACTCAACCTCAAAAAGGCTGCAGAGCAGCTTTTAAACTGATAACTGGGCGAAAGCCGACAGGAGCTGAGTGGCATCCGGTTCGGAACACCTCATCCTCAGGGAATGAGGTTGGAGAGGGTAAAGAATCACATAGTGATGACATAGCAGGTATTATCACTGGGAGAATAATGGAAGGTGATAGTTTGTCTACTGAAAATAAAACCTGTGTGAGGAAAAGAACAAAGCAGCAGCTGTTGTTGCGGGACCCACTGTACAGGTGCTTCTACGCCAATGCTCGAAGCCTCCGAGCAAAGATGGGAGAACTTGAACATTTGGCAGCTAGGGATAACATAGATATAATAGCCATAACAGAAACCTGGTGGAATGCGGAGAACCAGTGGGATACAGCAATCCCAGGCATTAAACTCTATAGAAGGGACAGAGAGGGGCGGGTTGGAGGGGGAGTGGCCATCTATGTCAAAGAAGGGGTAAAATCCAGCAGAATGGAGATTAACAGAGGGTCTGACTCCACCATAGAATCACTGTGGGTTAAACTACCAGGTCCAAGGAGTGATGTGATAGTTGGAGTATTCTATCGTCCACCAGATCAAAAACTTGAGGGGGACCTTGAAATGAGGAGAGAAATCATGGAGGTGTCTAAGACGGATAGGATAGTAATCATGGGGGACTTCAATTATCCCCACATTGACTGGGCCAATGTGAGCTCCGGGCAAGAAAGAGAAACCGGGTTTCTCGACTTGCTGAATGACTGTGCCTTAGAGCAACTTGTCATGGAGCCCACCCGAGAACAGGCAACTCTGGATTTAATACTGTGTGATACTCAGGACCTGGTCAGGGATGTGAATGTCACTGAGCCTCTGGGGAACAGTGACCATGCTGCAATCTCCTTTGCCATATATGTTGGAGGAAGAGTATCAAGCAAATCAGACATAAAAACCCTTGATTTCCGAAGGGCAAACTTCCCTCAGATGAGGAAACTAGTTAGAAAGAAATTGAAGGGGAAGGTTAGAAGAATCCAATCTCTTCAGAGTGCATGGAGCCTGTTTAAAACAACAATAATAGAGGTCCAGCACAAGTGCATACCACAAAGAAAGACGAGCTCCTCTAAATCCAAGAGGGCGCCAGCATGGTTAACGAGTGGAGTTAGAGAGGCTCTTAAGCGCAAGGAGAGGTCGTTCTATAAATGGAAATCCTCCCCAAATGAGGAAAATAAAAAGGAACACAAACTCTGGCAAAAGAAATGTAAAGAAGATGATAAGAGAGGCAAAGAAAGATTTTGAGGAACTCATGGCTAGCAATATAAAGGGTAATAATAAAAGCTTCTTTAAATATGTTAGAAGTAGAAAACCTGCCAGAGAACCAGTTGGCCCTCTGGATGGTGAGGGAGGAAAAGGAGAGGTTAAGGAGGACTTGGAAATTGCAGAGAAATTAAATGAGTTCTTTGCATCTGTCTTCACGACAGAGGACTGTGAGCAGATTCCGCTGCCTGAACGGGCCCTCTTGAGTAAAGAATTAAATCAAATACAGGTTAAAAAGGAGGATGTTTTAGGACTAATTGATAAATTGCAGATTAACAAGTCACCCGGCCCAGATGGCATCCACCCAAGGGTTATTAAGGAACTGAGAAATGAAATTGCAGATATCTTAACGGTAATATGCAACTTGTCTCTTAAAACGGCCACAATGCCGGAGGACTGGAGGATAGCAGATATCACACCAATTTTTAAAAAAGGAAGGAGGGGGGACCCGGGAAACTACAGGCCAGTTAGCCTTACATCTGTCCCAGGGAAGATGGTGGAAAGCCTCATCCAAGAGAAAATCTTAAAACACATAGAAGAACAAACCTTGCTGAGAGAAAGTCAGCATGGCTTCTGTAAGGGTAAGTCTTGTCTAACAAATCTTTTAGAATTTTTTGAAAAGGTCAACCGGCATGTGGATTTGGGTGAACCGGTGGATATAGTCTATCTGGATTTTCAAAAGGCTTTTGACACAGTCCCTCACCAAAGGCTGCTGAGAAAATTGCACAGTCAGGGGATAAGAGGGCAGGTCCTCTTATGGATTGTCTATGTGGACCCTATAAAGGCCCAAACAGTTTAGGACCCTGACACCTGTAGGAATATCTTTCCTTCAAAGTAGCTACCTGTCCAACCCATTCCTTATATTTGTTGTTGTAAAAACAGCAACACCTAAGGTGGCCAAGAAAGTTACCACTAGAAACTTAAGATTTTCTATTGTGGCTCCATATGTTCAGAATAAATTAACTGTAGAGATTTGACAGGTGCACTCCCTCCCATTTTAACTACTTAAAGTGGAACTCTTTAAAAATGCCTTTTATTAATGTTTGTCATTTGATGTCCAATTGTGGTTTGAATTTGTTTGCCTCTGTCAGATTTCACAAGCTGTGTGATTTTATTTCATCATTAATTGTCTTCAATTATTTTTAATTGGTCATGTATTTCCTATAGTGTATACTTGTTGGTAATATATACATGTTGGCTCAGAGAGTATGTTGCAATGTTGGGTGGTATATAAGTTTTTAAAGTACCTCCAGGTTCTACTCTTAACAGTGACTAGGTTGCTGCTTCTCTGAAAGAAGCACATCTACAGATGATTCAGAATCAACAACCAAGAAAACACTTGTGTGTAAATATTTACTATTATTGCCCTGGGTTTGTTTAGCCCATAAAGCAAGCCAAACTGCTGCAGAAGAAAAGATGCATTTGGTGTAATCTGCTTTGCTTTGTGCAATTTCCTGGAATCAAGCTGCCCATTGAGGAACAGGCTAGCTCATTCTGGGGAAGGGGGAATGCTTTTTGCCCCCATAAAATCTTAGCTTCCCTGCCAAGGAAGATACCTTGTGAGGTGCAGGTAACCAACTTAATCAGGAGTATAGCTTCTTTTAGGGCAGAAAAGGATGGTAATCTCAGCTTAAATTCTAAATTGTTTGGCAAAGTGAAGGGTTCCGAACCTTATATTTCAGTTCAGGTAGCTCAGCTGAATAACTGCTGTTCAGGAATTAAGAAATACACATCACTGCTGGCTTCTGCCTTTCTGCCATCCATCCATACTTTCCTGTTATTGTTAACAGCCCTGTGCTTTACTAGGGGCCTGCCTGCTTCCAGCACTTACTTTACTGTCTTGGCTTCCTGCCTTCTCTTCCATGTTATTTCCCGTCCTGTGTGTTCTCATATTATCATTCTTGTTCTCAGTAATGCCTGCCTCCTATTATCCCCTCACCCCCCCAACCCTACCCATTCTACTTGGCTTCATTCCCTACTTGTGTATTGGCCCAATTGCCTTCAGTAATACCTTCCTGGCCTATCAGCTGTTATCAGGTTCAAAGCTCTGCCACTTATCATTGTAACCATCTGCCTTAATTAGCCATGACTGGAATTGTAGATTTTTGCCTAATTATGTTGGGGTTGCAGTTTTTTGTACACATTATAGATCAGGAATATTCCATAGGCATAATAGAAAATAATCTATTAGTCCTTCTGAGGATCTCAACAATTTATTTATTTTATTTTAGAGTATTTTTACCCCGCCTTTCTCCTTGGAAAAGGACCCAAGGCATTTTACAGTAATTTATTTATTTATTTATTTATTTTTGAATTCATACCCCGCCCATCTTCCCACGGGAACTCTGGGCGGCTTACAGAGCTGAAACAGATCAGCAAATACATAACAATGAGGGATAATATACAGTCCTGTATAATTAAGACATGTTCAAGTATTGAGAACAAGGAATTGAGGGACATCTTACAGCATTAATAGACAACATTACATGAAAGCTACAAGGTTATAAGTACAGTGGTACCTTGTATAAAGGAATTAATTCTCTCCAAATGAAATTGTGCTAAGCAAATTTTCCTTTATACAAATTTCCCATAGGAATGCATTGAAAACAGAGTAATCCCTAATCACGACCATTTTTATGATGTACGGATTCACCCCATAGGCGATTGTGTTAAGCAAATTTCCCCTATCTCTGGAATTTTTTATGTTGTACAGATTTTATGTTATACAAACCATTTGTTATACAAGGGTCTGCTGTAGCTATAAATATAAAGTCTATGTGGACCATATAAAAGACACATAATGGTAGTCCATCATGCAAGGAAAGCTTGCCTGAAGAGAAAGCTATTTGCCTGTTTCCAGAAGGACAACAGAGATAAGGCAGTCCTCATCAGGACAATGGCATTTTAAAGACAATCAGATTTATTTCAGTGTGTGCTTTCAAGGATTACAGTCCACTTCCTCAAACAAATGGAGTATAGATGTTGACCACAGGTTTATATACATAGCTTATATTGTTGTGTGGGTTGAGGGACCAAGTAAAGACATACACACAGGTGATGAACTTTTAAAGTGACAGTAGCATCATTAATACATAGTGCACTTTCCTAATGTAGATAACATCAACATGTTTTTGTAATACATGATGAAACAAATGGACTTGGTTCTCTGCACAGAGCAGAGAGCATCCCCATCTCCACAGAAGCCAAGAAGAAGGCAGGCAGGCACCTGAAGACAGCACTTAAGGCCTGTGGATATCCAAAGTGATGGAGGTTAGTTCATGGGAGGGAGTTGGACTGGATGACCCTTGAGGTCTTTTCCAACTCTATGATTCTATGATTCTATGACCCAGAAGAACAATGGATCAGCCTGTGACCCAGAGCCAACGGAAGAACCTGGTCATTCTCTACATGGCTGGAGTGTGTGGAAAGCTTAAAAGGATTTTTGGCAAACACCACATCCCTGTTTACTTCAAACCCACAAACACACTAAGGCAGAGACTCATTCACACCAAAACACAAGAGGAGCAATATAGTACTGTACACACAGTCCATTGCAGTGAGGAGTGTGCAGACCTCTGCAATGGAGAAACTATACAGCTATTAAACATCAACTTCCAGATGTATGTGATATGTGGCTTCATGACACATAACATATAACAGGCATCAAAGGGAGTATCCTTCTGAGTACTTGTTAGGAACATGAAAAGTTGGTACCATTGTCCTCATGTACTGTACATGAGTTTCCCAGAGACACCTGGTTGGCCACTGTATGTCTCAAGCAGTGTGCTGGAGTGGCCTTTCCTCTAATCATAGGACACATTTATATTTCTATTAAATGTGAATCTTGAATTGGGTTCAGCTACATCTGAATTGGTGTTTTTAAAAGTTTGCACTCATGCAAACATGGTGTATGTCTCCAGGGACTGTTTTTATTTTCCACTGCAGTGACTTCTGTTAGATCTCTTGCCAGGGTGTGCTTCTTTGAACTGAGATTTCGATACCGTCTGCCTGTGAATCGATTTTGCCTCTGTGAACTCCCCTCTCTCTTTAAATTGCCTCCTCTATCTCTACATTGCTGTTGTGAATTCTCCTGGCATCATTCGAGCGGTGGTGCCCACTGCCAGCCTTATCCGGACAGTGTGGCCTCTTGCTCAGAGGCAGCAACCCGACTTTGCTGCAGCCGAGGAGCCAAATGAAACAAGGAGCTGTCGGGCTTCACCTGAGCTGACATAGCAAGACCAATTTATAATCATGTGTCACATAATTCTAAACCGCATTACATAACCTTGATGCATATTGCATGGCGTATTATCAATGTAAACCAGCCCTTACCTGGCTTATATACTGTGAAGTGGCTTGTAGGAGAAGAAAGCTGCTGACCTCTTGATGTCCCATGACACCCTTTCCCTCCCTGATACCCTCATTGAGGATGAAGAGGCCTGTAGTCCAATACATCTGGAAATCAACCGTGTGGTTAGGGCTGCTTTATGACATCTGCCAATGTGCTTCTTCTACAGGCCCCCAAGCTCCACTTACCACAGAGGAAATCTCAACCAGATATCCACATGGGCCCTCGTTCTTCCTTTTTCTGAGATCTTCCAGGCATGAACCCTGGGCCCCCTCTTCCTTCCCATGGGAAACTCAAGGCAGTTCATAGCAATTAAACTGTGCAACACCTGCATTAAAAATAAACTTAAAAGTGTAATGAAAAAAATGAACCTTTGTCACTCAGTATTAAAACAAATATTAAAGACAATTATGAACTATCAACTTGGAGAAATTGCAGAAGTGTTTGTGACATCTGACCACTCTGGAATTCAAGAGGTACTGGAATTGTTGACTCCCCTTGGTAGCATTTGCCATTTGACTGTAAATTAACAGAGGCTGAACAATGCTGGCTCCCAGATTCTAAGAGGTATACTACAAGCAAGCAAGCAAACAAAAAGTTTTTCTAAATCAAAGGATATTTTTAAAGGCAAGGGTGAGATGCTCTAGCAATTATGAACACCGCCTGCATGATGAAAAGGAAGGAACCATGCTTCAGTCCCTTTCCCCATTTGAGTGTGAAATAGTCAAAGGGGCCACTTCAAAAAACAGAAAGGGGTTTCATGGAGCCAGGTTTTAAACATTTTGCAACAGGTTTTCTAGTCAAAGAGCATGCAGTTGTTACTGGGATGATTTTGTTATTGAAAAGGAACAGAATTTTAAGACAAGTGTGCAGTGTGCGGGAGTAATATAGGAAAAGAAAGGGTTAGAATTAACAGGCTTGACTAACTGCTTCAGAAATAGGCAAAACTGGCACAACTGAAGAAGATAATACATTGTTCAATACATCTGTTGTGCCAACATTGTTTCAAGATTCTACGATGTATCAAATAATAATTGGATTATACCTAATATAATAATAATACAATAATATTATTATATTATTTTCTTGGAGGAAAAGTCCATCACAGGTTACAAACCATGATGGAGATGTGTAATCACCAGGCTTAAAACCAGGGTACTTCAAGGACCAGATGCAGGGGAGTGGTATCAGGAGACAGATATCTAGTCTCGTGCGCTCTCAGACGCATCTGTTGGGGCCACTGTGAGATACAGGAAGCTGGACTAGATGGGCCTTTGGCCTGATCCAGCATGGCTCTTCTTATGTTCTTATGCTCTTAATCTAATATTATATCTAATAATACTAGGAGAAAGAATGATCTTGGAATTATTATGGATCATAAGCTGAATATGAGTTAACAGTCTTTCAATGGTCTTGTCTTTATTTCAGCCAAAAATTTAAAAATCCTAAATACCTGTAGCTTTTAATGGGAGACTCCAAAAGCAGCAGTTCATTCAAGCCACAATTCGCCAGCACTCAGCTTACCGAGTTCAATCCTGATAAATTTGGGTAGCTGACTCAAGGTGGATTCAACCTTCCATTCTTCCAAAGTTAGCAAATAGAGTAACCAGCTTGCTGGTGGAACGGGGAAGGGGGCCAGTGTGTAGTCTGCATAATTAAATTGAGAGTGCTTAAAACCTTTACGTGCTATGGGAAGATATATATGTAGTAGAGATGGGCACGACTCAGAAAAAAAGTTTCGTTTTCGTTTTCGTTTTCGGCTAGGGTCTGAGTCGTTTCGTTTCCGTTTTCGTGGGCTAATTTCAAAATTTTTCGTTTTCGTTTCGTTACGTAACGAAAACGAAAACGAAACATTTTTCGTTTCTCCCCATTTAGTTCAATTGAGTGCTTTTCCAGTAACGAAAAACGGAAATTGGCTCAAAATTAGTCGTTTCGTTTCCGTTTTCGGTCCAGGTTGGTGCCGATTTTTGTTTTCGTTTCATTTCCGTAACGAAAACGAAAAATGAAAACGAAAACGAAAATACCGCTAAGTCGTGCCCATCTCTAATATGTAGCCCACTTTACTTTTAATGAATAACAGCTGCTCTGCGTGCTATTTAATACCCAAATCCCCATATCTTCCAGAATCAGAAGTAGACTTGCTATAATTTATTTATTTATTATACAGTATTTATATACTGCCCATCTGAGAACAAGGGCATTTTTCCTGTTTATTGGTTAGCTAAAGTTTATGTTGGTCTTGGCAGCACTTGGAGGAGTCTGAAGTCCCCTCCTTCAAAATGGTTCACTGTTAATACAGAAAATTGTCCCTCCATAGTACAGACCTTCCTGTTTGCTCATCCTTAGTACAGGAGATAGATCAGGGAACGGAAGGGTTTAATCCTTTATGGCTCAATACATTCTTGCAAAGCAATATTTGCTGTGTTAATGGTAAAAATGGGAGATACATACAAAGGTGATATGGGCAGAAAAGTGATTCTGCCCAGTCCTTCTCCCCCAAATGGCCTTATGTTTCCTCCTGTCAATGTTTTCTCAGCAGGGCTTCCAGGTTTTGAGCTTAGTGGGTGAAAAAAAAAGTGTACAAAATATTTATTTTACATGCTGGGGTGAATATGTGGTGTTTGCTGACACCAGACAAACCCAAACATACCCACCTTCCAAAATAATTTTCATCCCATCTGTATTACATTTATCTCGCAGTTTCTAATTCTGCTCCAATTTATGTTGCATATTAATCAGTGTCAAATTCATGAAACCTATCAGGAAACACATGTACCATTTCAGGGAAAGGAACACTTTGGGGAAATGGTAGTTCCTAAGAAATCTTATCTTTGTCTACCCTCACAGATAAAGGGGAATATATTCACAAGAAGATGTTTGTATCCATCTTGAAATGTGCAATAGGAGTCCAGTAGGCAAACTTATATTTAGACAACCATTTCTCAGCAAAGCTGATTACAAAGGTCAGGATTCTTGGCAAGAAAGCTATCATATTACTAGAAAAAAATCATGTCTGCTGGTATTAAGGGACAGGATTGACAAAGAAAACCCATGCAGCAATCTTTGCTTCGAGAGTTTGCCACAACCCAGAACACCAAGTCAAGCATTTCATTGCTTTGGCCAAAATGTGAAAATGCCAGCGGGCAACTGAATTTTGGCATTGGAAATCGCCTCTTAACTAAAGACCCTTAAAAATGTTTTTTAGGGTCAGAATACTGCCTTGTGACTGCCCATGGTTTGGAAAAGCTTCTTTTTAATATTATTTCAGGCAAAAATCAAAGAAAAACAAAACAAAACAAAAGACACAAACTTGTGGCACCTTAAAGACTAACTTTCATATTTTAATGTGATGTTTCATTCACATGTGCACTTCTTCAGACATATAGCAGCAGAATGAGGTGTTATTCTGCTGCTATATGTCTGAAGAAGTGCACATATGCACGAAACGAAATATGAAAGTTAGTCTTTAAGGTGCCACATGTTTGTGTCTTTTGTTTTGTTTTGTTTTGTTTTTCTTTGATTTTTGCCTGAAATTCTTGAAAAGACTAACATGGCTACCCTCTCTGAAACTTTTAATATTATTAATCCCCAAATAACCCAGCCATATTGCCCTTGGATTCCAGAATCTATAGACAAGAAAAAGTACAGTAAATTTTCCTAGCTCTGCAACTGTCATATACTTAAAATTTCTTTTATACACAGTCTTCTAAATGAACAGAGTGGGGCCATATCTCTGTGTCAGAGGTTCCAAGAGGCAAAAAGACATGGAGTACACATAGATGTTCCTACTAAAATAGCCCTTTATGACTTGCATTTGTATCTTCTGTTTCTTCTAAAAAGCTCAAGGCTGCATATGTGGCTGTCCTTCACGCTATATCATCACAATAACCCTGTGAAGTAGGTCAGGCTAAGAGAGATTGATTGGCTCAAGATCATTCAGTGGTGAGACCCCACAGTCTCACTCACTCTATACCCTAGAGCAGGGCTGTTCAACGTTGAACAGGCCAAGGTCTACTTTTTCCGGCCCAAAGTGCCTGAGGGCTACTATAGTAAAACCACTACTTACGAATTTTATCTTTTCCAAGCATGTGCTCATAACTAAAAACTTTTGTAAGTAAAGCAGCGGTTTCCCATAGGAATGCATTGAAAACCAATTAATCTGTTCTGGAGAGAACAGATTTCACTGCACCATGGCCCTTGAACTGCCCTGCTTGGCTGAGACAGTGGGCTGGCAGACCCAGAACTTTGCTGGGGCAGTGTTGGTCCTTGGGATGGTAGAGGAAGGGGTGGAGAACTTATCCCCACACTTTTTTAATTGATGGCCAGCGGGCTACTTTTGAACCCTTGACGGGCTACCAGTAGCCCACAATCTATCTGTTGGGTAGGCCTGCCCTAGAGTACAAAGAGAACTCCTAGTTCCCTGTGCTCCTTGCCCTCTGAAGATGCCAGCTACAGAGTCTGGTGAAACGTCAGGAAGAGAAAATTCCAGAACACAGCCAAACAGCCCGAAAACCTCACAACAACTATCAGATCCCGGGCACGAAAGCCTTTGAGAATACATCATTTAATGAATTACATGGCTCAGCAGGGTCCTGAATGTGACCCCCTCCCCAAGCCCCAGTTATTACCACACTGGCAAATATTCATCCATGATTCCTTCTTCAGTAATAAGCAATCTCTTCTATGGGAAGAGAAAAAACATTCCAAGATTAGTGAGCACCTTTCATTCTCCGATTTAACCATGGTATCCATCCAGTCTCATACAATGACTTGGTTCAGATTTTTAAGGAAAGGGCAGGGGAGGGGTCAGGGTAAATGAAACAATATTTTAGTTTGAATTAATAGCTCAGATAACAGTACATTAAACATATTCTGACATACTAGGATGGAGCTGGGCCAGTCTGAGACCTTTTGCTGCCTGGGGAGAAAGGTAAGGTTATGATCCTATCTACTCTCCAGACAAATAGAGTTATCCAAGGCTACACAACACGACCGAAGATATTTTGTTGCTTGAGCCGAAGGAGCAACCCATTCAATTTCAAGATGATAGTACTCAAAGCCATGCAAATTAAATTGGTGCATGAGATGCAAAGTCCCGCAAGCCCCTCTCCAGAGATGAGAAATTACTTTTTTGTTTTGGATTACGTATTCCTAGAATCTCAAAGTGCCAAGCTGGCTGTGGGATTCTGGGACTTATAATTTAAAAACCACAAGATTTCCCATCTCCGAACCTCTCCCTATTCCTGGCAGAAAATAAAATATAACAGAAAACTAAGCAACCAACCGCTAACTGCCCTTTTATAATGTTTGAAAATTTCTGCCTAATGGTAGTGCTTAACATGGCAACAACAGTTGGAGTTCTTGGCTTGCCTGGCTTCCTCTTTGTCCCCCCATTTAGTCATAGACCTTTCTTCATGATAATATTGTCTTTTTGGGACAAAGTAACCTTCCAGAAATGCCCTTGACATCACATTGCTAACCCGTTGTTTTTCTGTCTCTTCTATCACACTCTTTGACACTTTCTGTGGCTTCCTGTCTGGACATGTTTTGGACAAGCTTAGGTTTCCAGAGACTCTTCATCGGTAGCCCCACATAGAGCACATTAGAGTAATTCAGTTGGGAACTGACAAGGCGGGCATGAGTCACAGTGGCCAGAGCAAATCACCCACGAAATGGCTGTAGCTGGCACATTAGCTTTAATTGTGCAATTGCACTCCTAGCTGCTGCCAAGACCTGGGCATTCAGAGTCAAGGATGTATCCAGGAACACCCCCCAAACTGCACACCTCTTTTTTTCAATGGAAGGGAGATTAATCCCATCCAGTGCAGGCTGCATCCCTCTTCCTTGATTTTCCTTTCGACTGACCAGAAAATCCCCTCTCTTGTCTGGATTGAGTTTTTTTGCTCAGCCTCATCCAGTCTATTATTGATACCAAACACTGATCAAAAGCCAAAGTAGCTTCCTTGCATTTCTTCTGCCTACACCCTAAAATATTTACTTTTTTGGAATTTTGTTTGTTTGGGTGAAAATTTTATCATATTTTGAGCACCTCCAGTATCTCTCTGGGGGGGGGGGGAGGCATTTCCCCCTAAGTTCTGAATGTTGTAAGATTTGTAGCTATGTATCTATTGGCCATCAGAAAATGTTGGGGTTTTTTTTGTCAACTCCCCCCCTTGTTTTGTTAAATCTATTTTTAATTTAGCAAAATTCTGTTGTGACAACTGATCATAATCATAATCATAATTGCAAGACAACATTGAGCTGGCTGGACTCAATGGCCTTACAGCCCTTTCAACTCCATTATTTAATGGTTTTATTATTCAAAGAACAGCAGCCTCTTTGATTATATACCCTTCTTCATGGGAGTATAGCTCTCCCATTGCTGGCTGGTTTGAAAAATAGCCTTTGGCTTACTTAGATAACTCAACCTATTCTGCAAAACTCTATTATATAAATTGGATTTGTAGATGTGTCTGAGTCTGTTTAACCATATAAACATTTAACCACAGTGTTCACCATTCTGTGAACAAGTTACACTTTTTGCTCCATCTCCGTTTTGCTTGCTTCAACTTTTTGCAAAGGAAAATAAACATAAAAATAAACATAAACATTGGACAGCTTAGAGAGCATTTCCCCATTTATAGGGTTCAATAAAACAAAGGTCCGTGTGTATTTCATCTTCTCAAAAAAATGAATTCTGGTAATATCATGGTGGAAATGGTAAGATGAAAGAACAATGAAGGAGCCAAAAAATGCAGCAGCATAGCCATAGCATCTCAGCCTATGCATTTACTATAACTTGGGAGTTTTTTCCCAGACAAAAAGCTGTATGCAAATATTTTAGACAACTTGATAAAACGGTTCAGAAAAGGAACTTACCATTCTGCTGAATTTTCACAAAACCTCATTTGCAGTGCTGCTCTTCTATAGAATAGTCCCACCATATTCTCTACTTTTGTTCATTTTCCTCATGTTTCCACCTGTCCCTCATTGTTTCCGGAACATTTTTCTATTTTGAATGTGAAGCACAACATCATAGGAGGGCCTAAGCCTCACAATGGATCAAACTATCAGGCCGTCTTGTTGATACTTTTTGAATCATCTCTCTAAGGTTTCAGACATGCTTTTTCTATCCATTTTTGGACACAATGACAATTAAACCTAGGACATTCTACATGCAAAGGAGATACTGTGTTCCCGAGGTATGGTCCCCTACCAGAGGGTTACCAAACAACCAGGGATCTCATAAACTCTATCAGAAGCTTGTTCTATCATGTGGCTGGTCATGGTGAGAGAGATGCATCAAGTAGCAGTGTACTAAAATGGCAGTTGAAAAACACCCATCTTTACATGAAAAGTATCAATGGGTTGTGGGAATGGATCAAGTCCTCCAAGACGGTGGTCCCCAACCCCCGGGCCGCGGACCGGTGCCGGTCCGTGGACCAGTCGGCACCGGGCCGCCTGGGGAGGCCGGGGAGGCTCCTCCCCTTTTCCTCCGCCGCCCTCCTCCTCCTCCTCTTCTCTCCCGCCGGCAGCCGGTGGAGGAGGAAGGCTGGAGGAGTGCAGGAGGAGCCGCCGCCTTTGCCTTTGCCTCCCTCCTCTACCCGCCGGCAGCGGCGGCGCCTCCTCCTCCTCCTCCTCGCCCTCCTCCACCACCACCACCAGCAGCAGCACCCACGGCGGCGGCGGGCGCGTCCTCCTCCTCTTCTCTTCCACGGGCAGCCAATGGAAGAAGCAGGCTGGAGGAGTGCAGGAGGAGCCGCCCGCTGCCCGAGGGACAGAGAGCGCGATCATGCGGCTGCTGCCCCGGGCACCTCCGCCGCCTTCGCCTTCGCCCCCGCCGCCGCCGCTGCGCTTCGTCCTGGCCTCCTCCTCGTCCCCGTCGTCATGCTCCCTGGTGGCCTTTGCGCGCTCGGTTTTTAGAGCAGGACGGTGGGGGGTTGGGTTGGGAGGAGGCGAGGAGGGGCGAGCGGGCCAAACGGGGTTCGGAGAAAGGAGAGCCCCCTCCCCCTTCCCCCTTCTTGGCTGGGCTTCGGGTCCTCCGGCGCCTCCTTCCCTCTCACGAGAGACCCGGGACGATACCCGGCAAAGTGTGTGTGGGGGGAAGGAAAGGAGCCGCGGACCGGGAGGGGAGGGGGAGAGGGAAGGGGGCAAAGGGAGGGGGCACCTCATAAGAGGGGAGGGGGCGGCGGAGCGGCCGAAAGCAGCCGGGCAGGCAGAGCATCTTCCACACACACGCGCGCGCACGCCCCCTCCCCTCCAGACCCCCGTTCCACCCCCCCGGGGGCGCCTCCTCTTCCTCCTCAACAGCCCTCTTCAGCCCCGCTGAAGGAAGGGGGCGCGCGCGGGCGCGGGCGGAGGTTTCGCGGCTCTGCCTTCTCGCCTCGCCCGGCCCAGCGGCGCTTGACAGGCGGCGGACGGAGGGAAAACGGAGGGGGCGGCGGCGGCGACTGGCGCTGGTGGTGCGCGCCAGGGCATCCTCCTCCTCCTCCTCAGCGCCGGCCGCCCTTTCTCCTGAGGGGGAGGCAGAAGCAAGCGGGCGGGCGGGCCCGCGCGTGTGTGTGTGTGTGGAGCTTCTGAGGTGCGCGCGGGGGGTGAGAGGGTGGGACTGCACCGCGGTGGGCGAAGGCTCGGCCGCGTCCAGGCGGAGGAGATGGAGGAGGAGGATGTGCCTGGCCAGCGCAGAGACGCCACCCCCCCACCTGCCTCCCTCCCCGCCCCCCTCCCACTCGCCCGCCCGAAGGCCGCAGCGGCGGCTCCGGCCCGAGGGTTCCACCGGGACCTCCAAGCCGCCGCTGCCGCCGCCGCCGGCAG
>JAHTLZ010000240.1:5184779-5218727 GCA_023846285.1 Phrynocephalus versicolor
CCGGGCCACGGAAAATTCATCAAATATTTTCCGGTCCGTGGGGGCAAAAAGGTTGGGGAGCACTGCTCCAAGACCCAGGGATGGACATTTGTATCCCTTCCCAAGGCCTCTGGAGAGTACCTACCCTAATGCCAAGGAAGTCTGGAATGAGTATACATGAGCCCCACAGTCTTCTCTCTCAACCTTCCTGTGCTGATTGGGAAGGTCTTCAAAGGTATCGTAAATGCACTTTTCCAAAAAGTGAAGGGGCCAGGTCTGAGGTGTCTATCTCTAGCTTTCCTTTTGGCATAGCCTTTCCTACTAGGGCTATGAACTCAGATTTCATAGTAATATAGATCTAGTTCTCTAACACCGTCACTAAAAGGAAACAAAGCTCTGATGTTTCCTTTGTTCTAACTTGTGGGAAAGAAAGAAATGTTATGGGAATGTTTTCAGGCCCTTGCAGTATACTAAAGCAAGTTTATGTTTCAGTTTTAAGGGCACTTATGATGGATGAGTAAGTTGTCAGTGAACATGGCTGAAATGTCCATTAAGAAGCAAAATCCAAAGTAATGCAATGCATTTTATATCAATATCTGCATCTGGGCATCTCCAGCCATTTTGTGCTATATGACTAGTCAAGTATATGCAACAGTCTTACGGCAAGGGGACATCAAAACATTGCTTTGGCAGTAAGGATAGTTTCATTTTCTTTCTTCTTTTACTCCTGACTCCCATGCAAACAAAAACAAAACAAAACCACTTAGTATCCTTTCAAAAAGAGTGAATATCTTCTCCCCAATTTGTATGTGTTTACGGGAAGCAGGGGAGAAAATATGCACAAAACACAGCTTCAGTTCAGGCAGTCAAATCTAACCAACAATTTTTCTCCATGGGCCTGAGTGAATTAGCAGAGCTTTTAAAAGTTAGTTTTGGACTCTGTTTGTGCCAATTGTGAGTCTATTTTTGCATACTATTTCAGACTTACTTATTATTTCACAGGGAGTGGTTATTGGTCACATTTCCAAATTTACTCTGATTTTAAAGGTTAGCATTCAAAACAGATGGAAATATAAGGACCAGCATTGGCTTTTGATCTCTTCTCTGACTGAGTCTGGGATTTTGTCTCTTTCAGGGCTCACTAATATTTTCATTGTTGTCTTTATGACTGAAAAAGAAGAAGAGAGAGTTAATTCTAAACTCTGGTTATGGATTTGAAGCAAGAGAGCTCTTTTTTGAATTTTGAATCAAGTTTGTCCAAAAACATATTCCCGCTTAGGGCCGATTTCTGTATAAAATGCAAATAGGAAGTAAGGACCTAGTGAAAATATGTCAGCAAAGACTACAAATAGCTACTGAGGGTAAAGAAGTAAAAAAGTGAGTTGACCAGAAAAACGAGTTCAAAAGTAGGTTAGGTGATACCTTTATTGGTCACTACTAAAACAAAAAATGTGAGCTAAGCTTTTGATAGCAACTTGCTATCTTTATCAAAGCATTGTACCAGAAATGCAGTCTTGATAGAAGGTGTTGTCTATCAGGCGCTGAGAATCTTTTTGGTGAGATGGAAAACACCACATGATGGTATCAGGAAGCAGGCTGCTCTTAAAAGCAGCTTCAAAGTCCCGGATACGGTTTAACACAGAGACAAAGCAGCATAGTCCTTCATCATCCACCTTCTCCTTCCCACCCTCAACTTGGCTATATTGAGACTACAAGTCCCTGCTTGTAATAAAGATAAGGAGTTCATAAAGAAAGGGGAACATTTTTGTACAATGTTATACAAATAGCTGGCCGCAAATAGTTTCCTTCACTACTGCTTCAGCGAGTGGGGAAAATGCCAATGAAGCAGCTACATTCCACTTCTGTTCCATTCTGGCACTAATCTGATGAAATCGTTCACTGGTTAGTTCATCCTGGAGTAAAAACTTAACTAAACAAGGTTCTGGCTTGGGCAGTATCTTTATTGGATCACTAAGAAGTTACAAATAAGGAAAGCTTTGAGTCCCCGAAAGCCCCTCTGTGGGCGAAAATGGGGTTAAACTTGGGGTTATAGCAAAACACACACACACACACATACACACACACACACACACACCAGATTATGATAACCAGGGCTCATTTTAAAAACAAATGCAAATAAGCCCAGCGCACATACACATAAATTCCTTTGCTGCTTGGGCTTCTTCGTTTTTTTGCTGTCGGATCCATTTGTATCAGTTCCGGGAATGGGATTGGTTGAGGAAGGAATAGAGAGTAGGCTGATCAAATCTGAAGATGATACCAAATTCGGTAGGGTTGCTAATTCCCTAGAGGATAGGGTAAAAATCCAAAAGGACCTTGACAGATTAGAGTCCTGGGTCGAAGCTAACGGGATGGGTTTCAACAGAGGGAAATGTAGGGTGGTGCATCTAGGTAAAAAGAATGAATTGCACAGATATGTGATGGGAGACATCTGGCTGGAAAATAGTACCTGTGAAAGGGATCTGGGAGTCTTGGTGGACCACAAATTGAACATGAGTCAACAGTGTGATGTGGCATCCAAGAAAGTCAACCCGATTCTTGGTGTTGGTTGCATCAACAGAAGCACAGTATCTAGATCAAGGTCAGACCCCCATCTGGAGTACTGTGGCCAGTTCTGTGCACCTCAATTTAAAAAGGATGTTGACAATCTTGAGCGGGTCCTAAGGAGGGTGACCAAGATGAATGAGGGTCTGGAAGAAATGTCTTATGAGGAGCGGCGAAGGGAACTGGGGAAAAAAGAAGGCTGAGAGGGGATATGATACCTATGTTTAAATATTTGAAAAGATGTCATGTTGAAGAAGGGACTGGTTTGTTTTCCATGGCTTCAGAGACTAGGACAGGGGTGCCCAAACTTTTTGTAAGGAGGGCCAGATTTGGTGGCTGAGAATGTCTCAGGGGCCGGTTGCTCCCCAACCCTGCCATCCCACTGCAAGCCCCACCCACTGACCCATAAGCGAAGGAGGAGGAGGGACGGGCAGGCCAGTCAGCTGTGGGCCACTCAGAATGGCCTGACGGGCCGGATTTGGCCCCCCGGGCCGGACTTTGGGCAGCCCTGGACTAGGACATAGGATAATGGTCTCAAACTACAGGAAAAGAGATTCAATTTAAACATTAGGAAGAATTTAGGCTGTTACTTCACGTCCCTCTGGTACCTCTTTGCTGTCCCACCTGGGACCGGTATGAAAAAAGGTTACTTCACGTCCATAGCATGACAGCAGAATCTCGTTCCGACCACGCCCCCTGAACCGGGAACAGAGAGTGACAAGCTGTACCTGCCCCTGGGCTGGGGAATTCTGTTGTCATGCTTTGTTCCTGCTTCCTGTTCCGAGATGAGGGACGTGAAGTAATGGCTATGGTTGTTTCCCCCTTTCACTGTAGGAATACTCTGACAACCGAGAAAGCCACCTGGAACTCCTGCGCCAGGCCAGGCTCGGCTGCCTGCCTGTCCCTGCAGGAGAAGGCGGCTCTTGAAGGGACAAGCAGAGAGCCACTGTCAGGCGTAGGTCTGTCCTCTCCTGGAGGTGGGGCTGAGCTCTCCTTGCCTGCTCGCCATGGCATGTGATGTGGGTTCGCCCGGCTCCTCCTGCCGGGCTACCCGAGACAGCCTGCACACCTGCAGCGGGGATTCAAAATATCGAAAAACAGAAGCCTGACAATTAAAAAAAAAAGGCTAAACGAAGCCAGGGAAATCCAGTAGTTGTCACGAAACAAGGACGTGAAGTAACAGTTGTCACGAGACAAGTAATCACGCCTGTGGCTAAACGAAAACAGGGATTGAACAGGGACAAAACCACATGACTGCGAACAACGCTGTCACGGAACGAACATATTCGCGGAATGAAGCAGGACGTGAAGTAACTGCCTTAATGACAGTTAGCTGTTTGGAAGTGGAATATGCTGCCATGGAGGGTGGTGGAGTCTCCTTCTTTGGAGGTTTTTAAGCAAAGGCTGGATGGCCATCTGTCAGAATTATTGTGAAGGGGTTCCTGCATGGCAGGGGGTTGGAGTAGATGGCCCTTGAGGTCTCTTCCAACTCTATGATTCTATGAACTGACGCAGAAAACTGTGATTCTTTGCTTTCTGCCATTCTCCTCCAGGCAGAATGTGCCATTCTTTCCCTATTTTTTTAAACATCGTTGTGCAAGTGCTGTTTTTGGCAGGGGTGTGGGGGAAGTAAATGGAAATAATGGAAATGAAAATGAGGAAACTGCCATTGTTTCCTTGTTTGCATCTTACTAAACAGCTACAGTATTTTGTAGCTTTGCCTCCTGCAGGGCTACAGAACAGCTAAGTTAATAAGATGGAAACAAGGTTGTTTAGCCAATTTCCTCTGCTCCCTATATGGCTAATTAATTTGATCAAACTTAGGAAAACTTGAACTCTCAATTGTTAAGACTTCCAGCAGAGTTCACCTGCTTTTAAAGTATTGTCTAGTCCTTAGTTTTTACTATTATAAATAATAATAAAAATATAGTAGCAAACAGCACAATGACTCTTTATTATGAATGTATGGACAAATTGGAATGTAGCTATGAATAGCTCATTGAGTAGTACTGCTACAGAGACTTTAAAAAGTCATAATGAAGGTTTCTTAAATTTACTGTGAATAAATAAAACAAGTTTACAGAACGCATATAAATTTATTTGCAATCAAATAAACTGAGAACAAACCCCATAGTGTTCTCTGATCTAACTTTTTCTGTGCTCTTTCTAGTGTATAGAGATCAAAAGGAGCAGCACTTCATAACAGAGTTAGTGCATACCTTTTAACAATCAGCATCAATAAACATTAACTTGAGCATTTACCTAGGAGTTGGAAACATAAATAATATTCATTTCAAAAGGCAGTTCTTGGCTTTATTCAGAATTGAGTTCAGAGGAAATTTAAGTGAACTTCCTTCAGAAGTGAATGCCATTTTAAGGCGTGATTTTAGAGCTGTTTTAAACATGAGAGTCTGATAGACATTTACAAAGCAGAACATTTACCTGGACAAGTACTGTCTATGGAGACATAATGTTCTTAACTGCATGCAAACATTTGTGTTGCTTGATATGTGAACATTGCTCACATGTAAGCTAAAAGTCTGCTTATTTAATATATGGCATGCAGTATAGTTTGCAGCGTGTCAGCGCCGGTAAATCCTTTGCAGTTGTTTCCAGAAGAAAGGCAGCATAGGCTAAATCCAAAATTAGATCCAGGTAAAAAAGACTGTTGGTATTAATGGGACTGTTGATATTAATTTTGATATTCAAAATTGGATTTAACTCTGTGTCTAAATCAGCTCTGTATTTGATGTAGATGTGCCAGATTAAAAACATTGAGGATTATGTCTTTGTACTGTACTTCACAAAGGAGTATTGTCACTTGTCACTCACTCAACTTCTAAAGAGCAATGTGATGTTACTTCCCCACTTCTTTCTTTTCCTTTGTCTTCTCTTTCCATAGTACCTGGACTAGCAATTTTCCAGTAGGTTTGTAGTTAAATAAGTGTACCAAATAGATTGTTCCGATGAATGTTGTTTGCCAACTTTCTAATAAGCAATGGTCACAGAAGCAAATGTTGAGAAGTTTTTACATGCCACTTCTTGGACCGCTTGGAATTTATGGCCTAATGGTCACCATTCAATTTGCAGTGAGATCGCTTCAGTGAATCTCCTGTGAGACCAGATCCTTTCTGACTTGGAATGGCAGGTAGGACTTTGCTTGTTCGTAGAGGCTCTTGTGATAGCACTGGCAGAAAAGAGTATAACAGATGGCTCTGAGAAAGTCCTGCTTTGGGGGATTTGGTGGATAGTGCTGGTGGCAGAACAGAAGTGCCAGCCCTTAAGGAGTTTAAAGACAATGACTTCAACTCCTTGACACCCTGAGAAATTTGATTGGGCGGTAGCTGAACTGTAAGAGAACAAAGAGAAATGAATAAGAAACAACCCAAAAGACAATGCAACTTGTACATGCTTAATTTTCAGGGTATTGTAGGTGGTCAAACCAAATGCGACTTAGATGGGCATAACAGTGTAGTAGATATTTATGTCCAGAGTTTGGGATTATTCCATTTCCAAAATAAAATAAAATAAAAATGATGCCCCTTGATTTGTTAAAATTTTTAACAAGGATCTCATCAGCATATTGAATAATGAATAATGTCAATTACAGGTAATTAAATCAACTTATCAAGTGATGATTAATGTTCCACATTAAT
Organism: Phrynocephalus versicolor; assembly: GCA_023846285.1. NCBI lineage: Eukaryota > Metazoa > Chordata > Lepidosauria > Squamata > Agamidae > Phrynocephalus > Phrynocephalus versicolor. The sequence continues at coordinate 5,190,980 of JAHTLZ010000240.1, forward strand.
TGTTTCCCTTAGGGAAGCAGTTTTTTGTAAGTTTTAAATGGTTAATTAACACAGACTATTTATTTATTTATTTATTTATTTATTTATTTATTTATTTATTTATTTATTTATGCAACTTATATGCCACCCACTAAACAAAGGTCTCTAGGTGGCTTACAATTCAAAATTAAAATGAACAATTAAAAGCAACTAAAACATTAAAACTAGCATTTTATGAATACATTAATTACTGAAGCATTTAACTAATTAATTTGCATTACATAATTACTTTTAATAAATGTATTGCCTATGTAACCTTAATACTGTATACCCTTAATAAAGGATTTTTGAATTTCACTTTCATATTAATACACCTGTGTAAATATCCATATCTGCTCAGAGGACTCTAGCTGTAATCTCTGGGTTCCTCTCTGTATGCAAGAAACCTATACAGTACTACAATACTCCAAATGTTATTGTTCTCTGAAAATAGAGTGTATCTTATGTACAGGTATCTTATGTTGGCTGTATAGCTCAATATGTTATGTATCTGTCCATGGAGTCAGAGTTTAATTCCGCACTGTGCATCCCGGAAGAGCCTACCTATGTAGCCTTGGGCGTGCTGCACAGTCCCAGCAGCCTTGAAGAGATTGGGCTGCTGACTGTGTTGCTACTAAAGTGCTCTGGAGAGTGATGGCAGGTGCCACAACCTGGCACGGGGCTTTGAAATTATGATTACTAATAATAACAGCAGGAGAACAAAGTGTCCAAGTGGAAGGTCTTCACAAAGTCCAGTCTCTTCAGAAGGGAACCCAGGAAGAAAATGGAGGTCACTGGTGAAGGATAACTCCTCCCCACTGTGTTTGTCTGCAGCTATTTGGTGGCCTCACTACCCTGTATCAAGGACATCTCTGCCTTCTCTGCAAGTCAAGAGGTGGGCAGTAGCTCCACCCCAGCTTTCAGTTAGTATCCCTGTGTAGCTCTTCTGACTTTTTGTGATCTGACCAAAAATGATGCGGACTAAACCATGGCACATAATGTGCCGTCTGGATGAACTGTGATCAGCTGAGTTGTACTTGTGATAACCACTGTGAGATCAAGACTTCATTACACACATCATCTGTATCATTATCGTGATCTGACCCATACTGCTTTTTTCATAAAAATGAATTAGGAGTTGTACACATTGACAGGGAACTGGGAATTTAGATTAGGACTATGATATGTTAAGTGAGAGGGCACTGATTTGCCCTTGGGCTAAAGGTTTTTTTAAACTTTTTAAATCTGTATTGCTCTTCCATTGGCTGATATTTTGCACTATTTAAAAAAAATACCCAAGATAGATTATTATTTTGCACTGAAGCGGCCTGTTAAATATTACTCTTTCTTTTCTATCATAGAAAGTGTTTCTCTTCTTTAAGAAAGAGAGTTCTCTGGTTCATTCTTCACCAACCTTGGTTAATCCAGTGTTCTTGGACTGCAGTTCCTAGAAGTCTTTAACACCACCTGTGCTGGCTGTCTGGTTTCTGCGAGTTGCAGCCCAAGTACATTTCAATTACCAAGGTAGAGGAACCACTGGCACATAGCAAGGGCTTTGGAAATCATACTTATCTGTCAAAGGTTGATGTCACCAGAGCAAGCTATTTGCTGGGGATCACACTAATGCACAGGAATCACCAACTAATCCACCCCGATCCATGCTCAAGCTGGATTATTTTTTTTGGGGGGGGGGGATTTTCAGGACACATTTTGAAGGAATTTATTTGTACCTTTCTGACTGGTCTTTTTGTAATGCTTGTTAATAGTAAACACACCTTATGCTACCTGCAAGTACATCACAGTGCTTAATCTTTATGTTCCTTAAGTATTCTACTACAATGGTACCTCATTCCAAATGAAATTACATTAAGCAAATTTTCCTTTATACAAATTTCCCATAGGAATGCATTGAAAACAGAGTAATCCCTAATCGTGACCATTTTTTGTTGTACGGATTCGCCCCATAGGTGGTTCTGTTAAGCAAATTTCCCCTATCTCTGGAATTTTTTATGTTGTACAGATTTTATGTTATACAAACTGTGTGTTATACAAGGGTCCACTGTATTTGGTCTGCTCATTTCCTTTCTCAGGCTGCATTATCATTTACTATAAATATTAATGATAGTCTAATTAATATTTCTGCCGTAACATTTGACTGCTGCTCTTGTAATTAATACAATTAACTGTTGGGTTACAGTACTAGATAGAAAGTCACAACACAAGCAAAAGATGAACAACAGTGAAACTTAATTTATCATGTTTTCCAATTTCCACACATTAGACTGGAGTCTGTTGTAGCAGAGAAAACAGAAGTCTTTTGCCACATGAATGTTTAACAAGTTTCATTTTCATAAGCTCTGTGAACAAAAGCTCCTTTAAAAAAATCCCCTGTGCCAAATTTCCCTCTGTGTGAATGGGTGAATAGACTGTGAAGTGTAAATCTCTTCACAAACAACAAAAAGGAGCATTTGATGGCAGATCATTGGTGGCATTGGGTCCACTTAATTTGAAGCCTCTCCCTCCATGCCCCCTGGCAAGTGAGAGAGAGGAACTGCAAGTATTGGGATGTGTACTTATCTTATTTTCTAATGGGGCAAATTCCTTCTCCTCCCTGGAGGAGGGGAAATATATATTCCATAAGCAAAACGGAAGAGGAAAGAAGGAGAAAGGCAGCTCTCGTTTGAGTTTGCTGGTATGTGTCTTATGGGGTTTGGGATATAGTGTCTGCCACAGATCATCTGTCACCTGTTCCACCTGGATTGTTTTGTTATATCTTCCACCTTACATAGTTTGGAAGGTGGCATTTGACTTGGATCCATGTTTTAATGGACCCATTATCTCTGCTGCAAATAATTCCAGCACAAACATTATTACAAAGATTTGGATGCCTTTATTTGAATGCATCTTGAACTTAAAGGTTCTAGTTTAAGTCCTGGGTATATTTCAATGGGTTATATAATTCCCCACCCCAATGGATTTTTCAACTTCTAATCTTTCTAATTTATATCTATATTCAGTGCTGCTACTCATTTTTGTTTTCTTGCCTTGTGATTCTAATTCATGCTTAGTTTTTCTCTCAAATGTCTATATTTTCCTTCCTGTAATCATTACAAAGTGGTTTTTTTTACTTCTAAGGCTCATCGTGTTCTATAAACACATGTGTCTGTAACCAATAATAGATTCTTTATTTGCTGAGTGTGGCAATTCAGATGCTATGTGTCTACTGACTACATTTGCATAAGCAAGTTCCCCTTACCAGGGAGTGAAAGCCATTTAAGTTTGATTTACTTTTGATTACATTGCAAACAAATCTGTGAACTCCCCACTGAAATCAATGCCAAACTCAACATGAATGCAAACCCAACACACAAGCCAATGTGACAGCTAATATAATTAACTGCACACTTTTTCTTATGTTAATTGCAGTAGCACGAAGTCTGTGAAGCCTTAGAAATTTTGGGAGTAGAGAGAGGTTGTTTAATATATGTTGCCTCTTGCCAGGAAAAACACCAACCTTAATTTTCTCTCTCAAACTATCATTTGAATCTCAAGGGAGATTCTCACTGGCACCAACGGTGGCTTTTCTTGAAATGCCAATAGCAACAAAGAGAAGACTGAGGGGAAGAAATGGCGAGGAGAGAGAGTCAGTTTACTTCTTCTGGCATTTTTGATATAATCCATTGTTATTACCGAGTAAACCAACTGCTAATCTTTGTGACAGCATGTGTAGAGAGAGGATCTGTGCATTTTCCTGGTCCTGGGAGAATGTGCATTCTTTGACATGATCCTCCCAATGAGCCCCCCACCCACCCCACCTCAGGAATAGAATTTTGCTTCTGGCCTTACTATAATAATGTCCATTAATAACCGTCTGGGTCTCTGGATATGAAATAGTAAAGGTGCACTTATACTGGAAAAACTCACAGTGAGGATGCATTCTGATATCAGGGAATGATTGTGTCTAACTAGATTGGAAATAATTGATTGCCTGAGAGCGATCTCTCATAAAGTGACCTTTCTGCCCGTACTGGAGTTGCTCCAGCCCCGCCTAGCTCAAATAAAATAAAATAAAATAAAATAAAATAAATATATAAAATGTACTCTTGCTGCTGAGCTAAAAGAGTTCCAGCTTGAGCATGGATCAGGGTTGGGTTGGAGAATCACTGTTCTTTCTGTGGGCACCTGACATCGCCCCTTCACAGCCACCTGTATTCAGCTTAAATAGCTGTATTGGCACTTTGTGAAAAATTAGTAAGTTTTGAATCACAGTTTGGACACTCGATCCATAAAAAGTTTGCCGTCACTGACTTAGGGTTACCATCTTGCTGTCTGTATTTTTAATATCCCTCTACAACCACCCCTTACATACAGTAAGCATGGGGAAAAATTAAAGAAGAATAGTAAATGAGCAAAAAATATAATAATATTTTGTAAAATACTGGGCTCAATGGAATAACTAAACTTTTACAAGACCCAGTTGTACAATAGTTCACCCATTCAGTTAAATGGGGCTTGCTTTTATATCAATCTGCAGAAAGCTGCAGCTGAAATAGGATGTACGAGGGAATAAATTCCACTGTAGCCGCTGGTTCCTAATTTGAGCAAACATGCATCAGTTGTTTTAAGTTTGCATTTATAATATTCTAAATGGTGGTCATATTTTTGACATTGCTGCTTCTTCTAATAGCGTACAACTTGTCTTCTGCTGTAGTTCTATTTTTAAGTACTTCCTTTTAAAGCGTTTTCATTTTGCTTTTGCTTTTATTTTTACAGTTGTGGGGTTCTGAATTCAAAGTTTTCTGCAGATTATTCCACTCTGTACTTCCTCTGTTCTCTCAGTTTTGTGTTTTGTAAGGTTTTCTTTCTGTTTTTCTTGTGATGGCTGTAAAACTTAAAAGAAGTTGGAATCCTAAACTCACTTACTGTACCCCTTTTGCTATGTCTTTGCTGCCCAACAACTTGTTTAGGCCAAGAGCTTTCTTGAGTCATTTAATCAAAATGCAACATAATTATGAAATGTGCCGACATTATTTTTTCTTCTTTAAGACTACTGGCTCCTTTTTTTGTAATAATTCTTATGATGCGTCCCTTGAACCTCTGGAATATCTATTTTCTTTTAAATATTTAGTGCAGTTGCTGTTCCTGGCATCTTAATTTGTTTTATGTTTGGTTTTTTTGCAACAGTAGACTTGTTGGGATATTTTTGGAAATTCTCTTTTGTTTTCAGCTCAGAAAAGTCATGCAGATGTGGGATTGTGAACAGAGGGATGCCACTCAGCACTGATTCTGCATTTCCCTATGCAGTGGTACAAATTATGGAAGCAGTGTGCTCCTTGTTGGGGGAGAATGGGGGGCTGGAGATCAGAAGCAAAACCACGTTGCTTGTGTTGGTTTTATATCAGACAAATACCCCACATTTAATTATGAATGATTCTTTAAAATATCTGTACTCCACCTGTTGACCTTTGTACACTGGAATACTACACAGTAATATGGTTAGTTGTATGGCAACACAAATCTGTTTGTTGTTTTGTATTGGCAGAGAAGATATGACATAAAGAAAAGTTGACTTTGTTTATTTCTTACATCTAAGTCCTGCACTTCCTTCAGTGAGCTGGAGGTGCCACACATGGTTCCTCCTGCCTCAGTTTACCCTCAGTATAACCTTGTGAGGTAGCTCAGGTTGAGAAAGAGAAGCTGACCCCAAAGCCACCCAATAAACTTCATGGCTTACTTGGAACTTGGATCTAGCTCTCCTGTGTCCTAACACAGCATGAGGTCAGGACCAATGGTCACAAAACTCTACGGTCTTTGAAATGCATAGAGCCATAACATCTATATGGAGCACAACATAATGGTGATTAAAGATAATAAAATGGTTTTTTAAAAAAAAGTTATGTCCGCAGCAAAAGGAAAAAGAAGGAAGTGATAGGGTCTTTGTGTGGCAATGATAGCCAATTAGTAACAGGAGACACCTTCGTTGCCTCAGTTTTCTCTAAAAAGGAAAACAGAATTCAGTCAGGACGAAGAGTAGATCATGTAGGGCAGGAATTGCTACATAGAATAGGTAGGGAGGTAGTACAGGAATACCCGGAAACCCTAAATTAAGCTAAGTCTCTTGGGCCAGATGAATTACACCCAAGGGTATTAAAAGAACTGGCAGAAGTAATTTCAGAAACATTGGCATTAATCTTTGAGAATTCTTGGAGAACAGGGGAAATCCCCATAGATTGGAGGAGGGCGAATGTTGTGCCCATCTTCAAAAAGGGAAAAAAGAGGACCTAAATAATTACCACCCCATAAGCTTGACATCTATTCCTGGAAAGATTCTAGATCAGATTATTAAGCAGATAGTCTGTAATTATTTAACAAGCAATGCTGTCATTACTAGAAGTCAACATGGGTTTCTTAAAAAGAAGTCATGCCAGACTAATTTGATCTCTTTCTTTGATAGAGTTACAGGCCTGGTGGATGAGGGGAACACTATGGATGTTGCTTATCTTTCAGCAAGGCTTTGATAAGATTCCCCATGATATATATAGTACTTGCAAACAAGTTAGTAGAATGTGGGATCGATAGTGCTACTGTTAGGTGGTTTTTTAATTGGTTGACTGATTGTACTGAAAGGGTGACTTATCTTCAGCATGGAGAGAAGTGACTATTGGGGTGCCCCAGTGTTCTGTTCTGGGCTCAGTGATATTCAATATGTTTATTATTGACTTGGATGAAGGAGTAGGCCAATTAAACTTACAGATATCAAATTGGGAGGAGTGTCCAAATTGGGAGGAGTGTCTAGAGGATAGAATAAAACTCCAAAATGACCTTGACAGATTAGAGATCTGGGTCAAAGCTAATGGAATGAGTTTTAACAGAGGGAAATGTAGGGTCCTGCATCTAGGCAGAAAAAAACGAGTTGCACAGATACAGTGGAACTTTGACTTACATGCTGCTTGACTTGCATCATATTTGATTTGCATCAAGAAGGGGCCTGTTTGACTTGAGTCGCAGGCTTTGACTAACATCTTGGAGCCCCGGCGCAAGGCACCAGAATTGGGCGGCAGCCACAACCCAGCATCGCGGCTGCCGCCTCCAAACTGCTCCTGCCTTCCTCCCCTCCTCTGGCAGCGGCGGCTTCGGCGAGGCCAGCTCAGAGCACCTGGAGCTGGTCGTCGGCCTTGCTGAAGCCGCCATAGCCACCAGAGGAGAAGAAGGGCCAGGAGCTCGGGGCTGGCCTTGCTGGTTAGACAGTCAGCTCAGTCTTGTAAAAAACCTGGCTGCAGAAGTCTGGTCCACAATGGAATCATTTTAGTTGGGGAGCTGTACAGTTGTGGGACTCTAATGGTAAGCATAGAGTTGTTCAGAACTTGGAACGTCAGGTTAAAAATCAGTAAAACTTAAATGTTAGACATTGTTGCTATGAACATTAAAAAGTGGAGGCGTATAACTTGTGGACTATAATTCCACTGCCTCCTCCTCTCTTTGAAGAGACATTTCATTTACATCCCCAGAAGGAATCTCCTATCCCAGTCAAATTTGTGATAAATTGCTGTTTTCGGGGGTCTTTTTCATCATCTGGAATGGATTAATCCACTTTCCCATTACTTTCTATGGGCAAAGTTCATTTGACTTAAGTCATGTTTGACATAAGTCTAGACCTCTGGAACGGATTAATGATGTAAGTCAAGGTTCCACTGTATAGGATAGGAGACACCTGGCTAGAAAATAGTACATGTGAAAGGGATCTGGGAGTCTTGGTGGGCCACAAATTGAGCATGAGTCAGTAGAGTGACTTGGCAGCCAAAAAAGCCAGTGCGATTCTTGGCTATATCAACAAAAGCATAGTGCAGGGCTGGCGAACAAGTTCGACAAAAAGAGCCAAAATTTTAAACTGCGAGAGTCAGAGAGCCACACCACGCAGTGACCTGCCAAAACAGACAAACACTCACAGCTGGTAGGCGGCCTGTCAAAAAGAGACTGGCCAGAGCACGGCAAGGCCACAAGCCTTGCCGCTGCTGCTGCCGGTCACGGGCGGTCCGCCGCCGCCGCCTCCCAGGCCGCTCCCCCGCTGAAGCCGCTCCAGCTGCCTACCTGGAGCGGCTCCGATCAAGAAGCCCCCCCCCGCCGCCGCCGCCGCCGCCCAGTCCACCAGTGTTGTTGACGAGGAGGAGGCGCTGGAGGCGAGCGCCATCGTGGTGGCGGCGCAGGGCGTTGGCGGCATCCCGGGCCATGCGCTGCAGCCCCTCGTCGGCACCCAGGTTGGCGGGCAGGGCCTGGACGCGCAGCTCTGGGTAGGCGGCGCGCAGCTCGCCCTCCAGCTCGCCCAGCGCACTCGCCAGCAGCAGGAGCGAGCCCGGTGCCAGGCGCGCTGCCACCAGCCGCGCCACGCTTCGTCCGAAGCCCCGCGACGCCCCCGTCACCAGGCACGCCGCCCGGCCCAGGCTTGGCACCGACGGCTCCCTCGACGACGACGCTGCCGCCTCCGCCATCGCCGATGTTGCCGGTACTTCTGCGGGCGCGCGGCCCTGGCCTGTTGATCCGCAGGTAGGCGCTCGGTGGGTGTGTGGGTGTGTTGGGCTTCCTGGTGCCGCGGGTGGCCAGCGCCCCCCCGCCGTAGGACCCCCAGGTGCAGGGGGGTGGGGGGTGGTCTCGAGCCACGGCTCGATCTACTCCTCCCCCCCACTTGTTAAATTTTTTAACATTTTAATGGTGCTGTGCCTCGTGTGCCTTTGCCCAAAAAAGGTTGGGAAACACTGGTATACAAAATAATGATAAGAGGCAAAGAGCCGCATTCATTTTGGCCGGGAGCCGCCTCGTAGGTCAAGGGAAATGACATTACCATTGTGTTCTGCTCTGGTCAGACCCCACCTGGAGTGGGCGACCATGATGGCTCAAGGTCTGGAAGCAATGTCTTATGTGAAATGGCTTAGGCAGCCGGGAATGTTTAGCTTTAGAAAAAGAAGGTTGAGAGGGGATATGATAGCCATGTTTAAATATTTAGAAGGATGTCATATCAAAGAGGGGACTGGGTTGTTTTCCATGATTTCAGAGACTAGGAATTGGAGCAATGGTCTCAAATTATAGGAAAAGAGATTCCATCTGAACATTAGGAAGTACTTCCAGACAGTTAGAGCTGTCTGATAGGGGAATATGCTGCTACAGAGGGTGGTGGAGTCTCCTTCTTTGGAGGTTTTTAAGCAGAGGCTGGATGGCCATCTGTGGGAGTACTTTGATGGGAGTTCCTGTATGGCAGGGGGTTGGACTGGATGGCCCTTGAAGTCTCTTCCAGCTCTATGATTCTATGATTCTAATGGTTATTATGGAATATTACAAGATGTACGTAGATCTCACTGGTGTTTACAGTCACACAGAGACATGTAATTTGCTGTGTGATTTTTAAATACTCTTTGTAGATAGGCAGCATCTTGAAGCATCTGCACACAGATAAGTTTCTTCAGATGATATAGTATGAGACTTGAATGTAACTGTGGATAATCACAACAGCAACATAGAATGTAGTACACTTGGTAATAGATTATTCTGAAGAGCACAGAAAATATAACTTTTAATCTCTAGAGCAGTAGTTCCCAACTTGCATCCTCAGATGTTCTTGGACTGCAGATCCCCAAAATCCTGGCCAGTAGACATGGGCATGGAACGGCGAAATTTCCGTTTCCATTACCGTTCTTCGTTTCCGTTACGTAACGGAACGAAGAACGACAATTTGGACGGGTCAGGCTCGAACCGAACAGAACCAACAAAAAATTGTTCGGTGCTGTTCGTTTCTGTTAGTGGCGGCGTGTGATAAAATGGACTGGAGCTGTGGGGGGAAAAACGGCGCAGGAAACCGCAGCTTTTTTTTGGCAGAGCCCCAAGCACCGATCAGCTGTAGTGCGGGGGGCTTGGGGCTTGGCAAAAAATAGTTTTTAAAGCCCCTGCTTTCCCAGCGCCGATTGGGCACATTGGGGAAGGGGAGCTCCCCGGCATATTTTTAAACCTCCTTTGCTTTTTAAAGAAGAAGAAGATAATTTTCTCCACCTCCCACTGCCACCTCCGGAACTCTGGGTCAAGCATGCCTAAACAAGTCAAGCGATTTATTCCTAGCCAAGGTTTGGGTGCTCACTTTCTTACATTCTCCTCCCCCCCTTTGCTGTGTCATTGTAAAAAAGGAAAATATTAACGAGCGAGCTCAGCGAAGTACACCCCCTTGGCCTCACCTTTCCTCCGGATCTCCCGGGCTTGCCTCCTCCGCCCTCATGGTCATGCCCTCCGTGCTGTGTGTGTGTGTGTACGTGCGCGCCGCGCATGTGTATGGAGAAGAGGGGGAAGCTGGTGGGGATTCTGGGAACAATGCTGTGCTCCTTAAAGGGACGGGTTGTCTTTCTGCATCCGTTTGGCAATGAGGGTGAGGGACCATGAGGCAGAGGAGGCAGCAACCCCAGGAGGAGATCCCGAATCAAGGTGGGGGTAAAAGAGGGTGTATTTTGCTGAGCTCGCTATGTTGCTATTTTGCTTTTTTGTGACAGTATGGTAAAGGGCGGTGGGGGGGAGGGGGGAGAATTTAAGAAAGCGAGCACCTGTTCCGGAGTTTGGGAGGCGGCGGTGGTGGCAGAAGACGGCGAGAATTATTCTTGTTCTTTTAAAATCAAACAAAGGAGATTTAAAAATAAGCCAGGGCACTTCCGCCCCAATGCACCCGGAAAGCACGGGCTTTTAAAACCTTTTTTTTTTTTTTTTTCCTGAATCCCAAGCCCACACTACAGCTGATTGGCGCTTGGGGCTGTTCAATGCATTCCTATGGGAAAACGACAATCGAACCAAAACGACAAACGGAACGAAGTTTTTCTAGAAAAATCCATTTCAACGGAACCGAACCAAAATGAAAAGGGCCCGAACCAAAACGGAAACGGAACACCATTTTTGCTTTTCGTGCCCATCTCTACTGGCCAGCATGGCTAGCAGTGGAAGGATCTTGGAGTTTTAGTCCAAGAACATCTGAGGATCCAGGGTTAGCATCCAATGCTCTGGAGATGGCATTTTAAAAATGGAATTAAAATTAAGAAACCAATATTTTGTAAAGAAAATATATATATTTCATAGTGTTATTTTAAACTAGTCTTACCTTTCTCACTAGCAGTTCGAAAGCATGTAAAATGCAAGTAGATAAATAGGTACCGCCGTAAAAAGGAGGGAAGGTAAAAACAGTGTTTCCTTGCAGCCATGCCAGCCACATGGCCATGGACTTGTACAACATTGGCTCTTCCAGCTTGAATACGGAGATGAGGACCGCCCCTAGAGTCGGACACGACTAGCACGCATGTGCGGGGGGAACCTTTACTTTTACCTTTTACCTACCTTTCTCAACACAGTGGTTTGGTATGGGAGCCAAGTTGTTCTTCACAGGTGTTAGATCTTTTACTTTGGATTGTTCTAACGTTGTCTGTTGCAAGCCTTTTCCTAAAATAAGGCAAAGAATGAACATAGCTTTTGTGCTTGTTTCAAAGAGATGAGGTGGCTAACATGCATGGTACTTCAAGGAAGTGGCAAGAAAAAGGACTGCCCATTAAGTATGCCTTTTCTTTCTCCCTAACATGGCAGGAGATTAGCGCACAGTCAGAATTCTGATTTTGCACAAAGATAATAGACCATCAGTAAATAAAGACTATTTTTTCTGGGTGTGTGCAGTTTGCACACAATGTTTAAAGTTGTACAAATCCCTAAGTAAAACAGGGAACCCATTAATTAGCAGCAGTGTGTGGTGGCCAGTGACATCTCCTGAGAACAGGACAATCATAAATCCATCTTTAAGTATTGGTCATACCTTCCACTTCAAAATATAGTTGGCACTCAAAGAGTTATATACATATGAAAATGACTCATACCATTCTACTCTAGAACTGGCGAATGTACAGCCTGTGATATCAGTTCCCACCATCCTTGAACACACACCATATTGATTGGGGCTGATGGATGTTGAAGTCTGACTACATTTGGAAGGCCACTTCATTCTCACTTTCTTTGGTTTATTCCAGTAAGCATTAGTTCTACAGTTTCATGGGAAGAAACTTTGCAGCCAATCTTTACCTAGAAATGCCAGAAACTGAATGTGTAACCTTATTAAGGAAGTATAAATTTCATTTTTGGTTTCTCTTAGCTTTTTCATTTTTCCTCATCTTTCATTTAATTTTAAATCCATGTGTAATTTTCTAAAGTTATGTAGGACACTTGTATGCATTTTTATCCAGAAAAGTAGCATATTTACTGTATATATAATTTTGGATAATATACATATATTTGTAAAAAATATTTCTGAATTTCTCACTATTGAAAAAAAACTAAATACTGTGCACTACTTTTATTCTTCTGCTCCTTGGCATGTGTGCTTTGTGCCAACTCACTATTTCTGTGCACATTGTGGATTCTAAAAGATAACTTCATTTTGGTTTGTTCTGGTTTTGTGAAGTGTAAATCATGCAAGTTTGAACAAAACATATTTCTGTCCTAACTGTGAGTATGCAAAAACATGGGCTTTCTGACTACACGGAGAGAGTTGCACAGGCTGCAATGCTGTTCAGCAGGCTGTGCTAATTTTTGGGCTTCTCAGCCATTTAGATAATCACTATATACATAGTTATAATGGCGATTGGCGAAGCCAAAGTACAAACCTTACCGCATCTGTTTTTGCTTAAAATACCCACTCCATAGCAGCAGTGGAATTTATACTTTTCATTTTTTAAAAAAAATCTTCATATACCAAAGAAAGTATGTCTGCATGCCTTTGCATCAAAAACTGGACAGTATTTATACCAGAAGCAGAACAGAACATGGGGGTGTCCCTTGAAACATAGCATGCTCTAGTAAGCACAGAGTCATTGTACATAACCCCCTTTAATCAAATTGTTGGAATCTTTAAGGAAGTCCAGGAAGAAACTACGAATCTGGGCCAGATTACCTACTATGTAAAGACAGCAACATCTTGCTAAGGATCACCTGTTTTTTGAGGCTTATGTATATGACCTCTATCTAGATTTGGACCAGCAAACAAAGATGTGGAAGATTAAAACTTTATTTAACTTCCCCCCCTTTCCCTGCACATTTCCATGCACACACAGTGACACACTTACTCTTGCTGATGTATGGAGATTAAAAACAAAAAGTGAAATGGGGGGGGGGACTTTTAAAGAAAACCAGAGGTACCTTGTATAAAGGAATTAATTCATTCCAAATGAAATTATGTTAAGCAAATTTTCCTTTATACAAATTCCCATAGGAATGCATTGAAAACGGAGTGATCCCATTTTTATGTTGTATGGATTCTCCCCATAGGCGATTATGTTAAGCAAATTTCCCCTATCTCCGGAATTTTTTATGTTGTACAAATTTTATGTTATACAAGCTGTTTGTTATACAAGGGTCCACTGTACCTCTCTCATCTACAGGCACTAGTTTTGATCTGGATTTGGGTGTTGGATTAAAGTTTAAAAAGTAATCTTTAGCTACGCGTGATGTGTTGAATCCAGTGGGCAGTCTGAGTGTTTCCTGCTGTATTCCGGAAAGTCAAGCAAGCAATGCCAATGTTTTAAGAATGGTTTGGTGTCAAATGTCTTTTCCCTGAACAGATAATTGTTTTGTTGGAAAACAGCAGAAACAAATCAGCGAGAGAGAGAAATGCTTCCTGCATGTACTCGGATGGTAAAATGTATATGGTACCTACTGAGGAGCATCGTTATAATTATGGTACATATATATGCAGCTCCTATTTCATTTCTGCTCTGGAACTAATAACAGTTATATAGTAGTTTTTATTTCAGATGGAACAGATTATTGAAGCAAAGAGTTCCAGAGCCCTAGATCTAAATCCCAACCCCTCCAACAAAAACCAAACAACCCCCCACCCACAACAACAACACACATGTGGGCATGCGTGCACACACACAGACACAGAAGAGACTTGTGGCAAGAAAGTCTAACAAGTTCTATTTAGTATAGATTCTTGTGGGCTGAAGCCCAGTTTCTAAGGCTGCAGTGGAATTCAATGTGCAAAATTTCATCCCAAGTAAAACTTAATTTTTAAATTGCAGGAATTTTGTTTATTTTTATTTGGAACCTTGCATGTTGTCTGTACAGTAGTTTGAGTGACTGGAAGGGACTTTTCTGGGCTGACTTGATTATCTATCCAGCAGACGTATTATTATTATCTATCACAGACGTATCCAGCACTAACCAACAATTCCTTCCAGCTTTTGAAATTCATAGGTAGCCCTGCTTCTCCTCTGAGTGTCCCTGTCTTTCATTGGATGGTAGCACTTGTTTGTGGTTGTTGATCTGTTCAATTGGTTACTAGTATGTGTGTAGCAAAGAAAGCAGTATACACACATTTTTAATGACAAGCAACGGTAAGGGTATTTGTACACGACCCCTAAACTCCACCGCAAATGGCTGCCAGCTCCGGAGCTTACAATTGTTTCCCTACCAGCTCCGGAGTTTGCAGGAAATTCAGTGTGACCACGCCCACCTAAGCGTGTCCCAGCACACTTTTCATGTACCTGCTCTTGGAGGGTGAAAATCCCCAGATCCGGATGTAATCTGGTGAGTGCCAGGCTCTCCTCGCTTCTGTTTTTTTTTTTGCCTCCGGCCCCTTTAAGAGAAGGAATCAGGACGACGACGGGGCGGCTTGGACTGGCAGACAGAGGTGAGCCTGCATTCTTTTGTCCCTTTTTTTCTCCCTCCCCTCACACAGACAGGAGCAAGAAAGTGCGGAGGGGTGGGGACGCAGGAAGAGCAACGAACCCCCAAGATCTCTGGTCCGAATTTAAGTGGCCAGCGGATCTTAGGGGTCGTGTGAAAAGGCCCAAAGTAAAGAAACATTTTTATTCTCTCTCCTATAAATATCTTACAGTGAATTATTTAGATTTTTAAGTGCCAGTTAATGGAAAAGAAGTTGATCCCAGGTAACTTGTAGCTACTATTCGCTGTGATCTTTGTATTTCCACTGTGTGGCAAAATAGAATTTTTACAAGGAATTCAAAACTCTGCAAAAGTGTTTGCAACAAATGAATAAAGAGCAAAGTAGAGTGTGCTGCTTATATACCACCCTTATGTACTACTCTCTGGGTGGTTTACAATTTAATTATGCAGGATAATCATTGTTCTCATCCCCAGCAAGATGGGTACTCAGTTTACCAACCTCAGAAGGATGAAAGGCTAAGTCAATCCCGAGCTAGCTACCTGGGCCCATTAGGATCAAACTAGTTTGTGACTAGTCTTGACTGCAGTACTGCAGTTTGACCACTGCACCACAAGGCTCTGCAGATAACAGAACAACATAGCTAGTTCTTTGGTTCTTCAGGGCAGCCTCATAAGCCTGCTAATTAACAAATCAAAAATCACAGGACATCTATTTTCACTTTCAGCTGCCTAAGACCCTTTACATGTTGCATGCATGTTCTACCTGGGGTCTTTTAGTGCAGGCTGGTGTGGACTAAAAAAGATTACTTGGAGTCAGGTAGAGGTGTGTTATGCTATATGTTTGGGATACTTAGATTATATTTTCAATCATAGTCACATTTGATTTGAGGGAATCAAGGTTTCCAAAGTAAATAGGTACAAGGATTTGTGTGTAACAACATCCTTTAAAAAAAGAGTGTACACTAATTATCTCCTTGAGTTCATTATGTGATATTGTTTTGGAAATGGCATTGTTTTGGAAGTGGCCCTAAGTAATATGCCTGCCAGGTCTGACAAGGTTTCAGGGCAACCCACCTAAGGCATGAAGGCAAGCAACCCCCTCTTCCATTTTGCAGGGACTATGGATACTGGCAGCACTGGGAATTTTTCAGTTTACTTTTCCCATAGTGCCTTGGCTCAGATCCAGGCATTATTCAAATAGACAACTCTGGAAAGCTAACTATCAATATGGCAGCTCACTGTGTAGCACAAGCCCATCTAGGGTGGCAGCAACAGTAAGGAATGGCACATTTGTTTTCCCCGACTGTTTGCTTATTGAGGCAATTATTTCACTAGGCTTCATGGGTGACACACCCCTGATAAGTGCAGTGGCATGAGTGTAGGTGTGGGGGAGCAAGCTTCTGCTTCCCTCCTCACCTGAATTTTTCAGGATGGTTTGCATGAAATCATATTTAGTTTGCTTCTACTATAATACTGCTTCCACCAGTATCACAGAGCTTGGATTGTCAGCATGGGAACCGCGAAAGCAACACGCAAAGGTGGTATGTCCAATAGTGCAGTTACAGTGGACCCTCGTATAACAAACAGTTTGTATAACATAACATCTGTACGACATAAAACATTCTGGAGATAGGGAAAATTTGCTTAACAGAATCGCCTATGGGGCGAATCCATACAACATAAACATGGTCGCGATTAGGGATTACTCCGTTTTCAATGCATTCCTATGGGAAATTTGTATAAAGGAAAATTTGCTTAACATAATTTCATTTGGAATGAATTAATTCCTTTATACAAGGTACCACTGTATTTTCATAGCAAGTATGACAGTCATTTTATCCACATCTATTAAATGCAGAATTTTAAAACAAAGTACCTGATGGAGAATTAGGCAGGTGCGGAAGATGGGGAGGACATAACAGTACATGGCTGGCTCTGTTTGGGAACAATCCATTGATCAGTTTGTTATCAGAAGGCATTGTCCAGACTTTACATGTGAGTAATTGGTTAGCGTCAACTTTCCAAGGATTGTCCAAAGCTTGTTGGTTGCTCCTTTGGTCTGACAAATCATGTTCGCTTCTGCTTTTTTGAGACTGGTGTGTGAAATGGTGGGTTTCCGTACCCAAAGCCAGGCTAGGAGTTGCCATATCAGAAGTTGTTAAAAAAGAATGGCCCACAGTAATGGGTGGTAGGCTTTGTGCTCTTATTGGTGGAAGGCCACTGAAGACTGGTGTGTTATTTTCTGAGATGAGGTACTTCTTGGTGTCAGTGCTCCTCCTTTTAAAATCAACAGCTGTTACAAACTCCTCTGAAGGGCTTTTGCAGCTGCCATCCATAATACAGTCGAATGTGGTGATAATCTCATCTACTTCTGAAGTCTCTTCCCTCTGAGATCTGTCTGTATACTTGTCTTTTGGGTTTGTTCTCCAATCTCCCTTTTTCTTTTTGGAGGAGAAGATTTGGTTAAGTATTCTGAATCTTCCTTCCTTCTTCAGGAAAGTATTGTTCAGGGAGGAGACTTCAGGAACAAGCTCAGGTCTTTTAGGAATTAGAAAAAAATCCAATTATTATTGAGCGGAAAATGCAATATGCTTTGAAGTTTAGAACTCTATTTTTTTTAAAGAGTGCATTCCACTAAACCAAAAGTTTTGCACAGATAAAAGTCCACAAACTTGATATTATGTTAGGAAAAGACAAGACAAGACAAGACAAGACAAGACAATAGAAGATAACCTCAAATATTGTGGCACTTTAGAGATTTAGACATTTATTCACCGAGTCTGTGAGCTCTCATGGATCAAAGTACAGTTTCTCAGATAAACTGCACTTTGATCCATGGAATCTCAAACTAAAATAAAATGGTTAGTCTCTAAAATGCTTTCTTTGAAAGGAAGAAACAGTTTCATTTAGAGAACTGGTATACCTGGGGGGGGAAAAGGTTAGTAAGGTGATCTCAAACAGAAATTGAGATTCACTCCTATAATCTTGGGAAGGAATTCTGTGTTAGAGGTAGGTAATAGCAATATTCTTAATGGACTGCTAAAATATCATTAAATGTAAGCTTCTGAGTCCTTAGGACCCTGCATCAGGCTGAGTAACTGTGTAGAGTTCTGTGATGGAAATGTAGTACAGTACTTCAAGAATCTATTTAAGGTGCTCTGGTATTAGTTTTTACTTCAGAGGATGTAAACTCACATGTGTTCTTTCTGGCATAAAAGCATTAAGAAATGTTTCTGTCTAGTGTACCATATAAAATTAATCTCAAGCTATTTTGAGCTGAGTAGTACTATTTTCCTTGGTGTTTCTGTTCTCAGCTAAAAACAAGAACGGCAATGGAGGGTACACTGAGAGTGTTACTACACTAATTAACAATTTGGGGAATGCTACAGTCAAAGTGAATTTAGTCCAGAGTTTCTTCATTCAAACCACTGCTTTTTCTTTGCCACTGGGACTTCTATTATTTATTTATTTATTTATGTATTTATTTATGTATTTATTTATGTATTTATTTATTTATCTGTCTATCTAGTGAATTAAATGGCATGCCCCACATTAATTCTTTAAGTTTGTTGTTTCTAACGTAGGACTTTACTTCAAATTTTCTAGCCTCAGAATGGTTTCTCAACTTTTCTGTTTTTGCCATACCTCAAGCTCTGCAATGCCCAGCATTAAGAGTCTTGAGTATTCATGACCTCAACATTCATATTTTTCTCAGATATTTTTTCTAGACCAATAAAGGTAGTATCCAACCCTGGTTCTGCATTTTGCTCATACCATCGTTGTGCTTATTTCTCCTCCCACCCATGTTTTAAAGGAATCAGTCACTGCCATAGGCTCCCTGTGTGTAATTCCGTCAACAACTTGAGATGATTGTTCTTTATATAGTCAACCTCTGATAATCATTTCCAGGAAGTGTAATTTGTTGCAGTTTTGTTTTAAAAGTGGCTCAAGTATTTCCATGCTGTCACACAATGCAGCGCAGGAAATAAAGCTATTAACTGGAGGAAGGGTAAAGAAACTCAATACTTAGAAGGGGGAGAAACTATGTTAAACATTTGTTTTCATCGAAGTTTGTGAAGTGTGCCCAAGATTACATGGAACAAAGAAGAAACTAGTAAACCAGTCCTATAATTGCATTTTAAATCCACATAAAAGTTTTAGTGCAAGCTAATAGATTTTTTAAAAAGTTAATCTCACCATGTTTACAAAAGGAAAAGGATGATCTACTTCACAGTAACATTATAAGCAATTTTCAGAGGCTGGATGGATAGCTCAATAAATTAGGTATCTGATTATGTAGCCGAAGGTTGGGAGTTTGATTCTGTACTGTGCCTTCTGTGAGCAGAGGCAGCCTGTGTGGCCTTTGGCAAGCTGTACCGTCCCACAGTACCTTCACTTCTGAGCACTTTTGTACTTGGAAAACCCTGAAAAGTGTCACTATAAGTCACAGTTGACTTGACAAAAGACAATTATTATATATTAATGGCGATATCACAATAGGCACAGGCAAACTTATGGTGGCCATGAGGTTAATGTGGAGGCTCCAACTAGTGCAGAACACAGCAGCCAGGCTTTTGACGGGTACCAGAAGACACCAGCATATAACCCCCAACCTTGGCTGCCCTGCACTGGCTTCCCGTATGCCACCACAGAGATCTGCCAGGCCCCCATGTTGCTGGTCTTCAAGAAACAACTAAAGAAGACCTGATTATTTAAATCTGCTTTCCCTGGTTACTAAATGATTGCTTTCCTACTGATTTCAAACAAACAAACAAACAAACAAACAAACAAACAAACAAACAAACAAACAAACAAACAAACAAACAAACAAACAAACAAACAAACAAACAAACAAACAAACAAACAAGAGATATTTTCAGCCAGACAATGCAGGTGGCTTGCCTAGAAGACTGTGATGAGGATGAAACAAAACAAGGGCAAGGAGGGGTGAAAACTTTCAGTGCTACAAAGTGGAAATCACTGTTGTAAATTCAGTTGGCAGTTATAAATGAATTGCTGGATGGTGAGTCAACACATAGGTAGCTCTCACCAAGTCAATGGGTCTACTCTGCAGGGGACTTTCAGTTGCATTTAGTGCATGAAGGCAGCTATTGCATGAGAAATGCAACTATCTGTTATGGTCCCCTCTGAAAATCATAACATGACACAATTTGCTACGTCCCAAGTTAAAGTTATATTTACTTACATGGGGGTTAGAATATGGCTTGCAAGAAGGAAAGGATATATCACAAGTGACATTTACCTGTTCTCTTGGGAGAGAAGTTTGATGCATACTGTATGCCCACAGTAAATAGCATATGTCAAGGGAGTATTCTCATTGATGTCCCTTGGGTTGATATCAACACCCAGCTGTAGTAAGACCTTTATGCAGTCAGCTTTTCCTGCAGCTGCAGCCCAGTGCAAAGGTGTTCTAAAGAGCAGAAAAGAAATATGTTCTACAACAGATGATATTTAAAATCAGGGGAAGAATATAACAACCAGTTGAGTTGATAAAACCACTGTGGAATCAGATTTTTGCTCATGACAACTGTTTGCAGACTTTAAGCAAATTTATTTTTGGGGGGGCGGGGTCTAGGAGCTGTAATCTCTTAGTTAGTTTCTCTAACTAAAAAACTTTCCAAGAATTCAATGGTTTGTTGAATGCACGAATATATCTGAGGCAAGCAACAAAATTGCAGCACAGGCAAAGGACATAATTACTTATGTTATTCTAAGATTTACTGAAAAAGGTGAGATCCTTCCAGGTATTCCTCACCTGTTCCTGCTTCACCTAATTGGCTGCTGGTGTTATGATTAATTCCTGTTTTCATTGAATGTTTATTGAATACAGTATATATTTACTACATTTTTACTGTATTTTAAAAAACCTTGTAGGCTCCTTGAAAAGGTCTAGTCCTTAAGGGCATCCTGAGAACAATTTAAAATAAAGATGTAAATAGCACATTTGATTTACATCATGAATAGCTTGATTTTCCTCAGAAAATGCATAAAAGCCTTAAGGAATGTTGGTGTTTTTTAAAAAAATATATATGCTTATTTGCTTTAAACGAGAATGCTTGTAAATTTCCTTTCCATTTAAAACAGAGTCTACATTCTAACAGCTGAGTTGCGGGATTCAAAGCATACCTAGAAATCTCATTTTTACACTTTATAAGTCTTTCCCTTTAAGCTGAGCACAACATTCTTTTTCAATATTAGTTCACAAATTTAATTACAGAGCATATCTATGTTCACTTGTGGCATGAATTCAACTCTGATTAACATTTAAGTCAACAAAATACTAAACAACTCCTTCAAATAAGACTCAACTACATTACATGAGAATATACTATAAAAAGGAAAGGTTAGGATGTCCATTTGCTGAGTTGTTGAGTATAATTTAATTAGACGCTGTGTTTCATTAAAAGCAGTCAAATGGCTTTTTTAAACAGTAGGGTCAAAACAGGGGAAGGACCCAGCCAGAGCTCTGGGGCTCTTTTCAGTTGGTTTCCATGGTCACCTGTCATCTACATCAAGGGCCTGCAGGTTGCATTCTGGGACTTTAGCCAGCTCACTGATAATGTCACTGTATCCAGCCGCAGCTGCAATATGAACACAAGTCTTGCCATTCTCATCATCGTAGTTTATTAAGGATGGGCCTTGACGATGGCTCAGGATGATAGAACACAAGATCCGGTTCCCGCTCTGAAAAAACAAACAAACAGGCAGCTGGAGAAGTCTTCATAAACCACTTTTTATATATCAAGTTTCCTTCTCTTTCCTCCAACAGTACAGATTCACATATAATTATTCCATAAATGATATTCAAAATAAGGATTTTTTAAACAACTCATTTGCCTTTTATTTATATATTTGTTGGTTTTGTTTCCCGGTTTTCCTCCAGTGAGTTTGAGCTCAAGGTGATTTATACATCTTCCACCCTCCCTATTTTATCTTCATAATAAAGAGCACTGAAGTAGAATTGAAATAAATAGCATTAAGCCCTATTAAATAGGTCAGGCTAAGAGACATTGTCTGATCCAAGATCTCTTCCCCCCCATTAGTCTCATGGCTGAGTGGTAATTTCAGTGCAGGTCTCCTTAGTTCAGAGGTGGGCCATGTGGAGCACATATGGTCCCCACGGTCCCAAATGTAACCCCAGCACCACGCAAAGATTTTGTTCTTTTTTTAAAAAAAATAAGACAGAAAAATACACCTTATTTTATGCCCTCTAAAGGACACAAAGGTAATTTTACCAAGCTTTGAGGGGTCCTCTTTATTGTTGACACAACGGAGAGAGGTGGAAAGCGGTGTGCCCCAGGGATCTGTCCTGGAGATAGGGATAAGCAGTGAGGTGGCCAAGTTTGCAGACGACACAAAACTTTTTCAGGTGGTAAAAACCACAAAAGGTTGTGAAGAGCCCCAGAAGGATCTCTTTGAACTCGGATAATAGGCTGCAAAATAGCAAATGTGCTTCAATGCAGGAAAATGTAAAGTAATGCATATGGGGGGGGGATCAAAACTTTATCTATCAACTCATGGGCTCTGAGCTATCTGTGATGGATCAGGAAAGAGATCTTGGTGTGCTGGTGGACAGCTCAATGAAGGTGTCTACCCAGTGTGTGGCAGTGGTGAAGAAGGTCAATTCCACACTAGGGATAATCAAAAAGGTGATTGAAATAAAAACAGCCAACATTATAATACCATTGTACAAAATGATATTAAGGCCACACCTGGAGTATTGTGTACAATTCTGGTCACCACATCCCAAAAAAGACATAGTGTAACTGGAAAAGGTGCAGAAGACAGTGACTAAAACAATTATTGGGCTGTGAGACCTCCCTTATGAGGAAAGGCTACAGCATTTGGGAGTCTTTAGTGTGGAAACAAGGCTCCTGAGGGAGGATATGACTGAGACGTACAAAATTATGCAGAGCATGAGTAAAGTGGATAGAGGGATGCTGTTCTCCCTCTCACAAAATACCAGAACTAGGGGACATCCACTCAAATTGAGGGTTGAGAGTGAGGCCAGACAATATATCTATATATATATCTATATATATATATATATCTATATCTATATATCTATCTATCTATATCTATATCTATATCTATATCTATATATATCTATATCTATCTATCTATCTATCTATCTATCTATCTATCTATCTATCTATCTATCTATCTATCTATCTATCTATCTATCCCCAACGTGTTGTTAGTCTGTGGAACTCCCTGCCACAGGATGTGGCGATGACATCTGGCCTGGATGCCTTCAAAAGGGAGTTGGACAGATTCCTGGAGGAAAAGTCTATCACAGGTTACAAACCATAATGGGGATGTGTAATCTCCATGCTTAAAACCAGGGTACTTCAAGGGCCAGATGCAGGGGAGTGGTATCAGGAGACAGATATTAAGTCTCATGTGCTCCAAGAGGCATTTGGTGGGGCTACTATGAGATACAGGAAATTAGACTAGATGGGCCTTTGGCCTGATCCAGCATGGCTCTTCTTATGTTCTTATGTTCTTATGTTCTTATGTTCTCAATATCCCTGTTCCTCCACACTTTAATTAAAAAAATTAAAAAAAATTTTGGCCACTAAGGAGTGCAATAGTGCTTTTTCAGTAACTCCTGCCTTTTTTGTAATAGAAAAAAATGATGGATGGGTTCAGTGACAGGCATGTGTAACTCCTGGACCTCCAAAAATCAGAAAACCTTGCTATAGTAGTAGTATTCTACCCACTACAGTACACTTCAACCAATTTTAACAATCTGTTAACTATTTAATCATTTAAACTCAATTATATTTCACAAAGCATCGGTCAGATGTGTTTCTGAGGCTCTAGAAGTAAGTAAAGATAATCCTTTTTAATGTACATTTTGAAGGAACTATTAACAGAAAGCAGAACCACCAGCATTTATTGTATGCTTTATTGTTGTTCAAAGGTGAAAATATTGAATGTCTCCTAATGTAATACAGTACTTACTGATGAAATGGCTGCTAAGATAAATAAGCAAGGCAAAAATATTTTTAATAAAATAAAATAGAATATTGAATTGTGTTTTGTCTTTTTAAAGGAGTTTTAAAACTTTTTTATTGTTCCACATTTCTTTGTGAGTCCTCGTGGTGTGAGAAGCAGTAAACAAGTAATTTCATACTAAACCCTGGTGCTGGTATAGAAAATAGATCCCTATCAGTTACCCTGTCTGGTGTCTGATGCTCCCCAATGAGACCTATTCAGGTTTAACTACATGGACATACCCCACAATGCAGTCCAGCTGTTCCTCCAATTGGACTGAAAGCACATAACAGGCCCTGAACTAGGCATGTACATGACATCTCCACCTTTGCCCTACCAAGTAGGTCCAGCACACCATAGGGCCCTCTCTCTGCCACCTGGATTCATTCTCGTTCTTCAAAATCTGCTTCCGACAAGTAGCTAATGTTCATAACCACATGAGCATACTACAACAGTACTCTACACTTTTTATTGATGACCCCAAAATATCAACTTGGAGGGTGGGCAGAGAGGTTCTGAAGCAGAAGTAAGCTCTGAATGGCCAGTAACGCTATTAAACTTCCTAGATAGAGCAGATTGGAAACCCGTCCTTCAGGTCCACCTAGAGAACTCCGCCTGCCCCAGCCAAGCCCATTGGCTAATGAATTCTCAGGGTGGGAAGTCCTTGCACCAGTGCAGGGAGTGCTAAGAAGAAACATCCCTCAAAATGGTGCCAATTGGATTCTCCAATTCTGGAGCTATTGCTTTGGGGGCGGGGTGGGGTGAAAGTGAGTCTGGACTGATGCTTGTTATCATCATACCTAACTTCCTCCTAATCAAGGATGCTGGTAGCAAACTTGATATCCAGTATTTGCCTAACTACATCCTGTGCCAACAACAAGATTGCCATTTACAACATAACTCACTGAACCTCAGCCAGTGAGCACTCCACCAGTGCTCTTTATTTCAGTGGTGTGTTCAATTTCCTTTCCTGTGTCAACCACAAGCCATTGGTTTTTTTACATTTCTTGTCTATAGGCAGCCTTGTGGTGAGGTAGTTCCTAACAAGGTGAATTGCTTCTTTGCATTTTGAAGCTAGTTGTGGGCGCTTGAACAGAAATGAGGTGGGAATTCTCAAAAAACAAAGAGTGACAACAAGGAGTTCATGAAAGAACAGCAATTCATTTTCTTTTTGCCAAGTCTTTATAAGCAAAGACCTAGCATTTAACTCCTCCTATAGGTTCATGTTATTTATTTATTTATTTATTTATTTATTTATTTATCTATTTATCTATTTATACAGCTTATTTGCCGCCCACTACCCAAAGGTCTCTGGGCAACTAACAAATAAAATGAACAGCTAAAACAGTTAAAACATTAAAATGGCAATGGACAATAAAAAACAATAAAACATTTAAACACAATACACTAAAATTGCCATCAGGACCCACAATCTATGTTATATCAGTTAAAAAACTTTAGAAACAGGAAGGTTTTTACTTGGCGTTGAAATGTCATCAGCGTTGGCACCAGGTGGATGTTATTTTTGAGGGCGATCCATAACCTGGGGGCAGCTGCCGAAAAGGCCCTAGACCAAGCCATCCCTTTCACCTCTTTGAAGGATGGCTCTTTCAGGAGGGCTCCCTGGCTAGATCTTAATTGCCGGGTAGGTTCATATGGAAGGAGGCAGTCCTTCAGGTATCTAGATCCTAAGCCATTTAGGGCTTTATATGTCAGAACAAGCACTTTGAATTGGGCTCGGGCAGCAACTGGTAACCAATGCAGGTTATGCAGAATCGGTATGATGTGATCCCTGGCAGCCCCACCACTCACCAGCCAGGCTGCATGATTCTGAACCAGTTGCAATCGCTGAATCATCTTCAAAGGCTGTTCCATGTAGAGCGCATTGCAGTAATCATGAGAACCAGAATTGGTCTACCCATTATATGAACTAGTCTTCAGAAGCTCTTCAGGAAGCTCCAAGAAGATATGAAATCTAGGATTTTATGGAGTTCCAAGAAGATGTTGCCAGTGGGATGATACATTTGCTATGCCCCCCCCCCACCTGCCAAATCCTGTTCATGGTATGTGTACCTTATAGCGAGACAAAGATCAAGCAATGAGATATATTTTGTATAAAACGGTCAATAATCGTTCTATACCTGAACTGCCCAGTGAAGAGGGGTTTTGAAATCTTTGTCCACCAGTGTTGGATCTGCTCCTTTGTGTAGCAAAACTTGGACGTGGTGAGGCCTATTGTGGAACGCAGCCCAATGAAGTGAGGTCATTCCCTGAAAACCACAGCATAAGAGACAGAATGTTTGTCATATGCATTTGCAAGTAGAGATGGTTAGGCAGTGACACAGATAATCAGATGGCCTACTGATAACGAAAAACCCAAACCAAAATCTCTGTCTTGGCATGACATTTGCTTTGTTGAGGGTTTCAATGATTTGCATTAGGCATATTTTTTGCTTCCCAGGTAGGTACCTCCGGTTTTCTCCACACATTTCTTGTTCTCCCTACCAGTTAAGGGTGTGTGTGGAATATTCTGCTTCGTCACACATTTCTGACACCTGAACTTGACACTCTTCTGCCAACTACTGTACTTTCTGTCCCTTCCCCATTGTCAAATACCAATATCAGATGAATGACGTTCCATTCCTTGAGATTTCAGGAACACAATCTGAGACCAGGTACAGGTCTTATTTTGATTCCACAAAAGACAGGCCCTTGTGTAAAGCAAGTTTAAAATACTCTAATATGCTGAGGGACTAGCTAGATTGAAAATAAAGGCTTCTCGCACAAACTTCTAAATGCCATTTACGTGTACAACAAACATACAAACACCTACACTGCAGTCCTGAGAACCTTAGAGTCAAGGGAGAGAGGTAGAGGGGACTGATAGGTATCAGGTTTAAGCAGCAAATGGCAGCTTGTATGCAAGTTAGTTATGTGATCTGGAAATAAGAAACTTCAACTTCTCAACTAGTGGCAATTTACTGATAAATTTCACACTGTTGAATACGTGCCAGTAAGTATAAGCAATCAATTTTTTGCTACCCTATGAGATCACAAGGGTCCTTCCCTAGTTACAGATGTTGGCCTTGAAATCAAGGATACTCCTAAGTGGATGTTGCTGACCTATGTAGTTAATTTAATTTGGACTGAAAACAATGATATGTAACACAATAACAAATGCTATATATTTTTAAAAAAAATTCTAAAGCAGTTGGCCCTCAGTATTAGACCTATAAATATGAAGTATTCTTTTGGAGCTCATATGATTTTTTTCCATGAGGATTTTTTGTAGACTGCATAGCAAGTGCATTTTAGTGGAAGTTTTTATGTTTACCTCATTGTCCTGGTGATTGATTTCACTCAGATCAGACTGCTGCAACAGCACAGATAGAAGCCTGCAAGGGATGAAACCATGTTTATTGTGAAGAAAACGTCTAAGACCATTAGAGACAATTAGAAAAAAAATAGAGTTGACCATGGCTAGAATTCTATTGGGATTTTACTATGCGAAATTATATAAGATAGGGAAAATTGCAAGGTGCTGGTCATGTGCCAGTCATCATATGACTGGGTGTGAAGTGGATGCCTTGTTAGTTAGCTGAAATTTGCTGGCTCAATGTACGCTAATACAGTAATACTTTGGTTTACGAGTGCCTTGGTGTACGGGTGTTTCGCAAGATGAATTTTTTATGAAAAAATTTGCTCCAGTTAGCAAGCAATGTCTTGCAAAATGAGCACCAGAGGTACTCGTTTTGCCATCACCCCACCAATGCTGCACAACCTTCACCCCCACTGCTTGCCCCTTGCTGCCACTGCAGCTGCACACCCCATCACCACCACCATGCACCCTTTGCCAGCGGTTCCAGCAGTGCCGGTGGTGAGGGGGTGAGAATGACAGTGGCGGCCATAGTGCCAAGGGGATGACGGCTAAGGCAGCAGCAGCAATATGCCACAGAATGAATAAGGTAAATTTTCATTATTTCTTATGGGGCATTTGTTTTTACTTATAGGTATTTTGATTTAC